>OX461808.1:62076567-62780668 GCA_949802685.1 Dicyrtomina minuta | reverse complement strand
TTCGATTTTTATCAGCAGAGGTAAACAGCCCTTCGTTTTTCTACCCCAAAGTTTTCAGGTCCTAAAACATTAACAAATTTTGTTTGATATTTAGTGACGTTAAAACGGTGCCCTTCTTGATTTTAATGGCTTTTAAAACTCTCCAACAAAATGCCTTAAAATTTGCTACGCTTTTAAAGCGGTTGAAAACCTTTGCCATTTCAAAGCTATTAGAAGTTAACGTCCTTCGTGGCAGTAAGTACCTGCTTACAATTTACAAGCATTTTAAAATAATCGTTTGATTTTGAAATCTTCGTATATAGCTGTGATAGTCAAGTTTAACTTGTCCAGTTCCTGCAAAGAAATAGAAGGCTCTTGTAATTCTTGATGTCCACCAGGGAAAAGGTTGGAAAAATATTTCATTTGTTCCACGATTGAGTTCATGGACGGTCTTAAATTCCATTCCCATCCCTCACCCAGCACCTTAATGTTGGGGGAAAAATCAAGGGTATAATAAACAGAGCCTATAATTTAATTTATAAATTTAAAAAATAATTCCACGTAAGTCTACACTTCTAACTAAATACTGTTTTTTCTATCAAAATACTGATTAAAAAAATAAATTCAAACTCACAAAGTGAGAAGCTGCTGAATTTCAATTTCTTCTGGACAGGAGGAGAGTGTGGGGTGATTGAGGGAGGGTCTTATTCCTGTGTGAATGGTCCACATTATCCTTTGGACCGAGTCCCCTACTTCGTGGTAGGGCCTCTGTCGGGTCAGGATTTCCCAGAAAACTATTTGACTATTTCCCAGCTGAAGATGTCACATTTTTCGGTGTATGTTACGCCTTTCAAACCCACAAACAAAAAATCAACATACAGATTTTAAACAATTTTATTTACAAAATATTTTATTTTAAATTGATACTTGGCAATTGTTGATAATTGTGTATTGTAACTAATGTACTAGTTTAACTCTGTTTATTACAAAAATAATGTTTCAATTATATACATGCGGGAAATCATGGTCTTTGGCATTCAAAAAATCTGAGATTTTGTCAGTACTGAATAAAATCAATTTTGTACCTTCGAACACTTCGGGTGCCATCCAAGCTGCACTTCCCTGTGCATTCGTCATCCTGGTGGCTTTATCACGTGCGACAACAAAATCACAAATTTTGAGGAGAGTGCCTCCATTAAATAAGAGTAGATTCGGGGATTTTAAATCTCTATGGATAATTGCTTCAGACTCCATAGCGTGGAGGTAAGCGACTCCACGCGCAGTGTGAACGTTTGAAGTGCCCAACTTATAGCATGGGCTAGGTCATACTCAACTGGAAGAGATGTGTGCAGCACTGAAAATAATATTTTTAAATGTGCAGATTAAATACTCAAATGTCTTTTACGTGGAAGTGAAACTGTTGATTACATTTTGCTGGATGCATTTTTATAATCATGAAAGTAATATTACAATTGTAAAGAGAGCCGCCCTCAGCATACTCCATGACAAGACAAATCGGATCCAGACAATTTCCGTATAGTTTCACAATTTTGGGATGGCTCAGCTGCCGCACTTCACCCTCAATTAATTTCTTGTGATTTTTCGACATAATCTTTTTAACTGCCACTCATTTGTCCTGCCAGCGACCGCGGTAGACAACGCCGAAGGAACCTCGGCCCACCACCTAAAATTCCATTCAATGATCTCACATTAAAAGCTTATACATAGTTTGTAGGAAGCCACATTAATAATTCTAAACGTTATACAGTCGTTTATTGTTGAATTCTAACATCTACCGTATTTTCTCTAATAGTACGCGGGTCTCTAATAATGCGCGGGTCTCTAATAGTACGCGGGGGGTCGGAGCTCGAGTTTGGATAGTACGCGGGTCTATTTAACACACTATTAAATGCCAGTGCGCGGGTCACTATTAATGCGCGGGTCTCTAATTATACGCCGGGGGTCGGAGCTCGAGTTTGGATAGTACGCGGGGCGTACTATTAGAGCAAATACGGTATTTAGTAATATCTAGGGCACCTCGAAGGAAAATTTCAAACTTATTTTCCCTGTTATAATTTAAAATTATGTAAAGATCGAAATAGACGTCGGTATTTACCGTCAGTGTTTTACTTGATTACGTTCTAAACGGCGTATAACTTACATATACAAAATTTAGGGTTAAAGTCACTAATTATAAATCAGTGCAATGTCTAATCATATTGTACTATTAATTTATTTAAGGCATTTAACAAATATTAAAAAAATTTAAAATCTCATAAAAAATGTATAATTTTTAAAATATGTGTTTACCACTAGAAATGAAAACTTATTGGCCCACCTCCAAATCAGTAATGTCCGTAAATTCAATCTGCTCCACGAAACTGTGGGATTTATCGTAAATTATTTTGTTCTCCATTTTTATAAGCACGCACAAAACTATTTTAGATTTTTTTAAAATCACATTAATTTTTTTAATGTGCTTACGATATAATATTATGAACTAAATAGGTTATTTTAAAAAACAGTTTGTATTATTTTTTATTACGTTTTGATTATTTTTAAATTAATATTTACATCACTTTTACATGCAACTTTGTATGTGTATTATTGTGCAATTATTATCCAGTGTTCTATCAACTGCTTTTACTTTTAAGGTTAGCCTGCTATAACTGCTACTGCAGTACTGTACTGGTACTGGTCTGGCTCAGTTTACTGATAAATTCAGACAGCTATTCCATGCATTAGATATTTGTTACTATCAATATTTATGGAGCTATATAGTTAAGTGACGCAGATATTTAATTACTACGAATAGAGCTACTGAATTTGCGTGGAAAGAGCGAAGGGGTCTGATACTGATACTGATACTGGTGGGCGTACACAGAAATTGGAATATTGTTTGGGAGTTATGTCATAATAATAAATAAAAAAAAGGTCTTCACTCCTCGTGTATTAGTTTGTTTTCCAATGGTAACCTTTTTATTCAGGATTTAAATTCGACTTGTAAATTCAGTTTAAAGGCCACTCACTCTGTCTCGTCTCACTAGTCAGTGTCAGTGGCAGTGTCAGTGGCAGTGGCAGTGGCAGTGGCAGTGGCAGTGGCAGTGGCAGTGGCAGTGGCAGTGGCACGCACGGTTGATGATTATAATTATCACATCTGAATTCCCAATAGGCCACCATGCAGAATGCAGATTCAAAAAATAGTTTAGTCAAGAGATACGCTGTACTGACGAGAGACTTGTAGTGTAGAATAATGCGCAGTAAACAAAATATCGCTTCGAATTTCGTAGAAAGCCCAATTGGAAGTTCAAGTGTTTGTGGCTTTAATAAATTGTTATCTATGAGCTCCCTAATATACAACATCCCATGATCATTATCAATTGTCAATTATATGTCATTATCATTTCCACCACAGATCCACCGTCTCCACACTAAAAGGACAAACCATATACCACTATGTAAATACAAGTTTTTGACTTTGGCGATACGGTAAAAAATTCAAAATATGTTAACTATCATTGACAGTTATGGGAAAATATGGGCTTTATTGAAACTTTTGCAATTAATTGTGAGGACTTAGGAAACACAATGTACAGTACAATACAATGTTAGTTTGGACTGACAATAATGGAGCATGGAAATAATGCATGTAGACACAAAAGGCAGAAGGTGCTATCACTGCGCAAATAAATACATATCAGTACTTTCGTATCTATTGTGTACACACTCAAACTTAATGCCACGATTTGAATTCTAAATACAGACATGAACTATATCGTGTGTGAAGAACCAAAATGACCCATTTCCATGTTTAGCTAAAAACAATATGTACTATCTACAAAAATATTAAAACATGTATTGAGAGCATTCAAGTAGAACATTGTGATTTTACACTTTTCAAAAATCATGTAAATAAAACATTTAACACTTTTCAAAAACATGTAAATAGAACATTTTGAACTTTTCAAAAACATGTAAACTGAATATTTTGCATTTTTCAAAAATATGTAAATAGAACATTTTACACTTTGCAAAAAACATGAAAATAAAACATTTTACACTTTTCAAAAATTAAAAAACTCCTAATTAACATTTACGCATGTTTCTTATTTTGTTTTTATGACATAGCTCATTTTGATTCTAGTTTAAATTGGATATGGGCCATTTTGGTTCTCCACAGACACAGACGATATATTAGTAGTGTACAATAGCTACACTAATTTACTGCAGCTGATTAATAAATATTGTTAAGACAAAAACTCTCCATAAAATCTATTTTTCATACTATAGGGACTTTATTCTATGAAAACTAAACCCGCGTAGTGTTCGATAAATATTTGGTGAATATTTGGAGACGAAAGACGACGTAAGAATATATTATGTAGAATATTAGTGTAGAAATTGGTTTCTTATTTCTATTAGCTTTTAATTTGACGCCACTTAAGACTCCTTAATAGCGTCTTCATACGTTTCATCCAACAACTAGACTCCCACACAAGTATTGTGGTTAGTTAGGGATCACCCATAAATAATGTCATCGTTAGGGTGAGTGGCTCTAGTCAGGTATGGATTTTGCGCAATGCTAAAATGATATGGGGGTGTGGTGGAACCCACAAGAATGACAGTTTGGGTGACATCGTCTATTGACCATCTTCAATGTATAACAAAAGTCTGTTCCGTATATACTGAGTCTTCAGGATATCCTCATTATTGTAGGACAGGGTCAGGTTCATTTTTTTCCAGTTGCCATTAGGATCGTGCACAAATGACGTCATCAAAAAATCCTCATTTTTAGGACCGAAGGACATCCCCTTCCCCCGGCTTCCAACTTAACAATTACATAAACGACTATCTTTACCTTGGGATGTCATCAGTGGCCAGCTAGTTCCGCTGACCCTACCGATGACATCATTTCTGGACGATTTCTTTCTCTCTACAACACAAAAATGACCATACAATATGTCAAACTTTAAAGCCGTGTAGCATTTGATGCAAAGAATAAAAATGCACAATTAACAACTCATACAATTACAAAACAATATGAACATGATTATAAATGTGACAATACGCGTATTTATTTGGTGTCTGTACAGCAGCCCAGTACTTTGTTTTGTATTGGATAAGTAAAGCAAATAAAATTTCCAAATCCGTTTTCTTTGATCCATATACTGATTGGAAAAAAAATTACCAGACGAGCACAAATGCTTACAGTTTAATCTTTTATTTTTTTATTCGTATCGTACCTAAAAACATAATTTATCAAGTTTTTAAAACCTTTTATTAGCGAAATCAGACATGTGATACATGTTTTTGAAACATTAAATATATATATATTTTAAATTCCGCAAAAAATCATTATTTGTATTTACAGTCTATCCGTTCCTCACAAATAGTAGTAAATCGTCTGTGAAGAACCAAAATGACCCATATCCAATTTACGCTGAAATTAAAATGAGCTACTTAATAAAAAACACTAACTTAATTGGATGCGCAAAATGTTAATTAAAAGTTTTTAAAAGGTGCAATAAGCTGCATTTAAACGTTTTTCAAGAGTGTAAAATGTTCTAATTACACGTTTTTTAAAAGTGTAAAATGTTCTATTTACATATTTCTGAAATGTGTTAAATGTTCTATTTACATGTTTTGAACAGTGTAATGTGAAATATGTTGCATTTTCACGTTTTTAAAAAGTGTAAAATGTTCTAATTACACGTTTAAAAAAGTATAAAGTGTTCTAATTATTGCACGTTGTTGAAAAGTTCCATATGTTCTATTTACATGCCTTAAGGATTAGACGATATTCAATATTCATTTATTGTTTGTAGATAGTATATTTCGTAATTAGTTAAAATAAATTTTGGCATTTTGATTCTTCACATGCGATATGATACGTGAAAAGCCTATGATAGCGAATTAGACTTTATATTTAAATTTAAAAAAATGTACAAGCTCGGAAATGTTTCCGGAAATGTTTCAATTCTAATTTTATACGTGAAATGCATCTTCTTGCCAAAGTAAAATAAATAAATAAAACTATAGCAGTTTAGTTCTACTAAAATAAATTACATCTACATTCAAAGCATACTACATTTTTGCTAAGTGTCGTAGCATCTAATTCTGTAATTTCTTTGGATGGCGGCTCCTTAAAATAAAAATACGGAAATTAAGATTATTTAAACTCAGGCATAAGAATAAAGTAAAGCAAATTGTTCATAGCACAAAAGAGCTTTGATGGATCACATTTTTATTCATTCGCAGCCCTGATAAAACGCATTGTACTTCACAATCCCTTTAGATTCATTCAGTATGCATTTTAAAATCATTTCATAATTATTGTTAATACTACCCAGATACATATCACACAGTTTATGTTTACATACAATCAATCCTTACAGTGTGAGGCTTTGGCTTGCCTTCTCAGAAAACGACAATAAAAACTTTTGGCATTACAATTAATTAGGTTAATCGATTTTTCAAACATAATTGAAGGAGCAATGTAGAATCGGCATCTAGTACACATAGAAATATATTTTAAGTTATGAATAAAAAACACCAATGAAGAGTTTTTTTGGCAAACCGGGTCAATTCTATCAAAGCATATTTTACAAGAACAACGAATAATAAATAAAAGGTGTCAGAGTAATTTTGTTAACTTATTTTTTTCTAAGGGTAATGGTGAAGCTTCACTACTAGCAGTTTCATAAATCTTATCTGGCTCCGGAATTTTTGAAATATTTTATTTTAATTTAAAATTGTGAAAATGACACTGTTTGCACCAAAATCAATAACTCTACATGGTTTAAAAATTCCGTGAGATGAATTTTTTAGCTTATTTAGTATAGTGTATACAGCACCAGTACAGGCTAGTACAATAATGGATCCTTAGTATTGTTAATTAGGTTAGATACAATTTCAAAACAAATCCAAGCATCAATGTTGAATCAGTATCAGGGTCATGTTCTAATACAATTCCATCAAGATACAATAAACAAAATGGCAATTTACACTGACAATTACCATAGTTCCGGTTTTGTAAACATTTGAAAACGGGACCAGAAATAGAGTAAAGTAAATTGTAACAGCCTGAGTAGTGTATAAAAAAGTTACAATCAAACAAGTTCTGAAGGGCACGGAATTAAAAATAATCTACTTTGAAGATGAAAATCTCAATTATATTGGTGATGACGTCAATCATTTTACAAACATTTCTGTTGGAAACTGGAGGTCTGTTTTTAAATTTTTTAAATTCCAATTTACCAAATCACCGATGCTATTATAATTGTATTAATTTGGAATGGAATGCAATCACATTTGTTTTTTTTTTGTAACATTCAGTGGACGCTTTAAAATGCTATTCATGCGATGAAGGGCGACCAGGGGCCAAGAAAGATGTCAAGTGCGACAACAAAATTGTGGTGGACTGCGGAGTCAAAGAGGACGTGGCGTGTTTGAAGCAGTTTCCCAACCCGTACGTGCCAACCGAACCGGGTGAAATTGGTCATGTGATAAAAAAATGCAGCTCCTTGAAATTACAAAACCACGAAGAGTCGGAAGAAGAAGCCTTTGACGAAGAACTTGGTCATATGGCTTTAAGACGCTTTTGTACGACAGATCTCTGTAACAAGTGAAGTATTTATTCCACTGTTACGGTTTTCAAATTAATGGCACTATGCATCCACAAATCAATCTTTCTCAGCTAAGGGTATTTTAAATGTGACATCTAATCCATTAGAAACTCATGACTGACATGTTGGAGTGGACATAAAAAAATACAGATACCTTTGAATTTAATTTATTTTACTGATTCTAATATATGACATGAATTGAAACATACGGGATACAAATGTTAAAAGATTATGCCTATAAATCTGTAATATATTGTATATATTAAAATACAGTACTTTAATATAAATAATATGATACATATTTAAATAAAAAGAATTGAAAATATAGTAAAGTGTGGTTTAGTAGGGGGTAAAAATAGTATGTATTTATGATAAACCAAAATCTTAATTTTATCGCACCTTATATTTTTTTAAATTGCATAATACGAAATTAGAAATTAATATTTTTACTAAATTAATAGAAGGAGTTGTCGAATCGGTAATTTTTTCAAACTCTACTTTATAGGCATTAAATATTTTAATTCAATTTTATGCCAGGAGCTAAAAACATCAATGAATAGTCTGTACACTAGTTTTGTTCCAAGATATCCCAAATCCTTTTCCACTTGTGGTCTTCCATGTACTAAATGTTGATAAAATAGGGAATTGAGATGTATAGGACAGTGGTGTGGTTAGACTTGCGCAGAACCTAAGTGGCATGCATAAATATTTTTAACTCAACTGTATGACATGTTTTTTTACAAAGATTTCTAATTGTGTGAATTAGTTTTAAAAAAATATTCAATCGTTTCCCTCTGTTACCTGGCCAGGGTTTTAGGACCACTCCTTGTATGTATTTCATAGACATCCAATGTGTCAGCGCCCCCGCAAAAAGTTGTTTTCTTGGAATCTAGGAAGTTTACTGTAAATGTCGTATTTGTTTCTTGGGGATTTATTACCAATGAAAAACGGTGGTGCTTATTATAATGACCAAACTTCTCGATTCCTGATAAAGATGTAGACACATAATTTAAACCAGTATGGGAGTCTGTTGAAAGTATATCTATCCGCACAAGAAATCCAGATTTGGCGATGACACTTGTTTTGGAGGCTGAGGTATAACTAAGAAATAGCTTAAAATCCAAGCCTTTTGACATGTATATCGGGTAGTTTTTTCTGCAAAATTAAATAGTCATTGTTACTACATAGAACACTTGTAGCATTTGTTCTCAAACATTTTTAAAAAACTATGTGAATTGACGCTTCGTCAAAGACAAAGCTATTGGGATCACCTCACCTACCGTCTAGTTTAAAATTTAGTTTTAGGATCAGTAATTGAATAGTAAAAATGAGCGGAATAGTGAATAAATCTAAATAGTTAAACCATAAAACTACAGGTGTGCCTTAGTTTTATTAATTTCCGTATTACCTATTACTGAATGCTTTAATATTTACCTTAGTTCCGTATGTGACAATTCAGTGTCGGTATTTTTACTTTTAAAATTCCAACTAAATACCGCGATTGCTGCTCCTGAAGTTTCAAAGAGATCCGTGTCTAGTAACGTTACATTTGCTTTGACATAGTAGCTCTTTTTACCGGATGCGTTGTCAAATGTCCAAAGACAATTTTGTTTGGTTGAGGTTGTTAAATTGGGTTTATAGCGTAATGTGTAGGAGCTCTTAATAGGAAGCATGTGAGTCCGAATCAGTCCTCCACATTCTGGAATTAAATAATTTTGATTACAATAAAGCATATTGATTTATATATATTCCTTGTCAATGATTTATAGTGACTACAAAAGTGCATTCCATATAATTTATGTACAGTAAAATTGTAACTTTTTAACCTAAAATAAATTCTGTCAAATTTTGGTCCGAACTTCCAGCAGCTCCGTCACCTACACATACAGCACATTACACGTAAAATATTAAGTAATTTTAATTTATTTTAAAATGTTTTAATTATCTAAGCAGCATAGTGACTTTCTTTAGGGAAAAGGAGAAATGATAACTAACCGAAATATCCAATAATCAACAGGCTAATTAAAGCAATCGGTGATACAACTTTTGTCTTCATTTTGAGATTGAGTTTGAATTCTTAGCTCAGGATTGATTTTGAATTTTGACTAAAAATATATGACACTGTGAAGGAACAGGAAACGAAAACGAAAATAATATTTTGGTTGTATTGGTTGTATGTATAGTTTTTTTTGTTTGTGTGTTGAAAACAGTCATACAGGACCCAGGCCATGAGCGACACGTCAGGATTGAATATTACACTTGATCGTATAAAACGTAATTTATTATAGCATGCAATTCTTGTATATTTAGCTAAATTTATACTTTTTTTTACACCTTACAGGTGTCCATATAGTTATTCCGGATTTAATATTTATATGTTCCATGTTTTTTTTTATATCCTCACACATTTCTAGCACCCACAAGCACATAAAAATATCATCACAAACTTCACTATAGCCCTCATATGGCTGTAAAAATAAGCTAAAAACGTATTATGAATTTTTGCGTCTCATTAACTAAAAAAGATTTGGGTGTCAATAAGCCCATAGCATAGGCTTTTAGCAGGAGTATTTATGTACCTACCTAAAAATGATAGACGATAGCTGGAATTATGTACATGAAACATTTACTTATTTCAATGCTTTCCATCGCGATCCGTAATACCATGCATTTCCAGGGATGTCATTCTTAATAAATTACAGGGTTTGAAAAGGTATGCATGCATAAGTAGTATCTTCATCTGGATCTCATTGACAGATACTAATCGTAAGTTGCATGTTATCATTTATTATATTATTTTGCAATACAAAGAGGTCAACTTGCCAACTATTTTCATACTACTTACTATCCCACCTGAAGAACACGTGTGTTCATAAATGTAAATTGTAAAAGTTATAAAAACTACTATAAGTAGTTTCCTAGTTTTATTACATAGTAATATTTGAAGCATAGAGTTGCATTCTTACTATTGCATATTATATACATATGTTTACTTTACGATGCTAACGATAAACATACGTGTAGGTAATTAAATTTGTACACTGTCAGATTATATAGCTTCTAATATTAAAATGCATGTGATTCATTTGATTCATGTTAAACAAAGTTAACTGATAAATAGGCCATGAGCTTCTTTACAGATATGCATTAAAACCGAATATTTTGAAATTATTTTACATGAAAAGATAAAACGCAGTAAATCAAATCCCACTTTTAAATACAGCTATAAACGTGCAATGGTTGTCTGTAACGTTAGTGGAATTGTTTGCATGGTGTCAATAAAACTAACTTGACTATATTCAAATATTTAGTTTCAAACACGAAAAAACTTTTTCAATGGAAAGCTCGAATTTATGGAAATATTATTTATAGAGGATTTTACTAGAGTACGTTTAATTGGCACCGTATTATTATGTTCATAAAATATTCTATGTAGCTAGATATGCTGCTCAAACCACGATATTTGGATAACCTTCCAGTTTTCATTCCGGGCAATTGTTTCAGAGTTTATGTACTGCCTGATTGTGATTTTCATTTCACTACCTGTATTGACCATAGGTTACAGTAAATGAAGAGTTGTTTGGCAAAACGGTTCTATTCCATTTTTAACCATAGTAGTTTATTTCTACAAATAAATGACATTCACATTCAAAGCACATTAGAATTTTGCTTTGTGTTGTTGTAGCTTCTAATTCTGTGATCATTAGTCTTCGGATGACGCCTACTCAAAATAAAAATATGGAAATTAAAATTATTCAAACTCAAAGGCATGCTAAAAAATAAAATAAAACAAATTGTTCATAGCACAAATTTTAATGAGCTTTGATGGATTACATTTTTATTCATTCGCAGCCCCGATAACGCATTGTACTTCGCATCAATGTTGAATCGGTACCTGGTACATGTTGAAATACATTCAATCAAGATAAAATAAACAAAATGGCAATTTAAATTTACAATTACCATAGTTCTGGTTTTGTAAACATTTTGGCTAAAAGCAAACGGGACCAGGAATTGAATAAATTAAATTGCAACAGCCTAAGTAGTGTAAAAAAAAGTTACAATCAAACAAGTTCTAAAGGGCATGGAATTAAAATAATCTACTTTGAAGATGAAAATTTCAATTATATTGGTGATGTCATCAATCATTTTACAAACATTTCTGTATGAAACTGGAGGTCATTTTTTTAAATTTTTGTATTCCAATTTATTAAATCACCATTACTATTATAATTGTATTAATTTGGGATAAAATGCAATAACTTTTAAATTGTTTTTCTTTTAAACATTTAGTGGACGCCCTAAAATGTTATTCATGCGATGAAGGTAGACCAGGGGCAAAGAAAGATGTCAAGTGCGACAACAAAATCGTGGTGGACTGCGGGGGCACAAAGGACGTGGCGTGTTTGAAGCAGTGGCGCACTTTCCCTGGCGTGCTTGAACCGGGTGAATATAATTATGTGATTAAAAAATGCGGCTCCTTGAAAGATAAAACCAAAGACTATTCGGAAGAAGAAACCCATGACTATGAGCTTGGTCACCTTGTTATAAGACGCTTTTGTACGACAGATCTCTGTAACAAGTGATGTACTTCTTACACACACGGTTACGGTTTTCAAATTTATGGCAATACACATCCGCAAATCAATCTTCACCTGCTAATGGAGTTTTTTAAATATGACATCTTATTCATTCGAAATTCTTGATTTTCTCTATCAGTCATAAAATTACTTCTCTATATATCTGTATTAGTTTCATGGTTTTATATATTTATTATTATTACTGAATACTGTATACTTCATATTTGTCAAATTGAATAAAATATCATGTGTAATCACACTAATTTCTTTTGTATCCCTATAATAATAAAATCCAAATAAACGGTGACTGCTGTCCATTGTCCACTGTCCGCTGTCTCCTTTCCGCTGTCCCCTGTCCGAGGTAAACTAGTTATGTTTTAACGCTTTTCATCCGCTGTGTACATGCAACATTTTATAATTTTAGTGCTTCCCATCGCGAACCCGGATTACATGCATTTTGAGGGATGCCATCATACATAAATAATATTAAAGGCTTTGAAAAGTTATGCAATTATCGTATTTTCAGCTGGATCTCATTTACTAAAATATTTTCGCAGTATAACAGTGTATAACAATAAAAATACGTGGAGGTAATTAAATTTGTACGATACCAGATTTGCTCATAATATTAATAAAAATTTATATGATTAATTAAATACAAGCTTAACTGATAAATAGGCCATGGGCTTCCAGTTTCCACTCCAAGCATTGTTTGAGAGAGTTTGGGAACTGACAGTTATACATTTCATTACCTCAGTATTAACAAACCTTAATTATTTTGAGATGAAATCGGTCTAATTTGGTTGATACGTATTAATTAAGTTTAAGTTCAATTGACCCTCACGCATCACTTGGCTTGAATGCCGTTTCTACTGTGTGGGCCCGAAGTTAATGCTGAGCTTCATCACGGTAAAACAATGCTTTTTTTTTAACCCAAGCAGTTATAGCGCTGGGGGAAACAGGACAGGTAAGAGCTTTGCGGGTACGAGTGCGGCAGGTACATATTATGTGCTGCCGTTTTGAGTGGGCTTCGTTAGAATTGCGTCGGTACTAGTCTACTATGGGCACTTTTGCTGATGATAGGAGTGGGCGGAGTACGAGTGGTGCTGGTACAAGTGGGGTCAGTAGCATTATTGCACATAGGGTACAAGCTGGCTGCGGGTACGAGTGGCTCCGTATCAAGAACCGATATCTAACGATTTGTTTTTCCCACGGTCAATAAAACACTTACGATGTGTCATTAATTTATTCTAGAAGCATGTACAAACAATATCGGTGTCTATAATAATTATGTCTCATTCTCCCGCATTTAATTACTTCATAGTTTTTAGCCGCCTGCCAAGAGTGGAAACAATTTTTATAGTACCAGTCAATCTTGATTACACTGCTATGTACAATGCTATTGCTTTGATGTTCCGATGCAAAAGGCGTCAACTCTGGCACCCTCTGTGATCTAGACGTCTATGTTGGAAGTTGCTAATTTTTCAGATCACATAATTATTTTGTTGAATCAAGTTTGAGATGTTAGGAAACAAATCTAAAAGATTCGGTGATATTCCACTGTTTGACTATTCAAACTATAAATAAATGCTACGCCTGTTCAAAAACATGGGGAGTCTCTTTCGCAAGTGACGACACAACAATATTCTAAATTACAGAAATTTAAACAGATTTCAAATTTTTTTTTGTGGAAATTTGAACCCTATGACACATCCTTGGCGACTGGATATACAAGTAATACTCAATGTTGTTAAAATAAAAATATGATATGTGAAAGTAAACACAATCGTTGTGTAGATCACAAAGACATTTTACCAAACTTTTATTTTAACCAAATAAATTATATTGTTGCTTCGGAATATCAGAAAACATAGAGGAAAACTTAAATATTTTTTCTAGCTGGTCATATTCCAGCTGCATATTGCTAAAGACTATAGCAATTAGAACTGCTGAAGAAACCCAATGAATGTCAAAGTCACAGCTCAGTGTGCACATATAAACGTGGACTCTGTTTCTATCAGAGGCGTCAACCTTGTCTTGGACCGCATGGTTTCTTCTACATGCTGTCAAATTTTCTCAGTACGAGAATTCAACTTGACTAAACTGAGGAGAGTCAACAACAACTACAAGCCTTGTATTTTCCTGCTGAACTTAAAAGCTCGATTTTTTTTAAATTAAAACATTTTATATGTTGGGTAAAAATATACGTAATGTAAATAAGGAAAGAACCAAAACAATTCATACTTATTATGAATGCTTTGTAAAGAAATATTATCTGTAGAAGTATTATCTTGTACCTGTGCTAATATGCTACTGACCCCACTTGTACCAGCACCACTTGTACCCCGCCCACTCCTAGCATCAACTATCCTACCTAGCTCACTCGCACTGGCGCTATTCTAACGAAGCCCACTCGAAATTCAAATGGCAGCACTTTTACCTGGCATACTGATACCAGCCAAGGTCGTACCTAGCCCATTTTGACTGGGCTAACTGCTTGGGTTTTAAAATAGCCTTAACCATAAAAACAAAATTTCAAGTTATAAAACCAACTCGAACTGAACTCAGCATCTACTTTGAGACCGCTGTGGACAAATTAGGCGCAAAGCACTGCATTTTTAAAACACTCCATTCAAGCCAAAAATACATTTTAAAGGTATAAATGGGGTTTACTAAAATACGAATAAAACTATTAAACTAATTTTAATTGCATATCATAATATTATGTAACTTGTATTTTGAGTTTGTATTTCCAAACAAAATGCTTCAAGTTAATTTTAAAAACCATAGGGTTACGTTAAGCGAGTCCGACATATGAACTGAAGCTGCTGTTATTCAATCTGATGTAAAAAAGTTTAGTTTTTCTAATCGTTAGTTTCCATTTCGTAGAAGCCCCATGCCACTGCTTACATTTCGAAGGGTCAACTTCAATATTCTTACTCTGAGAATGTAAAAAATTTATAGAAATAAATATTCTAAAGTTCGATTATGGTGCTTATAGTTCAGTCTGGCACTTTCAGTCAAAGACCGTTTCAATATTTTTTTTAAATTCTGTCGTCACACATTCAAAAATGATACTCCACTAAAAATTTTAATATTAGACAACAGGTTTGATTTTTACGTATTAAAAATATACGTTTTGGGTTCACTATTTGGGCGCGCTATTCAAAAAACAACCCAAAAAACCAATCAAATGAACATTTTTCCAAATTTCAAACCTGACAAGTAAAATAACTTTCTGAGAAGAAAGAGCATACAATTTAGCACATTCAACAACTGTACTGTACCCCCTTCTGTCAGAACTGTTTTACGAGCTTAACCCACCAAACCATAAGCGAGAGTTTCCATGAAATATTTTTTTCAAAAAGAGCGTCCAAACCAACTTGGAATGGCTTCACAACATGATGCTCGTAATGAGTTTCGGTCGATGAAATATTTTTGAAAAAAAAAGGAAAAAATGGTTTTGTAATCCTATTTTTATTTTTTTTTAAAACATCTATAGCACAACTTTTGAAAATCTTGTATAAAAATCATTTGAAATATTTTGAATTCAAAAACAATTCAAATTAAAACAAACTTATTTTTGTATTTTTTTCAAACTTTTGACTAAAAACGGGTAGGTAGGTGCCTATAAAATTTGAAAAACAAAATGAAATTTTTAAAATTTAAAATTTATTTCTTTTTAATTCAGAATATTTTAAAATGGGGTTTCGTACAAAATATTCAAAAATTGTGCTTATGATGTATAAAAAAAAATAAAAAATAGGATTAAAACAACATTTTGAGGCTGTTTTTGTTTTTTTGAAAACAAAATTCATCGACAGCAACTCATTACGCGCATCATGTTGGTAAGCCATTCCAAGTTTTTTTGGGCGCTCTTTTTGAAAACAAATATCTCATGGAAAATCTCGCTTATGGTTTGGCGGGTTCAGCTCGTTAGTAAGGGATAATGAGGGGAAAAGTTATATTTGTATGCTAGTGTATCTGCATGCAATTGTTATAGGAAGTCACTAAAAACGATTAAAATTGAACGTTGAACGTTCATTTTTGATCGATCGTCTTACAATCAAAAATCATCGTTTTGCAAAAATTCTGGTCTATTATGTTTGACCGCCGCATCACCCGGTCAAAATTGACTCAAAGTACCAGGCTGATAGTTAAAAATTAAAATTGAAGTTGGCTAAATTCAATAAATGAGCAACTTAATAACATACTTACCGTACCAATAAGTGACGAACAGCACAAGTTGAAAAGTGCGAATCCTTCACCAGCGACCAGCGTACACACGACATATGTATTTTTCGCTCATGTGGCTATGGACTTGTTCTTCTTTTCTAAATAATTATTACATTTTAATCAAAAGCAAAGTTTAATTAAGTCACTGTTGAAAAACTGCAATAGCCTTGCAGTTACGTGTACAATACGAAATTTCTTATTAAACACTAATTAAAACTGTAAAGGTTAAACACAAAACTCAAATTTATTTAGTAGTAATAAAATGGCCACATACTCAATAATAAAAGGCAGCTGACAGCTTTAAAATATGACACTCTTTCCAAAATTTGTCTTTTATTTCCTTAGAAACAATTTAAATTACTGCTCTTGAAAGCAGAACTATGGCAGAAGTGTCGAGTTTCCATTTCATTTTGACGTTTAAGTCAAGAAGAAAGATTAAAAAAAAACAAATTTGTTTGTAGATTATTCCTGGTCGACCGCCAATAATATTGACATTACCTAGGAAAGCAATCAAAAATAAATACATTTTGATTTCCTAATAGCAAAGGAAAACAAGCCATTCACTATTTTTACAATGTAATGCAGCTCACGTATTGACACAACGAAGTTACTTTTGAGTATCAGCTGAACAAACGGATCGTAAGACATCGATATAGTGTTGCCTAAGTATAAGTATAAGTAGATTAGAAATCAAGATTTGAAGGCGCCGTAGCTAGAAGCCACCTGGACAAACAATAGTGACGGTGCTGTATGAAAGAGATAATGATTTTCATTAATTTTATTACAAAGAAAACCTAATCATGTATTGCATCCTTTCGCATTACCTTTTAAATCCGATCTTTTGAGATCTCTTTATTAATATACATTACATACAGTATACAGTTCTGTTGTAATCAATAAACAATTAGCTTAATTAAATCTACATTCAAATACTAATGGAAAAATGCACCCATGCAAAATAAGTTAAAGGCACTTATTACCTAGGTACCTATATAAAAATATACATAAAAGTTGCTCGACATACTACTAAAAAACAAACCACAACTTTTGTAATAGTAAATAAATATGTACACACTTACACCATAAAGAATAACAAAAATATTGAGAAGGCGTATCAACGCTTACACATAATAGAGTAGGAAAATTATAGAAGGGATCGTCCACAAATGATGTCATCAAAAAGTCTTACGTATTTTTAGGACCATATTACGTCATTTGTGGACGATCTCTAAGGACTAAAGTTATATATACTATGTACAACCTTAATTTAAATAAAACAGTTTATATAGATACAAAAAAATATTAACATATAAATCTCGATTATCGACTAGTTAACGAATGTCTGATTGAAAATTGAGGGATACTCACAGTCGCACGAGAGGTCAATATCAAGGTCACACAAGTCTTTTAAATCATATTAACAATATCGACGGTGAAGAACCAAAATGACCCATATCCATTTGTAGCTGAAAACAATATCCACTATCTACAAAAATATTGAAATATGTCTTGAAATCATTTAAATAGAACATTTTGCACTTTTGAAAAACAGGAAAATAGAAAATTTTACATTTTTCAAAAACATGTAAATAGAATATTTTGCACTTTGAAAAAACATGTAATTAGAATATTTTGCACGTTTTCGAAAACATGGAATTAGAATATTTTGCACTTTTCAAAAACATGTAAATAGAATATTTTGCACTTTCCAAAAACATGTAAATAGAACATTTTACACTTTTCAAAAACTCCTTGTTAAAATTTGACACATTTTTCTCATTTTGTTCTTATGACAAAGCTCGATTTGATTCTAGTTTAAATTTGATATAGGTCATTTTGATTCTTCCCAGACGATATAGTTCATGTCTGTATTTAGAATTTACATCGTGGCATTAAGTTTGTAGTGTGGCGAAATCATAGATCAAGGAAATAAAGAGTACACATACGAATACGACATACGATACAATACGAAGATGCAATGGAAGACGTAAATGTAAATTGATGAGATTACAACTTAACAAAAAAGATCACTGTCTAACAATGAGTGGCCTGTAGTCCGTAATAATTTAATCTTTGATCCTTTTTTATCTGCTGCAGTATAAAAGTAGTCATAGTAAGTAATTCATCCGCGTCAACTAAGCTTTCTTGGACGACACATGACGTTGTTGGACGGGATGGATTTCATTGATATTCTCATCTGTCTCAATCTGGTCAAGTTTGTGGTTCTTCTGAGATGATGTGTCAGTGTCGTGACGGTCGTCATAGATACGAGCCAGTTCCTGTACCTCACTCACAATGCCGTCGAGGAAGTCTTGAAGGTCGGACTTGTGAGGAAATACTTTGGGATCAGCCATCCCACAGAAGCGAAGCTCGCCGCAGTATGTGTACGTGGCTACCGCAACACCTGTAATTAGGATACAAACAAAAACTACTCAATAAAGTACAATGTAAAAAAAAACTTGTTTAATTTTTTTTGGTAGTATAATAAAATCTCATTAAATATTCTAAAGATGTATACTTAGACCTTTCTAGAAATGTTCTGTAATGGTGTTTACTCGCGCACTTTTAAACAAGAAACTAACGTATTATCATAATCAATTCTAAAATTCAATTACTTCCTTCCGCATTATTAGAAAATACATAGTATAAATTATTTATTTCCATAATTTAAAATTGCATGTAGAATGAACTTTAGTTTTATTAATTTATAGTGCATTGCATTTAGTGGAATATACGTTTGTACTATATACGCATACTATACAAACGGAAAGCTAGAGATAGCCGATTTTGCATCGGATATACTTATTTATAAATTATAGTATAAAAATATATCACGGTATGTGGATGCCAAGAAATTTCGAATTTCCTTAAAATTTCTTGTATTTTTTCGGTTTTCTCAAATACGTAAACACAGTAGGTACCTACATTATTTCTTCCCTCCCTTCCTGCCATGCATAACTATCTTCATGCCTTCAATTTTATTACACATTAAAAACTATTCTAAACTTCCAGCATTTTTCATTTTAATATGAGTTTAAATGGAAATTCACTATTATTTTGTTGAGGTAATTGCAACTTTGTATACTGTCTTTATGATGTAAAGTACAGAATTCGTAGTTAACTCAAGTTCAATTTATTGAGGGTTGGAATGTCGTGAATATTTTACAGACGCTAAAAAAGGGAAAGACGCCTTTTATTATTTTTGCTTGGACCAATAAAACCACCTCAACTGATATGTAGATAATCAACACACCTGTGTGTCTGTGTGTGAATTTGTGTATAGTTTACTGACTTATAAAAAACGCAAAAATCTTGCTTTGCCACACATAAATACGCTTAAATAGTGTAAAGTTGATATTTCCAAGAATATAAAAAATATTACAAATTTTGTGCATTCCTTAATATGTAAATGTCGAATTTTGAAGTGCTTTTGAAGTGCGCAAAATATTGTACTTCAAATAAACTTAAAAATATTGGATTTTAAAATGTCAGTATTGGATTTTACAGTTTCAAAAGAGTTTAAATATCACATTTTGAAGCTTCAAAATTAGATGCATCACATTTTGCAAATTTAAAAAACGTGTCAGTATCACATTTTGACGTTTCAAAAAAAAAGTGTAAATATCACATTTTGCAGTTTCAAAAAAGTGTAAATATCACATTTTGCAGTTTAAAAAACGTGTACATATCACATTTTACGCTTTCAAAAAAGTGTAAATATAACATTTTGCAGTTTCAAAAATTTCTAAATATCACATTTTGTAGTTTCAAAAAATCTTAAATGTCACATTTTGTAGCTTCAAAAAACTGCAGTTATTTCCATCACAAAAAACCAAACCAAGTGGTGTAAGTATTGTAGTTTTCCTTGTCATAAAGTGGAATTAATAAAAGTTGTATTTTAATCTTTTAACAATATTCGTAACCCGTGCTAGTTTACTTAATAGTAGTTAACCTCCTCCTATAATATGTCAGAAAATAAGAATAAAAGTAAAGAAAAATACGAAAAACTAAAATAAAAACAAACCTGTAAATCTGATGAGCGGGAGCCAAGCTCCAGAGTCGATGACGACCCCATCAAAAACATGGACACGATCCACAATACCCGGGATATTACTGAGCATGATAGGCGTACCAGATATATTGAGGAGTTGAGTCTGGACCCAGCTTGGCAAATCCCCGACAACTTTCATAATAAAATAACAGAAAATTGGATCCGGACTGAGGGTCACTTTATAGCCGACTTCATTCGTCTTCTCAAGCCTCGCCTCGGGACTCGTCTCTGAGAAAGGGGCAGGAAACGGGAAGACGGTGAACCGATTACAAATGTGATCATCCGGATAGGGGAGCATGGCATTCACATTCGCTGTATTTAAATTATTTGGAATATCCTCAAAGGGGAAGAGACGCTTGTGCGTTTGACGGAGGGAGGAACTAATTGATGAGATTAAAATGGCTGTGACAGATGCATCAGATGCCCCTTTGATCTGTTTCAACGTGGAGAGTTTAATTGGGACTTGAGAACGGGCCATGTGTTTAGTTGGGGCATAGTGGGACACTCCGAATTTACTGTCATCGTTAATGAAATGGATGACATGACCAAGGAAGTAGAGGGGTCCCAGGAGGAGCACTTTCACATACTGGAGAGCAATGGCCCATGTGGGGACTGGGAAGGATTTTTTAGGGTCCAGTGGTAACTTAGCTGGAGTGTCAAATAAATACGCATTTGAGGTGAGACAGAAGGAGACGCCGTCACCGTAGGCGTGATGGACACGGAGGATTTGGGCATAGTGACGAATTGGACTTGTGTCATCTTCACCTGTGTAAAAAATTATAAAAATTTAATTCCATTTTTTGCGAAGTATTTTGCCAAAAACAGACAAAACTGTCACTGCTACTACTACTGCGAAATTAATAATCAGGGCCGGATAATGTGGCCAGAGCAGGTAGCATGAATTTTTAAGCAATACATGTAAATAAATCACTCTGCACTTCTCAGAAAAATATGTAAATCGAGCATTTTGACATTTCAAAAACATGCAAATAAAACATTAAACACTTTTCATAAAAAGCGGAAATATAACATTTTGGACTTTCCAAAATCAAGTAAATGGAAAATATTAAACGTTTTTTTTAAATATGTAAATAGAAAATTTTGACATCAAAAATATGAAAATAAAACATTTAAATTTTCTAAAAAACGCGTAAATAAAAAATTTTGCACTTTTCAGAATCAAGTGAATAGAAAATATTAAACTTATTTTAAAAACAATTTAAAAAGAATATTTTCTACTTTTTTTAAATCATGCGAATAGAACATTTTGAACTATTCAAAAACGTTCAAATAATACATTTCCTACGTTTTTAAAATCATGCAAATAGAGTATTTTGTACTTTTTAAAAACATGTAAAAATAGTACGTTTTGCAATTAAAAAAAAATCAAGTAAATAGAACATGTTGCTCCTTTAGGAAGCATGTGAATAGAAAATTTTAAACTTAAAAAAAAACACGTAGGTAAATACAACATTTTTTTTAACATTAAGTAAACCTTCAATATAATCAAAATAGTGTATTTTTTTTGCATGTAAACAAATTAATGCCAATAAGCAATAATTCCTTCGTCCGACCCTGTTAAAATATTTTTCACGGCCTATAAAACGAATTAAAACCCTGAATTAGAATTTTTCAAGCGCCTTTTTATTTTTAGTCTTACCACTACAACGAAAAGCTGGGAAAAGGAGGAGTTCCCACATTGGAAATTTCTCATTAATCGGAATGACAGACAGTTCTTCCAAAACTTCCATAAGTTTGTCCTGTGTCAAAATCTCATCTTTCCCCGAAATAATTCTCACATGGTTCCTAATATCAAAGGCTCCCTCATTCTCCTCCCAACAGTAAAAACCAAATTTTTTCAAAAATCTCTGCTTCAACTTCCGATTCCCATCCGCCATTCTCAATGTATTTCTCTGAATCAGCTCATAGTCAAACTTTCCCCGAACGACACAATACCCGGGGATGACCGAGTTACAATTATTCTCAGACTTGTAACCAAACACACTGTCACTCCCTGAGGCGAGGCTGTACTGGACTGGAGTGGCTGAGCTGTCACTCTCCTTCTTCCAAATTGAATTCCTTATTTTTGTAGATGTATTTAGGAACAATTCCGCAGCAAATCTGACACATTTTAATAGGAACCAAAAGTAGAGGAGAAGCGGCCAAAATAGAAGGGCGAGCGGGAGGCCAATTATTAATTCGGCTAATTGTGTCAAGTGTATTGAGATAAATAGGGACGTTTGCTTTACATCCCTTCGTTTACGGCTTTCAGCCTCGGTTTCCGTTTTACTAATCATTTTAAATTTAACTTTTTAACATAGGTTTAAAAACAGGCGTGATTAATTAATTTACTATGTGCTATACTGTATTCAAAATTTATTTTTTAAATTGTTAATTTTTTAAAATTTTCCTTCACTGTTGACGGGACGAGATGGTTCACTACACTGAGAGGTCAGAGACTCGAATCAATTTCCTTATTAATTTCCTTAAGATATATGCAAATTTCAATTCAAATATTTTGCAAGATCTTCCTGTACAAGAGTATTGCTAAATGCATATGATGCAAAATATTTACTGTAGATTCCAGACACTGGCACTGGTAGACTGGTAGAACACTGCACTGTTTGTATGCGTATTGTTTTGTGATAAATTAATGAAGCTCTGCCTATGGCCCGACTTCTTGACTTCTTGACTTGTTCTACTGACTCAAGGAAAACGACGGAAAGCTAAGTATGTACCAATTTGGATAATTGTGGTCGTAGTTCTGCAAAGTATAAATGGTTATGTTAAATCGTTGGCTAGCTGAAGTATGGAGCATGCTGATCGTGGGAGATGGAACTGCGACGAGGAAAAGGGATGAAACATGTACCTCACTTAGCACGTCCTGTATGTACGCTTACGCTTATGTGTAGATACGTTGTCTGGCACTGGTACTGGCTGATTTTAATTTGGTTGCATGCGTAAATGCTTATGGACAATTTTATAGCTTGTAGTTTCAGCATTGTGTCGTGCATGTAGATAGAGATGTTGATGTTATAAAGGGTGCCAAGGTTATTTGATTTTCCAATGTTGGTAGTTGGTGTTGGTATGCTACATCCTTCCATTTACTGGCATATACAAGACTTCGACTGGGAAGAGGGGCTCAACTTTAGGGATCGTTCATAAATGATGTTACCCAAATTGTCATTCTTTTAGGGCCTACCTATACCCCCATATGTCATCACTGTAGCATTGCGTAAACGTGGCGATCTTTAACAGTATTAACAGTACAAATTTAACATTCATAACCTAACTAGACTCTACCGATGACGTCCTGTATGGACGACCCCTTACTTTGGTGTATAATAATAATCAAGATTTCAAAGCTACTCAATTCCAATTTGAATTTATTGCAATTTCTTGAGTCCCTGTGTACTTTGTACTGTTGAACATTACCAGAATGTAATTTGTAGCTACAAGCATTCAATATCCTACAAATTCAGTGCATTTAGAATTATTGAGATTTGAGATTCAAAACAACTTTTATCGCAAGGTTAATTTCCTTGTAGGTAGTAGGTGCATAGCTATATCGATATCAAAGTCCACGTCCACAGCACATCCGCTCATTTCCGAGTTGAAAAAAATGCGAATAAGCAAAAAAGCTCCATTACTCCATTCAATTGGCTATATTATGCCTGTTGCGTACGTAAAAAACTTTACAACTTACAACACGTTTTTCCATTAATAGTAAGCGAGTGGTATAGGGTCGTTCACAAATGATGTCATCCGCAGGGCTAATGAGTCTCTTTGGATATGGATGCCATCCCATGTTAAAGATAGCAATTTACGCGATGCTTTTAAGCCGATGACAAAGGGGTAATATGATTCTAAAAGTGAGGATATTTGGACGACATTATTTATGGACGATCCCTATAGACAGGCAAGACTTGAGGGTAATGCGATGTAGGATTTTTGCATGAACAAAATTGCATAGATTATATTTTTTTGTCTTTTAACTGCGTGTCGCAGTATTTGTTTGGCAGCTGGGAGTATTTGGTAACAGCAGAGTTCATTTCGTTCGTAGTATAGCAGCTTGCATTTACTTAGTTGACAAAACCAAAATCATAACAACAAACAATTCTGACTAATGAAATGTGCTGATGGTGATCGATGCAGAGTTGCGTAGATTTGATTAATGCTTTAAATTAAAACGTCATGGAAGGGCCGGACGAAAGAATTGGTTTTAGGCAGGAATTTGTTTCCATACAAAACCCATCATTTAGATTTTATTGATGGTTTTCTTTGGTAAAGCAAAATGTTGTATTTGCATGTTTTAGAAAAGTGAAAAATGTTGTTTTTTTACTTGATCCATAAAAGTGCAAAATTTTCTATTTCCATGTTTTGAGAAAAGTGGAAAATATACTATTTCCATGTTTTTGAAATGTACAAAAATTTGTATTTGCATGTTTTTGAAAAGTCTCAATATTGTTTTTACATATTTTTGAAAAGTGCAAAATGTTCCATTTACATATTTGTTGAAAATTCAAGCAGCGGGGGCTGCCTGTGCTGGCCACATTATCCGGTCCCGCATCATGCTAATTTAGAATTTGCTAGATACTAGACTTACGCCACGGCTCACCATTATAGATTTTCCACGAGAGCCAAAACACTGTATCTTGCAATGTTTGCAGAATCATGCATTCGCAATATTTGCATAATAAACTGGTTCATAAAACTAGTTTTGGGGTTTTAACGTTATGTTTCGCAAGAACTTCTGGAAATTTTTTACAACCTATTATATCTCAGTAATTATTGGTTATTGGCATTGGTATTGGTATTGGTAAAGTGTTCCAATTAAAATATTATTAATTCCCAACTTATTCGAATTATTATTACGTCCAGGTTTTATTTTAATGCTCAACTTGGTCTAACTTTGTGCCTATGTTTTGCTATGTATTAATTAAGTATGTACTGTGGGTAATCCTTTTTTTTTGCGAAATCCACAAAACTGGTTTTATTTTATTAAAAAATGTGGCCGCCAACGCAGTCAATAATTGCTTTCAGTAGTTTCTGTGCATTTATTATGTGCGTCATATTATCGTGCACTTGTTTTACATAATATGTAAAACAAGGGCTAAAGCCCTTGTTTTTTGGTAGCCTTAACAGTAATATGGGGTATTACTCTTTAATGCTAAAATCGGTATGCAGTGGACGGCGTGGAGCGAGTGTAATTAATTAAATGTAAATAACTTAATAGCCTTAACAGCAAAATTAATCATTTTGAATTTGCCGCCAAATTTTAGCTTCAATTTACATGTTTTAAATTAAAAGAAGCAATTAAGCCGCACAATGTGTTTTTGGTTATTTTATCTACCTTATTTATAATCAACTTCTGTAATACAATATCAAAAATTCAAAATTCCAATTTTTGAATTTCCCGCTAATAAATTTAATATTGCGTTAATTCAAGATTTCGACCGGTCAGTCAATAAAATAACCCTAAAGTGATATATTTTTGGAACGGTAACAATTAGCCAAAGATAATGAACATGGTGTGCACGCACGATTGTTATTAGTTTTTAAATGGTTTCGAAATAACATAATTGCAAATTTAAAAAAATTAACGGATTGTGTCGAGTGATATATCATTGGAAAGCTCTTCAAAAATAAGCAGGGACCTTTTTTTTTCGTTTTTTGATTGTGACCCACGCAACACATTTTTGGCGGCATATAAAAATTAAAAGACCGTTATTTTGAAAACGTTTTGTTATAATAGAGGCGGGTTCCTAAATTTGAATTCTACTGGCGATTAGCTTTACAATGATATATGGCTCGATGAAATCGGTCCAGTATTGCAGAATTCTCAAAAATCCGGTAAATTATGTAGATAGGTAGGAATTATATCAGCTTTCACTGTTTGAAATTGATGACCTATGTTATGTTTATGTATGTAGCATAAAATTGTTATTACAACTTAAATCCCTGGAAGTAAGTTCAAAGTACAATGCAATCATTATAGACACTACAAATAATATTTTTAATGCTTGCAGCATTCAGTTTCCATTTTTCACTATCGTTTTCATTAAATACTTAAATTAAATACTGCCATTTATATAATGGTTAATTTTTATGTTGCTAATTCATGTGAACGCTTCCCACAATACGAATACTACGCGAACACTACGCATTGTCTTTTATTGTCTACCAATATGAACTGACATTGAATTGCCTATACAATTTTAATTATGAAACCGAGACAATGAGGTAGAAAAGACAAACAAGTTTATATAGAAAAATAGAAGCGATCCAATTCCATGATTGAATACAAATGAATTACTAAAGAAAGTTGGCAATGACAAGGCGACGTCTGCGAGTGAGTCTTAAAACAATTTAAAATACTTGCTGTGATTGCACTATTCAATTACACAGTGGAATCTCTTACTCGTTTTAGAAAATTCATATTTTGTTACTGCGTTGTATAGGAAAAATGGGGGCAATTAATCATAAAAATGATTCGCACGTTTATGACGCTGTATGGCTAGTAAATTCAAACAAGGGAATAAGGTCTATATATACTTGTCCAAAGAGATATGCAAACAAAATAATGTTTATGAGGAAATCAGAAGTTAGACTTCAAGGCTCAAGGTGACAGGTTTCCTTTGATTTTTTAAAATAATGTTATGTAAAAATTCTATTTTATCTGTAATTCCACTGATTGACTGGAATTAACTTTAAAATAGTAGTTGTACATATACCACTGACCACTGCCACTATCAGCATCAGCATTTCAGCCTTGTCACGTGCGCGCTGCTTTTTTTATTGTGCTCTTTATTAACAAGAACCACTCGATTTTAATGTTAAAGTCGCCATTTTTACGGTTACGTTTGATACTATATCTATTAGACCTTATTATTAATGTAATTGTCACTAAATATCCCGTACGCTTAAAACATCATTTAGTAACAAAAGCTAAATGGTGCATAAAAATAAAACTAATAAAATAACGTCTGTGAAGAATCACAGTGCCCCATATTTATCGAATTTCAACTAAAATCAAAACGTACTATCTACAAATGAATTAAAATATCAAGTTCGTGAATGCATGTAAATAGAATATTTTGCACTTTTCAAGACTATGCAGGTAAGGGGGACATTTTTCACATTTAAAAGTAATGTAAATAGAATATTTTGCACTTTTCAAAAATGTGTAAATAGAATATTTTGCACTTTTCAAAAACGTGTTAATAGAATATTTTGCACTTTTCAAAAACGTGTTAATAGAACATTTTTCTTTTTTCAAAAACGTGTAAATACAATATTTTGCACTTTTCAAAAACGTGTAAATACAATATTTTGCACTTTTCAAAAACGTGTAAATACAATATTTTGCACTTTTCAAAACCGTATACATAGAAAATTTAACACTTTTTAAAAACATGGAAATAAAACATTTTGCAATTTTCACACAAAACTCATTTAGAATTTTACGCATCTCAATGAAGGTTTTTTAACATATACCATTTTAATTCTAGCTGGAAATGGATATATGTGGCTCATTTTGATTGCTCACTCACCATAATACAATATATTATGCTTGTTTAACTTAATAATGAATGCAAAACTATACAAGCTTTATTGCAAATTGCAATGCTAGTGTCAGCATATAGAATACTATACCAATATCCTATTGGCAAAGTATGCACTGCAGATGAGCGTGTAGCGGAGCATTCATACAGGTGAGAGCACGTGCTTTTTCTTAGTTACTGATTACGTTATATATAGTAAATATTTCCTATATTCTTCTCACTTCTGACAAGACCAGTTTACCTTACCTTCACTTTTGAACAGAAAAAGACCTTTTAATTCCTGTCTGGTTTATTAGGCAAATAGTGAACAGAGCTAGTAGCTATACGTTATACCTAGTGCATACATACTTTTAAACAAGCTGGCGGCTGACATAATATGGCATTTCCGATAATAACGAATTGCATGTCGATGTCATGCATTCACTACAAGTGCAGCAAATACGTTTCAACATAAGTCACAATTAAATATTAATTATATAATCTCCCAACAACAATGGCAATCACTTAAATTGCTGACCTTTTTGATCGTTTGTGTCCCTACTTATGCCGTAGATGCAATATTTACTGCGTGGCAGTTTATCGTATCGTGGCTCGAGTTCGAATTGAATTCTCAACGCATATTGCATCATCAGCACTAAGCACAGTTTATTTTTATGGATTTTTACACTTTATTTTACTTTTTTAAAATAGGACTTAAGCCATTAATTAAAGTTCCTATTTTGTATTAAAAGTTTGATGGTCCTCCCATCCACTCCTCTCCTTCTTCTTCCCCTTCATTTCCATATTGATTCACCTCCTCAGGATAACCAGAACCAGCGTTGTTAGCGTTGGCGTTGGGATCACTTTCAAAAGTTGCAATGGATGATGCTCTGGTCGTTGGGGCAGTGACAACGCTGACTCCTCGGGCAGTTCGGATTAGTGTCCCATTTACTTGTTCGATCTGAGATATTAAATACTTGTCAAGCCGACGAAGGGACGGTGGACAGGCTGCAATTGTCTCGAGCCTTTTTTAATTTGTAAATGTCATATTAATTATCACAATGAATGAGTGAATGAAATGAGTGTAGGTTGTAGGTAAATAAATGTAAAAAATTATAAAAACCTATATTTCTCGTCGCTTGCAATTGGGTTATTAGAAAACACGGCCGTTTTTAAATTCTTGCATTTTCCGAGTTTGTGGAGTTGAGTAAGGCGGTCAATTCTATTGTCTCTTCATTAATGAAAATAAAACACATTTTTCAATCTTATTTATAAAGGGATATAATTTTAAATTCAAACTATAATTTGTATTTACCTGAGATTAATATAATCCAATTGAGTACAAGTACTAAGTTTGTTCAGTTTCTCAATGAGATTTTGCCTAGCGTGAATTAATTTCAATTTTGGGCATTTTTTCAACCCTGCCAAGTCTGTTAGCTGATTTCCCGCAATGTACAAACTTTCAAGTTTTGGTAATTCTATTCCACGTAGTGTTGTCAGCTGATTTTCACGTAGTTCAAGATGAAGCAAATTTGGGAAATTCTCCCCTGTAAAGTCCTCCAGTATTGTTAGTCGATTTTCTATAGATTTTAATAAAATGCGTTATTTATTTTTGAATTAATTATGACGAGAATGCCAATAAGCTTTTTTTTAATTTGTGCCCCTATGACTCCTGACACGCCCCTCGGACGGGGAGGGGCATTACCATGACGTGACTATGACATTAGGCCATTTACAAAATCAAATATAAACTAACTTGACAAGGAAAGATAAGCAAGGAGATTTTTTTGAAAGCCAAGAGTAGTTGAGAGATCATTTTGGGCTAGATTCAAGGCTTGAAGATACGGAAATGTGGGGAGGCTCGCCACATCTGGAATACGATTTCCTTCAAGATTTAAAACTTGAAGGTATTTCATTGGAGTCAGTGCAGAGACATCCTGGATTCGGTTGAATGCAAGATCAACAAGTCTCAGGTGAATGTATCGCGAGAGCATCTCGATGTCACCGATTCTTCTGAAAATAATTTTCAGAAAATTTGAAAATTATTACCATTAATTTTTTACCATGTGGTTTCGTCCTTTACTATCCTATACTGTCTATTCAATTTTCCTTTCTTCAAAATGTAAATTTTGTTAATTAATTTAGAACACACTTATTTCTAGCTACAAATTTAATGAAGGCAAGTTTAAAGGTCCCCACGACCCGTCCCACAGTTGAGATGCAGTCATAGATCGTTTTCTCATCTAGAGTTTCATCTGGAAAAATAAAATCCCCTTCACTGTCCATCGGAACATCCACTTCGAAGCCAAAATAGGACGGTCCATGCCCGTGTCCCCCGGTTGTATTTCCTTGGCTTGGTTTGCTTAGAAACTTTAAATGCACAATAAATACAAAAATTAAAAATTAAATTCACTGACACTGAGACTTTTACATACATGACTGACTATTACATTAGGGGTCGTCTAAAAATGATGTTCTTCGATGACATAATTTGTGGACGATCCCTTACTTAAAAACACATATGTGCGGTAGGTACATTTTCGAAAGTGATTTATGGGAAGCTTAATTGAATTATTATGTAACTTATATACCTCTTTGGAATCTTCTGGCAATTCTCCGCCATATTCGAAATCAAAGCTAAAATCTGACGAGGCCTTTAAATCTGAGTTTTCCGTCATTTTTAAGGATGCTCTAAATTTTCAAAACTGGGCTAGAAAATTTTCGGTATTTTGAAGTAGTAGCGATTCGGAATTCGGCATTAATCGGCTTTTTAAGATCGGTGTTGCAGAATCAACTGAACTTTTGAATTAGAATAAAATTAGAAATTGAAAATTGAAACCGTGCGTCTGCAGGAAAGAAAACGGGAGGGAACAGTGGTTGGTAGTTTTGTTGTTTATAGTTTTTTTGCGCCTAAATGTGTGGTATTCTAATGAATTTATTTTTTTTTAAAGTTGTTGCCAAAAATCACATTAAGGTTTGCGCTTGCTATTTACTCAAGTTATTAATATAATGTCAATTTTTTGAAACATTTTCATGGGAACTACCACAGCGGGGACTATGCGATGGCTAATCGAATATCCATTTATTTCGTAAAATGGTAGCGAGTAAGTATTCTAAATTAGTATTGCAACCGCATTGCCGACATATGTACACGTATTTCTAGTTTTACTAATTAATATGTACTGCAATCAAGAAACCCAAATTTTGTCAAATAATTTTATAAATTCTCATAATATATATTGAATAATATAATTATTTTATTGTACTTTATATAATTTAGTAGATATTTTTATAATATCGTTCTCCTTCTCAACATTAATATTCTCTTGTAACTTGTAACAATGTAATCATATTTTGTTTCTAATTTTTATGATACGCGAGCAGACATCATCAAAAAATATGTCGTCAGTGACTGAGTTGAAGGTGAAAATTATACTATCTATACAATTCGCAGTTATCAAGAAGACATTTAAAATGTACCAAATTAAAATTCTCTCAAAAGAAGACAGACATGCTCAGATTTTTTAAATTTTAACTACATTATTCTTAAAGTGTTTGCTGCTTTACTATAATATAACCGCGAGAAATAAAGCAGTTAGGTAGGAAACGACTATGTACATAATAGCTTGGTTTAAGAACAAATATAGATAGCATATTTTCCACCTTCATTGACGACCTCTGAACTTTAAACGTAACAATTAATGATATTCAGGTTGTGATAATAGTAGTTACAGTGATAATAACTAATGTTGTTATCAATAGATTATAGAATAGTCGATCGAATCTTAACATTTTACTGTGCTGCACGAATTTCTGTGCAAATTTAACTACCTATGTACTATATCTACTGAATTGCAGTTCTTTTAAATACTTCATTAATATTGAATTTTAAGTTGTATTAGCCCCTAAAAAATTGACAAAATAAAAAATTCCTGGAGATGACAATACGTAATAATAATGGATTAAAAAAACAGAAAACAAAACAACCGCATACCCCACAAAAATAGACTAGAAGTGTTAACCATATTTAATCACATATTTTATTGTTAAAGGTGCAAAAAATATAATCAACCGTCAATATATAACACAGCGCAAAATGTGCATTGCTTTTAAAACAGTTAAGGATAAGATTTCATCACGCTTTGGGATTTTGGGATTTCTAAAAGAGGAATTGCGTTACAAACGGAAAGTGTAATGCAAGTTTTTATCTTTTAAAAAAATCAGTAAACGTTTGGCACTTTTCAAAACGAGCGAGGGATACTATTTTTTAATAATTGCTTTGTATTGAACTTACATTGAAGTTTGAAGTGCCATACTGACAGCTTATAAAACAAAATTAACCAAAATTGAGTGTCTTTTAACTTTTTTACGAATAGTAACTATACTTATTTTATAGGCTGCAATCATGTACATGAATTGAGGATTGTATATTTAGTTTTGACAGATAATAATTTGTGTTATTACTAATTTAGAATAATCTTATTATTATTTATGGAAATAATTGACAGCAGAATATTTTAATTTGTTTGCACCTTCAATATTATTTGAGTTTTATGATGGTGGAGATGACATGGTCAAAAATATTGAAAAGATTATTATAAAAAAAACGAAGAAGCTAACAAAATTGGAGCTTAAAGATTCCAGGAGAAGAGATGATGTTTGACGAGCATATCCCTCACACCACTCTTGACTTCTAACTTATCTTCTTTCAACGCTCTCAGCTCCCACTCAAGACTCAAGCTGAAGGAGAATTGAGATAACATTCTGAGCTCACATTTGAGGCCGATCCACCCGGGACTGTTGAGGAAACTCCAGGGATGATACCATTTATTCACTACGTCCGCTGACGAACACAAAATTTCCACCCAAAGATGTAATACTTGCTCATTGAGTCCTAGGCAGATTAACGAACGTAGTTTGACATCCATTTGAACTTTTTCATGAGAGCGATTCACGAGTTCCACACAGCGGTACAGAAGCTACAAGATAATGCCACATTAGAAGATACATACGATTTATTTCTATTTAGTTCAAGTAGTTCATTATGGACCATGGATATTGTAAGTGTAATTCGATTTCTGAATTTAATGTGACACGTACCTCTTCAGGACTCAGCACTTTGCCGTCCTCATCCAATCGATAGGTTTTACAAAGAACAAGTCGGGAATAAACAGATTTAAAATCTCTCTCAATTTCTTTTGTAGCAACTTCTTCGATGAAAAGCCAGGGATGATTGGGTCCGATGAGCGAAGAGGGTTTTTTCATTCCATGCTCAAAAACACGCTTCATGGCAGGACAAAGTGTCCCACGAACTAAATCAGCAATCCCTTCTGTCACGGAGTCATCCCCAGCAGGAGTGTACTGCTTTGACCTCTCGTCTAAAATACTCACGAATTTGGCTGGGAACCAACCACTGAAATGGACAATAAAAATAAATTATCAATTCATTATTTCAGTCAGTAACTATATGGATGGCTAATCGATTTTAATATTTTATACGGAAGCAATTTCATACGTAGAATGCACAACGCAGGCAATCAGGTTCAGCAAATCAATCAAGTCCGTCATGCCTTTCTGTACGTGTATTAGTAGAAAATTTATGTTTACCGTAAACCGTTAAGCTCTCCAACCCAACAATGCTCATCCTTGGAATTGACGACAGTAATTATGTCATTTTTACGGAATCCTAGTTCGTCATCATCACGGCGTTCGAAATCTGAAATTCAACAATTATGCAGGTTTTAATACAGCCAGTAGTGGTTACATTATTCCTATTTAAGGGTTGAACTTCAGAAGTTTACATTTTCGTAGTAAACAAAATCGTGAGAATTTGAGCCACCACCTCCAATTTTTGGGTATTTACACCCATGTAAAGGGAATAGGGAGCTAGAACCTAAAACCGCCTCCCCATTTTTTGTAAACGGAATTAGATGAATGTTCCCAATGGGATAATTATTAAGGTAAAATATAAAACAGTGTATTATTACCGACAAGCGCTTTGGCTCTCTTGACTCCAATAATAAATCCTTGACTAAACCTCTCATGGTCCTTTGTATGACTTTCCACAGAAAAATCAGGGTCTAAGCTAACTTTCATAAATTTTGGATCATTTGATATGAAATGTCGTCCGATTTGTAATATTGCATCATGAAGGTCAACCATCAGCTCTAAAAAAACAAATAGGAAAATTTTTAATTCACTTACGAAATTGCATGCAAACACTATAAAACCGAAGCCTATTAATTAACTAGGTAAATAGGTATGGTATGCACATACATTAGATATTAATGCATTAATCTAATTTCCATTTCCCGTAGAGACTTGCCTGTTTGCCGAACATTTTTATTCTTCATATCCTCAGGCCCACGGCCTTCCCCAAAGAAACTTTTCAGCACATTCCCCTTCCCTGTCTTTTCTTGCTTTCTCGTATCACGTTTTTTCACCCGCCTATGTTTATTACTCGAAAATATCGAGGAGGAGGAAGAGTCAGGTGAGCCTAGCTTCTGGCTTTGACTAGCAGCTTTCTTTCTTTCTTGTTCTAATGAATTCTTATTTAAACTTTCAAACTTGTCTAACTCTAAATTATCAAAATCATCAACAGCAGTCGGGAGGTCAGAAAGGAAATTAAATATTTCTGCAGAATTTTTGAGTTGTAGCAGCTCATCGTCTAAAATTCATATAAAAATAAACCATGCGCCCAAAGGATTCGTAAATAATTCATTAAATTAGTAGTGTAATTAAGGCACTATAGTCATTGCTTTTAACCGTATAAATTAAAAAATTTAAACATACCTTTTAATTTAATAAGTGCCAACATAACTTTAAAAATGACGACATCCCCCTCAGCAAAAAACAGATCCCAGATTCTTAATAATATTTTCACATGCACGACCGACGCAAAGAGTGTGAGGAACCAAGTAAAAACAATGAGACCCAACTCAATATCATGTTCTTTGAGTAAATCATCCACACGAGGAAAATACTTTTTCACAAAACTCCCTAGCACCATCGAATCCATTTTAATTCCACTAAAATCTGCAGTAAAATAAGCTGATGGTAAGACATCCTCCACGATACAACACATGAGCCAGAATGCATCCTCTTCTTCAAAAAATAGGAGGAGATGTGCTACCATTGTTCCCATCCCTTGACAGTAGCCAATATCTGGATATAACCAGGCTATAGCACGAAGTACTCTTCGAAGTCTTGGAATCCCAGGAGAGTCTAATTTAGTGAAGCAACCGTTGGCTGGAAGGATCCTTATTAAATCTTTCTCGATGTGTTTGGCAAAGGAAAAGTACTCATTGATTGTGGACTCTTTCACTACTCTCCAGTATGGAAGATTCACGGGATCAATTTTCTTTGAGAGAGCACCGCTGAGACGAAGCCACAACTGAGGACGGAGCGAATGAGGAATCCCACCATTCGTTTTCGTACTCATCATATCCCATAATTTTTGTGTCACTGGGATTTTAATAGGGATGGAGTCCCATGATAATTCTTGAACCTCATCACGACTATGAGAGAATTCTAGATATGCTAGCCACTGCAATCTGAAATTATAAAAAATCAAGGAATAAATATTACATCGTACTTACATAATATGGTATGCTGGACACCGCTTCCATTCATTTCACTTTCCTGCATAATAGTAGTAGTAGCCTTACTACGCTACTTTTTAAAGCAAATTATCCAGATTAAATATTTCACTTATGCATTGCAAGTGTTGCATTGGGCTTAAAACTAAAAATAAAAAACAGATAAGTCATTTATGATTTAAATTTTATTATAATGATAAATATATTTATTTCCTGGAAATTATGAATACGTTTAACGATTCAGGCAAAACATCGTCTAATCGTAAGTACATGTGTTAATACCCATATATATCTTGAGAGTACAAAGTTAAAATTACCACATAACAGACAATAGAGTGAGAAACAATTTAAAAATAATTATTATTGACTAAATGTACAAAAATAAGAAGAATAGTACAAAATATTAATTAATAACTCAGTTTATGATTTAAGTAGAAAAAGTCGGTGATGGGTATTTATTTAAAAATGAAATTATCCATCCATCGCCAATAAATTGTTAGTGAATTTAGCGGGATGCTTGGCTGGCATTGCTGGTATTTATCGTATTATCGTAATTAACATTGCGGATATAAATCCGATTCGGTGGTAAAGGCTCTGGTACTTCCGTCAAGTCATGAAGGTAGGAGCAGCCAATGGCTAACTTGGAACCTATTAAAATAAAATAAATTTAATTCGTTGGTGTAAACAGAGCATATGGAATTACTGTTGTATGAGGAACTCAAATTCAATGTATTCAGACGAATTCAGTATATTTTAAAATAAATATTTAATTTAGATATTTACATAAAGTACAAAACATTATTTTTATTACCATCTGCCGAAAAGTCAATAGAAGCAATTGAGGATGGAAATGCAGAATATTCATGAAGTCTTCTTTTCTTCTCCGAATCCCACAGAAGAACACGCTTGTCTGATGAACCCGTCACGAAATACGAAGTTGGGTTGTGGATGCTGAATATTTTCCACAATAAAAATAAAATACAAATCGACGATGACGACAAGAAATGAACGATGCGGTAAATTAAATTTAAACATTGATATCCCTATAAAGGGTTAAGAAATAAACCAGATTGTAATATCATTATGCTATAGGTTTAGATTTACGTACCCAATGGCGTTGACAGGATGGCCGACCAAACTGGGCTTCTCCACATGAGGTTTAAAAGCATAAATGAAGGCAGAGTTAGTTGAATCTGGGCTAAGGAAATCGATTGAAACTCTGCCTTCAATAGTACCCAAAGCATACTTCTTTTTATTCGGGAAAATTTTGATACAACGGCTCTGATAAGAAGAGACGTTGCTGGGCCTTTCAAAGATAGAAGATTTCATATTTCGAAGATCCCAAGCTGTAATCAACTTTCCAGCAGTCCCAACTACAATAAGTTCGTCTCGTACATCCATGCAAAATACCTAAACAAATAAAAAGCAAAGGATGAATGTAAAAGAAAAAATAAATCGTAGTTATTTGTTGTTTGTAGAATATTGTTAGAAATAAAAAAGAATATTAGGATTCACGAACCTCATTCGACTGAGGATGATTGCCGACGTTTTTAAGTGACCTCTCATCCCACAACATGATACTGGCATCCCAGCTGGCGCTCACAATAACACGGGACGATGCACTGCACTCCAAACATCTCACAGCGTCCATGTGCTCGCCGATTCTTGTAGCTAATTATATTGGAAAGTAAAGGGGGTTTAAAATAAATAAACCAAATTAAATTATGTTGTTAGTATCAAAAATTAGTTTTATGTTTTTAAATTTTTATGAGTCAAAAGCATCAATAAATAATGTTCTTACTTTTCTGGGACGCCAAGTCAGTGCAGTAAACAGCACAGTCCAAACCTCCGTACAAAATTTGCGATTCCTGTATTAAGAAAATGCATATAAGTTAAAAACAAAGTGAATTAACCAGTCACCAGTCATTTCTGACAAGTATAGAGTATTTATAAATTATATGCCATTAATAAAGTAAAATACATTGCATGACACATTTCTTAAGTTCAAAGTTTTTGAAACATTTTATAATTAGTATTATGGACTTACCGGAGTTGTAGTACAGCAAAGTAATGGATGATTGTCCTGTGACTTAAAAACTAAAGCCCTTTCATCCACATCGTAAACTCTAAGGTGGCCATCCCAGGAAGACACGGCTAATAAATTGTTTGGATTTGAATTGGAAATAAATTTTACTGTACTGATGGAATCTTTCGGGGGCTCCGGGAGAACAAATTGAGAGGTGGACATGGTGTTTGTAATAGAATCCATTTTTCAATATATATATATTATATCTGTCGTCTTCGGGTGTCTCTTTATTAATAGCGGAAGTGCTCGAGTAAATACAAATAGTAGTTAGCACTAAATTGTAAATAGCTAATAATGGACAGTATTTAATTTGTAATTAGTAATCAGTATGTCGATAAAATCTTCATTCAATTTGTCATTCGTCAATCTAGAATCTAGATCTTGACTGTTGACCGTACTAATGTTCGTTGTCCGTTGAGACTGGCTGGTACATTCCCCGAAGGAGTAACATTAACCATTAACAGTTAACTGATTTTAATTTTCAAAAATTAACGTTTAATCTCAATTAAATCAATAAATGATTATGATATGTGATAGCTTACTTGCAAATGCCAAAAGTCGTGTTGTGTTGTAATTATACTGGAGTTCGGCTTTTTGGGCAGCTACTGCACTGCAGTGAACTGCCATAAACTTTTAACGGAAATTTTGAGCTGGAGGGAAATCTTTTCACTGTTCGCGCGTTAAAAGTTTAAACTTTCAAGGAAGTCAACTTTCCATCCGTTTGACAATTTCGTTAAAAATTTTTCAGAAATAGAAATTGTCAGAAAAATAAAAAGCTTAATTGAAGAAAATCGTAAAATCGTAAATAATACAAATCACATAAAAATAAAAATCTATTTTTAAACGCTATGTTTTTCATTTCGTTTTTATTTTTATAACTAGTGCATATATGAAGTTAGTATGCAGTAAATTAAAATATAATGACCGTCTTATATTTTTTTACATGTATGAAAGAAGTCAAAGAAGTATGACGGCGGAACAGTTTTAAAGTAAACCATTATTTTTAAAGAATTTTTGAAGAAAATTCTTCTCCAATATGCATTTTTAAAGATAGCTGTGCCTAATTAGTAATTGTAGAAAGCTTCAAAAAAAGTACTCAATTTGTATTGACTTACCTCACAGTATGATTCTCTGCAAATGGAATTCCCAACAATTTATTTGAGCTCTGCTCCGGCCCATCCTCCTCTTCAATGCGAAATCCAAGTTCATCAAAGCCAGAGTCATCATCCGTCACGTCCGGTTCCGGTGGCCACATTGACGGTGTGACTGCACTAAAAGGTACTCCCGGCTTTGGACTCACCACTTGACACAGTCCAGTTTTCTCATTCATACAGATATCTTCAATACTCTCATTCGTGTCCGGCTCTTGATCATCACATGCTGACTCCACCAGTGCAAATTTCTGTGTTGATTTTGAGTTAGCATTATTATTATTATTATTACAGTCACATGAACAATTACAACAATCAGAGTCTCTCAAAAGTTCTAATACTTGTAATGGAAATGCTGAACTGCTAATTATTAAGTTCATATCATTATTATTAGCATCAACTCCAGCTCCAGCACCCTTATTATTATTATCCGTCTTATCAATACTTAGTTTATTATTTTTCTTAAAGCTGTTAGTCAAACTAAAAGATAACTTAAAGTTTGAAAAACGTAATAAAGGATAAGAAAATGGTTGGGGTGAGTTTACTTTTTTTGAATTATTGGAATTTTCTTTCTTCTTTCTATTGTTACAATTATTCTCATTCACTGACACGGGCACAGGCACAGTTTTCGCTTTTGGATTCGGAACATTTTTAACGGCTTGCTTCTGATAACACAATTTATCAAGAATTAGTTTACCGTTTCCAGATTCGGTACCGTAACCGTTCTCTTTTCCACATGTTTCAATGATTATGGATTTCGGGATTTCGTTATAGTTATTGTAAGAGTGGCTTATGGTGAGACTCCTGCGAAAATTGTGAGACAATTTTGAATTGTTCAAAGTGGATGGTGAGGACTTTCGACGTAAACTTATAACTGTTGACTTTGACATATTGTTTTTTCGTTCTCTACCGAAAAACTTTGGAGAGTCAAAATCTAAAAGTAATGAAATTTAGTGCTATGCTTCGTTCGACTTAATTCAAAATGTAGATGTCAGCTAAACTAAATTATTTGCTTTAATTTATTGCTATATTTAAGTAGAAGCTGATTACTACTGTGCATTCAAGACTGGACTGGTACTTTCATAATAATGTGATCTTCTTGCTATTCACATTCACAGATAGGTACTTGGATATTTTATATAATTCTCAATATTCTTACTACAGCCCAGTTTGATTAGGATGTAATTCAGAGTCAGAGGCAGACCAACACCTATGTATTTTACCTACCTTTACTAAATAATATAAGACTTTTTATGTATTATAACCGTTCAACAGAAAGCATTGCACCTGTGTAAACAAAAATATTCTATTCTCAGCTTCGAATTATACGATTTTTTTTAAGTATGCAAGTTTCGAATTTCTAGCACGTAGTAAAACACAATAGAAATAGATCAAATTAAACACCTACTTTTACTTACTTAAGTATATAGAAAACTATGATTCACATTGTTAGGTACAAAAGTAAAATATTAAAATATATAGTTTCCCTTTCCTCATTCGCTTCTACCTGATCAACGTTTTTACGTAATGATGAATTATTGAACATATTATGATCCACGTTAAAATACTTTAGTTAACTTCAATACATACAGTTTTCAACCCTCAGTTGCCCTCAATTCTCAGCAAACTGCGTACATTCAGCTGTCAACCATACATACCTTCTGTACGATGTGGTTCAAAGACACATCGCATTCGTTAATAGTTTCATTAATCGTATTTTCGATTATCATTTTTATTGCAGATATCGATGTCGATTCATACCGATGCGATGCGATATTGATATTTTGTTGCAGTATTAGTAACCATAATAATAATACAGGACTACAATTACAATAACATTAATAAATTACAATAGGAGGGTATATAATTAAATCCTTCTATTGAGGTCCAATCCAAAGGGAGAAAATTATTATGTAGATAAGTACATATTAATGATGTAAAAATTCAATGCGTATAGAAAATAGAAAACACTTGTGCAAAGTTAAGTAGCTACAGAAACACACCCGTAGCAACCAAGCAACACACTAATCTCACCACATCATTTGAGTAGTAAATAATGATACGTAGGTAGGATATACATATAGGATATACTTAGGGTGTGGGTTCATTACAGGTGTGCGAGACCAATTAATTTTACACCCTTCTTGTCTGCTTTTAGTAAATAGAAAGGCCTTACTAGCTGACTAATTGTAAGTTTTTTTTACGAGAACATAATTTTTTTCTGAGTCATTGTTTGACCCCTGCTAAAGCAAACTACTATAAAGTTGTGTAGTACTGCAACTGCTGGAGTATTTTGTAGGAAAAGAGTGTGTTATAGAAACCTTATCAAAGGTTTGTGTGGAATCTGGAAAAATATTGAAACTTTTTTCAATTTGAAAAGATACTATAAGCCCATATTTTCCTATTTATATCTCCAGAAGATCAAACATCAAAGCACACATCTGTACGAAACTATGTACGTGCGTATGCACCTATATAGTCTATTGATACCTAGATAGGTAGACGGAAATTAGATATTAGATTTTTTGCTACGTATAAAAATGTATTGATTTATAATAACCTTTTCGATCTAGGTTTTGAGCTACTGATAGTGAATAAGACGCTTTTGTTACTTTTCGTTTGTATTTACGAAATATTTTTGCATTCAACATCATACAGCTTGAACCATTTCCAAATTGAATAAATAAAAATAAAAAATGAAATTACTATGTAATAATTGTATAAAGGTACTTACATAGCCGGTGTGTCTTCCAACATAGCCCTTCCGGTCATTTGCTAGAGCTGTCGAGCTAAATAACGATTTGGCAAAATCCATTAATAGTCAATGCCGGGAGTTAGTTCGTAATTTTAATTTTAATTAATTAATTGTATTTATAATAAATTATTATATTTACACTACTTAGCTGTGTATTATATATTTTTATTTCATTATTAGTTTTACATTTATATACAGATGCTTGAACGTCACAATCACCAAGATTATTTTAATTAAGAATTAAAATTCCACTTTTTCGACATAATATTTAATTTACTGATAAAATAAATCAGTGGATCTATTTATTATTTAATTCCAAATAATCATGTGCATGGAATAATCATCGAATATTAATTTGCTACTTATAACCGAATTGGGACACTATTTGTAAAATTCGTATTTACACTGGAAGTACTGATGGAATTTCGCTACGTCAGTTCAGCTAAAACCGTAATTTTTGTTGTCTACATTTTAAAGAAGATCAACGAAAAATATTGATATTTATTGCATTGTATTTATGTTACAAGAAATGAATGGGTTACTAGTAGTTTAAAAGCCAGAGCTAGCACCAATAATACATTGTACAGATACTACAGTTACAGTAGCACAGAGGATGTCCACTGTTACAAATATGATAGATATTTGCTTAACTAAATAAAACCGCAAGAAGAATATAACCCATGACTGCAGTCCACTACGATGTAAAAGTCAATACTTATAAGCTGTAAGTATTTATGTTAGTTATGTTTTTTTAAGATTAAAGTTAAGCCAGTTCTCAGCTGCAGTTCTGTTTTTGTTCTTTGTGTGCTATCTTGTCTTTTAAACAAGCCTACTATTGACAATACATACGTAAGTTTGAAATTCAAAGTCTTGGAACGTCCCGTTTGTTTAATAGGAAAGCGAAAGGATTTTAATCTGGCGAATCTGGCCGCAAGCAATGCCAACATATGGTTTCGTAGTATTAGTCTATATATCCATGAACAACTAAAATATCATATAATACATTTATACCGGGTCTTATAGCATGGAGTCTATATGGGTATACTGGATATATAATGGAACTGGAAAATTTGATAAAGCATATCTGTAAAAGTTATATACGTACTGGAGGACTGGAGTACTGGAAATGTTGACGACAATACGAGAGTAAAGTACAAGTTGAAGACAGGAATCGAGTTCATTTACAAAAGTCGTCTGCGACTGCGGAAGGTTGCATTTAACAGTTTTTCCTCTTCGTCACAGCTGATGTTGGTTCGGGTTTCCGGCCTCGGCCTCGGTCTCGGTTTCGGTTTCGGGTTGCTGGTCGGTGGTTTTCGGATTTTTGCTTCCTTATCAAGGCATATGATATATATATTTATATATATATCATATATATATTTCATATGCCTTGATCCTTATTAGTTCTCGCTCTCGCTCTCGAGGATGTCGATGTCGACTTTTGGTCAGGCCAAACGGATACTTTACTGATGTCACCGTAGTCGTAGTATTGAGTATTGCTATTGCATTAAGTAATGCATATGGTAATATTATTACATACGTAGTACATATAGCAGTGCTGGAGGAACGAGGAGTTCAGTGCGATCTTTTTTCTCTGGATGGAGTTCCTTTGTTTTTCCTGGTTCATGCATCTTTCCTGAAATTACAATAATATGAAATGTCCTTTCTCTAGTTGAACGCTCTTTTTTACTTGGCAACTTCCATTAAATTAAGAATCCAAATTAATTACAGGTTATTTTGCTGATTTGGCGAATTGAAATTGTTTCATTTTACGATACTGTTGGAGCTGGTTTTAATTCTTCAAGAACAAAGTATAAGTAGGTATAATTAGTAGGCACCTTTACCTGTTTAAAGGAAGGCTTGGAAAGGTATAGGCTCAGAGTGCCCCAATCATGGTTCAATACCATTCAACACAGTACAGTAGGGACAGAGTCATTTTGATAGATGATGAATGAACATTATGATGATGGATGCCTATATGGCGAAGTGAAATAAAGAGCTATTTTGGAGGATGTAGTCAAGTGAGTATACTGTATAACAATAATTATGTATAGAATTTATTCAATGAAATGATGAGATGATCTCAAGGGCGAGATCTTTCTATATAAGTACTAACATTTAAGTATGGCAATATTATATATTATATATCCAGGCTAATTTCTCATCTTCAGTATGAATAGAACTTTATAGGAGAAATTTCGAGTTTTCCTCACACGACACTTTTACTTTATTTTCAAATTGAATTATTTAGACAATTTTAGAATCAACCCCGATGAGAAACAGCCACCATTGCAATCGTACACATGTAACCAACGAGCTGAAATATAAATTTTCAAGTCGGCGAAATTAGAATTAAAAATTTTAAATGTGATAAAATTATAGGCTTGGACGACATCAAATATTTTATATTAGCTATGTATATATAGGTACCTTCATCACTTTTTCCAATATGAACAAAATAAAATCAATGTAAAGTCATTTAAATTAGCAAGAATTTAGATTTAACATACTTCCCCAACTAAAGTTGCGGTAACCTTGAACAATGACCCGACGGCGAAGGAATCATTCTCAAGTTTGAAACGTACCAGTGAGAGTTGCTGAGGCGCCAATACCAAAACTCTATTTTTACGTGAAAGCCAACGGGCCATTTTTTTACTCTGAAATATTGAAAATTAATTAGTATTAGATTATGCATATTTTTTTCTCAAGCAGCTATGAGGACAGAGTTCAGTTCATGTTCATATGCAACATGTAATAATATATGTAATTTTGAAAGTAATCAATAAAAATAACAGTCATATAGTAATATATTGTCAGTGAAGAACCAAAAAGACCCATATCCAATTTAAGCTACCATCAAAATGAGCAATGTCATAAAAAAATGAGAAACATGCGTAAAATGTTAAGATTTTTTGAAAAGCGTTAAATATCGCATTTACATGCTTTTGAAAAGTGTAACATGTTCTATTTAAGTGTTTTTGAAAAGTGTTAAATGTAAAATGTTCTATTTACACGTTTCTGAAAAGTGTAAAATGTTCTATTTACACGTTTTTGAAAAGTGTAATATGTTCTATTTACATGGTTTTGAAAAGTGTAAAATATTCAATTTAAATGCTTTCAAGACATGTTAGAATATTTTTGTAGATAGTGGATATCGTTTTTAGCTTAAATTGTATATGGGTCATTTTGGTTCTTCACAGACTATATTATGTATTACATTGTTGCAAATGGAGAGAGCGTTGAAATAGCTAAATAACAAGCCTGCTAACTGTGTTACTACTAAATATCTATTTCTGAGGTCATTATCGTTCAACAATTCAATCAAGTGGATGGCGTAGTAAGAGTTACAGTAAACTGAGTAAGTACAGCAAGTGAACCCAAACAGATCATTAAATGATATGAAAAGTCTTTCGAGACTCTCCATTTGACGAATTCCCTCCTTCGTAGTCACCGTTTTCTCATTTCTCACGCAACAAATCATCCTCAACAAAACTTGATTTAGTAACATCCTCCGTCACAGTAGCCATGAAATAAATCCCAGTGATGCCCAATACATCGGCAGCCATCAAATTGTATAGGTCATAGTAATTAACAAACCCTATCAAGAAAGTGACAACTTTTGGAATGTTTTGAGCATTTTCTTCTTGGGAAATTCCAAGAATTCTCATAGCCTGACTTTTCATTGACACCTCCCAAGTTGTGAGAGTCCAAGCGTCAATTCCGCTTAGGGAGCAGTAGTAGCAAGTTACTGCTGGGACTGTGTAAGAAAGTATAAATATCACCCACATTCCAGTTTTCTAAGTAAATATTCACATTCAATGAAACATAAGCAAACCGACTATGTTGATATGTCAAAATAATGTGTGTAGGTTAATTAATTATTGTTAATGAATCACAAAAAATGTTATTGTTACTAAAACAATAATAATTTGGCTTTACCAATTTCATCCCTGAATCTGAGGATAATTCCATTAAATGGGATTGTGTGACCTGATTGAAATAATTTTGCAACTTTTTACGCCCAAAAATTATGATATAACGATTACGTATTCCATGAATTGCGGCAGTAATGAGGAAGAGTAAGTCAAAATAGCTGAGTGGGTCGTTTGAAGTTTGAACATACTCCACGGTTCCAACAAAGTTTTTCCAGAGTACGTACAGAGAGCAGAATTGAATGGTGTAGAAATAAATCTATACGAGATGTTTTTTAAATTAATAGAGAAATTTTATCATTTGGAATGGTTAACATGAAAAATGTGTTTAAAAAAGTACGCTTTACAATAACTGCTTATTTTGTTGAAATTGTACAATAAATCCGTTGACATGCACACGTAGGATTATGTTGCAACTTCACAGGGCCGGACGAAGAAATTGGTTTTAGGCAGCAATTTGTTTCCGTACAAAAACCACCTTTTTGATTTTATTGATAGTTTTCTTTAGTAAACCAAAATGTTGTATTTACATGTTTTAGAAAAGTGAAAAATGCTCCCTTTTCTCGATTCAAAAAAATGCTCAATGTTCTATATTTACATGATTTGAGAAAAGTGGAAAATGTTTTATTTCCATGTTTTTTGAAATGTAATGAAAAATTTATTTTGCATGTTTTTGAAAAGTCAATATAATTTTGTGTACATATTTTTGAAAACTGCAAAACGTTCCATTTAAGTACATGTTTTGAGAAAATTCAAGTAGCGGGGGCTGCCTGTGCAGGCCGCATTATCCGGCCCTACAAATTCACTAATAAATTCTCCCACTCCCAACATTACATAATTTTTTCTTTTTTTAACAAAGCTTTGACTTTTTGGGAAGCTGTGCAAGACGGACTTAATCAAGCAGATTGGATGTTATGTAGATATGTGTAATAAAGTAACCACAATTATATTCTTTAGCCTCAAAGTATACGTACCTTTTGGAATTTATTTTCCATGATCAAAATCTGGCAAGCTACGGGATCATACTTGATTCTGAACGGGAGAACGCCAGGGAAATAATACATTGTATTTAGGCTCCAAACCCAAACGCTCATCCATTTCTTTCCCTTTTCTTCGAGACTCTTATTTTCAGTTAGGACTTGTGGACCCAGGCCACCCAGGCCGGCATCGGCGTCGGCATCCGACACGGCATTGTTATTCATTGTTTTAGAGTCTTTAGAACGATTAGTCAGTTTTAATCTGTTCACAATCACTTTTATTTTGTATTATTTTCACTTTTTACTGTTTGGTGCCGTTATGCTTCCATATTGTTACTTATAACTACATACATGCTGTATGTAAATTGGTGCTTCTTACCCGGAAATTCCCTTACCCGTGACTAATACAGAAATAAAATACAATACAACTTTTTATGAGTGTACCGTGACAAAAGGTTACTGGGTTTATATACCTGACTATAAGTTAAGAGAGATCATAAAAGACACACACGTGCAGTAGCATAAGTTTAGTTGTATTTTGTTTGGTAATGGACAAATTAATTAAACATTAAAAGCAATGGAGTACGCAAAAATATAAAACACGGGTATTAGCGGTAAATGCAGCACAAGTTTGGACTATAGAAGCAAAGCATTGGATTAGCTGAGCGATCAAGTAGAAATGGATTTACATGGACACTATTCTTTATGTAAATAAGTATCGTTCACAAATGATTTCATCAAAAAATCCCCCTTTATGGAACCCTAATCCCCCGTGTCATCCCCTTTACCATTGCGTAAGTAGCTATCTTTAACATGGGACGTCAAGTTGACACATTGATTGTATACCCATGACCTCATTTGCGATAGATTCCAAAGTATAAATACGAATTAGCACATTATTATGAACTATGAAATTATGCATTGCAATAATGGGAAATGCGTGTTTAAGATTTTGAAAGCACAAGCAAATCCTTGTGACAATATATGATTGACAAAGAAATTAATTAATTAATTGTAAGTATTACATACATCGTGTGCCGAAAACAACAGGATACGCGTTCTCTATGTATAATATATTGCAATACATTATTATATCGTCTGTGAAGAACCAAATGACCCATATTCAATTTAAGCTGGAATCAAAATGAGCTATGTCATAAAAAACATGTTAATTAGGAGTTTTTTTAAAGCATAAAATGCTTATTTTCATGTTTTTGAAAAGGTGCAAAAATTTCTAATTCAATTTTAAAAAAGTGCAAAATATTCTAGTTCCATGTTATTAAAAAGATGCAAAATTTTCTAATTCCATGTTTTTGAAAAGTGTAAAATGTTCTAATTTCATGTTTTCGAAAAGTTGCAAAAATTTCTAATTGCATGTTTTTGAAAAGGTGAAAAATGTTCTATTTACGTGTTTTTGAGAATGTGCAAAATGTTCTATTTAAATGCTTTCAAGACACATAATTTCAGTATTTTTGTTGATATTGTTTTTAGTAGCTAAAAATGGATATGGGTCATTTTGGTTCTTCACGACGTCATAATATGAAGTAGTAGCCTAGGTAACATAAGTTAGTCTACTTACTTGTCACTTTTTTTCACTTTAACCATAAGTTTCAAAAATTAAATGTTATCTCCCAGTAATATTTAATCTATTGAATATACGAAGTTTCTTGTAAAAGCTCAGCAGGTCTCGAAGCTAATAAATTGATGAAACTTTTGAAAATTGCTGCAAGCAGATCTGATTTTTGAGTTTAATGTCCGATTTATGCTTTGTGTGAGATTGAGTTACAGCTTTTTTACTAACTATTTTAGGGTACAATCACAACAGAAAAGAAATGACAAGATTCAAATTTTGAAATAAAAATAATATTAGTATATGAACACGGAATGAAAAATATTGGTACAGTAATTATATAAAATGGTAACCACAACCACAACGTGAAATAGAGTGTATAGATAATATAAGGCTAAATAACTAAACTAGTTGTAAAAGTTTTGATTGTAACTGAAAGCAGCTTAATTTAACTATGTTTGTTAGTTTTTTTGGTTTTGTGTAAAATTAAACAACTATGACTCACTTTCATTAACTTGAATTCAAACGGAGTTGCACAAAAATGGAGGTCTTGAGTTTGAGTCACTTTTTTGCAACTGTGCTGTGGAATATGTCTGACAGCGCCTTTTGGTTTATATGGAACGTTTTTTTTTATTTCAGTAGTATTACAATATTACGGTACTTAATACTATACTATTTTGCTTCTATAATTCTCAAAATTGTCGTTTATTTAATATATTTTAATAATACATAATTACATTTTTTTCCAAATATTTAAGTAAATTTTATTTAAAAATTAAATATCAATATTCTAGTAATAAGAAAGCATGGTATTAGTAATACACTGTCATTATAAAAATGTTATTAAAATACCAAATAAATGGTTAATTACTAAACTTTAATAACTTAAATAACTCATTCTAAGGCAAGAAAATAAATTAAAACTTATTTTGCGTCAAACTTAGTAATTATTAAATATTATATTATTATATTAAATAATGAAATTATGCAGCATAAGTGGATTGTATATACCGTACACTGCATGCTTAAATTTCAAAATTTCATTTTAATATAATATATAATTCGTATAAAAGCCATTAAAGTCGATAATGAGGTTGATTTATTATTCTATAATAATTCTGGAAACGAGGTCATTATTTGCATTACGGGTGGTATCGTAGAAGCTCTTCGTGTTTGCTACAATGCTAAACAAGTTAGGATGATGGAACCTGTTGAAAAAATCTCAAATCGCCGTGGAATCGCCCGGGAACGATGAGAATCCAACCAAAATTATTTTTTCCTTGTTAATCCTAAACGTAGTGTTACATGGAAGAAACCTTATAATTTAATAGGTTTAGACCCGGCGACATTTAAGCATCTGCAGTTGCCACAATTACATAGTATTTCGATGAAAAATAGGGGATTTCAGTTTTTCAACTTTTGCTGCTATCTCGAAAAATAAAATTTCAATCTAATGATGTCGATTACTTACTTAAGTATATTAGGTTGTAGGATTATTCCTACCCGGACTTTTCCTACCCGGACTATTCCTACCCGGATTATTCCTACCCGGGCTTTTCCTACCCACGACCAAACCTAGGACTTTTCCTACCCATGTACAAAAAAAGAAACTACACATCGCGCAAAGATATACCCACAGAATACAACGTTATTACCTATATGTTTTGCTGTTCTTTCGTCCTTTATCAATTCATGTAGATTATAATACTTTTGAGTGTTGTCTTACACCATCTTTTTCAGTTTTAATGTTAGGGATAGTTTACGTAAATTAACATAATTAATTAAAGACAATAGTCGGTATTATTTATAAAAACTTATTTAAATGAAGTATTTATTCTTAAATTAGTAATAATTTAATACACTCGTTTGACACTGCCGCGTTATTACGGTACACTCATAAATAGTAATACTTGTTTATTGTTTCATGGTCATGGGTAGGAAAAGTCCTAGCTAAGGTCGTGGGTAGGAAAAGTCCGGGTAGGAAAAGTCCGGGTAGGAATAATCCGGGTAGGAATAGTCCGGGTAGGAAAAGTCCGGGTAGGAAAAGTCCGTTTACCGTATATTAGTAGATCATTACTCCTAAAAAGTTGCAACTGAAAAGCTCCTGTCTAAGTAAGTTAAGTGGTTAAAAATGGACTTAAAACTCACGATCCGTATGGAATCAGCCACTTCAATACGGAACTTTGTAAAGGAGCAATTTTAAATAACATATCGTCGGTGAAGAAACAAAATGACCCATTTTCATTTTTAGCTAAAAACAAAATCCACTATCCACAAACATATTTAAATATTGTATCATTTCGAAAACGTTTAAATAGAACATTTTGCACCTTTCAGAAACATGTAACCAGCACAGGTTGGTCTGGCGGTTAGTCAGTGGGTTGATTCCTGCTGGTTAAGCAACAGCCCAAGCGCATTCTGAAATGGATGGGTGACCTGTGCTTGGTAATCCTGTAAGGCTCGGTGATATGTACGTTGCAGGTCCTAGAGAGATTGTGTATAAATGTTATTTCTCTGGGCTTTCTAGAGTTCTATATTTCTGAGTTTCTATGGTTCACTGGGTGGCATAGTTGGATTTAAATTTCCAGTGTTTCTTGAGTGGTAACTACTTTAAGTGAATGAGATTTAATCCTAGAACTAGCCACTCGAACCTTTGGGATAAATAGAAATTTGTTCTCTAGAAAAAGGGCTCGAGTCCTCAAATTGTGGAGGAACCTCGTCTCTCAGTGAAATAATAGTGAAAACTGGGCTTACAAGAGATGAAATCTCAAATCCTTAGGGATTCTACCCAGATACGAAATATTATTATTATTATTATTATTAATAGAAAATTTTGCAATTTTCAAACACATAGAATTAGAACATTTTGCACCTTTTAGAAACATGTAAATAGAACATTTTACACTTTTCAAAAACATCTAACGCATCGTTCTTATTTAGTGTTTTTATCACATATAGCTCATTTTGACTCTATTTTAAATTGAATATGGGTCATTTTGACTCTTCACTCACGATATCTGAAAAACAAAACTTGTGCATATTATTTATTTATATGGAAAACAGAGGAGAGATAGACAGAATATAAAAATAAAATATTAGACAGACGACAGACCTGCAACGATGAGACAGAATACAGATAAATACATAATAAAAAATAAAAAATAATTATTACTACCACCATACTACTTGCTCTTGCTTTGCCATTTTCCCGTCGCTATTAAAATTTAGATTGAAGAGCGTTGAGAGTAATTATTAGAGTAGCGACAGTAGCGAGTGAGAGGGGCACCCAGCTTCAATATCCAATTAAAAGCCTACAACAGACTCCTCGGCTGCTGTGGCTAGTTTAATTTTACCCGTTTCCTCACTATCCCTCATATTGGCCATAAAAACATTGTGTCATTGTCAACTCTCACCAAAATAATGTTGCTTTCCCCTGCACTTACTTACTTATATATTCCCGTTTCCTTTTATTTATTTATTAGAATAACAAAACTTGCTCAAGTTCTCCTCAAGTACACTGCAATGCAGTACATTGTGGAAAAGTGGGAATTAGAGGGCAGCGCTAAATGGCTCTGCTAAATGTACATACCATATCATCATATAATATCATGTACATGCTAAAGATCTAATGTCAAATGCTTTTAGGTACTTCCACTTCCCCACTTCCTTATTATTTTATATCAAATCAAAATGCGGGGATCGAGCTGACTGCCCACGTCTACACTGTCTATGCATGCTGTCAACTTCCAAGTTTTGACTGGTAAGTATGTCGACATACTGTGTGGAATGTCAAACATACATTTATACGCTGCACTTTACAACATACATAGCATGTCAGACTACTAGAATTATGTTATTTAGCCCAGCCAAGCCAATTAGTTATAGTGTCGTGCAAATGTACCAAATTTCGGTCTATATGTAGTATGCCGGTGCCGGTATATATATAATATGTGTATATGCCAGTGCGGGTACATAGGTACCCGGGCCGGACGAAGGAATTGCTTTTAGGCAGCAATTTGTTTCCATGAAAAAACAACTATTTTGACTTTATTGGTGGTTTTGTTTGGTAAACCAAATTGTTGCTGTATTTTCATGTTTTAGAAAAGTTTAAAATGTTCTTTTTACTGAATTCAGAAAAGTTCAAAATGCTCTATTTACATGTTTTTTAAAAGGTGTTCAATGTTTTATTTCCATGTTTTTGAAATTTACAAAAAAAATTTATTTACATGTTTTTCAAAAGTCAAAATTATTCTTTTTACATATTTTTGAAAAGTGCAAAATGTTCCATTTACATGTTTTTTGAAAATTCAGCTGCCTGCGCTTCGGTCGCTGCATCGCCCTGGTCCTGGTATATAGTATGTAGATACGTAGGAGATGTCGGATACGGATGGCCGCATTATCCGGCGCTGGTACGTATATACACATGGAACTGAAATAATCAAAGTAGGTACTTTATTATTATTATTATTATTAGGTATAGGCACATGCATATTGCAACCACTATATAATATACGCTTAAGGTAAATTCTGTATATCTCCCTGTTCTCCGTCGGGTACGCTAAAAAATAATAAGATTGATCATCATGAGGTGCAAAATGTTCTAACTAAATTCCCATATTGCTGCATGCCTATTTACTTAAAAAATAATTGCTTACATGATAGTTAATTACACTGTTAGATGCACTACATTAAATTTTCACCGCGTATTAAGGAAAATGAGAAAAAAGAAAAATGTGGGCAATTAAATTATGTTTATTGAATACGTACCAAACTTGGACCTCAACCGAACCTCGAAAAACGGAACACGACATATTATATGGAAAATGAAAAAATAAGCTATTATTTATTACTATTATTTACACCTTCAAAAAACAAACTAATAACGCATCTTTAAAAATAATGTGTGCTCAAAGCTCATCTTTTTTTCTTAATTTTCCCATTATTAAAAAAGCTTGTTGCAATGTTATGTTGCGTTATCGCTTATGTATGTAGGGCTAAATTGATAAACCCTCGTATAGCATTTCTAAGCGTACTAATAAAATGGCTGGCTTATGTTTTTAATATTTAAATATTTAAGAAATAAACTAAAATAAACAAGTTTCATAACATATTATTATGATATTGCAAAAGAGTAATTTAATTTCTGATAAAAATTGTGTTTTAGACGTCAGACGTGCTACGTGCTCCAATTTATTTTTTGAAAGCACCGGAAGCAAATAACTTATTGCAGATATAAAACGGATAGACGGATGGAGAAAGCGCTTTGAAATAATTATATGTAGGTAGGTACTTTGTACATAGACACAGTGGGGATATTCATACACAGTTTTTTTTATTGTCGCAAACATTTTAGCATTTTCACCAAGCTTCAAAGTACGACAAAATTAATGCATTTCCGTATATCTACTATACTGTAGACGAAATTCGGTGTTTACAATTCAGGAGAGGCACGTTAGTTCCTACTGCCTAAAGCACTTCGTGCTACCATGCATAAGAAGCTATAGTAAATATCACTACCGGTACCGGTGAAGGATCAAAGCCGTATCCTTTGCTAGAAGCAAATCCGTTTCCTTCCAATTTTCTCTACAATGATAGTTGAGAAATATCACCAAAAAAACTACAATATCCCACATAAAACATTTTGCACCATAACTCTACAAAACAAAAACGGTGACAGTTAGGCACGCCAATTAAGTTCAATGTTGACATCAAAATATTGCTTAATTTATCTGTAATCTGGAGGGACCACATGAATAAATAGGGAAAATAACGATTTTCCTCTTCTCGTATCGCAGTAATCGTTGAAGCATTTCGAGTTACATATACCTATACCTACATACGACGCTGTACAGTACATTAATGCATTTACGGCTCATTCCATCCTTATCCGACATTTCCTACATATCTACATACTCTACACCAGGGCCAGATAATGCGGCCAGTGCAGGCAGCCTCTGCTGCCTGAATTTTCTCAAAACATGTAAATAGAACATTTTGCTTTATTCATAAAATGTGTATAAAACATATTTTGAATTTTCAAAAACATGCTAATAAAATATTTAACACCTTTCTCAAAATAGGTAAATATAACAATTTCCACTTTTCTCAAAACATGTAAATAGAACATTTTGCACTTTTCAAAAAATGTGTAGAAAACATATTTTGACTTTTCAAAAACATGCAAATAAAATATTTAACACATTTTTCAAAATATGTAAATAGAACATTTTGCACTTTTCTGAATGCAGTAAAAAGAACATTTTGCACTTATCAAAAAATGTGTAGAAAACATATTTTGACTTTTCAAAAGCATGCAAATAAAATATTTAACACCTTTCTCAAAATATGTAAATAAAACATTTTGAACTTTTCTGAATGCAGTACAAAGAACATTTTGCACTTTTCTAAAACATGTAAATACATCATTTGGCTTTACCAAATAAAACGGTCAGTAAAATCAAAATGGTGGTTTTTGTATGGAAACAAGTTGTTCCCTAAAACAAAATTCCTTCGTCCGGCCCTGCTATAACCACATATAGATACATGTTGATATTTGCATATATAATTATGTAAACTGGGAGCACATGCTTAATACAGATTAAATTCCATTCATTCATTCACATAGCTATGCTTTCCCCACTCCAGTACCAGTTACCAGTACCAGTTACCAGTAATGGTTAATGGTCTACTAATTATGTATGTAGGGGTAGGCTTTTGAGATGTTTAATAAATGGGATCGTAGTTTGGTGATCGTGCTGTTGGTGCATAAATGAAATAATTAAAGTGTGTGAACTATGTACAAGTGAGCGAGTCAGTCCACAATTCCAATCCCAATGTCTTCTCTCCATTTCTGCCTTTCTGCCTTTCAGCTGTTTCTCTCTCAGTTTTTGTGACTTTGCCAAGAGGCAAGGTTCAGAGCTCAAGATACAAGATGAAGAAGAAGACTGGCAGTGGCAGTGGTGGCAGTGGCAGTGCCATTGCCAGTATAGTGAGAGTGCCAACCAACGCCAAAAGTCTCTCAGTCAAAAAACAGACCAAGGACAGCAGAGAGACCAAACCAAACAGACAGACACATCACATAATATACTGACTTTTACTATAGTTACTTGTGGGAAGGATCTGAGCTGTGTGATCTGCTGTACTCATCTGACTCTGACTGACTTAAGTTACGTATTACGTGAGATAGGGACGGCCAAGTCAACGAGCCAAGCTTCTATCTCCAAAGTGAGGAGGACTAAATCAAAGACATGGAGCCTCGGCCTCGTACATAATACGAAGGCGTTTAAAGTCATCATTCCAAAATGCCATTTAGTTTTAGTAGTAGGTTCCATGTGGCTATATTAAGAGTGAGATGAGTTTCGCAGTTCTTTCCAATTTCAACTTTGGGCTCCTCATCATCACACACACATTTGTGGGATCTGTACGAAAGTTCTGTACTTACAAAATACCTAGGTACCTTCCTATGTATATTGCATATAGTACACACAGTAATTCAGTAATCACTGTCGACGTCGGTCCCACTTCCCACTTAGGCTTAGAACATAACAAGAGATTGTGTCTCGCCACATAGATTTTTACAGTACAGTAGTGGAATGGTGCGACTCAATTTGACTTAGAGAGAGAAATGTTCCATTTGAATTAAGAATTTAGCGAGTCAATAAAAATTAGAATTAGAATTTAGTTGTAGTTCAGCTTTGTTTGGGGCAAGTCACGGCTCCATGTGTGTGCTCCTCTTTCCACCGGTGCGGTGACGGTGACGGTAACGGTGACGGTGAAGGTGACACTTTTGCAAAGGACAATGCAATACACGAAGTTACAATAGAATTATATGAATTTATAGATTTTAAATTAAATTGTGAGTTGACTGTGTCTCCATATATTAATTCTTTGCGTTATAAAAATATTAACGCATCGGGCTGCTAATCTGCTAGTTATTTTAATATTTTGTGATTATTAATTGAGACTGTTTTGTGAGGAAATACCCTCAAAAAAATAAAAATATGACAGCGGATGACGAGGATCGAAAGCAGCAAAAGCTGCTACTTCGCAAAGGACTGAGACATTTGTTTGTGAGATTATTTATTCTGTTTATTTTTTGTGCTATTGGCGGATTCCTATTTCGAGTAAGTCAAAGGATCAAATTGATTACATATTGTATTGATAGAATTTAGCAAAGTTGTGTAGGGATTTAATTAAAGAATGTTGATTAGGTCATTGCGGTACTATCTAATTAAAAAGCATATCATTTACATATAGTTGTCAGTTTGATTGCCGTAGACAGGGCCAGATAAGGATAATGCGGCCAGCGCAGGCAGCTTCTGCTGCTTGAATTTTCTCAAAAGATGTAAATGGAACATTTTGCACTTTTAAAAAATATGTAAAAAGAATATTTTGACTTTTCAAAAACATGCAAAATAAATTTTTTTGTACATTTCAAAAACATGGAAATAAAACATTTTCCACTGTTCTCAAAAAATGTAAATAGAACATTTTGCACTTTTCAGAATCAAGTAAAAGTAACATTTTTAACTTTTCTAAAACATATAAATTAAATCAAAATGGTGGTTTTTGTATGGAAACAAATTGCTGTCTTTAAGTAATTCCTTCGTCCGGCCCTGGCTGTAGATTCAAGAAGACTTATTGTTGTACGAATATTACCATTGTCGGTGCAATAATGCAATAGTCGCCACATATACAATTATAAGTTTTTTTTCATTTCTTTTAATACTGATTTGATTTCCAAGGCCTTAGCACAATCAATATAACTGATACGTAATAGTAAAGACGTAAAGGCTAAAAAATATAATTTTACAATCTAAAATTCAACATAAACAGAGGCACAGTATAGTGCCTATACACTGTAAAACTATGAACCATATCTACTACGGACCAACAACAATGCACTAAAATACCCTATATAATTATTATGATATACATACGTAGATACTTTTTATTACTTTTTCGTTTTCCATTTAAATATTGGCCCTATTATTAAACTGCATGAAATTTTTGGAAAGATATCCTATATATTTACACTAAAAAAAAATTGCAGTTTTTTACAGCTGGCCAAAGTGGCATACTAAAAATAGCCTATACGTGTGATTAAATGTAGTAGTAGGTATGTACATGTTGCACCCTACTGTGATGTAAGTAATAACTTTTATCTCCCAAATCTGTGCACTTGGGTTGAAAGGAATATATTTTCTTATAGCATTGTATACACTTTTACTCTATGTAGGAACAGGAACCGTCTAAGATAACATAGTGACATATTTATGAGATTTAAAAATAGCTGTGGATGGATCGTTTGATGTACTGTTTTATACAGTTGCTTTGATAGAGTCATTTTAAAGAAACACACAGGATATTTATTTTTTATTGCCATTTGATTACTTTCAGTGGGCAGAGGGGAAGAAGGAACTTGAGTATAAATGTGGAGTGAAAAAAGTCCGTCGAGATTTTCTAGAATCCCTTTGGCAAGGGAGTCGTTTTATGGGAGAGGAAGATTGGAAATCATTGGCAAGGAGACGACTTTTAAAATTTGAAGATGAGCTTCATACAGCCTTTGACGCGGGCATTAACTCATACTCGGGCATTAAATCCTGGTCCTACCTGAACTCCGTCTTTTACTCCATGACTGTCATGACAACTATTGGTGAGAATGGGGAACTAAAACATGTGGCGGTTTTCAAAATTAACCAGTTTATTAGTTATTGTAAATTGTAAATTAAATTCGTTGAAAATGTATATTGTTTGTAGGGTACGGCCACATTTCCCCCGTAACATTTCTGGGGAAGTTATTTACCATCATTTATGCATTAATCGGTATACCAATCTTCACGGTGATTATGGTGGATGCGGGTAAAGTTCTCACCAGAGCGGTCAAACTTTTTTTGACAAGGCAGGAAGAAAATCGTCAATGTATGTCAACAAATTAGTTTGTATTACTACTTTTACTTACCATTTTCAGAGCATTTTCCGTTAACCCGTGTACTAATTTAATCATTAATTTTTTGTATTTTTTTTGTATCCTTCTTCACCAGCATATGAAATAAATGAAGAATTCAACTTACCGTTAAGAACTGCCATGGCTGTGCTCTCAGCCTACTCGTTGATAGGAACGTTATTTTTTTACTTGTTGGAGTCAGATTGGGGATTAATGGGCTCCTTTTATTTTGTTTTTATATCAACTTCTACAATCGGATTTGGAGATTTGGTTCCAGAGGTTATTAGTGCTTTTTTATGTATTCGGATATTGCAATAATTCACTTTCAGTTTCATATTTCTTAAGATTAGTCATTACACATTAGTTAATTCACTCCAATAAGTCACCAATGAGTTGTTCTACTATAAATCTTTTCAGAGCCCAATTATTGCAGTGATGTCATCAGTTTATTTCTTATTTGGCCTTGCCCTCACCTCCATGGTCATTGGGGTCATCCAAGAGAAGCTGGAAGTCATTCTGAATACTGCAACGGAAAAAATGGCAGTGATTCTAGGAATTAATATTATAGACATCGAAATTCCGGTAGAAACTCCCCCATCTACTAGTTCCACCAATGAAACGGATACTGCCGGTGCCAGTACCACCAAAGTAGGTTGGCTACCATGGTTACAAAGTCGTCTTGCGAATGTCATGACTAAAACTAATGAGAATGAGAACGAAAGCGCCACTACGACTGCCAGTGATGCCACAGTAAATGAAACGGAAACGGAAGGGAATAAAAAAGAGAACTAGAAGTTTTAGAAGGAAGTAACAAAAGTCTTTGATAAAAACCCCAAAATTTGTGCAGGAAAACCCCACACGTTTTACCCTTTGAAACAAATTGCAGGAATTTTTCGAAAAGTGTTCTGAACAGTGTTATTATTATGATATTATTTCTATTATTGATTAATTTAGACGTTTATTTAATGTATGAGTTAAAAAAAACTTTTCGGGTTTTAGTCAAAAATGCCAACAATGTAGCTTTCTTGGACTTGGGCGTCATGTCCCATGATATTACATATGAGTGAAATCTAACTTTTTAATGGACTGAAGACCCGGGACCCTATATCGGATATCCGAGTGGGAAATAACTTGAATAGTAATAATGATTACAGATTTGCTCAAGTATTTTATTTTTAACCATTATTTATTATTTCTAGTGTTTTTATTTATCTTAAAAATATAGTATATTCGTTTCACGAGTTCAACTTCTAATTTTTGTGTGAAAAACTGGTAACTGGCGGCGATATTAAGTTTGATTGAATTTTGTTTCTTGTATGGTGTGTAAGCTGCTGGAGCTCCTATATAGTCTTCATTTTAATATCATTATAGTCGATCACAAGTAAATCCAAATTATCTCTCGCGTCTCGTATCTCCTCCTCTGTGACTCCCTCTGCTTGGAACCAATGGAAATAAGCTTTTTTATAATACATTGAATCAAATTTGGTCAAAATCCTTCGCCAGACATCCTCCATACAGGTGCTATTCATGATTCCGGTGATATTCCTACAACTGCAAGACATAAGTGAGCCAGGAACTGTAAGGGGTGGTGAATTATTGACGGCCACTTTGCACCCCGTGGGACACCAGTCCACAAATTTATTCCGACTATTCTGAGACTTGGAAGCTCTGAACTTGGCGAGCGCTGCGCTACAATCATTCATTACCACTTCCCCACGATACAGTAGACAAGCCGCGACGTACTTCCCGTTCCTTGGATTGCAAGTTAACAATTGATTCTTGGGTTCAAAAGCGAGTTTTGTCAGCGCGTCCACTGAGGTGAAGCTCTGATTAATATTTTCGTGAGGGATGAGCGGACCGAATGTTATAAGAGGGAAGTGAATTCGTGGATAAGGGGCCACATTCGTCTGTAATTCGGAGGGTGTTGCATTCATGGAGCCGGCAAAGCGGAAGCTGGCTGAGAGTCCAGAAAATAATTGTGCAATGAGCTGATTCAGATTTTTATAATCGACACATTTGGCTCCCAAAAACCTTCCAAACATATTGTACATCCTTTCATTCTCCACCAAGTAAGTACAGTGGAGGTGGTCAATGGAGGCGTGATTACATAGGACCGAATTGTAAATCTCCATTGGGGAGGTTGCTATGCCGTCGCTAGGATTGATTTCCACACTGAGCTTACAAACTTTATCAAAATCCTCATCTAATTTATGGAGAAGGAGCGAGCCAAATCCCCCACCCGTCCCGCCACAGTTCGAGCGCATCAGCATGAAGCAGTCCAGTTTATCTGTCGCCTCTGACATGTGACGGATTTTATCCATCATGGTCTCGATGAACTCCAAACCCAAGGAGTAGAAGCCACGTGCAAAATTGTTAGAGGCTTCCCCATTCCCTGCCACGAGCAAATCTTGGCTAAAGAGACTTTGATAAGCTCCCGTCTTCATGTCGAAGATCACATTCGGGTCTAAATCGAAGAAGACCGCCCGAGGAACATACTTTTCTGGGATAGTTTCAATAAAAAAAGGTCGTGTTTGAGCAGTAGTCTTCTCCCTCTGGTGACCAAACTCAGTGGCAAGCTTTCCGTCCGGGTAGATCCCGTGCTCTAGACAGAAAAGCTCCCAACATTCTAGCCCAGCTTGACAGCCTGCCTGACCACAGTGAATCATTATATTTTCTCCACACACCATTTTGATGAATTTAATTATTATATTTAGCAATAATTATTCTTGTCTTATTATACTTTTAAATTGTTAATTAGGCAATAAAATTATAACCTACATCTAATTAACTACACCTACTCCTAACCTCAACTGTGCAAGATTAAAATGTTTTTAAATCAATTAAATAATTATTTCTGTGAACGCTCTATAAAAGTCTAGAATTTTCCAGTCTACTAGGTACATATTTATTTTTAATTCCGCTTTTATTTTCATTTTTGACGAATATTCTTGAAGTTGTTTTATTTTAAAGCTAAACTTAAAGCACAATTAATAGGCAGAACTAAAAATCTAAACGAATTTATCAACTTTGCGTGTCTTTTCTATGGAAAATTTGAGTTGTTTTTAATATGCAGAAAAATTGAAAGTACGAACTTAATTTTGGCACGTTTGGAATGACGCATTAATCAAAATCTAGGTTATCATAAAAAATAACGTTAAAGTTAAAGACTACTGCTCAATAAAGAAATGAAGTTGACCATTTTGCGTTTCGTGGTTAGATTTTGTTTTATTCCATTTGTTGAACTGACATGGTCTCGTTTTGAAAGTTTTCACCACGAGCATTTTGAATATTGATGACAGTCATGGGTTTTTGTTTATGTGAATTCGAAATTTCTTCATATTCTTGAATAAGTGCTTGGACATTATTATGACTATCAGTGAATTCACTTTCTTCCATTCCCTCCATTGTATACCTGGCATTAAAATTTTACATTATATTCAATATTATAGCCAGTTTTTAAATCCTCATCAAAATTATAATAATATAAGATAAGAATAGTGTTTAATTGTGTACGTACCAGTGTAGAAAAGCTTTTCTTTTGAACAAGACAGAAAATTTGTCCGAAAGCCTTTTCCACATGGACGAAATCCCAGTTGAGTTTTCGATCCCAATAGCTGCTTGATTACTCAGTGCCAAGTCCTCAACACCGATGCCAAATGTACCTGGAGGCTTCGAACAGAGGCCAACTTTATACCGGAGGCCGCTTACAGATTTAGATTTTTGTCCAGATAGTTGACCCGGAGCCCAGTCAATAAATCTGATACAATCTGAAAACTTTTCGCTTACTTCCAGCGCAGTCTGAGTCCACTTTATATCCGTACTTCGAACTTTCCCTCGAAACAATATATTGTAAGCCATATGCACTTCAGATTTTAGTAAATCGTGCCGGTGAGTTTCACTAATAAGCTGACTGATCTGGCCCTTCCGACCAACGATGAGGTCATCCAACATTGAACTAACGGATAATGTTTTCCCCTCACAAACTTCCGGCGGTACTATTGGAACGTAGGACAGAACTGGATAGTGGAGTCTTCGGTACATCACACAACTATCTCGAAGTTCACAGAGACTTCGATTCGTAGTTCCTGGGAATTGAAGGGATGCGAAAAGAGCGCTTGATACGTGTGCAATGAGTCGATTGTAATTTTCATAAGTTGGACTAGGGATGAATAGTGTACTTTGAAGGATGGAATCTAGCGCATCATTCTCAAAAGGAAAGGAAATATCTGCGTTGTCAATTGTTGAATTAGCTGAGAGAAGAACATTGTAAGGGTCAATCTGGGTCATATTTGCCTGGTTAGAGGGTAGAATATCCAGTGTGAGCCGTATACATTTAGGATACGCATCTTTTAATTGATTTAAGAGGAGGGAACCGAAGCCAGAGCCTGTCCCACCGCTCAAAGAACGACAGACTACAAAACCTTGAAGACTCCTGGAGGACTCAACAATGGATCCAACACGATTCATTGTCACATCTACAAATTCACTCCCACGACTGTAGTATCCACGCGAATAAATATGTGAGCAGTCTTCCTTCCCAGATATGAGTTGTTCTGGGTTAAATAGGGATTTTAATGGGGAGTTACAGTTCCGTATTGAAGATTGGATTGAACTTGGCTCTAAATCGATGAACAGAGCACGAGGCTTGTACACGTTTGTTGTAGTTTCTAAGAAAACATTTTCGATGAAGGGACTTGGAATCGAGCCTTCCCGATGAACGCATAATTTTTGAGGATGGGGACGACTACAGGATTTATTATCCGTGTTTTTATTTGAAGTGAATTTTGATTTGGTTTTTGAATCTGGGGGCACATTGAGATTCTTGAATTTCTGAGGTGTGTCTTGATCAGCCTGCTGGTCTGTTGTTATATCACTGTCACTTTGATGATGGCGAACGAATTTCCCATCTAGGGTGAGATTGTGTTCTTTGCAAAATAATTGCCAAATGGAACTACCTGCCTGAACTCCAGCTTGACCGATGTGCAGAAATATTATAGAGCCTGATGAGGCTCCAGTACTGCAGCTGGAGATCATTTTGATTTCCTTTATTCCACACGATAATAACTTCAGCTCATTTTTCTAGTAAGAAAGAGGATAACTATCCTATAGCTATATATGCACGTAAATGAACATGCACTATGAAAATTTTAACTCATTTTATATGCGTGACATAGACAGACTAAATTTCCTACTAAATCAACAACAGGCACTAACCGGCACCGGCATCGACAAAATCTATAGCATTAAAAATAATCGATATTATTATACCTAAACCGTGAAACCTAAATTAGGCAGGATATCTAATATATCTAATGAAAACGAAATGAAACTGGGGAATTTTGTAATATTAATTCATTAATAACAATATCTGATATTTTCTTTGCGCAACTACTACGCCTAAAATTGTATTTCTAAATGTACTTGCTGGCGAAAGCACCTATGAAATAATTATTACTTTCTTACATTACTTTACTGACTTACTTAAGTTGAAATTAAGGTCATTTTGATTTTCTTATTAAATTATCATGTCGTCTCAAAAACAACAAAATTTGAAATTATTAGGCTAATGAAAGTATAGTAATAATAATAAAATATTCTGACCTTTAATTAGTTCTTTTCTTAAAACGGACAGTTCACAAGACATGGCAACTCAAGGATTAATGATCATGGCAATTATGACAAATATGACAACTGGCAACGATTTCTACTATTTCTAAACGCTTTTAAGTTACACGTTACACGAAATTACACGCTCTATTATTTTCATACATCAGTACCGGAAGCATTTACATTGCTTTCAATTTGCATAATGTTTTTACATAAAATATCGGTGTGTAATATTATTTGTGTATCATTTAAACGCCGCTTGCATAATTACACGGGAAATTTTTTGATCTGGGACGTCCGTCATGGGTTATACCTAATGACGTCAGGAAGGCTATCACACTTTTTTGCAACACCTGACCAGGCAGCAGGTTGGTGGGAATTTTCAGTGGTGTAAATCTTGGAATTTTAGACAATTATTTTCACTATGAACTTATTATGAATATTTTACCGAATTGTCTAATTTTACTGCTTCCTTGTTTGTGTAATCTGTGTGTGTGTGTGTGTGTCAGTGTAAGTACTGTGTACTGTGTACATTATTGTAATCGCTGTTGTTTCGTTGCTTGTCGATAAAAGAAAATAGACCGTAATATTGACAGTTTGACAGCACAATTTACTTAATAATAGGATTTAAATTCTTTGTCAATTGCCAATGTGGCTGTCTTGAGAGAAAACTTTAATTCATGACCCTGGAATAAAAAACCATTAGGGGTCGTCGTCGACGGTTAGTTAGGTGGGTTGAATATTGCGTCGCAGTTTTTCTATTTTCTGAAGTTATAATTACTCCCTTCTCTAACCCCCTTGACCCTACTGCCTTAAAGGAACAATTTACTTTCATTATCCTAACAACGTTCGCTTTTCAGTAAGACATATTTTATACAGATTTTGAAACACCTGTCATCTGTCATCTGTCTGTGTTCTCGCTTCTTTCATCTCTTGTTTGGTAAGCCATAACGCATTGATTGTGTCATTGTGTGTACTAGTTTTAATAGTTTTGAGGTTTTAATTGTGCTGATTGCATTTTAATCTCGTTCGATCATCATTATAATCAGTCAGTGGACAACATTTAGATTTAAATGCTTTGGTATATCAACTACGATCTATAAGTTAAATCTACATCGGAACGATGACGACTTTATGACTCGATTTTCATAAAAAGTTAACTTGGCCCATCAGTTCCCTGATTGGCCCGCTGGTTTGAAAGATACAGCATTTAAAAGTAAACGCCGGAGATTTAAAACTAATTCCTTGGCAATTAAAATAATAAATTAGGGCATTTAAATCTAATTGCCGGGCAATTAAAATTGGTGAATGTCCACAGACTGATAATTGGGAATTGATAACTCCAAAAATTGCACATATGACATACTTGTGATGTTGAACATGGTTGAAATTCAACAAAAAAATTGTTAATTCATCAATAGTTTATGAAATGTATTATGTATAGCCAGCCGCAAATCAATCTTAAACGTCATTTTTCGGCACTTCAAAAATGCATAATATACTCCATATAGGAAGATTTTGGAATCTAAACCTTCCCCAATAAAAGCTTGTTCCATTTTAACGTAAAAATTACAAAGATTTCGATTTCACAACTACTATATGTATAAGAAGATGAGGTGTCCATTATTTGGAGTCTTAAGTTCTTAAGTGTCACATGCAATATTGAATATACAAAATTCTAGCAAAGTAATTGTTCGTAGGTATTTAGTATATTATTATCCTTTCGCTAAAAATAATGCTACCAGCAATAGCAATAGCAATTGTATAAAGTAATATTAGCATAAGTATGTATTTGTAGGTTGACTCAGCTCTTTCTAAAAGCGGCGTCATGTCTGAGGCTATAAAAATTCCAACTTTGAAAAAGGACTTTTTACTGAAGTTGAAGGCAAGACTTGAGCAGAAGAAACGTGACATCAAAGTTATTACAAGTCCTGATCCTGATAGTAACGTGTCAGATGATAAACCAGAGCAAGAATGTCAACCAAAACCTGAGGAAGAACGTTGTTCTAGAGACAGCGTTTGCCATGACAACGATAAAGATACAAATATTGCTGTTGAAACTTTAAATTCAAATCCCCTAGATTCAACCAGTGACACTGCTTTACATGGAAACTCAACAATCGAATCTGGTATGAGCTAAATGCTATTTGCATTTGTATGTATTATTTGTACCGCTATTGCAATTTACTGAAAACTTTATTTAAGTAAGTGCTTTGCTTCCCTAAAGGGCCGGACACAAATGGCGCCATCCACATTTGCCAAAGTTTAGGACCCACCCATAGGACCCACCTCTTAAGCAATTTGCTATCTTTAACGTTGGGTGTCTTGTTTTTTCAAAGTGGCCTACCCTTAACTTGGATGGCACAATCTGTGTTTGGCCCCTAACTGCTAAAGTACCTAGTTTTAAACATCAACTGTAACAAGAATTTGATTATGGCTTTAAAGCAGCAGCTAATTATCCAATAATTATGATTAATTTGAATACATTTTAGAAATTAAGTCTGAAAAAGATGCCGTATTTGAGATGTCAAAGGTCAGCAAGAAAAACGAAGGTGATAAACGGAAAAGTGGTGTGAGCTCGTCATCAGAATCTGAGTCATCCGAGCATATTATTGGGCGTAAAAGTAATCAAGTAGAAATTAAAACTGTGAATGATTCTTGTTAATTTCTTGACTGTGTTAAATTTTATTTATCATGTCTAATATATTTTGTATGTTAATACTATACCATAGATAAGAAAAGCAAGATTCCCAGACGTTCTTCATCCAATTCAAGCGTCTTTTCGAAGTCAAAGCTGGAAAACTTTGACACCACCAGTATCAGTAGTAATAAAAAGACTAAGGTGATCTCTCCCTCCTCGAGTGTAGTGAGCAGTGTTCGTAGATTCTCCGAATTGGATGATGATCATTCCGGCAATGATGAGGATTCTAAAAAGATTTCCAAACGTAAGAAGCATAGCGGAAAGGTGAAGGTGCATTTTGAATCATTAGATTCAGCAGATGATAAGCACAAGCTTCAGGAAATACATGGCTACTTAATTTGTTGCATCATGCTGACATCCCTGCTTGAGTCCCAATCTGTGGTAATTGATGCCCAAACATTCAAAATGCTCAAAGCAATGCAGTCCGAACTTGGTCAGGCTATCAGTGTTTTCTTTATGAATGACCTTGGTTCCAAGAGTAAACTGGTTGAAGAGATTGCTGAGGAAATGTTTGAGCGTTTGACAGCTGATGACGAAAATGATGATGACGGCTTATTCCAGGTGTTTGGAATTGATTTGACTCAAAGACATTGCTCGGAAGCTCTCTGCATTGTCTTCAACTCTAATCCAGCTGATCCAAGTATGCTGCATCGATTAAGAGCCCAAGGAAGCTTTCAGTACTTACAGGATATCCACACCATTTACAAGACCGGATTTGCAAAAGGAAAGTAATCAAATCCAAATCCAAGCATTCAATCAATGCATGTTTTAGTACCACCTAATTGTGCCTAATAATGGTAAAGTAAATTCGGTTATTAGCAGAGTATAAAATAATGTCTTTTAAATATCGTACATTTAAATGGAATAACGAACTCAGTTTAAATGAAAGTTACCAAAATTATAATTTAGTACTTTTAATTTCGAAAAACATTAAAATCACATAATATATGTATATGTTTCAATTCGAATGTAGTTCTCTAGGTAATACTGTAATACAATTATCAGGATACCCAAATTGCCCACAACGTATACCTAGGGTATAAACTAAATGTATGTCTAGTTGTAAATAATCTCGTTGTTGGTTTGTATAAAATAAGCGGCTAAATCATATTGAATACTAATATTAATTTGTTATGTTATGTTTCGAGCTTATTACCCAATGCCTATTATTAAGGACGTATTTCAACGAATGTTTGTTTTAAATATCGTCGGCGAAGGATCAAATTTATCTGACTATCTCTATTTCATGCTAAAAGAAAAACTGCCTATCTCCATTTTGCACTAAACGGCAAATCTGAATATCTCGATTTTCCATAAGATAGCAAAAATAACGGTTCTGAACCTGTATAAAGTTCCAAATTTCGTGTGTTACTATTAATAAACTCATTGTTAGGGATCATCGATAAACGGTTTGTCATTTTACTATATAGTGATATTGTGATTTAGTGATAAGAATTTTAGCTAAACTCTGGCATTTGATTTATTCCCTGAAATGTTTTACGATTACATTTTAACAATACAATAAATACTTTTACCTACATGTAGTTGTGTTTAATATTTACATTTTTCGGTAGTTTTTATTTTATTTTCTCATATACATAGAGTTACTCATTAATTACACGCGTTTCTCCATTGCACAGTTAAGGCAGGGTTAATTCTGGAAGCAAATCTTCAACAAGAGTCAGCGTACGTAACTACTATGTAAACAATTCTCTGATTTTAAAAACTATATATTATTATGTATGAATATTCTTTACATTGCGTTGGCTCTATTCTATTGTACAAATTTGCAACGTGCTTAATAACTATACATAGATAAGACGTTTAGTGTTTTCATAAAGTTAATGCTAGGATAAATGAGGTAGACAGTTTTGTTGCTAATATAATTCTGTATTTCATTATATTTAAATATTGGTTAATTCAAACTTCAAAAATGTGCGAAACAAAAATTAAAAAACACATTGTGGTAAATTAAGTGTATTACAAATACATGTGGATTATTTAATTTATTTAGTAGCTTCTATTTCTATTGATTCCATTCTTCTTTGTAGTATATAGTGTATATCAGTCTTCAATAATAATAATATAATGATTTGTCATCTTTGAGCATTTGTGATACAGACGATTACCAAAGTTAATTTCACCCAAATCCTCAACAAATCCTTTAGCATCTCTAATATACGGAGATTAAGTTTAGTCAGTAATTTAAATTTAAATTCGAGGATACATATTGGTTGATACTTACCACTAGTATATATTATTTTTGTTTGCAGTATTTAATAGACTTGGTTTGCTCATTTAAGTAGTACGCTGTTTGTAGTGGCAGTTACAATTATATTATTCTTCTTCTAATTCTTTTCAATATTTAATACCCGTGTGCCCGTGTAAAAACTTTTAATCATTTTTTAAATATTCTTGTGCCCACAGAGCTTCTGGAAACACCTCCCAGGACACTTCTAGTAATATCCCCTACTCTACTTTCCTTAATTCCGCCAATCATACTTCCTCCAACTGATCCTAGGATGCTATCCGTTAAACCTCCAAAAATACTTTCTGAAATATCTCCAATCATACTTCCGCCCAATCCCCCAAGCGTACTTCCGATAATATTTCCAACCGTACTCCCAACTATCCCACCCATCTTACTCCCTACAGTACTCCCCACCCTACTTTGTCCATTGACCCCTCCAATCATACTCTCACGAACATCCCCAATCCGACTCCCCTCAAAGATACCACCTACATTACTATGAGACACACTTCCAAGGATGCTCCCCACAGACACCCCTCCTAAGGTACTACCAGTCACATGGCCAAGACTACTTCGCCCAGTTACCCCTCCAATGGAAGTGCTGGACAAACTTCCTACTCTAGCTTCGTGAGTCACGCCTCCAATAAGGCTCTGGGATACCTCCCCTAGGGTACTGTCTCCATGAAAACCCCCTAACTGACTCCCACTCACATCACGCACAATGCTATCAGACACACCCCCAATGGTGCTTTTAAGTATATTTCCTGTTCTACTCTCAGTAACGCCGCCTACTGTACTGTCCGCTATATCTCCAACCGCACTCCCTTCGGATATGCCACCCAGTAAGCTGTCGGACACATGACCTGTTTTGCTTCCATTAGTCAAACCCCCTAAAGTGCTTTGTGTCAGGTCCCCGATCTTACTTTTTCCGGAAACCCCCCCTAGCTTGCTTTCGTTCACATTACCCAGTGTGCTCCCTACCGTTACGCCGCCAAGGATACTTCCGATCACACTCCCCACTTTACTGCCTTCAAAAATGCCCCCAAGGACACTTGTGTGAACATTACCCAGTGAGCTATTTCCTGTGACACCGCCTACTTTGCTATCCCCAGTGATAGCACCAACGAAACTATTAGAAACGCCCCCTAGAGTGCTATTAGAAATGTTGTGAAGAGTACTTCCTTCGAGAACTCCCCCAATTATACTATTGTAAATATTTTGAACTGTACTATTTATTGACACGCCTCCAGTTGTACTGTTAATGACGTCTTGAACATGACTTCCACCCGAAACTCCTCCCAGAATACTTTGGGCCACATTTCCAATCTTGGAGCTGTCTGACACGCCCCCAAGGCTCGACCCAACAACGTCCCCCACCGAACTCCCACTATTCACACCCCCCAAAATTGAGGTAGCCGCAGAGCCGAGAGTACTTTGCTTCGTGAGCCCACCCAATATACTGTTGACCACGCCTTCAACTGTGCTCCCCCCACTCACACCCCCCAACGTACTTCGTGTTACGTCAGAAACTTTACTGTTTCGACTCACACCCCCTAGTATCCCATTAGTGACCCTCCCCACGCTGCTGCCCCCGCCAACTCCCCCAATAATAGTGTTTGATATGCTTCCGATCCCATTAGAGCCAGACACACCCCCGACAATACTTGTAAACACGTCCCCTACTTTACTTTCTACCGTCACGCCCCCTAAAATGGTGTCGGACAAGGTTTTGATACTACTGCCCCCCATGACACCTCCAAGGACAGTGTTGGATACTCCTCCAATTGAACTTTGTCCACTGACCCCACCCAGTCTTGACCCGTGGACGTTCTCAATAGTGGTTTCTCCAGCTACTCCGCCAAGGAAGCTTTCAGAGGCACCCTCCACCCTGCTACCCTCAATGACTCCACCCACCTTACTGTTAGAAAGACGCTGAATCTTGCTCCCTTCCATGACACCCCCAAGTGTACTTCTTGTCACGAGTCCAACTGTACTCCCCCCATTCACACCCCCCAGTGTCGAGTTAATCACTGTTCCAAGGGAAGCTCGCCCCGAGACGCCGCCAAGAATGCTATCGGTTATGCTCCCAATCGTACTCCCGCCAGAAACACCGCCAAACATGCTTCCAGTGTCATCCCATATGGAACTCTGAGCGTTCAACCCTCCAAGTCGACTCTCAACTACATTTCCAACCGTGCTTCCTCCAGCTACTCCGCCAAACATACTCCCAGCTGTTCCTCCCATGTTAATCCCTATATTGACGGCCATTGGTTTTGCTTGAGAAACCTGGGGTACCAAAAATAATTTAAAATCATATTAAAATATTGAACACACTATATAAATAAATCAGGTAGGTGAGAGGGTTTGCAAGTTGCCTCCTTAACATTACAACCGTCAAAATCCATAAACGCCAACAATTTTTCATACAACACATTTTTTTTTAAATACAGTGCTGAAATTCTCTATAAAATATTGTAAAGTCTGCAGTCATTTTTACAATGACTTTTGTTACCAGATAATAATGCACCGCTCAGAAATAAATTTAAAAAAAACGAAATTACATACCAACACATATAAGGCGACTACGGCCAAAGTGGATACGCAAAGTTTCATGGTAAAGTTGACTTGTAATTAACTTGTAATTCTTCCAAACGTAGATAAGTTCCAACGTGTTTGTGGTTCAGTGCAACTTTAGCTCAGACTACAGGTACAAAAATTTCAATTGTAAAGAATGCCGGCACAGTGTAATTTTTGGACTTATTATTTTACGAAATTTTTAATTGAGTTCCTCCCATTAAATAGCTTTAATTTGACAAGTATGAATCTGCGTGGCAATATATAGTGTGTATGTGGAAAGTATGTACTTAACAGATGGGTGTTCTGACATGGAACTAAAAGTAACTATTTTGTTAAAGGATTTCCCCTTTCTAGTAATTTGCTGATAATTTAGTTATCGCAATTTCTGGTGTAAGCTGTTAATGAATTTAAATCGTAATTCACAAAAAGTATGTAGAAGTATGTAGTATGTGTCTGCCCTGCCAGAATCAGTCTCTAATCCTAAGAATTTTTTGACAGTTCATTATAAAGTTTTTTAACCCTGACCGTTAACCTTGCTGTCGTGCGGTCCCCATTTCTTGTCGGCCCTATGGTATATAATATGCCCTAGTTCTGGCAGTTTGGAACTCTATTTGGAATAAATTGGACAGTATATAAGTACATGTGTATATAGGTAGATAGCCAAATAAATATATTTCTAACACTGGTAAGTGGTAAGCTAAAAACATCGTGGTACATAATGATGCCGATCGGCACGTGTGTGTGTGCAACTCCAAAATTTAAATCGGATGCTACATCAAGTACATGTCTTTTGCACTGCGAATAATTTGTACGTAAAATATAAATAAAGCACATGATCCATTTGCATGCGTAATTACAAATGTATGTAGGACGTACTTAGGTACTATACAATTATTTCATATTATAAAATCTCGGATACATATAAAATTATCAATTTATTCATTTATATTAATGAAACCAACAGTTATATTATTTGTCTAAATATTAGTATGCACTATTTTTTTGCGAAATTTTATTATGTGTGCAAAGTATTATTGCAAAATTTTCAAAAAAATCCCAGATTTGTCGACCGGGGGCCCAAAGTAGATTCTGAGCTTACAGTGAATATTGGTTTTAATAAAAGAGTAGAACCTTAATGTAGTAGCGCTCAATTTACGAAAGCGCAAGTATATCAGGATTTATTATTATTTAATGACATCTGCAGGAACTGTTGACAGAATTTAAAAAGTTTCTATAAACAAAAATGTCTAGCAAAATTATGAATAAAATGTAAAGACCTATATAAATACATTGTGATACATAAGGGAATGGTATACTAACATAGAACTAGAAAATGGCCTTTTAATTAATTCTCGTATTCGGTTTCGATGCTGTTAACAGCAACGGCGTAGTCGTCATCTGCTCCTTCTTCGAACTCAGAAATACTTTCAGTAGTTGTAGCTTGGATTGTTCCCTCAGTAGTCGGACGGGTCAGATCCGCAAGACTCTTAAGATCATCTTTAGAAATACCCGGAAAAACAGTGTTGTTAAATTCAAAGTTTTCATCAATGAACGCGTCATCAAAAGTAGTTCCAGAAAATCCACCAAAACCGTTTTCATGACCGTTCTGACCAGTACCGTTATTGGAAGAATCTACAGTGGCAATGGCATACGCAAGCATGCTGTTTGTCACTCCTCCCCAAGAATTTCCAGAAATGTCTCTCAGGGTACTATTATTAACCCCTCCAATCATACTATCTGTCACGTGTCCAATCTTGCTTTTGAAAATCCCGCCAAAAATACTCCCCGTTATATTTCCTAGAGTGCTCCCTTTCACACCCCCAAGAGTGCTCCCTGTCACATCCCCAACTGAGCTACCCCCAGTTATCCCTCCAAAAGTACTGTCGTCCACATTCCCAACACTACTGCCGTCCATGACGCCCCCTACCATACTATCGCTCATAGATACAATATGACTCCGCCCATTCACGCCCCCTAGTCGACTTTTCCCAGACACGGCTCCAACCCGACTCCCTCCTCCCACTCCTCCCAGCGTACTTCCCCCTGATAGGCTAATAATATTACTTAGATCGTTCACCCCTCCCACAGTACTCCCCATCGACACATCACCCACCCTGCTTCCACCAGCTACACCCCCGATGAAAGTGTCCCCATGTATCACTCCAATATGACTTGCAGTTAAGCCCCCAACTAGACTTGCAGCCACATCTCCAATGGAACTATTTCCACTTACACCGCCCAGTGTACTCCCTCCGCTGGCTCCTCCCACAGCACTTGCAGTCACGCCTCCCACCATACTAGCATCCAAATTTCCCAAATGGCTTTGGTCCGACACGCCTCCTAAAAGACTTCTCCCCTCTATAATCCCAACAATTCCTAAGGTGATGCCCCCGAAAGAACTTCCAATGACATTTCCAACTCGACTCTCAGAAGCCACACCCCCTAGTGTACTTTGAAAGATAGGCCCCACCCCACTCCCAGTAACACCCCCATAAATGCTCCCAGTCACGTTTCCAACTGTACTCCCCCCAATGACACCCCCTAGAACACTGTCTTGAGCCACAGCCCCAACCGCACTCGCAGTCACACCTCCAAATGAGTTCAAGGCTGCATTTCCAAGATGGCTTCCTTGGACCACGCCTCCGATTTGACTTCCAGTCACAGCCGCCAGAGTGCTTCCAGATACACCTCCAAGTAAGACTCCGGACGAATCTGCCATTTTTAAGCTTTTGACGCCCCCGCGAATGAGGTTACTGTAGGCCAATTGTAGATTTTCCCCGTGTATTCCAGGACCATTTGGATGAGGACGCCCATCTACGCATCCAGCCTAAAAAAGATTTGGTAATACGTTATTATTAGGTATTTATATATTACCCTGGAGCGTATATGTTTAGTTTTTAGATGCTGAGCATCTATAGGAATGGCTATGTCCGTCCGTCTGTCTGTCTGTCGATGTGTGATTTTTTGTCGTGCTCCACAGGTCACAGTTTTCAATTTAATTTTTTCAAATAAATTTTAAATGATGGTGAATGCGATGGAATAGAACCCTATTGTTTTTGGAATTAAACGGATTTACCAGTTTTTCACAATTAACGATATAATGGACCAACTTTTTAGCATTAAAATGCATGCAGGAAAAACGGGTCTTTGGCAAGACTTTACATGCATTTCAATTTCAATACTTGCCACTGAAGCTAAGTAGGTAGGTACATGCGCCGCACGTTCCATATACTGACATTCAGTGGATATTCGTACCATAGAAAACTTCCGATTAACATAGGATTTTACTAGTAGGGATGCAGGGATCGTCCATGCATTACGTCAAACAAATGTTACAATTTTAGGGACCCCCACTGTTATAAGTTTAAAAATTAGCTTAAAATATATCCTTAGCATGGAATTTCACTAGTATGCATGCAGGGATCGCCCATAAATTACGTCATACAAATTTTACCATTTTAGGGATCCCCACTGTCAAAAGTTCAAAAATTAGGTTGACATGTATCCTTAACATAGGATTTTACTAGTGTGCATGCAGAGATCGTCCGTAAAGGACGTCATACAAATTTTAGCATTTTAGGGACTTTGGCTGTCATTAGTTTAAAAATTAAAATTACGTAACACAAATTTTACCATTTTAGGGATCCCTACTGTCATTATTTCAGGAATAAGGTTGACATGTATCTCTAACATAGGATTTTACTATTATGTTTACAGGATTTGTCCCTGAATGACGTCATACAAATTTAACGATTTTAGTGCCCCCCACTGTCATTAGCTCGAAAATCAGGTTGACATATAACCTCAACATAGGATTTTACTAGTATGCATGCAGGGATCGTCCATAAATGACGTCATATAAATTTTACTATTTTAGAAATCCCCACTGTCATAAGGTTAGAAATAAGGTTGACATATATCCTTAGCATAAGATTTTACTACCACGCATGCAGGGTTTGTCTATAAAGGGCGTCGCACAAATTTTACCATTTAAGAGATTTTCATGCTTTTAGTTCTAAAATCAGGTTAACCTATATCCTTAACATTAAATTTTTGAAGCTTACGTACGGCGATTGTCCGTAAATGACGTCATTCAAATTTTACTGTTTTAGGGATCCCCACTGTAATTAGTTCAGAAATTAGGTGTGCGTTTGTCCTCAACATATGATTTTACTACTTAGATAGGGAGATTGTTTATAGATGGCGTTGCTTAAATATTACTATTTTAAGTACCCCGGCTGTCATAAGTTTTAAAATGAAGTAAACAGGTACCCATATTATGGAATGCTTTCAGTATTCATGCTGGGATCTTCCATATATGGCGTCATCTAAATACTACTATTTCAGGGATCTGCTCTGAATTTGTTCACGAATTAGGTAAACAGATACTTTGAACGCAGGATGTTGCAATAATACATACACGGATCGTTTATAAATGACTTTATTCAATTATTATTATTTGAATAATCCCAAAGTTATTTGTTACGACTTAATCAAATTAGAAATTCAAGTAGAAGCTAAAGTGGAGTTAGGCGCTGTCGTAGTTTCAGCGTTGCCACACTAGGGTTCTACTTCTTTACTAAAGCAATTATTCGCTGTGAGCTCAGCATCTACTTCGGGCCCCCGGTCGACAAATCCGGCGCGAAGCGCCGGATTTTTCGTTTTACAGATAGGTTAAAAGCGCTATCACTGGCTTGAAGAATATAGTGTCTACTTATATGGTAAAACTTTAAAATTCTGAACTATTTTACGTATATAACTTACCTTTAGGATTGTAACAGCTAGAAGACCAAACAGGATCATTGCACAAACTTGAATTATAGCTATAAATTATAACTTGTTCTTTGTGTTTTAGTGAGCTCAAGAAAAGTTATAACCTTGCGAAAATATAGAATAGCAGAATTCAAAATTAGCTTACACGTTTTATTGATATTGTAAAAAGAAAAACAGAAGCTTGGGCTAGATAACTTAATCTAACAATAATATATGTGGGGTTAGTCATTCATTACCATATCTACTATTTGGTACATCGTATATTCATCACGGTTGGTCATTCAAGAAGCATAAGATAATGTGACTAAGTTCATACAGATTCCAATTAATACAACGAACCTCTAATTCCAACTAATAAAGGCAAATTCACATAAATGCTATGATAGTAATAGTTCCTGAGAAAAGCATGCGTATTTAAAATAATTATGTTGCGTACGTATTTACTATTTTAGACCACGGGTCCGTAACTGTATACCGGCCTGTATTAGTGCACGCGTCTGACTGAGAGGTATGAGGGTATTTAACACTGTTTTAAATGGTAGTACGCGGGTCTGTAATAATACCCTTTATTAATACACAGGTCTGGGAAATCCTAATTTGAATAGCACACGGGATGTACTATATACGAAATACAGTAGGTATGTACATACGTGTGTATTTTTGCAGATTTGAACAGGATGATAAATGTATTTTTGTTTATAGTACACTTCTAAATTGAATACAACGTAGAAATATAATACACTTTTGCAAATTATTTTAAAAACATATCGTCTGTGAAGAACCAAAATGACACATACATATACAATTTAAGCTAGAATCAAAATGAGCTATGTCATAAAAACAAAATGAGAAACATGCGTCAAATGTTAATTAGGAGTTTTCGAAAAGCGTAAAATGTCCTATTTACATGTTTTTGAAAAGGTGCAAGTTGTTTTAATTCCATGTTTTCGAAAAGGTGCAAAATGTTCTAATTTCATGTTTTTGAAAAGGTGCAAAATGTTCTAATTCCATGTTTTTGAAAAATGCAAAATGTACTATTTAAATGCTCTCAAGACATATTTGAATATTTTTAAAGATAGTTGATATTGGTTTTAGCTAAAAATGGATGTGGGTCATTTTGATTCTTCACAGGCGATAAGTATTTATTTAATGCTGATTTTATAATTTACCAATAAACATGAAAACATGCTTTTTTTTACAATTTTTCAAAATACTTTATAAAAATTCTTATATATGGAAGTTATAAATAATAACATTATTATCATGTACCAGAAATTAGAAATAATAGACTATTTTATTAATGTTCACATTTTTTTACACAATACTTGGTATGCTTAACTATATAGCGTATTTTGTACATCTTTAAATTGAATTTTTGAAACTAATAAATTATGAACGTTTTTTTTTGGATTAGCCTACATTAGGACCTGCATAAGAGTTCCCAGTTATAGACCCAACTTTGCTCCCACCATTAATCCCGCCAACAATCCCGCCAACAATATTTCCAGTCCGACTCCCCCTTATGCCACCCATCAGACTCCCTGTGATATCCCCCACTATACTCCCGTCATTTATCCCTCCAATAGTACTTCCAGTGATATCCCCTAAATGACTCCCATCAATCAAACCTCCAACATAACTTGTCGAAACTGGACCGATTTTACTACCCCCGTTGACCCCCCCTAGAATACTCCCAGTGGACACACTCTCAATCCTGCTCCCCACCACCCCCCCAATCGTCCCCCCAGTTATTTCTCCGATGGAACTTCCTCCACTCAGTCCGCCCAGGATACTCCCCCCTGAGACAGCACCGATCGTCCCCCCACCAGTCACCCCTCCAACCTTACCCCCAGTCACACTCCCAATAATACTACTCTTTCCAGAGAGGCCCCCAAGGATACTTGAAAGAATGGCTGCCGTCAGACTCCCCCCATGTACTCCTCCTACAATACTCCCAGTCCCAGTGATGGATTTAGCAGAGCTTCCTCCAGTTAAACCTCCCACTTGAGAGCGGGTCAGTTCCCCAGTATTACTTCCAGAATTAATCCCCCCAACAATACTATCTCCAGAAATGTCCCCAACCTCACTCCCTCCAATGATACCGCCCAGCAAGGAATTTGTAGCGGATTTGACCTTTCCTTTCGTGTTGACACCTCCAACAATATGAGCTCCTGTGATGTCACCAATCTTACTCCCGGCTGCTATTCCACCAACTATGGTCCCTGTCAAATCCGCTGTTTCCGACCCACTATTTATCCCTCCAGAAGTCCCACGTGTCAAATCCCCCGTCGTCGCTCCAATCTGACCTCCAAGGATACTTCCACCCACGTTTTGAGTCGCCTATGAAAAAAAACGTATTAGTACAATAAGTATGTAGTACATACTTGGTATATTAGCAGAAAATTCCCAGTGGGCATTTTTGACTAATTTAATTTTTATTAATTTATTGTTATTGTCTTATTATTTTATTTTTAAATGTTAAAAAAAAATTTCTAAATCAGCTGATTTTTTCAACGTTGTAAATTCCAGCTACAATTTTGAAATAATAACGTGAATAAATTAAAATTAATGTGAATTAAAATTATTGTGAACTAATATAATATTTAAATAATTAATGTGATTTACCATAAAAAAGACGGCAGAGAGGAAAATAATTCTTGGATTGAAGTACTTGGTCGTCATTATATAAAATTATATTTTAATAAAATTTTCGTGGTCTTTTGATTTTTGATGTTAATTTAATTTTGTTATTCGAAACAATTGAAACTCACACTGCCACTATATACGAGTTTTATTGACTTTTAAAAACACGGTTGAATAATGTCTAGCTATTGTTAATGAGTACGTAAAACTGAATCAAGGTGAAATTTTTTTAGCCTTTTATTCCTTGCGATTGAAATACATTTTGTACATCAAAGATCATTTTTAGGGTGAAAACGTTCTAATATATTACCTAGGAATCCCATCATTTTGCTACATATACATATACTACTTGGTAACTGTCTCTACATGCGTCTAATAAAAAAAATGTAGTAATGGATTAAAACTAGTGTAACAAATCTTAGTAAAAAATAAATTTTAAATTTTATTTGAAAGATATACTTACTATAGCTATATTATAACCAGGGTGGTAGTTACATGTTTTTTCTCATGAAAATTACGGCTGCCAGTGGGGAATAGGATGAGATAACCTATAAGGATAAGGATAAGGAATTATTATTAAATTATATACGTATGGATGAATAATTGATTGATGGATTATTTTTGAATGAATTTAATTGAATAGTTAAATTGTTTTTATATTATCATAATCTGTCTTGGTCCATAGATCCAAAATTCATATTAATTATTGACACAGTCGTGTGTTGACCTCTTGACCTCTTCTCGATAGTGGCTGCAGCATCAGTAAAACACGAGTCAAATTAATTACTAACAGAATGTTCCCTTTGTGCAAAAAATATTTCATTCTGTGTTTATAGCAAAAAATGTTTACGAATTCTGTATAATGTGTCTTGCCTTAACAAAAGACGTTGTTAAATAAAGTTCAGATTAGGAGGATTAACTGAGTAATAATGTGACATATCAATTTTAGTTGAATTTGCTAATCAAATTTGTTTGTAAATTTAATTTGTTTTAGCAAATAAATTTATATACAATAAATAATCTGAATTTACTGGATTATAAACGGAAATATCTAGCATATATTCATAATAATTGCATTGCCCATTTACATACTTACTTAGTATATATGATATATTCGTTACTGTAGATGCAAAGTGGCCGTTCTCCAAACGCAGGTAAAAGTAAAGTGGCCGTTCTCCATCCTTTACTAAACGCAAAGTGGCCGGTCTTCAATCTTGTTCAAACAGGATCAAATTGGAGACCGGCCACTTTGCGTTTAGTAAAGGATGGAGAACGGCCACTTTACTTTTACCTGCGTTTGGAGAACGGCCAATTTGCATCTACAGTAACGATATGTATGGGTAGCGAAATAGGAGCCGGTATATATAAAATACTCGAGTATCAATTTTGAAAATTTTGAAAATACGTATAATTTGACATTTTTTCGCATATTTAGAAACATAATATTAAAACGTTTTGTAATTTTTAAAAATATGTTATTTGTGTACCTTTTGGACATTTTAAAAATATAAAATTAGAACGTTTTGTAATTCTCAAAAACACTTTATTTTACTACCTTTTGAACATTTTAAAAACATTAAGTTAATAAGTTTCGTAATTTTTAAAAATATGTTATTTTTGTACCTTTTGGACATTTTTAAAACATGAAATTAAAGCGATTTGTAATTTTTAAAAATGCACAATTTTTGTACTTTTTGTACATTCTAAAAACATGAAATTAAAAAGCTTTGTAATTTTTAAAAATACATAATTTTTGTACTTTTTAGACATTTCAAAAACATAAAATCATATTGCTTTGTTTTCATCGTAAAAATATATAATTTAAGCTTTTTGGATGTATTTAACACATTCATTAAAAATATTTTGCAAATTTCAAAAATATACAATATTTGCAATGTTCGACATATTGAAAACACAAACCCAAAATTATGTTTTATAATTTTCAAAAATGTCTATTTTGCAAATTTTTAAAGCATCTAAATCGTAAGTAATGAATTTTGGACATTATAAGAAAAATTTTATGTAAAACATGTAATTTTGTCCCATCCTCTTTATAATTAATAAAACAATTTTGATATAAGAATGTTAATAAATACGTAAAGCGTAAACGCATTATTTGTATATGTACATCGTACAAGTTATCGGTGCAAGACGAAACATTATAGGAGTTGCACTCTACTATCTGTACCTACTACACTCCAGTCTATATGTACATAAATATATTATGCAACTATAAGAATGTTTTGGCATTAAATATGTAGCTAATTTAAATTTAATAGAATGGGATGGTCAACAAAAGCTAAAGATAATTTAAAGGCGTTTGACACCAAAACATCAATGAACCAACAACACCGCCACCACCACCACCGCCATCATCATCATCATCGTCATCATCATCATCAGGAGGAACCGGCCTGGGTGAAAAATGAAATGGCTTTTTGTTTTTATCTCTCTGTCTGTAAGATTAGCGCTCTTCATGTGTAATGTAGTGCTTTTACTTTTACATTGACAGCCGAAGCCAGTCAGAGTCGAACTTCACCTCCAGCCACACAACAACCACCACAACTGCACACTAATTTATACACAATATTTAGCTATGTATATAGTGAGAGTGTACTAGTCGCTATACGTATACGTAAGATTGTACACAGTATATTATGCAGAGCGAGGCAGTGAAATTAACTGAATGAACTGTGTGTGTCGAGTGGTTCTCCTTGATTCGGGTCATTTAACTTTTAACTCCGTCCTCAGTGAGTCTCCTCAGTCCGGTTTCCATTTCCCACTTTACTTTATTATTTCACTCCCAAAAAACATATGCATACTACTTAATAGGGAAATACTACCATTTTATAATGTTAAACGCGAAGGTCTCGTAATATGTTAAATGTTATGCCGAATTCAAAATTCAAAGAACCAAAAAATGCTCGCCCTGGAGCATGCTCTTCCCTCCTGTATTATTTCTTACGAGTAATGATATAGAAAATATAGATATAAAGCACATGCAGATACACATACATTAGAGGTACATATATACAGGTAGGTTCATAATTTTGATTTTATTACATGACTTTTTCTGTCAGTTATTATTCATAATTCAAATACAGACGATGGTAACGGATGGACACGGTCTTATAAACAGGGCCAGCGCATGCAGCCCCCGCTACTTGAATTTCCAAACAAAAAACATGTAAATGGAACATTTTGTACTTTTAAAAAACATGCAAATAAATTTTTTTGTGCATTTCAAAACCATGGAAATAAGTTTCTGTACATTTCAAAAACATGCAAATAAAAATTTCTGTACATTTCAAAAACATTCAAATAAAACAAATAAGACTTTTCTCAAAACATGTAAATAGAACATTTTGCACTTTTAAAAAACACGTAAATACATTTTTGTGTGCATTTTAAAAACATGGAAATAAAATATTTAACACTTTTCTCAAAGCATGTAAATAGTACATTTTGCACATTTCTGAATCAAGTAAAAAGATAATTTTTCCTTTTTCTAAAACATGTAAATACAATAACATTTTGCTTTACCAAAGAAAACCATCAATAAAATCAAATTGGTGTTTTTTGCATGGAAACAAATTGCTGCCTAAAATAAATTCCTTTGTCCGGCCCTGCTGCCCTGCTTGTAGGCAAAATTCATTAGTTCCCATTACTTATGCCTGGGATAAAATGCCTAAATTAAAAAATTCTATTTAGCAGTCCAGGAGCCGTATACATTGCATTTTTTACAACCTTTTCTAGCCCTGGACTTAATTGTATTAAAGTTGACAGCAAATAAAGCTACAACGCCGTTCACACAAAATAGGCTCGAAAATTGCGTAGTATGTCGACGTAGAGTGAGCTTTGTTTCCAGAATACAAAATATTTTATTTCTACTACTAAAGTTTAGCTTGTTCTGGTACCGTATTTCCTGTGATAATAAAATTTTGACTTGGTCGTTAAATTTAAATGAAATTGCAATCTATAAAATACAAAAATGTTAAACTGTAAAATGTCTACGTACGGTTATGTTCAGTCAGTGTGGCACATGACATTGACCTGTGCCTGTATGTGTCGCTCTGCCTATCCCACGCACACTATGGGATTTGGGATTATGGTGATTTTTTTTTGGTTTGTCAATTTTTATGGAAAATTAACACATTATTACATCTTTGTGATTTTCCTTATATACTTTGCTTTGATTTGATTTGATTACATTCACCTTAAATGTCCACATCATTATTTTATTACATAAGAAAACTGACGGATATAAAGGCAAGACCAACGCTATACTATACCGCCAACGCCAACGCTGAAAAACCAAGACTATATCCATGGTATGTACACACTTGTAGATGATGGCTAAATTGTATTCTCACGATTACGATGCAAAAAAAGAACACTCTACCATAATAATATATGCAACGGAATTGCCAACGCCAACCCTTATGGATATCCATGGCTATACATTTGAAAAGGTTGCAAGTTGCAATTTGGTATTATCCTTAAATTGTATAATACACTGTTGGCTATATACGCTCTATTATCAAAATCCAAACCGACTCTATAACTATACTAGATTATTACATTAACCACTACTGTCCACTGTACAAAATAATTACGTTATAATTTCTGCGTCCTCCCTTCCCATTGCCTTACAGCTATTAGCATATCCCATCCGATTTGATTTGATATACCACTTCATTTTCATTTCCATAGTCAGAGCCGGACAAAGGAATTACTTTTATTTAGGCAGCAATTTGTTTTCATACAAAAACCACTTTTTTGATTTTATTGATGGTTTTCTTTGGTAAAGCAAAATTTTGTATTTAAATAGTTTAAAAAAGTGCAAAATGTTCGATTTACTTGATTCAGAAAATTGGAAAATTTTCTATTTACATGTCTTGAGGAAAGTGGAAAATGTTTTATTTCCAGGTTTTTGAAATGTACCAAATGTTTTATTTCCATGTTTTTGAAAAAAGTTTAAAATGTTCTTTTTACTTGATTCAGGAAAGTGCTCAATCTTCTATTTACATGTTTTTGGGAAAAGTGTTAAATATTTTATTTGTATATTTTTAAAATGTACACAAAATTTTATTTGCCTATTTTTTAAAAGCCAAAATATTCTATTTACGTGTGTTTTGAAAATCCAGGCAGCAGGGGGCTGCCTGCGCTGGCCGCATTATCCGGCCCTGTCCATTGTCCATAGTCAAGTCCTTCGGCATCGGCTTATTCACTTGGCTTTTGTTGTACATGCTGAGGATGGATGAGTGAGTTGAGTTTGCGGGGTCATGAGCTTTTGCATTACAGAGCATATAGAGATCACTCTCGATTTCATTTGATCAGGTAATTCAGCAATTCAAACAGGCCAAGTCTCGAAAACTTAGAATCAAGAACTCTCTCAAGAAAGACTGGTTTTAATGGAAATGAAAATCCTCTCACTCGTTTGAGTCTCGAGTCGATATTCGATCTTCTTTTCCCAATGAAACTGAATGCAATGACCACCACGACCACCGAGACCCAAGACAAGAAGAAGAAGGGGAACCAGAACCAGAACCCCACAGTACCAACAGCAACAAGAAGGGAAGGAATGGGAAAAAGTATAAGGAATGGGTAGAATTACCATAAAAGATTTGCATTTCCATAACAAAAGCGTTAAAGTATGTCTACTATATGTATGTACGGCAGTGGCGAGCGTGTGTAGGTATGTTGAGTTTGAAAAAGGTTTAAACAGGTATTTGTGGGTAATTGGGATTGGAATTTGAATTTGGCAGGGAAGGAGACGTCCATTGGGATCATCAGTCTCACTCCGGACGTCTGCCTGACTGGAATCCGAACCAGCAACTCTCACTGTGCCATTATTAAGATATAGTGTATACAGGTTCGTACATTAAGCTTTAAGTCGTATAGACAAATTTATTGTAAAAAATTAGACAATTTTAGTTTTTAAAAAATTAATAAATTTGTAATGCAACATGTAACTTGATTATTTAATATTTATTATTTGTAATATTTCCAAAATTTACCGTAAATTAGCAGTCAAACTATTTCATTTTTCTTACATCTTAAAAACTGGAATTTAATTTCAAACGTAACTATCTACTCATTAATTTTAAATGCGTTATAAAAGCGTAATAAAATTAGGGGCAGCCCAATTACCTGATTAAATCATTAAATTACTATGATTAACGCTACTAAAATTACCAAGTTCATTCAATGTCTGTAAACGCAGATTTACACTTCTGTAAGAAATACACTGTATCAAATTTAAAATATTACTTGTCGTTAAAAAAATGGCAGGGATTTTAATACGAGATTAATTAAATACTAAAGTAGGTTCTTACAATAACAGTTATAAATTATTAAGATTAGTTTACCGTGTATAATTTAAAATTTAATTAATGGTCCTAATTAAAATTGTGCACTTTTTGATTTTTAATTTTTGTAGGATGGCTCAAAATACAATGAATTGCATTGCCGTCCTGAGTCTAGGACTCTTTGCCCTTGTAGCAATTCTCCCCACGGCGACCGTCTTCTCTCAAGAGCTTTTCTATCAACTCCCCACCCCGTACTCCTACTCCTGTCTCAATGACACCTGCTCCCGGGATAAAAGTCCAGAGGACTCCCCCACCACGCAGTCACTCTCCAAATGTCGACTCCTCTGCGGGGAGTACAGATCCATTTGGCCAAGGCCCACCGGGGTCGTTGACCTGGCTGATGAACTCGTCTCTTTCAAACCTCAAAGGTCAGTCTCTCTACCAGCTTCTTTATTTATTTTTTTTGCTAGGCCAAAAGCCGCTACCGGTAGCGGTACCGGTTCTATTAAATTGCGGACGCGCTGGAGGTTTTTTTTGTCGGTTTTACCTTCTGTCTGCATGACTTCTACCAGCTTGTGACCAGGCAAGAAAATTACTAAGAAAGACTCAAGGAGCTTCTTAAGACTTGGAACATAATGTTATGACAGTGTAGCATATTTGTATATAGCTATACTGTGGCCTATAGGTACTTAGCCGAAACGTCAAAGTTGAAACTTCAAAAACAAGAATTATAGATCGTCTTTTTTACATGGTTTCTGTCTCTTTCAGTTTGAGTATGAATAGTTTAATAACCTGCGGCCTGCAAGAGTCTCTCTGGCAGAAAAGTGACCAGCAGACAGCAGTAGACGGAAAGTTGTATCTACAAAATGAAACAGCTTTAGAGCCCAATGCATCCATGCATACTTTAGCTATACACTCTTTAGTAAGTGAAATAGGCGTGAAAAGTCACGTAAAAGTCTCAGCCAAACTAGACACTTGTTTTAATATGTACATACAAAGTTGTTTTTCCTAATTTGCATAAATCGCATAAAAAAAATCGCATCTGGTGACTTTGACTTTGACTGCTCAGTTTTCAGTACTATAGTGTATTGTAGTTACACACTCGTATTCATATTTGTATTGTATTTGTATTTGGGCTTAGAGTCAAATTCCAGTATCTATTATGCCCATAGGTAGATATGATGCGTATCTCGATTTTGCTGCTTGTAAGATGCCGAATGCCGGTACTGCGTAAAAAACTGTAAAATGACAGATGTAATATTTCAGAATGCAGTACTGTGTAGCGCTATAGCCAATCATACCGTCTGTGAAGAACCAAAATGACTCATATCCAATTTAAGCTACAATCAAAATGAGCTATGTCATAAAAACAGCATGAGAAGCATGAGCAAAATGTTAATCAGGAGTTTTTGAAAAGCGTAAAATTTTCTATTTTCATGTTTTTCAACAATGTTAAATGTCCTATTTACATGTTTTTAAAAGGGTGCAAAAATGTCTAATTCCATGTTTTCGAAAAGGTGCAAAATGTTGTATTTACATGTTTTTGAAAAGTGCTCAATGTTCTATTTAAATGCTCTCAAGACATATTTGAATATTTTTAAAGATAGTTGATATTGTTTTTAGCTAAAAATGGAAATGGGTTATTGTGGTTCTTCACAGACGATATGTGAATCTGTTTGATAGTTAAATCAATTAAATTAAAAATGAAATGTATCATAATTTAACACATCCTAAAGGTGCTTTGAATTTGAATTCTTGAAAATTTTCTTCGTTGTAGATTATTCATTAACTGGAATCATCCAGCGTCCGCCAAAGTCCGTGAGATGCTCCAACAGTCCGCCAAAACTTTCCAGACTGAACTCCTGAAAATGCACCCACGGTACGACCAGGACTCCCTGTCCGCAAAGCAGCCCAACCCTTTTACCAAGAAGTATGCTGGAGATATCGAGCGGACGACTGTGATGGTCTCGCTGAAGATTGACACTCCGGAAGATCGTCTCACTCTTAATACGAATGAGAGCTACGCCCTGAGCATGAACACGTCTGAGAACGGTGTTGTGGAAGTCAAGGTAAACAAGTAGAGAGACACAATGAAAATTTTCTTTTATTAGTACGAAAAATTAATTCCTAAAATTTAATGCGCTACCTTTAACCCTACAGATCCACGCCCCCACCTTCTTCGGTGCTAGGAACGGTTTGGAAACTTTGAGTCAGCTGATTAACTACGAAGATACTTGCGATTGCTTGATCATGGTCAAACATGGCTACATTGAGGACGAGCCTGCCTTCCCATACAGAGGACTTATGATTGGTAATTATAACTGCGTTACTTTACAAAAATTACAAGCTGAAAAAAAAAATAGTATCTGATCGTCCATAAATGATGTCATGAGTACTGGCAGTGGGTTTGTAGTCAGGTATTGGTGACATACCGTGTTAAAGTTAACCATCTGCGTAGTGTTACAGTGGTAACATGGGGGTGGGGTTTATCTTAAAGGTTAATAATTTGTGTGACATCCTTTGTGGACCATCCCTATCATATCCAATTTAAGCTAGAGTCAAAATGAGCTATGTCATATAAACAAAATGAGAAACTGATTAAAATGTTAATTACGAGTTTTTTAAAAGTGTAAAATGTTCTATTTTCATGTTTTGGAAAAGGTGCAAAATGTTTTAATTCCATGTTTTAAAAAAGGTGCAAAATGTTCTATTTTCATGTTTTTGAAAAGGTGCAAATTGTTCTAATTCCATGTTTTCGAAAAGGTGCAAAATGTTCTAATTCAATGTTTTTGAAAAGGTGCAAAATGTTCTAATTCCATGTTTTCGAAAAGGTGCAAAATGTTCTAATTCAATGTTTTTGAAAAGGTGCAAAATGTTCTAATTCCGTGTTTTCGAAAAGATGCAAAATGTTGTATTTACATATTTTTAAAAAGTGCAATAACTGTTCTATTTAAATGCTTTCAAGACATATTTGAATATTTTTGTAGATATTTGATATTGTTTTTAGCTAAAAATGGATATGATCCCTATTATTATAGTAGATATTTGATTATTAATTAATGTAAAATCTGTGTAACCTCTGACAGACTCTGGACACAATTTCTTGTCGCCGAAAGCCATCAAGCGAACGATCGATGCCATGTCTTACAATAAACTGAACACACTCCACTGGCACATTGCTGACTCCCACAGTTTTCCATTCTACTCCCGTCGTGCCCCTAAGATGGCCCTTTATGGAGCTTACTCCCCGAATAAAATCTACTACCCAGCCACCATTCGAGAGATTGTGGACTACGCTCAGGAGCGAGGTATCCGAGTCGTTCCCGAAATCGGGGGTCCAGCTCGTGCGGGTAACGGATGGCAATGGGGAGAGCGGGAAGGGAAAGGGGATCTGGTCGTCTGCTTGAATAAGGAACCATGGAGAGAGTTCTGCAGTGAGCCACCATGTGGTCAATTGAATCCACTTAATAATGAAACTTACCAGGTACTAAAATTTCAAAAAATTACTAATTAAAATTCAACACTCAGAAATCGGAGATATTTAAAAAAAATCTTTCCCGCATTATTTTCCATAGATTCTTGGCCGCGTCTACCGTGACGCTTTGGAATCCTTCGCCGGAACCGACTTTTTCCACATGGGAGCGGATGACGTCAATTTCCAATGCTGGAACTCTTCCGATGCGATGAACGACGTTTTGAAAGCTACTGCCCAAATTGCGAATGACGTCACCTTCCAACGCTTGTGGATGGAGTACCAGTCCCGTGCCCTTCAAACTCTCTTTGACGGGATCCCAGCTGGGGATGAGAAGCCCATCCCAATTATTTGGGACAGTAAATTGACTTCACTGAGAGACTCAGAAGTTGTACTTGACCCTGAGACCTATGTGATTCAAATCAAGAGTCCCGCCCGGGAACCAAATTTAGCTAAGGTCATCAACCGAGGGTACAAACTCATCTTCTCCAATGCGGATGCGTGGTCTTTGGATTGTGGATTTAACAGTGGGCTCAATCCTCCATTGGGGCTCACCCCAGTTCAAGCTAATACTGTCGTCCCTGCCTGTGGCGGAGACTACAAGACATGGAAAACTGTCTATGATAACGATCCTATGAACATTGCTGCTACTCATCATAATAATGAAACTGCGGCTTTTGCTCAGGTAAAATTAATAAAACTTATTTAATTAATTGAAAAAAAAATAGTTAATTTAATTACTGTTTTTAAATCATTTTTAGGTGATTGGTGGAGCCGGAACAATGTGGTCCACTGAAACTGACGACATGACCCTTGAGCCCAAATTATGGCCCCGTGGTGCCGCTCTCGCTGAAAGATTATGGACGAACCCCACTCAGTCCTGGAGAGAGGCTGCCCCACGACTTGACGCTCACCGAGATCGTTTAGTTCAACGTGGTATTCGCTCTGAAGCAATTCGACCAGAATGGTGTTTCCACAATCGTGTTGAGTGTGAACTTCTTCTCTAAAAAAAATAATAATTTCTTTAAAATCTTATCTTTTTCCTTTAACTAATAATAATTAGTATTAACAAATTATTAAGTAACTTTGAAACTCATACAAAATACTGAATACAAACATACAAACATACAAACAAACCTTACATTATACAACAAACACAATAATACGAAACGAAATCGTACAAAGTAAGTTTTTGTGACTGGGAATTATTGTAACGTTATGCAAGTGGCATACATTGTTGCTATGGACACTAAAAAATGATTGACTAATTTTTTTGTTTTGACAAAATTACCTCTGACTATGAATGACGACGATGGACGACGAAGACGATGAATTTCGGACATTTTTTGTAGGAATGACAAAGAGAGGTGTACTAAAAATAAGTAATGAAGTAATTAACAAATAATTTAAAAAAATTAATTGTATGTATGTTGTTTAACCAGAGAGGGGAAAGAGGGGCATTAATATCCAGCTTTGTAGCGTTTATATGTAGCCTAGCTGGTCTATTAACTTTGTAATCTTTATTTATGTCAGTTAATTATTATTATTAGTATGTATTTATTGTTGAGATATACCAAAAAAAGGAAAAGCAAAAGTTTGAAGAATTAAAGTATCTAAAGAATGAGTTTTACTTGAGTATGGAACATTTTTACGAGTAAGTACATATTACTATATGTGTTGGTATATAGTATATAAGTAATCCAAAAGTCTAAAATGAAATCTGTTAAATGTACAATGTAATTTTGATGAATAAAATTTTGAATTATTTGGCAGCCTATAAAACGTATGGATTTATTTTATTGCATATATATTTAATTCCTTTTAATTTACCCACTAGCATATTATGGCATATTGCAAATAGTCATTATATAAATTACAAACTGATTTGAAAATTGAATATGAAATTTTGCAAATAATATAATTGAAAACTACAATTTACATACACGCTATTTTACGGGCACCTTCAATTGGACATAAACTGGCACAGTTTTTATATACTGCAATAATTCCAATACTCCAATACTGCAAGATGGCCACTTTAATCCTCTATCAAGCATCGATTTTGATTTCTACAATAACTACAATTACAGACCCGTGTGCTATTACTGCTATTACAGGCCCATCTACTATTACAGGAAAAAATAGGATATTTGTGTCGCTTCCACGCCGTTTAACTTTTAATGTGGCTTATTCACAGATCCTGATTAGGAACTTTGAGTGTATTGGTTTTCGTTAGTGAAGAGTCACCCAAAACGTTTTAACCACCTATAAATATATTTATATGGCTAAAAAAACTACGAATGGTTCTAACTACATGATTTTAAAACGCGAATTTCTCTAACTTCATGATTTAAAAAAATTCAAAATGCACTAAATACCGTATTTTAGTCGCAACTCTAACTACATGACTTTAAAAAGTGCAAAATGCTCTAACTGCATGGCTTTAAGTTGCAAACTAATGTAACCACATGATTTTAAAAAGTTTAAAATGTCCTAACTAAATGGTTTTAAGCTGCAAACTAATCTAACTACATGATTTTGAAAATTGCAAAATGTCTACTTGCATGCTTTTGAATATTATATTTAATTTGAGCTTTTTGCACTTCTAAAAGGATGTATTTAGAACATTTTGCAATTAGAATATTTTCAAATTTTCAATACATATAATTAAAATATTTAGAACTTTTTAAAACACACATAATATAAAATAAATGTAAAATTCTTTAGAGATGCACAACTGAAAGCTTACATCTTATTTCTTTATTAATCAAACAAAATAAATTATAGGAAAACAAAATATACAAATCTCTAAAAGTAGGTTTAGCTATCAAAGATGTTAACGTCCACAATTCAAAGTGGTAAATTGAATAACTTTATCCACAGACACCACAACGCCGCCCATGGACTCCTTATCTTGATGCTGACGAAACAGATGTTCTTTGAGAAAATCCAAAAACTCTGTAAATATCATGAAATCATTGTACTCTTTTAAACTCCCAGTCGTTTTCCAATAAATATTTGCCAACTCTGCCACTTGACTTTGGTTGTCTGCTATTGCTCCGATAACTAATTTTGCTGCTTCTGCCACTTGAACAGGGACTGGAACCATGGCCGGGGTCGGGGTTGGGGTTGGAGCGGATGAATTATTTGGGGGTGAATCTGGGGCACTGCCTAACAGAGCGGAATTATTACTCCCGCATTTAAAACCAGGGTTTTGCTCCTTCTCTGTTTTGCTCGAGAGTTGGTAGAGATTTTTGAGGAGGACTTCAATAATCATTTCACTTCTTTTGTGTTGATTTCCCGGTCCCGGTTGTTTGAGTCCACCATCTTCTTTCTTCTGTTTATTTTCCGTTTTGCCAAAATACTCATCCATGGCTACCATCAAGGGCTCGAACAATATTCGTGAGGATATTTTTGCCAGTGAAGTTGCCAGTGCGGATGAGGGGTCTATAAACCCACTAATACTAACAGCGTGGCCTTCACTTGCATCTTGAGTTTGACCTGGATGTGGCTCCATTACTTGAGAGGTGAATATTTCTTGAAATTGACCATTTGGGTGATTTTGGTTAAAACTATTGTGACCTTCGTCATCATCTTCGTGTGAACTTTGAGCTGCAGGAACAGGGTAGTGAAATTCTGATTTTCTTGCGAATTTTTCGTCGTTTGAATTTGGCGCGTTTTTACTTGATTGAGATTCCACTCGATGCTCGTCGTCCTCACCCTCATTTTGATTTGGAACGTCATTATTTTTGGTTTTAACAGTAATTTTAACTTTCGACCGCAGTGACGGACTTGCCTCTTCGTTGTTCTCAGATTTAGATTTAATGACCACTGACGCAGATTTGGGGGAGTTTAGTTTTGATTTTATTTGTAATCCGGGCAATTTCATCTTTGAAATTGGTTCAGGTTTTGTCATTTTTTGAGATTTATTTGTCTCGGTTTTTAAATTCTTGTTTGATTTTGGTTTGGATTTTGGCTTATTTTTCCTTCGTTCCTTTTTATTTGAATGATGATTTGATCTTCGTTCTTGAGAATCTTGCTCATTGGAAAATTGTGATTCGGATTCGGATTCTGATGAAATTGAGTGCGATTCTGGTTCTCGTTCTGGTTGACGTCGATGGTTACGGTGTGGAACCCGACGTGACTTCAATTTAGATTTTGGTGACAGTTTCGGTTTCGGTTTCGGTTTTTGCAAAACCTCAATTTTTGGATATATAATGTCGTCGCCCTTGTCACTATGGTGGTCCGTAGGAAAGCCTCCGCCAGTTACGAATTCAGAAGAATGCGAGTGTGAATTTAAATTGAAAATGGAATCCGGATTTTCATCTTTGACTCGAACTCTGTTTTTGTTGTGTTTTCTGTCTTTTCTATTCTTGCTGTGGCGAGACTGCATGGAGAATTTAAACATTTAGAAAGCAGCAGTTTAACAGGTTGAAAATGTTTGGCTTTTTATAGCATTAATAATTTATTAAAATTAAACACAAATTTAAATTAGAAATTTTTATTATGGTACACAAAATAATTAGTATCAATTAAATTAATTACAGATGCACCAGTAAATTCCGAAAGGCAAATGGAGATAAGAAATATCCACACTAGAGCTTCAAGCGTCTTCGTCCCTTTTGTCCTTGGCCAAGTCATGTTTTTAAAAAGTAAAACTTAAAAATGGTGAGAGCAATTTTTTTATTTCTGTATAAATATTAGTTTTTGATTTACTAAGCAATTACGAATGCTACACTTTTTCCTTTGTTTTACATACTACATAGGTAATTATTTATGATGCATATACGCGCATTTAATTTGCTCGGCACGAAAAAACAGCAAAGCTACCGGCACAACCAGGTACGCTTTGTAAAAACAAAGTGATTCTACTACATTAACTATGTGCATTAATTATTTTATTTATAATTAGCAATTGACATGACTATGTGACTCACACAGAGTTTTCACGTAGTCAATACTGTTTGATTGTTTGTGCACTGTGAAATGTAGAGCAGGGCGTAGAACAATTGCGCTTGTTTAAGTAATTTCAATTGTGCAATTGTGAATATGTGTATTACAATTTAATAATTAATTTGCATACCACTGCATCATGAGCCCGCTTGATTACTTATGCATAAACAAGCATGGAAATAAACAAAATCGATAAAATGCAAGTCAGTAGGTGGGTGCATCCTACTTAAGTTTGTTTATATGAAATATCCTTTGTTGCCATTCTTGAATTAACCCACGCAAAATGGATAACGAATCTCATTCACCGAGGTGCCCAATATATACTTTTGCGTTACGAGCGGAGTCGAGCCTAAACTCTGAATTGTTCAAACAGTAATAAAATTGAAGATGTCAACATCAAACTAAATATGGCTAAAACTGTTCATTCATGACATTTTTGTGTAAAAAGACTGTAAATTAATTTTCATAACTTGAAAACTCTGGATTTGTTACAAAAATCATTTCTTAATCATTACGATTATTTAGGCCAGTTCAACGCCGTTTAAGTTTTAGAAACATGTCATGACAAGCCATGGAATTGTTAGATTAATAATGTCAACTATTGTTACCCCGTAATTTGAGATTTGGCTGGACTCGACAAATCCCATAAGAAAATATTTTCAATTTTTTTCAATACACACACAAAATTTGAAATTTATGGATGCAAAACTTGTATTTCATCGCTCAAATATATATTTGATCAAAATAAGTTTAGATTTTAAAATGGCTGTGTTGTAAGTTGAATAAATATATTTTTAATTGATCTAGTATCTAGTACGGCCGAATTGGATTTGTATTTGTACATGCTTCTTGGTTACGTTAGCCTTTATGTTTGTGGTATTCTTCTAATTCCTTTATGTAGCCTCTTGCTACGCACTCTGCTGTCGTGTCCTATAAGATACATATAGCAATCCATACTTTCAACTTTTATATACTATTGAGTGCATCCATGTGCCTATGGCGACCTTGAAAATGAAGAAACTGGGACAGAGATGCTTACCTCACTTTGTGTACCTTCATTATCCACCATTCACAATCCGGACTGAGCTGCATGGAGCCTATAAGCCGTAAACCGTAAACTGTAACCCGTAGACTCTGATTCACCCGAATATCTCTCTTACGTATGTATCACCATCACCAGAGCCCGGATCATGCCACACTCATTCAGTGATCCGTCCACGTCCTACATCCTATATGCCCCAGCTGTTATTTTGTTTACATTAGACCGCCAAACATTATAGAGTATATATGGCCCATCTATAAAGTACAATAGCACAATTAAACCAAACCAAACAACTTTACTTAACCTGTATATTTCAAACTATATTTATGGTATTAATAAACATGGGCTCCATAACGTACTTTTTTACCCAGTCAAACTCCAAAGCAAAACCACGCATATCAGTAACTCTACAAAATAAAGCAATAATAAATGCATTTTCAAAAAATTTCATCATTTATTCATACAAATATTTTTTTTTAAATTATCTATGTTAGAAAATAAAAAACATAAGAGCGTAAAACGTTGACTATTAGCCCGAAGGTTTTAATACCAAACTAAAATAAAGTACGACGCTGTCTGGAGATCGTGTAGTTTCTTTCTAAATCTAAATATACTTTGCAAGCTTTTTATCGAACACATCACCAGGGATTCAAAATGGTCAATGATCATATTTAGCTAAAAATGCGATCCACTTTTGACAAAAACTTACAATATTATACTTCAAAAAGAACTTAAACGGACTTGCACTTTCATGCGCTTACATGCACTTTTCAAAAATATGGACGTAGAACATTTTGCACTTTTCAAAAAGTTGTAATATAGAACATTCTGGAATTTTTGAAAACATGTAAATAGAACATTTTGCAATTTTCAAAAAGATGTAATATAGAACATTCTGGAATTTTTGAATACATGTAAATAGATTATTTTGCAATTTTTAAAAATCTGTAAATAAAACATTTTGCACTTTTCAAAAATATGTAAATAAAAAAAACGTTTCAAAAACATGTAAATAGTAAATAGAAAATTTTGCACTTTTCAAAAATATGTAAATTAAACATTAAACACGATTGAAAAACATAATTGGAATATTTTGAAATAAAAATACTGTATGGAAAAATTAACAGCTGTGATTTATGAAAATATAAACGTCAACTTCAAATTTCCTGAAGTTAGGGAGGACTTTGTTAAGTTGGATAGTATGACATAATCTGGAATCTTGTGTAGAAATTTTGTTTTTCGAAATGTGAGTTGGAAATATTTAAAATTTGATGTTTTTAGCATGGACTTGAATTGGAGTTTTATGGCGTCTGTGTCAAACTAAAATGCAGGTTAACAACGCCATATGAAATTTTTAGGGTAAAAAAGTTGTTGCGTAAAATGTGCTATGGCAGGAACACCAATCGATTTGTACCAAAATTCAGTTTATAGTAAATACTGTTAATTTTAATTTAGGAGCTTCGACGCCGTTTGAATTTAATATTGGTGTTTTGTACACTTTACCTGAGAGTTTATATTATGCCAGTCAAGTTAAAGTGAAATCAGTGAAATGAAATATTGGTGATATTTACGTCCGTAAATTAACTTTTAAAATAATGAATTTAAAAGCTTCAATTTAAATTTAATCCCACAATTTTTAACGTATTTATAAGAAATAACAAAATTAAAGATTTAGGGAGTAATTTTGCAATAATCATTAACCATATCGATACATTTTTCAAAGCCCAACATCTACCACATTCAATGCTGTACGATCGTCATAAAAAATATGAAACGGTGTCAAAGCGCATTATAAACAACTGAAAATAAATATTGAAGAAAATAAATCTATTTCTAGATATTTCTTGGAATTCGTGTAATTTACAGCAGAATGAGATTAATTGTATTTGCCTCCTTCTTGGTTACGTTAGCCTTTGTTTTTTCGTGGTATTTCTTAATTATTTTTGTGGACTATGCTGTACTGTGCTCCGCCGTCCTATAAAGATACACATAAGGCAATCCGCATCCTTTCAACTTTTTTATTGAGTGCATCCATGTGCTTATGGAGACCTTGAAAATGAAGAAATTGGGACAGAGATGCTTACCTCACTTTGTGTACCTTCATTATCTCCTATTTACAATCCGGACTGAGCCCTATAGCTTACACCGGAACCGGAGAGCGTAGACAGACCGGAACGCGTAAGCCGTGTAGACCCTAAACCGCCTAACTGTATTACGTATATATCACCTCCAACCAGGACCATATAGGACCAGCAGTGCCAGGATCCAGATCATTCTCCACTCATTCAACTTTCACTTTCAACAACTATCTCTCCACTCCATGTCCTACATCCTCACTGAAACTGATACATGCCCCAGCTGTTATTTTGTTTACATTAGACCCTCATATATTATCATGTAGACCATCTATAAAGCACAATAGCACAATTAAACCACTTAGCTTTCCCCATTTGTCAAATTCGAATTTTTATTATTAAACGATCACGTTCATGCTTACACAGAGTATGCAGACAAACGAATGCATGTAAGTGGGTGGATGTCTGTATTCAGAACATGCTAATTATTATTATACTCCACAATTCCACAAATAGACATAGACATTTGATTATTTTTTGTTAGCAGAAAAACCGCGGCAGATGCAAATCATGCTATTCGAAATTTTACTTTTTGCTACATTTTTTATATTTTTTTAATGGACATTAACTGCACGTTATAAACGATTTTTAAATTTTAAATTAAATTTACAACTATTTAAACGTCCTAAAAATATTTGGAACTTAATTTATTTTACGCATTTAATCTGCAATTTATTATAGTCCATGATATATGTACTTATACTGATATATGTACTATATATGATGTACTTGTATCAATTTTGCCCGGAAAAATATTTTTTTAAAGTTTTGAGCTTAAAAAATATTGGCAGTTTTTTAATTAAATTAGTAAACATTTTATTAATAATAAGTTATTTCTTCAATGTTCTTCATTATGTTGGCAAACAGCTGAAATACTTTGAACAGCGGATGCAGCTCCATTTATAAGCAATTTAAAAACTGGTCAAACTTGTGCTAAAAGCCAAAATGGTCCCAGTCTACAGTCCATTTCACTGGAATTCTGCCAAAATTTGTAAAATGTGTCTTCACTTCCACTACATAATTTATATGCTGCTGTCACCATGCGATAATTCTCAAATTTCACATAAAAAATATTACATGGTGGGGATATCGTCTGTGAAGAACCAAAATTACCCATATCCATTTTTAGTTTCAAACAAAATGCACTATCTACAGAAGCATTTGAAATAACAGTTTCATCGAACATTTTTTTTTTAAAAATATATAATTAGAATAGTTTGCACTTTTCAAAAAGCATGTAGATAGAATATTTTGCACTTTTCAAAAAGCATGTAAATAAAATATTTTGCACTTTTCAAAAAGCATGTAAATAAAATATTTTGCACTTTTCAAAAAGCATGTAAATAAAATATTTTGCACTTTTCAAAAAGCATGTAAATAGAATATTTCGCTCTTTTCAAAAAGCATGTAGAAGTAGATTATTTTGCACTTTTCAAAAAGCATGTAAACAGAAAATTTTGACCTTTTCAAAAAACATGTAAATTGAACATTTTGACCTTTTCAAAAACACTTAAATAGAACATTTGTACCTATTCAAAAGTATATAAATAGGACAATGTTACCTTTTTAAAAACATGTAAATAGAAAAATTTGTTTACTAAAGAAACTCGTGATTAGCAATGTAAGCATGTATCTTATTTACAGTATTTTGTTGACATAGCTCATTTCAACTCTAGCATAAATTATATGAAGTTCATTTTGGTTCTTCATATTATATAAAATATACTATTTTGTCTCTTACATAACATTTTGACATTTGAATGAGGAGACCTTTATGCTAACTGCTACATAATAAATACATACAACATACGTAAAACCCAAATCCTCTGCAGTACATTGCATAACAATACAAAATTGCTTCCCCTTCATCTTTACTTTTGTACGCCTCATATTATGCGTCTGGCTGACTGGACATGAAAGTGCATCTTTGTCTCTTTTGTGTTTCATTTTAGAAATTCGGGTTGCGGATTACGTAGGACGCTCATATCTGTATGTATAGCCAGTGGCATAGTGCCCGTGCCCGTATGCTACTAATAGTAGTAGTAGTAATCAAGCACGGGATATATAGGTATAGCGTCCCTGTCCCCTCCACATAGAAAGTACAAAGGAAATATTTGCTTACTTTTCTCTATACTACACACAGGTACTTGGGGAATCCAGTACAGTATATACATAATTACATATATCTATATTATCTATAGGGGGTTGACAGGAGTGCGTTCTTGCGTATGCTGTACATTTCCGTATTATTGTTACTGTTGACGGAATGATGTACAATGGTGTACTATATGGGTGAGTCTGTATATTTTGTAGGGCAAAGGGGTAATCCGTGTGACCCACTTCCCCATATATCTCCCCTCTACTTTACTACTCACATGTAGGTCACTCAAACAAGGGGAAGAGAAAGCATAGGGAAAGGATACGCAGGAGGAGACGAAGAAGAAGAAGTGAAGAGTTACTATGTACATACAAAGGCGCGCACTCCAAATTCACAAAGAATAGCCCACCCAAATACATATGAATGTAGAAGTTGATAGGATTCGATAGAGTCAGAGTCAGACAGGCAGAAGAGAGACCGAGAACGCACACACAAAAAAAGTAAAAGCATTTATTCTTATAAGATATACTACACTCACAGAGTCCAACCAAGTCAACTGTCGACCTTATAGTTAGTGTAACAGTATGGAAAATATACATAGGAATTTGCGGAAATACCCGGAAACATGTCCCAACCTATTCTTCATTCTTGAATTTGAATCTCAATTTATACTGTGTTCCCCAAGTACAGGGTGCCCCACCTAAAATGAACTCTGCTATCAAAGCGCATAAAAAACTACAAAAATTCATTATATGCAAACAAATATCTGAATTTTATAAATTTTAAGAAAAATGATTTTTTGAAAACAATTTAAAAAAAAATAATGTTAAAAAGATTAAATTTCTAAGGATTATTATATTATTGACGTTCTAATTATTATATATATATATAATTATTGTTGTATATTATTAAAATTATTAGCACTCAAAATCAAACTGGACCGGTTTATTAGTGCGTGTTTTTTTTTTAAATTGCGTTATATTCAGAAAATCTATATAGCGTCTTAGGATATGCATAGAGCGAGTTTACAAGATAGTATTATGTCAAGTCAAGGTATATTTTCGCCTAAATCCTAAAACTAATGTCTAGACAACTATTGAAAACAATCCAAAAATATCTTTTCAAATTACAGGTTCAAAATTTTGAGGATTAAAGGCTCATTGCAGTGACAAAAAAAACCTTATTTTGATAGAAAAATGATATTAATAAGTAATTTAAAGCTTCGACGCCGTTTAAGTTTTAAAGAGGCATGATTTTAGTTTTGACAGAGCGTATTGATTGAATAGTGGTGGAAGTACCCTTTATGGCGGCAAGATTTTTGAAATAAAAATGGAAACTTTTTTGCGGTGGCGCTGTGATCAAAGGTAATTACTCCCTTCCCTCTTCCCATTTACTGGCATGCAAAAAGCAGCTAAATGAATTATTTTTTTCTGCTATTAAGTTAGAATGTTTTACTAACTTATTTGGTACGTACATGTGAGTTAAGTTTAGGAGTATTATTTTACAACAATAATATGTTGCTGCTCTTAAGTATACACGTGTAAGACCATGCACACCATGAAGTAGTTTCCTATGGTTAAGCATACACTTTTAAGCAAAGCTCGTCTTGCCCCAATTGCTACTTTTTTGGACATCGGCTATGACGAGCGTGTTAAACGACAGTTTCTTCGATAGTGGTGTCTTACGACGGAAGTTTCCTTTTTAATTTCGTTTTGATACAAGGTATGCTAGCAATGGACTTTTGTTTAAAATACAATGAAACCAAGCAAAGGGGACGTAAACTGTGTTTAAGCAACCCCGCGCAAACAATAATAAAATATGCAACCTGCGCGAAATAGGCCATCCTACGGTGGAATTGTATTTGATTTCAGACGCGGTATAAATTCTGAACGGCGTCAAGGTTTAGTAATTCTTGGTAATAGGGAATAAAGTGTTTAGTGCAAATTTTTCATTATAAAATTTATATTCCATCTTCAAATTTCCGAATATATAATCAGATCTAATTTTTTAAATTCCGATTGTTGGTTGGAGGGATTTTACTCACATTGTCTCAATGACTGGAAGCCTTGAAAAGTGCAATACAAAGACAGCAAGTTTCAATGACGTAGTTCAACGCCGTCTTATGAATTACTGCTAATCCGAATTATAATACCGTTGCCCCATTGCAGCCCTTGGAAATAGGGTTTTGCAAGTGCCTCATTACCAACATAGGGACAAAATTTCGAGACAATAGATCGAAATTTTGGTAAAGACTATATGAAATATTTCAAATTTTTGAGAAGTTCATACATTTGCCTAGAGACTCCAGAAGGGATATTTGGTATTTTTAATTTCGTTTAGCTGCAATTAACCACCAAACATGGGAGGAACTTCGATCCCCATATAATCGCTTGTTAATTTGGACAATTTATAATTTCGGTTAGTGACCAAAATAAAAATATTTTGGAGGATTTTGCTTCCGAGGTCCCCGGGTACGGCATGAGACAACATGGAAAAAATGTTACATAGTCGTATCTATTGTTTCTATGCTAGTTCTATTTGCACAAAAAACAGCATATGCCCCCTTAAATAAGAGCCTGAAACTCGTGTCGTATGTGTTTTAACTACCTACATGTTTCTCTTTGTAAATATGTTTTCTTCCATATTATGCTGGATTTACTTTCTAAGCATTAACCGTTATTTTGATATTAGAAAAAATTTACATTTTGTACAAGAGTATTCACGGTTTGATTTTTTGCTGTGGAAGTTTGAAACTAAAAGAAGCTTACTTGTCTCGAGGATTTTGGGGGACATAATTTTTATATTTACCAGGTTTTTAAAAAATATATTTTTGGTTCAAAATACTGCTTACAATAAGCTATCACAATATTCTAGAGCAATGTGCGTAGACATTAGTGATTGCTTTTGTGGCACCCTGTACAGAGACTGTAGGAACAACTTCAACTCTGTGCTTGAACCACCTCGGATTCAGTAAAAGTGAAAGTCATAGTCGTAGCCGTAGCCGTAGTATTAGTAGTAGTCATAGCCATATACAATTCCATTACGTCATGAAAGCTCAACTTAGCGCTCTCGCATTAGCATGTAGAATTTTTTTTTGAGTACATTTTACATTTTTTACGCTCTCTCTCTCTTTCTCGTTCTTCCCCACATCTCCTTGCCTTTTCGTCTTCACTAATGTTAAACTTGTTATCTTTCCCCTCATTTCCATTTTTCACGAGATGATCACCATCTTCTTCTTCTTTGCCTTCCGTTTCATTATAAAGTTGCCTAGTTCTAGCTCTACATATTATGTACATAGTTCTAATTCCAGGACATGTTCCCATTTTAAGAATTGAACTCACGGATTCAGTTATATTTTTTTTGTCTGGTTTCGGTTTCGGTTTCATTTTCATATTTCTTTATGAATTTACTCCTCCTATTCTCATTTCCTCATCCATTTCACTACTGTCTTCCTTATTCTGCCCTCGAAACATTTCTAAATTTTAGAATCATCTTTCATCTTTTGGACGGGGCTAAAATACTTTTTTTTACAGTTGGTCCACTTTCTCCCGCGTTTTCTTGCATATGTGCTTTCTAGATTGAGTCAGATTCCAGGGCAAATAACTGTAGTTGGTCTGTCGGCTGGCGTAATGAATTTATTTAATCATTTTTGTAATCGTTTTAGTTTTTGTTTTAAAGACTGAATTACCTTTTTTTTGTGTAAGGTTTTTTTTGGAAGGGGGTCGTAAATTGTGGAGAGAAAGTCGTCTACACGTAAATTAGAATTTAATTGTGTCAAAAGAAAAGAATTAAGTGGTACTTTAATGAACTGGGCTAAATATTTTGAAGCAAATTTCTATAGTGTGGAATACATATTTTTATTTATTTTTAAATTTCGTATTTGTTTGGAAAATTTTTTAAAAATCTTCTTTCCAAATTATTTAGTTAGACGCCATTGACTATTTTTATTGAGGTATTTCGCGTTTCGTCAGGAGAAAGTTTAGTTTTGTTACATCAAAAGGAATTAAAAAATTGAGTAATAAATCACATTCATACTTTTGATAACTGTTAATTAGGGATCGTCCACAAATGACGTGAAATTTAAAATACAAAAGGCTTAAAATTAGTGGAGCTGGGGCAGATTTAAGCAAGAGCAAACTATATGTAATAATAATATACAATTTTCGAAATAATTGTTTTATTTTTTTTCATAATTTTGTTTTTTACAAACAATTCTAATTTTCAAATTGTATTCATTATACAAAAACGTTACATATAGGGGATGACGTCCCCCTATAATATGACATATCCAACTAAACATAATGAAATATTCTGGCTAATTTCCATTACATTAAAAGATGTGTAACGGATTTATAAAGGAAAGTCCTTGAATTAAAACATATATTGTCTGTGAAAAACCAAAATGACCCATATCCAATTTAAGCTGGAATCAAAATGAGCTATGTCACAAAAACAAAATGAGAAACATTTGTAAAATGATAACTTAGAGGTTTTGAAAAGATGCAAAATGTTCTAATTCTATGTTTTTGAAAAGTGTAAAATGTTTTAATAAAGTGTTTTTGAAAAGTGTAAAATGTTTTAATAAAGTGTTTTTGAAAAGTGTAAAATGTTCTATTTACATGTTTTTAAAAAGTAAAAAATATTCTATTTAAATGCTTTCAAGAAATATTTAATTTTTTTTCTATATAGTGAATATTGTTTTTAGCTACAAATGAATATGGATCATTTTGGCTCTTCACAGACGATATACTACTCCTTGCCGAGACTAGTAGAAAGGTGAAAGTGGAATGTAAAATTAATAATTTCGACATAGTTTTGTATTTGTTTTTGTGTGTAGTAGTTGCTGTTACATCAAATTCATTCCGGATTCCGGTCCAGATTGAGGATTGCGGAACCGGAGTCCTGCTCCTGTTCTTCTCCTGTCAAGACGAAGCGGAAGAATGAACTTGTCAGAGATGCTCAGGGGTTACAACAGTTACGGTTTAGCAGACCATCAACGTGATTCTTCCTGGTTTTTGTTCTGGCTCCTCTCATATGTACGAACCAAACAAGATCTAGACCAGACGAGCCACCAGCAACGGGGATCGGGACAACAGAACAGGAACATCTTCCTTATGTAGTTTTCATTGATAAAATTGAGAGACGGAGAAAGCACGGACTTTCATGCGCGAGCCCCAATACCTAAACACAGGGAAAGGGGAAAGTCTGAAAACTGGGAAGCTCACTCAGTATTTCGTCTTGTGAATCAGCTGCTTTTCGAGTCCAAATCCGAATCCGAACACGAACAAGTTACACGTGCCTCCAATGTTATTGCATTACCCATACTGAGGAACCTGCCTAACAGAACCAACACAACCAACTGAGCGTCATCAAACGTGTACATACCTACTCCGTTCTGGGCCTCTGGTTAAAAGCGAAACAATTTGAGGATTTCCCTTCAGTACTCAACTACCCATCGTCTCGCAAGTATATAGCTTAGAAATTGTGTCCCACAAAACGTCAAATCAAAATATAGTCAGTCAGTCGGTCCAAAAGTCTCCAAGAGAAAATATTAAATACGAAACGTTCTGTTTTTGTAAAGTTAAAAAACCAAGTGTCTTTTTTATATCGCGTCTCACCAAATTTTGAAAATCCTTACAAAAATTGTAAATTGCTGTATAATATTAGTGTATAGTTTACACGTACACAAAAAAAAAAGAAAATAATTCTGTAAAATCAAAACTGCAATAATTTTATTTTAGGGTTGTTTTTAAAAGGAAGGTGTTTTTTTGGGAAATTATTACAATTTAAATATATAGGGACGACAACGAGCCTGTTAAATTAGTAATTGATAACTGACTGTTGACTGTCGTCACTATACTACTGTCCTAATTCTAATACATCCATTGATCATTATATAATAAGGGATTACAATTATTAGGAACAAATAATCATAATAAATTCAAACTGAATTTTGGAGAGCAAAAAAAATAAATCGCAATCATGTCTCAAGAACTACTCATAACGCATGAGAGAGTTCAATTCAATAAACGAAAAATTAGTAAAAGTTCACATAATATTTACTTGGAGGTAAGTCGTATAGTTTTAATAATTTAAATTTTTTTTAAAATATTTTGATTTATTTTTAAATAAATTGGTTTGACGCCGCCTAAATTTTTGTTTATCGTAGGGACTAAATTTCTCTTAGAGATAGTTGTTGGCAATGAATTTAAAAAGAAAGAAATTAGTAGACAAGAAAATTTCTAAAAATAAATTTTTACATTGCATTTTTTTAAACAGGTTCCTAGCAGCAATGGCTACAGTCCACTGTTGTCACTGGACACAAACTATAATAATTCATGCCGACAACGCTCCAGCTCCATGACCACGTCTCCTGTGAAGCTTCCACACTCTCATAAAAGTCGACGAAGACGAAGTTTATCCCCGCGATTAACAGGTATGGAATATCATGCACACTTCTCACTATATAGCTCAAAGTACCTATAGCTTATTACCAGTAACAGTGAAAAATCAGAATGTTCAAGTTTTTTTAAATAAAAATAAAATTCCCAATCTACAGAAAATAAATCAACAAAAAAATATTACGATGCCAAAAGAATGTAGATAGAAAACTTTGCACATTTAAAAAGCATGCAAATAAAATATTTGACACATTTTTAAAATTTACAAATAGATATTTCACACTTTTACAAAAATGTGTAAATAAAATATTTTGAAATTTTTAAAAACTTTTAATTAACGCGTTATTCATATTAAATTCTATCTCATTTAGTGTGTGTTTTATATTCTCTCCTTGTACATTAAATAGCACATAATGTAGTGCATTTAAACCAAGAGAAGCGTATTTTAATGGATGCATAATTATATTTTTAGATTTATTTTAAATTCGAAATACATGATAAAATAAATATGCATATTGTTTGCTACTACACTGCACTGTCAAACGAAACAATTGAACCTCTGTTTTTTTAAAGTGATTCATTTAAGGGGATTTACGCATTGTATAAAAAATAGTAATTTGCTAAATTGGGGAATTTTGTCTCTAAATTTCTAGCTAAAAGTAACTCAAATATTCTGGACACTATTCACAGACGCTCGTCTGTTCATTCCATCACACCGAAACCATTACAAGTAAGCCCCCTGTTTTCATTTTAATTTTGGCATATTTTTTAGATATAGTGCAATTTTGGGTTGCGAATTTAATTTGTAAATACCGAAAAATAGTTTAAGCGTCGCCACAGATATTAAAATATACACACATAATTTAAAAAATATATAGATACGTTTTAAAATTTTGAAGTAGCTACCCATAGAATTTACCACAATTATTTAAACAATTTATCATTTAAAGAAACAATTTTTTAAATGCCTTTTAATTAAATAATTTTTGCAATTAAAATTTACTTTTTTTTCAATATCTAAAATCCGCATATTATAGACATTTTTTATGAAATTAAATATTTACAAATTTTAATTTCATGACAATCACACGCACATAAGCACACAAACATAAAAAACAAATACCCCTTTTAAAAAGCTTCCTCGCATAGTTTTACATACACACTTATGTTTCACATTTAAAATTCATAAAAGAAGGCCCTCCCGCTTTTTGCGTGAAAAAAATACACATAAATTATTTAAAAAATTAAAATTCAGCTCACAGATAGAAGGATATGGAGATAGAGATAATAATAAAATTATGCAGATCCTAAAACATGTAAAACTACTATGTATGTACATACACACAGAGAATGCAACATACATACATACCATACCTACGTACCTAAACCTACATCTTAAACAAGGGAAGAATTCAAGTGTCTAATTCTACTTGAACAGTATATTGTTGTACTACTACAAAACACATTGACATTCTTCCCACGTTTCACGTTCCTATCTCAGTCAGCTTGTGAGACTTGACAAGACTTACTGGGTATATGGAGAAAGTGCGTGTAAGAAATAGAGAAACACGGAAATAAATTCCAATGTAAATTCCATCACTACCACTTGTGCTGTGTGTGTTGTCGGTCTCGGTTACGATCTCGGTCCCCGCCTATATAACCGTGTCCCGCGTGTCGTACAAAAAGTAAACGGAAATGCGTACAGGCATGTAATTTATATATAAGTACATGTTGACATTTCCATATTCTCTCATATATATATCGTGTTACTTGACATGTTTTTGTGTTGAATTGCAGCCGAAGCAGATAACAAAGCGGATAAATATTCTGGTGATCGGAGGGGAGAATGTGGGGAAAGCTTGTCTCGCAGAATTTTTGAATGGTTCTTCAATCTCCTCCAGTTGTTCAAGTGATGAATGGGGAGGTGAGCTATCAAAACTTGACTTTCTTTTTTTCTTTCTTTTTTAACTTTCACTTGCTATTCCTGTTCTTCTGGTTCTTCTTGTTCTGCTCCGTAAATCCGTAAACTTGAGTCAGAGTGGAGAAAGTTGATGATGATGTCCATGACGTCATCCTTTCAAATTGCATGTATTTGTTTTGTTCTTGATCTCAATTTTTACCACAAGGATCAAATGCAAAAGGTACGTACAAGTTTCACGTTGAGTGAAAGTAGCAAGGCAGGATTGACATATTATGGCATATGCATAATACATATGGCGGTATGGTGAAAGTACCCCCGGCGTTTTAGTATGCTACAAAATGTGTCCCAGTTAGAATATGTTATAAAGTCAATATCATAATTCTAAGAGTAAGCATGGAACTTTGTCTATATGGCGTATTAATACATTGAACAATATTAATTCTAAAAATAGACAGGTGCAAAAGGGTCTATGTGGATTTAAATTCTTTTGAATAATACAATTAACTACATTGTTGACAGTGGGATTTTAAATTCAAATTCAATGCAAAAGGACAGTGAGTAGAATGTAAAAAAAGTGTGAGCGGTGTTGGAATGGAATTAAAAGAAGAAGGACGCGGCGACAGAAGAAGATAGAGAAAGTTTCAAGTTACAATATATTAGAAAGATGTTAACATTTTACGCACAAAAAAGAATGTAGGTTAAAAATCTTTAGTAAACTTGAGATGAAAAAAAAGTGTACTAGAGTTTCAAGTTTAAGCCTACTTTCTCTCATTGTGTGTAGTAATGTCAGCGTGCGTATATAGGTAGGTAGGTTTGAACTTTCTTAGCATTAGTTTAGTATAGGCTCTTGAATACCTGGCTGGATGTACTACAAGGAATGGCATAATGGAAAAACAACAAGGCCAACTACTACTATTAAACTAGGTAGACAATTCGCACACACAAGTTTTAGAACAATGCAACGACGACGAGAAATGCTCCCCTTTTCCCGTAGTCTACTTTCCCCATTGTCTATCACGCAATACGCAAAACCCAGGAGAGACAGTCTGCATATATTATATATCATCAAGCATCTATGACTGTACTACTATAACTGGATGGAAGTGCTCTTTCTTGTGGTGGTTTCTTCGAAAGCTGTATTATAAAGGTGAAAGCAGAAAAGCAGAGACAGGTTTTTAAGTAGGCAAAATGTTCTATCTGAAATCGCACGTACACATTTATTGTTAGTCTTGCAGAGCTAGATCTACCATATTTATGCTCGCGTCAATTGCATACATGGTGGCTTCAATTGAGATAGATGGGACGCAGGAGTGAATTTTAATTCTAATGTTTTTGCAAAATAATTATTTTTACAACCACATGGTTTTCATAATGTTAAAGAGGCATGTGCAATTTTTAAGTTTAGAAAATAAAAAAACAAAATGTTTTATTTATTTTTAAAGGCAATTTTGTAATTATTTAATAGCGTAATTAATTCGCGTTTTAAAAATTTAGCAAGTACCTACATACCTTAAAATTAAGCAGATTTTTAGAAAAATGATTTATGAGATTTTTCCAAAAACAATATACCCTGAAAGCTTGGAAATATAACATTTGTTTGAACATGTAAAAAAATTAAATAGGTTGTTGGTGTCTTAATTTTCAAAACAAAGTTTTTAAGCACAATGTTTTACTTTTTTCAAAAACAATTTAGTTAAAAATTTCGGACATGTTTTTAAAAACATGTAAATACCATATTTTGCACATTTTTGAAACCTTGTTGTAACGATGTTTGAAAATTATTTAAACAAGTGCAAAACGACTCATGTAAGGTTTTTTAAAACGTTTATGTAACCAAGTTTCTCACTAAACAATAAACCTTTTCTGATTTTCAACAATGTTTTTGCATTAGTATTTCTGTATGACATTGCAAAAAAAAATGATTTGAAAAATATCAATATAAACGCAGGTACCTGGGTAGAACTTTCTCTTTTTTGTTGTTATGGAATTGGTAGATAGGATATTTTGGTATAGTGGGTGAGTGTAGGGCAGAGCTACGCATTATCTGTTCACTCCTGTTCCTGTTCTCGGTTACAATATATGAACAGTGTGTGTGCGAATGGGGAAGGGACTCTGGACCTGGACTAGGTTAGTTGAGTGCACGTGGAGCTCTCATCGATTTCACCTCCTTTCCTTTTATGAATGAAATTGAAAATCCAGTAGCGATCCCAACCATCCAACCAACCAACCATTCCAAAAGTTCTTCCCAAAATGTTATAACAGGGCCATGTAGTACAAAGTACTTTCCCTTGCTATAGATTACACTCACCATAGGACCATACTGTATCAGTGTACAGACGCACATAAAAAGAGAGTTGACTCGTCAGCTCCTTTATTTTTGACGATGGAAAAGTACTTCCGTGAAGAAGGGCGGACGACCGGATATAGGTACCTCACGCACAGAGCGTCAGCGTCTGAAGCACTGACTGTATATAGGCACACTCAGTTTATCTGTCATAAAAGAAAACCACATAACATACCAATTAAATCCTTTTCTCTTACCTTGCTCTTCTTCTTCTTCATTTTATCTGACTAAATTGCATCTGTAGCTTGTAGCTTTTTCATTGCTACATTATTTCGTGAGTGAAAAATCTAAATGATTCCAGATTCCAGATCATATTACTGGAAATAAAGAAAGCTTTGTCAAAAAATGGTGAAGGAAAATGCGTAAAATGTTAATTACTAGTTTTGTTTGTTTGAAATTTTGTATTTGAATGTTTTTGAAATGTGATAATTTTTCTGTTTACTGTTTTTAAAATGTGCTAATTTTTCTATTTGCATGTTTTTGAAATGCGCTAATTTTATTGTTTACATGTTTTTGAAATGTGCTAATTTTAATATTTGCAAGTTTTTGAAATAAGATAATTTTTTTGTTTGCACGGTTTTTATATGAGGTATTTTTTCTGTTTACATGTTTTTAAAAGGTGCTAATTTTTCTGGTAACATGTTTTTAAAAAGTGCTAACTTTTCTATTTGCACGTTTTTGAAATGAGCTCATTTTTCTGTTTTAATGTTTCTTAAATGAACAAATGGTTCAATTTCCATGTTTTTCAACCCTAAAAAATGTTCCAGTTATATATTTTTGAAAATCCTAAAATGTTCTATGAACATCTAGTTAAGGACTTGTTATTGTTTTTTGCAGATTGTACAATTTTTATTTTAAGCTATAAAAATGAATAGTGGTCAGTTTGTGCCCTCACTAGCGATATGAAGACACGTATGTAGCATATACGTGTCGTACGTATATATATACGTATATATATCGCCAAGATATAAGCAGCTATACGTATATATATATATGCAAAAAATAGAAAAGAAGAACGTGTTAGAACTTTCTCACTTGGTCAAATTTAATTCTAAAGCACACTCTTTTACACATTGCAGAGTATCCAGTCACAATCTTTTAGAATTTAATAGATGCGTTTCTTCTTTTACACTTTCACCCACTTTTACTTTTTATCTACTTATTGCACTCACGCTGTCCACCAGTTAGAAAGATAAAAGTTTTCCAAGATATAGCCGTAGGATTTCTTATTTCTTGGTATATATTTTGGATTTATTGCGTCATCTTTACAGTGGTCGAGTGCCTGGACCGTTAATACAAAAAACGCGAGTGTTAACACAGTTATAATCAAATTTTTAAGACATGGTTCCCCGCTAAGTAAATAAATGTACAAAGAACACATTTGTTTGTCTGAAATAAAATGAATTAAATATGTACTTTTGCAACACTCGTTTAGATTGCTAATTCAAAGGACTTGGAACTGAGAGTGTAATACATACTTTGTTTTCAAACAAATTAAATAAACTAACATTAATTTATAGTATGGACAGAAAGAAAATTATGCGCTTCTTAATATTAAATTTTAACTCTATGGTGTTGTAAATTTGTTTTTCAATTTTCTGGTGGCTTCATTTTATTTAAATGAAGGGAAGCAATAAATAATTATTTAAAGAAATTAGTAAAGCAATAATATAAACAGAACATTTTGCACTTTTCAGAAACGTGTAAATCAACTAATTTTCATTTTTCAAAAACATGGCAATAGAACATTTTGTACTTTTCAAAAAAGTTTAAATCAATTAATTTTCTGTTTTAAAAAAACATGGTAATGGAAAACCAATTAAATCCTTTTCTCTTACCTTGCTCTTCTTCTTCTTCTTTTTTTATCTGACTAAATTTCATCTGGAAAACCATTTAAATAAAAATTTTTGCACTTTTGAAAACCATGTAAATAAAAACCAAATTACAATAACAGATTTTAAGGCTGCTTTAATAATGCAGAACTAAAACCGTTGTTAATACTGGTTGAGTTTGCTTTTGCAAATCAAATATAAAAACAGTCACATCCACAATAACAAATCAATACGCGTTTTCTTTGCTTAACAAACTTACAAAATAGTTTCAAATACATACTGTAGCTGTATAAGTGTTTCTACTATTTGCACATGGAAATTTCTTTCGCTTATGGCAAGACCTTTACGATTGTCGGATTCGTCATACCGGCCAAAATAGACTTGTAAATAAAACATTTGGACTTTCCAAACATAAGACTATAAGACTAATAGTAGAGGACAAAGTCCCCACAACTTGCACGTCCCCAACAGCAGCAATACAGCATAAGACACAATACAAACGTAGCTACGCTCTACGCAAGAAAATTAAATTTAGAAACATTTTTAGTGTAAATTCTAAGTCATAAATAGAATCACACACGGTCATCACAATTAGAACACAAAATAGGCTATACACATAAGAAGTAAAAGGGCATTCAATTTTTCACGTTTCTTCTGCTTGATTTTGCTTCTGTATTTAATTAGCACCGCGTGTTCCGGACCCGGAATCGATCTGCTATCATATAGTAATAGGAATTACATACTCAAAAAGCAGGTGAAAGTAAAACGAAAACAAGTTGCTATGATTTAGCATAATAATTCTACTGTACGGTCTGCGGCTTAAAGTAAAAGGCTATTGCACTTTCTAATTTATTCCTGTATAGTCGAACTTTGAAACGACCCAAGACGTCGTCATAATATTGAAGGAGGCCCGCAGATGCAATTGGCAAAAAAGCAGAGGGAACATATATAGTGATAGCTCATCATGCTGTGCGCGAATGTTTTGAGATTTTTGATGCATGTCTACAATACGGTATTAATTAGAACCGCATTATGTAAACATTCATAACGGAAATAGAATCGCAAAAATTAGAATGGCAACTCCCGCTTTATGAATTACATACATATACAGTTCTACGGGACTTCTTACGGTAAACATTTCTAATTTCTGACAAAGTTTTTTTGGCTGTAAGTTCTTGTAGTTTGTTTGTTGCTTTTGCATATACAAATATATTGTGAGAAAAGAGCCAAAATGGCCCAAGTCCATTTTTTTTAAATCAAAAAACGGATTGGTTAAAAAAAAAAATATTTAATTAATTTAAATTACTTTTTAAAAAAATGCAAATAAACATTTCGCCCATTTCAAAAACAGGTAAATAAAATGGTTTGCGCTTTTCAAAATCATGCAAATAAAACATTTTTGAACTTTTCGAATTAATGTAAATCAAACATATTGCGCTTTTCAAAATCATGCAAATAAAACATTTTTGAACTTTTCGAATTATTGAAAATAAAACATTTTGCACTTTTCAAAAACAGGTAAATAAAATGGTTTGCGCTTTTCAAAATCATGCAAATAAAACATTTTTGAACTTTTCGAATTAATGTAAATAAAACATATTGCGCTTTTCAAAATCATGCAAATAAAACATTTTGCAATTTAAAAAAAATACAAATAAAACATTTTACACAATTTACACATTTTAAAAAGACTATAAATAGAAAATTTTGCCCTGTTCAAAAACACATAAATAGAATATTCTACACATTATGGACATAAGTGAATATTTTCAAAAAATTGTAATTGATATTTAACACAATAATATCATTCAGTAATTTTTTACATATAGCTCATTTTCCTTTTATTCTATTATAAGTTGGATACATGGCCCATTTTGATTCTTCACTCCTTCAGGCTTCAGGATATGCAGATTAGATAGCTCGTTTTGCTCCCGACTGCAAATATAGGTACAGTGTTTTATTGACACGTGGATTTCAATTTCGATGACGTTGACACTAAAGGGAAGCGACTCATAAAAATGGATCTTTATCTTTACGCTCCGATGCATTTTGGAAATTAGCCCGACGCTATAAGCACTGCTCCTCCACACCTCAGTTACTTTAGTTAATGAACCCCTTTCAATTTACACTACATGTCATCTTCAAATAAATTTTGCAAGAATAATAGTATTGTAGAATGGAGCGCTATGAAACTGGAACCAGCTTTTAGATTCTAGATTCTAAGCGATAGGAAGGCCTATAGTCCTACAGGCATATAGGTGTAATTTTATAAAGAAAAATTCGAATCTTGTACACTGATGTTCAGATGCTCTGTACACACATTTCTGAATTTTGTTATTTCCACTTGCATATCTCTCCCGGTCGTTTTCCTCTACTTGGGTTTTTTGGCTCGACTCGACATGTTGTAGAGTCTGGTACTGGAGTACTGGAGTCTACAGTTCATTCACCTCGGCGGCCCGGCAGATGATAATGCAATATAGAAATATCCAGTAGCTCCCTGCGTAGACTGTGTGTAGACAAGGTAAAAGACTTAAGACCCAGGAAGCCAAGTCATGAATTTCATATGAGAAAGGAATTCTCTCTTGAGAATCCACCACGATCCCACCTCCATCTCAGCATGTTTTACATTTGGGCACTTTCACTCGTTCGTTCCATACAGACATCTTCATCTTCATTGTCGTTGTCAGTTGTGGTTTCCATTTTCATCTCCGTCCATTTACTTAATGCTCGGCGGGAGGAGGTGTATGGGTCATAGACATGGAAACATGTCTCCACGTAATGGGGAGAGATATATAGGTATCCGTACATTTGCAGATTTTAACATTGTAGATGTGTGGTTTTGTTTTATGAATATTTCCCGGCATCTGTATTGGAATAGGTGTCGGTATCGGTATCGGCATCGGCATCGGCATCCGTGTGAAAAGTGATATGAAGAAAATTGAAACTAACGGCATTCATACAGAAGAATGATGGACAAAAAGTCCAGTAAACTTTTGGGCCAAATTGATCCTTCACGTTTGTAATAATTACCGTACCATAGTATAATATATACCCTGTGTCGTGTGTTAAGAACCAAAATGACCCATATCCATTTTTAGCTAAAAACAGTATCAACTATCTACAAAAATATTCAAATGTGTCTTGAGAGCACTTGAATAGAACTGTGTGCACTTTTTAAAAATATGTAAATAGAACATTTTACACTTTTCAAAAACATGTAAATAGAAAAATTTACACTTTTCAAAAACTCTTAATTAACATTTTACACTTTTCGAAAACATTTAGATGGAACATTTTGTACCTTTTCAAAAAAATAGAATTAGAAAATTTTGCAAGTTTTCAAAAACATGTAAATAGAACATTTTACACTTTTCAAAAATATGTAAATAAAACATTTTACACTTTTCAAAAACATGGAATTAAAATATTTTGCACCTTTTCAAAAACATGTAAAAACGACATTTTAGGTTTTTTCAAAAACTTCTAATTACCATTTGACACATGTTTCTCATTCTGTTTTTATGACATAGCTCATTTTTGATTGTAGCTTAAATTGGATATAGGTCATTTCGGTTCTTCACAGACGATATGTTCTGAATAAAACTGTCCAGTTTCGATTTTGGTTATGGTATCAGTAGTACAGAAAATCAATTAGTGAGTCCAAGTAGAACTATTGATCGTACGCGTTACGTCATTTTTAGATGATCCCTTATAGAAAAATGAAAATTAGAAAAAAGACAATGGGTGTATGCGTCAGTGTGCAGAGAAACAAATTAAAAATTTTTAATGAATTTCCTGTCATCCCAGGAAATGAATGGAAATGCATTTTTATATTATTCAAAAATAAACTGTTTGAGAAAGTGAATTAAAAAAGAAGTTTTGAATCTATTACTATTTCTATTAACATTTCTAAAGACTTCAAAAATTGCAAAACAAAGCATTGAAAAATTCTGATTAGATATCCAAGAAAAATTCAAATAAAACTGTAATTTACCTAATTGAGGTTTTTAAGTAAGATAAAATTTCTGGGAATCAAATTAATAAGAATTTAGTTCCAAAAATTGTATAAAGTATTTCCAAGAAAATTTTCTTTCAGACTTTCATAATTTAATATAATATGAAAACTAAATTGATTTTTGTAGAAGCCTCATTTTACTTTGTATAGTTTCTAGAGGTTTTTGATCCCTTTAGAAAGCAATGCCAAATTTAATAAAAATCCGCTATATGGTAAAAACTGTACAGCCCTGCATAGCGTGATTTAATGTAATTTTCATTTTTGATTAGAACACTTGAGTCTCTATATTATACCCTGTAATTAAATCAAATGTGCTACATCATTTTTGGCAAGTAGCTTAATTGCACGGGAAACTCCTGGGCATGTGACATGTAGCTTTTAGAAATATAACACATTCTATAGGAATCGTTCATAAATGACGTCATCAAAACTTATCCTATTTTAGGACCCCCCCCCCTCAGTTATCAGCTTAACCCTTGTTTGAATGGATATTCTCAACATAGGATATGTCATCTGTAGCCAAGCATAGTCCCATTGACCCTACCAACCCTACCAATGACGTCATTTGGGGAAGATCCCTCACACCGACTGTGCTTCTTGCAATTAGAACCCCTGTGAACACATGTGAGTGAAACGTGGTAACCTGATATTCTGTCATTAAATGAAACTCTTTATTATATACAGTATGTCTTGTGACATATTAAATCGGGGCTAAGCGTAAATGACAATATGTCATTTAATATACGTAACATGTGGCTGTCACATCGTCAGACATCTGAAATCGGACATCGACATTATTCGACATGCGGACGTCCACGTCGATACATAGACATCCTAATACACACGGAAATCAAAATGAAAATCATGAAGCAGAAAATTAGGCCTCACGTTTCTCAGCTCCAGTTCAACCCAAAAAAAATAGTTAGCCCTAAACACACAGTTAGGGGTCGTCCATCAATGGCGTTTAGATTTAGGGTGGGAGGAGGAAACTACCTCTTTAACTTCGTATGACGCTAAAACGGTGAGGTAATAGGCGTTACGACGTTGGTAATATAAGGGCGGGAGAGGGTACAAAATTTTTTTGAATTTTTCCTAAACGTCATTTACAGACGACCCCTTATCTATGTACTCTTCACATCTGTACATGGCTAGGCGAGCAACTACCTAAAAAATCCACAAAAAATTCCTAGAATTATCCGTATAAAAACAACACAGGGGAAAATAGGAAAATAAAAGTCGAAATCGAAATCGAAAGAACGTCATACACTTTGACCTCTTGCCTCTCGAATATTGTAGAAAAAAAATTCAGGAGAAAATACACATGCATAAAAACGTAGCTGTAGCGGAAGACATGACAAACACAAAGTCAAAGGCTATAAACAGGCCGAAACGAAAACGAAAACGAAGAAGGTAATTTATTTTACCTCATTTAATTTGAACATCTGCGTCTTTCTCTCTCTCTCTCAGCTTCGTTGACCTCGTGCTTTCATCTCTGTGTAAGTTGGTAGAATGTGTATTGCAATTATTGCAAACACAACAGTCTTCTTGAACCCGCCTGTCCACACAGTCTAGTTCAGTCCAGAGTCCAGTCAGGGGCGGATCCATGACAGGGATGGGGGCGGGGCAATAGAAAAAGTAATCAGCCATAATAGGACAGTCACTTTGGTAGATAGGCCTTTTAAACTGAAACTTAGAAATTTGCCCAGCACATAAATTATTTCTTAGAACCGCTCCTGTGTACATAGCTAGTAAGTACCGTCCAGTCACAACCACAGATCGACACACTGGCACTGGCGCTGGCACTTGGCAGTTTGGCAGTACTCAATTAATGTCAGAGGCAACTACGGGAGCTATGCCAGGGCAAACAAGCATGGAATTTTATTACTATTTTCTTATAGGAGCACATGAGGACCAGACTATAGTTATTTTCTACAACTTAATTCGGGTCTGTCCAATTCGAATTCCAGCAGGACCTTAACCGTTGGACTAGCAACAGTACTTGAGTACTAACAAAACCAGAAACAAAATTAATTACAATTTAATTAAATCCAACAACAAAATATATAGAAATAAGGCTCTGTGCCAATTCAAGTTACGTATTTAGATGGTTACGGAAGAATCAAATTGTCTTGTCTCAATTTACGTAAGCTAGAATTGATGTGGAAAATGTAGGAAATTTTGGCAAGTGCAAAAATAATCTATTTACATGTTTTGGCAAATTCCAAAATGTTCTATATTTGCATGTATTTGAAAGCTGTAATACATTCTATTTGCGTAATTTTAAAAGGTGCAAATTATTCTGTTTACATGTTTTTGAAAAGTCCAAATTATTCCATTTACGTGTTTTTGAAAAGTCCAAATTATTCCATTTACGTGTTTTTGAAAAGTTCAAATTATTGTATTTACATATTGTTTAAAAGTGTAAGATGTTCTATTTAAACGTTTTTGAAAAGTGCAAAATCTTTTATTTACATCATTTCAAAAAGTGCAAATTATTCTATTTACACATTTTTAAAAAATTAAAAATACACCAGTTATGTATTATGGTTTTGACAAGTGCAAAAATATTCAATTTACATTTCTATATTTTTAAAATTGAGACTTTTAGGCACAAGATATTTTAATTTATTAGTAGATAGTGTATTATAGTTTTAGCTGGAAAAAGCTGAACATAAGTCATTTTGAGTCTTCACTATCACAATCTACTAAATCAGTCAGTCAGCCACAATGTTCAATGTGCTGTATACTTTAATAGAGTAGGCGCTTATAAGTTTATTTTAAGTTTATTAGCCAATAGATAAGTGTCACAAAACTACCAAGTTAATTAAAGGGACGATCCCTTTTGAAATAATATTATTCGAACATTTTTATTAATGTTAGCAACTCGATATCTAATAAAGTGGCTTACAGTATCAAAACAAGGGACACAAAAAAAGTTATTTATACGACAAAAAAACAGTGGCTCCCGTCTTATTATTGGATCACTTGCATCACATATAATCTTACTCGATTTCGGCTTCGACATTTAAGTATTCAATACTTTATTGAGGACTTTCTCGTCAATGTTTGGACGTTCAAGTTGACTTCCATATAAAGACAAGATGACAGTTACAAATCCAAATCAAAATCTCAATCCAGATTCAGCAATGTTGCGACGCTTAAGCCGTCGCCGTCAGGAAGGAAATAGAAGCAGTAAAAATCCCTACTTAACTTTTTACGTCTACCCCCCAAAAAAGCCTTAAAAAACTTCCAAGTAATCAATGTGTGGGAAATAAATGCCTCACCATAATACTTGTCAAACTCTCGCTCACTCTGTCTTACTTGCAATCTATATCCATCCACACTTGAGACTACTGGCGATAGTAGAGTTCCAAAATAAAAAAAAATTGGGACGGACCACAAACGACACCGACACCGACACCGACTCCGACTCAACGACCAGGATGACACATGTAACGGGAAAATGACGAATGACAAATAAATAAAACGAATAAAACTGAAGCCAATAACGGCCACGTTAACGTGGGATGACAGCGATAACGTTAACGACAAAGACGGAGGGTGATGGACGGACGATGGTGATATGTATTACAATGCCTACACCGTTACCATATCTCCATTTTAACCGCTCCAATTTTATTTGTGTCTAATCCGGGAATCCTTATGTATAGGCTGTATAAAAACTTTCACGGATCCAGATCCAGATCCAGGTCAATCAGTATTAAACCGTCACAATAAAACTTCGAATCGGAAACAACATGAATAATCTCAATCTGTCAGCTGTCATATAGTTAAGCATCCACAGTAATTTTGTAATTCAGTCTAAACCAAAACCAAAACAGAGCACACGCATTCAGGGCTGGAAAATGTGGCGGGCGGCGAGCGCAGGCAGCCCCCGCTGCTTGAATTTCCAAAAAACATGTAAATAGAACATTTGTCAGTTTTTTAAAATATGTAAAAAAAGAATATTTTGACTTTTCAAAAACATATAAAATAATTTTTTTTGCACATTTCAAAAACATGGAATTAAAAATTTTTCCACTTTTCTCAAAACGTGTAAATGGAACATTTGTCAGTTTTTAAGAATATGTAAAAAAGAATATTTTGCCTTTTTAAAAACATGCAAAATAAATGTTTTTGCACTTTTAAAAACATGGAAATAAAAAAACCATTTTCCACTTTTCTGAAAACATGGAAATAAAACATTTTCCACTTTTCTCAAAACATGTAAATAGAACATTTTGCACTTTTCTGAATCAAGTAGAAAGAACATTTTTCACTTTTCAAAAACATGTAAGTACAACATTTTGCTTTATCAAAGAAAACCATCAATAAAATCAAAATGGTGGTTTTTGTATGGAAACAAATTGCTGCCTAAAAGTAATTTCTTCGTCCGGTCCGGCCCTGCACGCATTGCTCCTCAACTCTATAGTAATACTGTGATACATTTTTTTTTCAATTCTGTCAAATCGCCATAACATTTAAACCAAAATCGGGCAGCAGTCATTTCAATATCTTAGACGCCGCATAAAAAATATTTCGTCAATTTTTTAGACTAGAGCGTAGCCAGGTGAAGAAGCTCCAACCTTAGTAACTAAAATACCTGCCAAAACTGTGTTAACCTTCCCGTTTTAAATTCTCTATCTTAAAGATGCACCCTTTTGCATCTAACCTTAATTCTGTCGCAATCCCATTCAGGCAGACACAGACCAGTATCAGTACCGATATCGGTACCAATGCCAACACGAGATGAGCCTTTGAGCAGGTATACAGTTTATTAGTAGTTACATGTATTACTATAGTGGACCTCATTTTTCCGTCCTCCGTTACGTCACGAGAGTTCAGGAGCCATTCATTCACAGAATTTTTGGGCTCCTATTATAAATAAGGGAGTAGTAGACAGACGCTGATGCCGATGTGTGATGTAATGTTGATCTTTTACGTCAAGTCGAAACCAAGAAGTGATCCAGGGGGTGGGGAGGGTGGTGGGGAGGGGGATGATGAGCTTCCAGCCATCAAATATATAGAGCCATCACCAACTTCAAATTCTATACCTTATAAACTTGATGCAAAAGTCCCCCCGTCACCATCACCATCACCATCGCCATCACCGCACCACCACCACCGCGTCGTTGGTTCTTGAAACCGGAACAGGTTATGGGAGTTAATCGGGCTGGATTTTATAGGCAGGTTATAAAAGTAAAAGTGTGTGTAGTGTATAGGTAAATTGCGGACTACATTCTACAACTGTACTCGTGATATTGCTAAAAGGTGAATTGGTGAATTTGTAAATTGACTGGGTACATGTATATTGACGGGAGTTGAGTTTTGAGTGAAAGCATATAAACTGTTATAGTGATAGTGCGTGTTGCTGTTGCCGTTGGTGTTGTTGAACTTGCTAGTGAAAGTCAGCTGTTTTCTGTTGTCCCATATAGAAAGTACCCACCTACCTACCTACCTTTCTATAGATGCGTGTAGCATATCCGTAGATGTGACTTTCTGCACGGGACTGTGTAGACTGTACTACACGGAGAAAGGGGAGAAAGCTTATTACTACTTCTAAACTATAAGTATCATGGTGGACTGGCACTGGATACACTATAGATACTAGATCTAGATGACGGGATGACGTCTGCTCCTCTCTCCCCTCTCCTAAAGGAAACGCGCCAAAAGTGGGACAAGAGTTTCTCCACGTGCCATCATCGATTCGTATCCACATCAGCATAGGGCCATGCAATAAGATATTTAAGCCAAAACCAACCCCAATGCTAAAGCCAATCCACTCACAATGAATGCAACGCAATACTTTCACTCTACGCATTCTTCTCTAATTTATAGATATGCCCTACTCCCCCCTATATACAGTTTTTGTAAGTCTGACTTAAAAACTCACTACAATAGTCTTGTGTAGTGAGTAAAACACTGTTGGTCTTTAGCGTGTAGAATGTAGAATTTATACTGGAGATTTGGAGATTGCCGATTCCGATTGTACAGACGCTATACAGGCAGGCAGACGGGGTGATGAGAATCTAAGAGAGAATTTACTCACACTAATAGAAGGAACACGCTTAAATGGACATGTTCGAATCCGAATTTACAATCTACGTAGTCAGAGGTTAAGACAAACAAATTTAAGAGAATGGTGTGCGGTATGAAATGTCGTGAGTGAAGAGCTAAAATGGTCCATATCCATTTGCAGCTAAAACCAAAATTAAGTATTAACAGAAATATTAAAATATTGTCTTATCATGTTTTTTTGAAAGTATGTATAAGTAAAAAAAAATTCAACTTTTCAAAAACTTGTGAATAGAGCAATTTGCACTTTTTTTAAACTTGTAAATAGAACATTTTAGACTTTTCAAAAAACGTTTAAATAGATTATTTTGCACTTTCTCAAAGTTCGCTTATAGAACCTTTCGTACTTTTTCAAGCTCGTAGATAGAAAATTTTGTACTTTTCAAAAAGCTTGTAAATAGATTATTTTGCTCTTACTCAAAGTTTATTTATAGAACCTTTTGTACTTTTCAAAAAGCTTGTAAATAGATTATTTTGCTCTTACTCAAAGTTTATTTATAGAACCTTTTGTACTTTTCAAAAAGCTTGTAAATAGATTATTTTGCTCTTACTCAAAGTTTATTTATAGAACCTTTTGTACTTTTCAAAAAGCTTGTAAATAGATTATTTTGCTCTTACTCAAAGTTTATTTATAGAACCTTTTGTACTTTTCAAAAAGCTTGTAAATAGATTATTTTGCTCTTACTCAAAGTTTATTTATAGAACCTTTTGTACTTTTCAAAAAGCTTGTAAATAGATTATTTTGCTCTTACTCAAAGTTTATTTATAGAACCTTTTGTACTTTTCAAAAAGCTTGTAAATAGATTATTTTGCTCTTACTCAAAGTTTATTTATAGAACCTTTTGTACTTTTCAAAAAGCTTGTAAATAGAATATTTTGCACCTTCTTAAAGTTTGCTTATAGAACCTTTCGCACTTTTTCAAGCTCGTAGATAGAACATTTTGTACTTTTAAAAAAGCTTGTAAATAGATTATTTTGCTCTTACTCAAAGTTTATTTATAGAACCTTTTGTACTTTTCAAAAAGCTTGTAAATAAAATATTTTGCACTTTCTCAAAGTTTGCTTATAGAGCACTTTGCACTTTTCAAAACGCTCGTAAAGAGACCGTTTTGCACTTTTTGCACACAACTCAATATTAAAATTGCACGCCTTTTTTTCATTTAATATTATTCTTCTTAACGTAGCTGAGTTTAATTCTATTTTAATTGCGATTTGGGCCATTTTGATTCTTTACTCCAGATAGTATATTATGCTATCTGCCATGCCATGTGTAAGCTGTACAAAGCATATGGTTGAGTGAGTGAGGACTACACAGAGGAGAAAATAGAAAATTCCCAAGTGAAAGTAAAACATGTTGGCATTTTGTATATTTTGTCTTCCTTTCATGTCCCTTTCCCCGCAACATGGACCAGCCACATTCCTTTCTAAATTCCCTTCACCTACAAAAAAAACAAAATGTTGTGTGTACAGCGACTGCTGGGCCAAAAGAAAAAGAGTAAACAAATTACACGATTAGGCAATTGGGCCACTGTGGGTTTTTAGTTTTACGTTGAAGTTATATATGGCATTATTAGGGATGGTGTTGGCAGTTGGCATAGTTCTTCTTGGTAGTTGGCAGAGTGAAAGTAGCGTAGCATTGACCTGTCTTGTCATTTCCTCCAGAAAAATGCGCGGTATTCTTCCCATGCTTTCTTATCTCTCCTCTGCGACTTTCTTTTTTTCTGAGTAAAACACAGACGTCCTTATTTGAGTTTGAGATGCTACGTAGAATATTGGGAGAATGTAGGCTCTGTCCTTGAAGGTGTAAATATTATATTTTGGAGTTTGTGTTGCGAGGCGAGATATATGTATGTGTTTGCATTGTATTATGGTCACAGTACTGACATTTCTTTACACAGCAAAATTGAGAAATAAATTACTAAAGGAGGATTATTTGAGTGCATGTAGAAGAAACAGAGTTAAAGCTTTAAAAATGTCATGCCTAGTAATACAGAATTCGTTTGGGTTTTATTGCAGCCTGTTTTATTACACTGCAAGTTTATGGAAGGTTTTAACTTTAACCTTGTTAGTAATTCAATTTAATGTGCTTTGAGGTTTTACTGTTTTTACCAATTCGCTGTAAGCTCAGCAGCTACTTCGGACCCACGGTTGCCTTCGTAAAAATGTGGTAAAAATCTTGGTAAAGGGGTTTTGATTATATCATGTGCGGTACTACGCATGTTCGATGGTAAAATTTAGGCAAATAAATTTTCGGCTGCTTATCTGTGGAAGCCGTAAAACTTTTACTAGAATAAAACTAAAGTGGCGTGTAACTATAACTATAACAAAAATACATAGTAGATTTTTACAGTTGTAAAAATTTCCAAAATATTTTTTTACTAATACTTGTTTTCAAAACATACCGGCAGCCTTTAATTAAACTACTTCCAAAAACCTGCAAAAATTTTTAATTTTAAATAAACAGTTACCAAAAAGCTTCCAGAATATTTAATTAGACGTGTTTTCAAAATGATGCGAAAATTTAATACAAAATACCTAAAAACATTTACAAGTATTACATCCTTTTCAAAATCTCTAAATTTTTTAACAATAGACTCGTTTCAAAAATGTGTAATAAAGCATTTCATAAAACTATGATGATTTTGATTTCAAAAATATTTAAAATGATTGTAGTTAAACCGTTATTTCAAAAAATGTCAAATATATTTAACTACATGTATGGTTCAAAATGCGTTTACAAAATTTGAATTAAGCTGTTCAAATTTTACAAAACTATTTTAATTAGACCGTTTTCAAAACTAACAAAATAGTTTATTAGACGTATGTTACAAAAACGTTGGCAAACATTTAATTAAACTCTTCAAAATCTACAAAATATAAAAATACAGTTACACATGTTTTAATGGAGAAAATGAAAGACTTGGAAATATTTTATAACTTTAATAATGTTTTAGCATTGTAAAAAAAAATTAATTAGCGTAACGGCATTTTTTTTAAATGAAAATTATTTACTTCCTTGCACAGACACATTGAAAACTTTCCCTACTCTATACACACAAAATAACATTCTATATAAGCTGCAAATTAAAAACTCTCATTGTTTTCCAAGTTTCTATTTTAGGCAGAAATAATAATACAAACATAATGTCTCTGTGTATAAGCAATGAGGTGGATCGTATCGTAAATAATGATTGCGTAATATGTATATCTCGCTATATGGTTGTTGTTGTTGTCAGTAGCAGAGTAATACATTTCGTAACAATAGGCACCGAAACCGGTCCCAGGCCTAGTCCGTCAATTCCCCTATCCGTTACCGTTACCGTTCCCGTAGTTTACAAATTTGAAGAGAGAGAGAACAATAGAAGAAGAAGAGTGAAAGTGGAGAAGTAGGTTGTAATTTTGAATAGTCCAAAAGATTCACCCCGATGCGATGAGGATGACGATGAGTGAAAAGCTGGAAAACATGTGAAAATTAATTTAGCCTGTCTGTCCTTTTCCGATGGAATTGCTATGGAATATAAGAAAAGGAGAGGAGAGGGGGGTGCGCGATTATCCGATTGTAAATTGGAGACGTTAACTTTAAGTATCGGTAGTTCCCATGAGGCATTCCCATCATTCATGTCAGCCTACGAACGAACGATCTCGATCAGCTGTTTGTTCGCTACATAGCTCGCTCTTCTTCACCAATTTTGGGGCCGGACACAAATGACGTCACCTGCAACTTTCACTTATTTCGGAAACCACCCATACCTCCTTAAGCATTGTCTAAATGGCTTTACATCTTTAACATGGGGGTGTCATCCTCTTCACAAAGTGACCCACTCCCAACGTTGGTGACGCCATTTGTGTCCGACCCGACTTGGGATGTGGTAGTGGCGCATTTTCATTCTGAATTAATCGCTCTGAATTAAATTACTACGGAGATCCAGATCCAGATCCAGAGAGTCCCCTATATGTTCCACTGATCTACATTTCCAAGTCACGTACATGTTATAATATATTTTTTAATGTTCTCCATTCGCCATTCTACAGTGAGTAGCATCTCCTGCAAAATGTATATCTGTACCATCTATAATAATTCAACATCAAGCGTAATGCTATTTCCCAACTTGGACTAATCACTCTCTTCAGTATAATGTACATTGTCAATTTTAAAGAGAGAAATATCCCAGAATTGTAGAATGGTTTCCGCAATTTAAACTTTGAAATATCTGTAAGCATCATGAAAGAGGAAATAGTCAGGTACAGAAAGACAAATACGTTTGGCATGTAAACAATTTGCAAAATTACTATTTTAGTCTTTTCGTAATGCTTTCGTATATAGGGAGGGCAACACATAAATTACGTGAGGAGAAAGCTGAAGGTCAAACTATTAAAAATATCTACAATTTTGCCCCTTTTTGTTTTGAAAAACAAAGCATCGCAAAAAACATATTTTTTTAATACTATGTTTATCCTTAAAATTGAAAGTGGTAAAATCGTAAGATATTGCTAGAAAAGCACACGTAATTTATGCAAGTCCCTTTTTAAAAGAAATTATGCGGGTATATGCAAGTATCTTTGAGCATTGAAGTGGCAGTGGCTTAAATGAATTGGAGGAACAAGAACGAGAAAAAGATTACAAATGCTATATAATATTTAAAAAATTTAAATATATCGTCGGTGAAGAACCAAAATGACCCATATCAATTTTTAGCTGAAAACAATATCTACTATCTACAAAAATATTGAAAAATGTCCTAAAAGCATTTAAATAGAGTATTTTGCACTTTTCAAAACTATGGAATTAGAACATTTAACACTTTTCAAAAACATGTAAATTTAACATTTTACACTTTTAAAAAATATGGAATTAGAAAATTTTACACTTTTCAAAAATAAGTAAATAGAACATTTTTCTCGGTTTTCAAAACCATGTAAATACAACATTTTGAACTTTTCAAAAACAATTAATTAACATTTTAAGCATGTTTCTCATTTTGTATTTTTATGACATAGCTCATTTTGATTGTAGCTTAAATTGTATATCGATCATTTTGGTTCTTCACAGAAAATATGTAATTTTAATATTTAATTAAATTTACAAAATTATGAAGTAATTACTATTTGTTTTTTTAATTGTAGCAACATCAAACTCACTCAAACTTCATGATGTCAACATTCGAGTTCACAATGATCCCTTTGGGGTAAGTTAAATTTTAGAAAATGTTCAACGCTGATTAAATTATATGCACGGATTTTGGTCCCTCATGTGTCACAGATGGTGACATCTTGTCTGCATTTGGTTAGCAAATTACAAAAAATAGGGCACAAATGTAGCCGAATTTTTGCCGAATTTAATTTAAAGATTTATTTTGTAGCATAATACATTAATTCATATTGTGCTTCGTTGAATGGTATTGCAGTTGTCCCACGTGTACAAGTACGACGTGGTTCTTCTCATCTACTCCGTGACGGACTCGGCCACTTTCAAGTACATCAAGAGTCTCATCAGTGTCACGAGTAATCTGAATCAGAAACCTGTCATTTTGGTTGGGAATAAAATCGATTTGGCTCGTGCTCGCTGCATTACAACCAATGGTAAAAGAACCTTTTTTATTTTATATTGCAATACATAATGTACATATGTGTTTTCACTCCGCACTTTCATTCAATTGTCAGTCAATCAAACTGTCTATCAGCCATTTCAAAAATACAGGGTGCTTCATGACATTTGCTGGCCCTCCCATTTAAAGCAAAAATCAACTAACGTGTATAATAACATAGTGCTAAATCACTTATCGTGAGAAAAGAATCAAAATATACCATATCTAGTTTAAGCTAGGATTAAAACGAGCTATTTAAAAATAACATTAGATTAGATGAGATGGATGAGTAAATTGTGAATAATGAATTTCTAAAGAGTGCAAAATTGTTTAACTGCATGTGTTTTGAAATGGTGCAAAATGTTTCATTGACATGTTTTAAAAGTGGAAAATTTTGTATTTACATGTTTTTAAAAAAGTGCAAATTATTCCATTTAGATGTTTAAAAAAAGCGCAAATCGTTCTATTTACATGTTTTCAAAAACCCGATAAATTTTTCTATTTACATGTTTTTCATAAATGCAACATGTTTTATTTACATGTTTTAAAAAAGCACCAATTGTTCTATTTACATGTTTTAAAAAAGCACCAATTGTTCTATTTACATGCTTTAAAAAAGCACCAATTGTTCCATTTAAATGTTTTTATAAAAGCGCAAATAATTTTTTTAACATGGTTTTGAAAAGTGTAAAACGTGCTATCTACATGCTATGGTATTTTAAATTCTGTTGCAGACATTGCATTTTGTTTTTTAAACACGAATATATTGTTTTTTAAATACTCTGTGTCTGTACATAGTTCTAGAAAGTTTCCTCCTAAAATATATCACAGCCAAATGTTTCAAAAAACGTTTAGTAAACTTGAAAAACCATTTCTCTGAATTTGTAACAATACTCTATGTAACGTAAAATGAGTCAAATTCCTTGAGCTTTTTAGTGCTATCGTCTGTGGCAGTTAAGAGTACTTAAGAGGGTGGGAAAGACCATGTTGTACCCTGTGCATAAAAAAAAGCTTATTTTTGAAGCACCAGCTTAGTGCTTAGCACAGTGGTGTACGCATTGAATTTCTATCAATAGTCCAGTTATTTGCAATGTACTGCTTAGGTCAACTTTAAGTAGCAGCACGCTTTGCGAAAAAACCGGAGTGCTGCATAAAAACTACACACAGTATTAACCTTCCAAAATGTTCAGATTAAATAAATGCAGGATTTTGAACCTTCACAGTTGAGCACTGTAAACATATATTATGTATACGTATAGCTAAATTTCCACTCAAATTTCCTACACACCTGCGGAATCTTTTCCATCTTAAACAAATATCTTGAAAAACTGCGGACTGCCAAAGGAAAGCGTGTGTCTAGTGTCTGAGATAAACGACAGTCCAAGGAAATGTGTGAACTTGACACACATAGATATCCGCCGAGCCAATGCAATATGTAATGTAGAAGAATTTCTCATTTACAATTCGATTCTAAAACTTCCCATATACCATACCGTACAACTCACTTGATTTCCACTCTGATAATTTTCAATTAATTCTTATAACTTCCAACCTCCACCACCCCTGTACAAAACGGTAGGGAAGTTGAGAGTGAAGAAATTTGCATAATATTTCACTCAACCTGATGCTGGTTTCTGGTCCTGGTCCTGGTTCCGGCACCGGCATTCTTCATTCTGATTCTCTGATTTTCATTTTCTGCTACTGTCTATGATGACGACAGCCTCTATGACCTTGTTTTACTTTCCCCATGTAATTTCATTTGCCTTTCTCGTCGCGTTGATTTTGAATTTGAATTTGATTGTGTGCCCAAAGTTTCCATGTGGAAATATGTGGAAATATGTATATGTAGAGATAGTGAATCAAGTTGGGAATGAGGAAATTACACGGGGCAAATATGCATATATGTATATGTAGGTATACATATGTGAATTGGTAGTGTTGATTAATGACGGCCAAAACTTTATTTGCGGGTGATTGTTCTGAAAATTCTCAATAATGTTTCACGTTCAGTCCTTGTCCTGGCTTTCTACACTTCTGTTTCTGATTTTGCTTTAAGCGGGAGTCAGAAGTTAAATCGTTCCTTCCTATATAAACTGAAGCAGTTCCCAAAAGTTCAAAAAAATCAAAAATACTTTTAAGGTCCACTTTTTAAAATTGGTTTAAAAAAAATGAAAATTTTTGAACTTTGAAAAATCCTGAAAGAGCGCATAGATCATATCGTCTGTGAAGAACCAAAATGACCCATATCCAATTGAAACTACAATCAAAATGAGCTATGTCATAAAAACAAAATGAGAAACACGTGTTAAATGTTAATTAAGAGTTTTTGAAAATGTGCAAAATGTTCTTATTCCATGTTTTCGAAATGGTGCAAAATTTTCTAATTCCATGTTTTTAAAAAGGTGCAAAATTTTCTTAATCCATGTTTTCGAAATGGCGCAAAATGTTCTAATTCCATGTTTTTGAAAAGGTGCAAAATGTTCTAATTCCATGTGTTTGAAAAGGTGCAAAATGTTGTATTTACATGTTTTTGAAAATGGCTCAATGTTCTATTTAAATGCTCTCAAGGTATATTTGAATACTTTTGTAGATAGTTGATACTGTTTTTAGCTACAAATGGATATGGGTCATTTTGGTTCTTTACAGACGATATGTCTTTCCCTTAAGAGCCGTTCATATTTTATGTAAATGGGCTTATCTTTTCAAATAATATCCCTTTGATTATTTAATTCTATTGAGCTGACTCACGTGAATTAGGAATTAGGAGGAAAATATATGAAAAATGTCAAAAATATTTTGATTTTTGTGGAAAGCGAATGCGAATGATGGAAATGGATATGGCATAAATCTTGTACTTTATTGAGGCATATTAAAATAACACTTGAATAACTGTGCATGTTAAAATTAATTTTTTTACTAACGTGTTTTTTTTCATTTTCTTGTAAATTCTATAGATGGTCACCGCCTCGCAAGTGAGTTCAACGTGAAATTTATAGAAACAAGCGCTCTTCTTAATCTCAATTTGAGTGAGTTACTCAGCGGGATCAAGGCGCAGGTGAATCTTCAAAATAGCAAACGAAAAGTGAATTTATTTGATAAAATTGCTGGCCTACTTTCATATGGACGAATGAGTCGCTCTTGCTTGGATCTTCATACACTTTAAAATGCTCTCTCTTTCTCTCGCTATCTCTGTCTATCTCTAAGAAACCGCGCAAAAAACACCTATTTCAAAATATTTCAAAACATTTCAAAACATTTCAAAAATTTCAAAAATTTCAAAATATTTCAAACTACTTCTACTATTTACCTATATTCTACTATTATTAAATTACATAAGTAATTGTAAGGAATTAGTAACTACAAGTCAACGTACGACACCAACACCCCAAAAGGTCAAATTTAAGTAGCTAATAAAATAATTAAATTTAAGGAACCTACAACTATTGTTAAACGTAATGCTAATTAATCACCTTAATTACTGACCACCCACACCTATGGCCCAGGCCTATTAGTTTTGTAGATTATTTAGAATTGCAATATATTATTACAATAATTAATTAGCTTGCAAACAAATATGTTACTGTCTAAGGATGCGGTGTGCTAAGTTTGTTCTATTGAATAAATCGTACATACTAAAATATTTGCAAAAATAATTTTGAAAAATCAAAAGGCGATTTCCATGTGTGAATATTGCTATTTAAAAATGTAAAAATGCATGTAATAAATTACGAATTCCTATTTTCCTGTGCTACAAAAATCCTTTAAAATTAGTAAGTTTTAAATTTTTAAATTTCAACTTTTAAATTATGATCCAAAAAATTGTTGTAATTTTATTCGTATATATGTAGATAAATTGAGATGCCATATTTTGCCCTCAACTGGTACTGGAAAATAATTTAATTATGAATTAATAATCAACCTAAAAAATAGTAACTATAAAATTAAGATTAAAAAGAAAAAACAATATGTGAAGCTTAAGAAGGTTATACGTGAAATAACCTTTCTTGGTAATCTAATGTGTTCATCAAAAATCCACCATGAAAAAAACTATTAATGTGTTCAAAAAAAATAATAATCACCAACATGTTGTTCAGGTATGAATGAGATTTTTGAAAACAAAAATCTTTAAAATTTACAAAAATATTCGCATATTACCTTCCTATATAGATACATACTATTTAAGTACTAAAATTAAAAAATTTCGTTATCCTTCGACTTGCACACAATATAATGTTATATAGTATCCGGAATCGATAAACCCCACACTACATTCGTAATTATTGTATTAATTACACACATAGAGATATAAGGTTAACAGTCAAAATTATATAGCAGTTACTGTACGGTCCGGTAGCTGGTTCGGTCCGGTCCGATCCGGTCCGGTAAAGGGCACGATTTCGATTAAATTTACGATTACGATAAAGGTTGTACCGCTATATACAGACGGTTGACGGCTGGAAAGTGTTGCTTATAAAAATATGAACGATATATATATAGATAGGTACATACATAATTAGTATAAGGCGTAAGGGGATTATTATGACAAGGACGAGGACGAAGAAATGTAGATAAATTGCATGTTTAACTAATGTATATAAATCTCAAGAAATAAGTCGCAAAAAAATAGTGTGATTAGAGATATTATGTAATTATTCTATTGATTAACGAATTTTGAATTTAAAAAGAAAAATATTTACTTTTAATCTGTACACTTGAACGCTTTTAAGGTAGTATATATAGTGATTAGGGAGAAGGTGAAAATGGGAAACTGTTAAATTACCTTTATGCATTAGGCCGATTACTTTTTTAGTTTTGAAGCTTTAATTATATATTCTTATCAAAACATTGAAAGCTCTGTCTCGCTTTGCTAATGATTACTTCAAAGGAAAATTATGTAAATTTTTGTAGGGGCGTCACCGTCACCGACCCCGACATTATGTTATGTGTATGACCTTTGAATTTTCAAATACTTTTTGTAGACATTTTTTTGTGAATATTTTATCGCTGACTCCGCATTAAAATTTAATCAATGACATGTAGGTACATACGCATATAAATAGAGTATAAAGATTTTCCTTTGAAGTTTTGAATCAGAGTTCTTATTGTGATAAGATTTAGGGGTCGTACGTAAATTACGTCACGGGAAGGGTCAATGGGTCTACTATGTTAAAGATAGCCACTCACTCAATGCTTCAGCTGATGAAAGTATAAAAGGAGGGTCATAATATAGGAACTTCAAATGGAGGTATTTTGATGACGTCGTTTAAGGATGATCCCTAACATGAAGTTTCCTAGTTGATTTTGTACCTACAGTTTCAAGAGTAACTAGAGAACTCCCGACGTACCAATAAGCCGACGTTGCACACTGCAATACTGCATCAATAAAGAATGCCCAGAATGTACTATCTACATTCATGATGAGGACATGAAAAAAGTGCTAACTACACTACATTGCAGAAGTCGGGCAGGAAATTTTTTCAAACAATTTGCATAGCGGGAAATTGCTAAAGGTGCAAAAAAAATAATTTAGTTTCAGAATGTGAAAGGGCTGCATATTATTTTACAGAATTTAAAATTCAAAATATCTTAATTACATTTTTGTAGTAGTGAAAAATCAAGTATCTACATGATTTGATTTACAGATTACAGATGATGGTAGTATTAGTACTAAAGTAATGATTTTAGCATTGCTTGCCTTTAACTCTTTACTATTTTAATTTAATTTTTTATTTTTTAAAAAATGTTTAAAGCTATATATAATCGTAAGACACAAAAGCGAGTGAGTGATTTACAAGTAACACTACATAAGAAATAAAATTATAGTTTATAAAAGGTTACATTATTGCTATATATATATTTACAGATTACTATAAGTAAAACTAAAAAAATGTCAAAATATGATTGTAATTCGTACCTGGCACTCTAACCTTATAGCTATAAAAATACATACATACAAAAATACAAGCATCACTATAAAATTGTAGCTATAAATTAATTAATATACTGCATATTTATTAAACTACATTTAAAATTACACTAAATATTGTACTATATACGTGTGTCCAAAACTTAATAACTTGATGATATGATGCTGCAGATTTAGTTTTTCACATTTAAATTAAATTATTGTATGTATGTAAAAACTATTGCTAATAATTGTCCTCCGATGAACGTGAAACGAATAGCAAAATATTTAAAAGCCAAAGCAGCCATATGCATACATATATGTTGTCCAATATATACAGTATAGCACCTATACCTATACCTATATCTGTGTGTCCCGTAGTCTTAAGTCACACATTGTAATACTAAAAATGCATAAGTATACCTGTATTCCATTACGTGATAATTAATTAATTAATATTCTTACAAATTCTTTCAAAAACTTGTACACAATTTTAATCCCTGGCACGAAAACTGTAAATATAAGCGATTACTAACTGGAAAATAATCAAATATAAAGAAACCTATGCACCAATTTAAAATAATGATTTTAGATTTTAAAAAATTAAATTATAAAATAACTATATAGTAAGCCCAGTGTTAAAAACTTCAAATGGAATTTATTGAATTTGTGAAAAAAAACCTATATTGATACATATATATGATCGTATATGAGAAAGTATAAGAGAAAAAAGTGTACTATATATATGATTAATTATTTGATCTCTGTATTTAATTATTATAAATACCTACATACTAATAATTCGTAATACGCCGTAATGCAGTCACATACATACATATATGATAAAGCCTAAGCGCAAAAGATATATACTAAACCATGTAAATATATCTGGAGGTGTGCAAAAAAGTATATATGAATAAACGTATTATTACTTACACTTGCAATGCATTTCAGTCGTGAAATTAAAAGTAATATTTTTATTTTATTTTTATTCTTTATATTTTACTTGTCATCAAATTCCAATAATTGACTTTCTCATCCTGTTGTTCTATTTTTATTTTTTAATTCAAGTCACGGGGCAGGAAAGAGATTCAAGTTACAAAATATTTTGTATATAATTTAATTGTAATGTGTAGATATGATGCTATTATGGCGTGACGCAATTTGCATTGAGTAAAAAATGAATCATCTGTGACATTTTGAATTATTTCCAATCTACAACTTTCATTATGCAGCTTATATTAGGCAATGCTACAAATGTCAAATTCAACCAATTATATACACATATGAAGAGTTTTTTGGCAAAACGGGTCAAGTCAATCGAAGCAAATTTTATAGGAACAGCGAATAACGACAACAAAATGTGACAGGATTATATTTTTTGATTTAGTTCTTTTCTACAGGTACTGTAACTGACAAAGCGTAAATGTAAATAGAACATTTTACGCTTTACAAAAACGTGTAAATAGAACATTTTACGCTTTTCAAAAACATGTAAATAGAACATTTTACGCTTTTCAAAAACATGTAAATAGAACATTTTACGCTTTTCAAAAACGTGTAAATAGAACATTTTACGCTTTTCAAAAACATGTAAATAGAACATTTTACGCTTTTCAAAAACGTGTAAATAGAACATTTTACGCTTTTCAAAAACATGTAAATAGAACATTTTACGCTTTTCAAAAACATGTAAATAGAACATTTTACGCTTTTCAAAAACGTGTAAATAGAACATTTTACGCTTTTCAAAAACATGTAAATAGAACATTTTACGATTTTCAAAAACATGTAAATAGAACATTTTACGCTTTTCAAAAACATGTAAATAGAACATTTTATTTTGAGGATTTTTCCCGTTTTGCATCAAAATCAGTAACTTAACATGGGGAAAAAAACCCGTGAGATAAAATTTTAATCGTTTCGAGTGAAATCAAAAAGTTTTGTACTTTTAAACTTTTTCTTGCATAAAACAATTTAAACATGGCGATTGTATTCTACAAACTATATGAAAACACTGGAAAACCAAATTTAAATCAGAAATCCATGTTTTAGGTCGACTTACCCCACTTTTCCAAAACTCATTTAATGAACTTATCCTGTTTCAACACAGTAACGCATCTGGTTGAAACATGTAGCGTAAATAATCTCATTTTTGAAAAAAAATTGACTTATGACCTGTTTTGACAAACAACTCTTCATATCTCAATTGGATTGCATTTTTTAAAAATATTTTATTAGTATGTTTTGATTATTTCAAAATGAAGCAACATGCATTTCAATGATACAATATTTTTCGAATGGAAGAATGAATGTCTGATTATGGAATTCAAAATCAACTAAGGAAATTAGGCAACTATATGAATGAAATGGATCGTTGATCGTATTCCTGTGCCGCTAAAAACTTCTAAGCATTATTTTTGACCACATATTAAGAAATCTAAGAAGAATTTTTATTGTACGAAACAAACGCTTGACATAGATTCTTAATGCATAATAATTAAAAAGCGGAGCGGATGTTAAGGAGATGACACATAGACATAGAAGTAATTAAAAATTGACAGCAGCTATAATTTTGCTTCAAGTGACACTATGTTCCTATGCATATTATTTGGTATGTGTATTTTGAAATTTTTGAACTTCATTCTAAAGCGTTGCAAATATTTACAAGGGAGGATATTAAAATACAAATCACAAAAATGTTTTAGTCTGCAAAATGCAAAACAATTCACTACGACTCAAGATAGAAGATAGAGCTTTAATTATTTTGACACTGACTGCTCGCGAAAGTATAGAGAAGTCATTCTTCTCCCTACTTGGACTTAGTTTTTCATAGAGATTTTTTGATTTTTGAAATTCTATATAGGAAGTTCCTACAGTTTTAGTTTTGCAGATTTCAGACTTTTCTAAATAATATACAAAATGTCTCATTTTTTATCTGCTCTCGTCCTCGCCATCTTCACGATTCTCTGCGTCCAGGTTTATTCTGTGACAGGACTGGCCTGTGATGACTCCTACTTTCGTCCACTCTGTGCCAATAATCATATCAAATTCAAAAATTTGTGCTGGTTGAAACTTTACAATTATTACAATTATGATGGTAAGTTTAGACTATTTTTTTACTATTAATTTATTTCAAAAATTCAGACTACTCCGACTCCGATACACCAACCACTTTATTTGTGTCAATGTAGTTTCAATTTGTAGTTGTAAATAATGGATCAATTCTCGGATAGTTAAAGCATATGTGAAATTTTCAATTTACAAAATGAAAATATTTTCTTTGAAAATATGTCTGATTTTAAAAAAAAATTGTCAAAATTATATAATTCAAAATAAGTAACAAATATAAACATAAAATTATGCATTTAAAATATATACGCACTAAATATTGCAGATCTTGAGCGCACACGTCTCGTCCATTGTCACGCTAAGCCAGACGTGAAGTGTCCAGCTGTGCCTGAGCCAACTTGTCAACCGGGACACAATCCTGTGTGCGCCTATGACTCTTACGATGATGATGACATCACCTATGATAATCTGTGTGACTTTAGAGCCAATGCTGACTGCAATCCACGTAAGATAATATTTTGTTGTTTTGGGCATTATGAAAATGCTTTTTTAGTTCTGTAAAGTTAAAATGACCTTTGACCTTTTGCTTTTTTTCCCTTAAATTTCTATAGATCTGTATTTTGTCAAGTGTGGCCCATGCACAGATGATTCCTTTGAAGAGTTCCAACATGACCAGTGCTTGAACCACAGCACAGCCTCCCACCCCTATGAAGTGATGAAGCCCACCCACCACACCCCACCTCATGTAGCTCATCCAGTCTCACCCGCTGGGGCAGTGGCTCTCGAGATCATTGAAGTGATTGAGGAAAAGTATGATGCAGCGGAGGAGGCCGCATATGCTAAGGAAGATGCTGAGGAGATGAAGGACTACAAGGCTCCAGTCTCACCTAAACCATACATCCATGCACCCCCCACGTATGCTCCATATGTACCCCCTACGGTCGCTCCGTATTCGGCGCCGGCATATAAGCCCCCCGTATCCAACTATGCAGCCCCCCCATCCGCAGCATATTCCCCGCCCACAACGTATGCTCCCGCCTACAACGGACCATCCCCCAATAACGCCTCATCCCCTTCATCTGCAGTACCATCAAATAATCCACCACCTCCAGCAAATGCTTCAGTTCCAGCATATGCCTCTCCGATAGTGAACGCTCCGTATGCACCTGCCGCCCCTGGAGCACCACATCACACCAAGGAAGTCATCGAGATAATTGAAATTGAGGATGACCTAGAAGATGATGGATATGACCCATTGGATACACCATACAATTCACCACCAAGCCCAGGGGCCCCAGCACCTTCTCCCTACGTTCCACCCTATGTACCCCCCGCAGCCAACCCATATGTAGCGCCTACCCCCTACGTTGCACCTGCCCCATCACCCGTAGCCCCCGCACCTGGCGTGCCTTTAGCGCCATCTCCAGCACCTGCACCTTATTCATCGCCAACTCCCTACGTTCCTCCAGCAGAACCTGCAAAGCCTTACTTATGGGATAAAACCCAAAATAAATGGATTCCTAATCCTGATTATTGAATACCTACGCCGCAAAAGGTGAGACTGGTGGATACGAATTCATGAACTAAACCACTCACTGCAATAAAAATATGTATGCAAATGTATCATTCAGGAAATTACATACAAGAAATTTTAATTAGCTAAATAAATTATTTAAAACATTTAAATTCAAAATGTCTTCTTAAGCACTCAATTTAAAATTATGATTTACGATATGTGGTTAACATTCAATTTTTTTTTCATTAGCAATTTTTATTACATAGTCTCTGGTAATAAAGTAAGAGATGTCAAAATTAATGTTCAATGTGAGGGTTTTAGTGCCTATCATATTTTCTATATTGAATAAAATCGTCGGCACGTGAATGAAATAATATAACAGTACACAGCGCACAGTTTGAATTATTTGTACTTTTAATGGTGCTTAGAATCAACTTTAGCTAATTATGTAATTCATTAAAAATACTTTGGTTAAATTAATTAAAAAGTAACTACTGTAAAAAAATAAATTCCACCATTGCCCCATCAAGTGCCTTGTTCCCCTGTAAAAGCCCCCACTTGCCATCTACTCGCATATAAAAGAAGTTGGCGACAGAATCTTTTTGAGGAAAACGGTAGACGTCGATTGGAAAGTGTTAAACATATGGTCAAGTTTTAAGTAGGTAGTGCAATGTGAATATGTAAATCCTGTAGGATTTAGTGGAATAGGAGAATAAGGAACACAGGAGAGAAGGAGACGAGAAGAGGATCATTTACATTTGACGGTAGAAATCTAGATTTTTTTTGTAGAAAGTCCATTGACAACGACAGCAGCAGCCTAAAAGTAGTAGTATTGTACTTACGCAGTGCAAAATGTACCTACAAGACGACGACAAGTGTATTCTAATAAAGTACATACTAGTTTAGGTAAGTAATTCAAAAATAATCAAGTATTTAAAATAATAAAACTAAAAGTTAACTGTGTCGTCGTCGTAGAAGGGAACAGGGAAGAAGGGCCAAGTTTTAAAGATGTATATTATTTTAAAAAGTTACAACATTTAGATTTAAAAGTAGACCACAAGAACAGAACCACTGACCGAGGCGATTCACATTTCTTCTTCTGGTTCTGGTTGGCTGGCTGAGTGAGTACTTAGTAGTCAGATCAGATCAGATCCCCCAAAAAAGTGACAGATTGCATTTAATTGTTACGTCAAATATTGGTCACAAGCTTTAAGTTTTTTTGTTAATCAAGATCAAAGTGCGTCTGTCCTCCGGTACAAAGTTCGAAGTTGAAAGTAATTAATGTTACATGGAATATTATTCATTGTCAAAGTCGAGGAAAATTATAATTAGTTCATAGTTTTTGTGTGCTTAGCAATCGTATTTATTTGTTATTAGTCAAAGAGAAGCACAGTCAACAGTAACCAGTGACCAGTGACCATTCCATTCTTCGAAAGGATAGGCAGGTTACTTACTCGTTTGTAACACTGGTTAACCTCGAACAACTAACCTTTCATTATTTTGTATGTACTATGATTAATTAAATTTATTTTTTTCATATTAACATTGATTGTTGATTAGTAGTCTAGTCGTAGCAGGGTTGAAGGTTCTATGTTAGTTATTAGTATACTTGATAGTGTCTTATATGCGGTTTTGTGGTCATTGGTCATTGCTATCAATATTTATTATCAGTTTCAGTCACACGCTAAACACCGAATGTTAAATTAATCGAAAACGCATAGATGATAGAAAATTATGAATCTAACGTTCAACGTTCAACGTCAATGGTATAGCAATAAATTAATTCTATACCGGATGTAGTTATTTCGTAGTCACGATTTGAATGTTGAACGTCAGAGTCAGGTCAGGTCAGCCATAAAGTGTCAAGATGTAGGAAACAGTCAGTTAAAAATTATTTCCATCTTCATTCAATATTAGTTGTTGTTAGTTCATTGACATTGCACATTCATATGACAGCTCAGAAAGTAGTATATTGTAAATTAATTACTGGTTGGCTGGTTGATGGTTGCTGGTTAGGAGCTGATAACTATTTTTTCTGTAATATCAGATATGGATTAGTAAAATTTTGAATTTGTAAATTGCATAAAATTAAGAATAGAGAGAGGATATTTATTTGATTAATTTAATGCGTTATTTATTTTAGCTATGATTTTTAACGTTCCGATTACATCTAACCATTTGTTCGGTATTCATACTAAATTTTGAAAGTCAATTGTGGGCAGATCTGATTATACTGGTTTCATCCAAGTATGTAGTAGTAGTATACAAGCTCCGAATTTTATTTCATTTTCATAGTACCGGTTCCGGCATCCGATGGGAAGTGCTACTAATAACGTACATATCGATAGTGTACTTTAATACATTTGACATTCAACATTTTGGACGTTTGGTACTACTCATCATTTGTGCTTAAATGCTCCTTACGTTTGACGTTCATACGTTGTTGTACCGACCGTACCGTACGATCAATTAAATGTTAAATAGGGTTCGCCAAAATTACATATCAAGCCCCAAGTCTAAGAAGTGAGTGCTAATTTTCAAACTCGGGAAACATAAAATAAAATCAACCAAGATTAAATGTGCAATATTCAACCCGGGATATTGATTGTTTGTAACGAACTGTTATAACCGGTGACTTACAACTATTAAAGGTAATCTCGTTAAAAATCGTTAATTGAACACACAATAACTACAACATTCAATATTGAACGAACCAGTCAGTCTGTAAAAATTACAATTTTCTTTTGGTTGTACCTATGTTATAATCTGGAATCATTTTTTTGAATGTGAATTACTTGTACTTACATATGTACGTCAATAAATAGGTTCTTTACTCGTGCTCGTAGGTAGGTCATAGGTGTAGGTGTGCGTGTGTCCTAATTGACTATCGTAGATAAACTTGTCCGAGTCCGATCTTTACATTCGATTCGGCTGTCGAAAATATCCCCAGCGGTTAACATCTAATACCTAGAGCAAAAGAAACCGATTAAATGTGTAGCTAAATCAACATATTTTCCGGGACGAAACTTTATACCGAATCATAAAAAAACATACAAAATTTCCTGGATTGGCTATAAATTATCTATTGCCTAAAATGCTCGACTGCTTAAGTAGGCTGCTAACTTTTGAGGCAGACGGAAAAACTGCTGGTCTCTTTTGTTTTCGTTTACTTTTAGGATTCGATTAGGGATGTTGAGTTTGGCTTCGGATTGGATTACAAAGTGAAACTGTACACTAGGTTCATGGTCAGCATCCTTTATTCGTTTGGATGTTGCTGAAAGGTTTGGTTATGTAAAACTAAATACATAATAACACAACCGAGTCGTATCACGTATCAGCTCACCAGCACTGAAATAAATATCTTCGTCCATCTCATCGTTAGATGATGGTACGAAGTATAATATGTTAAAGCACATTTTGTCTGCAAAGCAAAATATGTTGAATATACAACATCAACATCACATCCACATGTGATAAGTAAACTCGAATACCCTACTTAACCTATTTTATATAGATACATACATTAGGGATGATAACATGATATTATGTAGGGTGTTGTAGTGTTTTATCATGTAAGTAATGAAGTAATCATCATATATATTTCTACGTGCCTACTTACTAACACAGCTGCACTGGACTTGGAGACTGGATTGTCAACATAGTGGACCCAGGCAAACCACTATATATGACATAACATTTTATAACTTATACATGGAATGTAATCTAAAATCGAAGTCTTCGATAATTTACTCGTGACTTTGGTCTTGGTTTTGGTTGGACACTTGCTAGTTGCTGCTATATATGTGAATCCGTACATAATAACGCAACATGCATCTTCAAACGGTAGCAGGCTGATGATTCTGATTGATACGACCAATTTACTACTTACCTACTTTTAAGTATTTAGCCACTAACCAGTAAACCATTTAGGGTACCAGATTCAGATAAATCCTATCAAAATGTTTCAAACTTCGGTTTCAAATTTTACGTATGTATGTATATAGCATTATTTATTATTTTTTGTATTCAATAGATAGGTGAAAAAAATGAAAATGGCAAAATTGTACTGACATTTATTAGTGCATGACAGTCGAATTAGTAATCCTCGATTTCCTTACCTTTTTTGTCTGTGTGCAGTTGTCAGAATGTAAGTGATACTATTAATTCGCTAGCATTGGTATTGATATTGATTGTTTATGTAGGTTACTTGATACTTTTCATTTTTTATTATACTACTATACACACATTTTTAACGAGGCAGAGAAGGGCAGAATAAAAATATTCTTGTATTGCTTTCGCGTTAATAAGTGTCAGTATAATAGGAATACTCAATACTTATAGCACTACTTCTAATACCTTCACAGCAGAGGTAATCGTACACTGTACGTATTGTACTATTGTACTGTATTCAGTCAGATTCAGTTGTAAATATTGTTAAAGTCAATTGTACCGCTCTACGCGTCTTTTCTTAAGGTAACGATCGATTAATGTTCACTTGCGTCATCATCTGAGAAATATTATGTAGGTAGGTACTTTTACACCGATTCGAAGGGAACATGGGAAATATACAAAAAATCAGTAACAGAATCGAGAATACATTTACAAATATCAGTAATTGGATTTGACAATTCACACTCACTAGTCAGTCGAAACGAAACATAAGTAATCCGCTTAGCGTTCGAAAGTAATTAAAACTGAAATAAAAAAATGTGCTTTGCATTCCCACGTTTAATACAGTGTTTGGAATAATTTAACGTTATGCGGATTCTAAATGTTGACGTCCATCATTTTACTAGTATTTAACTGCTATAGTATCAGGAAACTAATAATACTTTAATAATATCTGTCTGTGTCAGTGCCAGTCATCTGCGTTGTTTCAATCTCTGGCTCTGGCTTAATTTATTGTAGGCATGTTGTACATTGTACAGTTAAGCATATTATTTGTGAACAGCTGTAGCTCAGTTTTATTAAATTGGTAATTGAAAATATGTATGGACTTTGTTAATTTATTCCACAACAACAGCTATTGTTTTACACAGTTTGTCTATGAATATGGAAAGTTGAAAGTGTAGCAGATATCTTGTATGTGAATTTAATGTAAGTAAATAAAACATTTATATTTTCAGATTATAAGACTAACTCTTAACCTAGTGGGGTGACAGGTCAAGTCAGCGTCAGGTGTCAAAATAAGAGAATTCTGTGCATTTCAAGGACTATCAAAGTAATTCATTTTTGTTAGCAAGGAACAATATCAACTACAATCAATCATGGCACTGAAAAAAGTCAAAGGTAATTTTGAGAGGATCTTCGATAAAAATATGACGGACTTGGTTCGTGGCATCCGGAATAACAAAGATACTGAGGTATAGTGTATTTTTTTTAACAATACGCAATAAATATTTAATTATGTGTAATGTTAGATTAATTAATGACTACTGAAATTCCATTTGCATGTCTATTGAATTGAATGTACAATTTTTGGTATTTATTTTGATGGTTTTGCATATATTTTTGATTCTAGGCAAAGTACATCGCGCAGTGTATGGAAGAGATCAAGATTGAATTAAAGCAAGAAAATATTTCTGTGAAAGCGAATGCCGTTACTAAATTAGCATATGTAAGTTGATTTTTTAATTAACCCACGATTTCAGTTTAGCTATGAAGTCATGACAGTAAATAAAGTTCGTCTTAATTAATTATAATTAGCAGTTACGTCACATTCTAAATTAGTATTGGTATATTGCTAGTATATACATATATTCCGATTTTAAAACAAGAGTACTGTAAATATAATTATATGAAAACTTATTAACTCTGTGATTTCGTTAACACTGTGCTTAATTTTGATTGTGTTTTTTTTTAAATTTTAGCTCCAAATGCTCGGCTATGATATAAGTTGGGCAGGGTTTAATATAATTGAAGTAATGAGCTCAGCAAAATTTACATATAAAAGAATCGGCTATTTGTCTGCCTCCCAGTGTTTCAATGCTGATCAAGAAATATTAATGCTCACAACGAATATGATACGAAAGGATTTGAATAGTCAGAATCAGTATGAGGCCGGGAATGCCTTATCAGCTCTCGCTTGCTTTGTTAGTCCGGATCTGGCACGCGATCTCTCAAATGACATTCTTACTTTGGTAATTTAGTAATTTTATTATTGTGTTTGTAATATGTAATATTCATCAATTTTAATGTAAATTTGTTAATTACCAATACCAATTATAATACGGTGATTAGACTATCACAAAGAATATGATTGCTATATAGGAAGTATGTATAAAAAATGTAATCTGTTTTTTTTATGTTTGGTGACCTCTCTCCAGTTAACTTCAACGAAGCCGTATTTACGTAAAAAAGGTGTGCTTATGCTATACAAGATATTTCTAAAATACCCGGATGCCCTTCGACCTGCTTTTCCACGTCTGAAAGAGAAACTTGAAGATCCGGATCCAGGAGTTCAGTCCGCAGCTGTGAATGTGATATGTGAGCTTGCTCGAAAGAATCCAAAGAATTATCTCAGCTTAGCTCCCATCTTCTTCCGCCTCATGACAACCTCTACAAATAATTGGATGCTCATTAAAATTATTAAATTGGTAAGTTCTCTCCATCATCCTAAATACTTTAATTCTATCAATAAAGTGGCTTCTTTTTTTCAAAAACAAAATAATGGCAAACGCTAAAGTTTTATTAATTGTAACTCTCCAATCTCTCACAACAACTTCGACTGTATAGTTTGGTCATTTGACACAATTTGACCCGAACATTGGAAGGCAACTTGCTGACCCGATCATTCAGATTATTACGAGGTACTCCATTCCTTCAAAACACGCAAACCAAACTTAAATCAAATTCTTAGAAAAGAGAAATAACTAGATACTAGATAGTTAACAAAATCAATAATTTATTTTTATTATTATTTTGATTTACATTTTATCACATGATACTACAGTACTATACATATAGTTGTAATATCAATCACCACCACACTGCATAGATTATGTAATTTTATATTTTTTATTAATTTGTTCTCCTGTCTACAATGTGTATTTTTTTTTGTTAGCTCCCATTTTCTAGTTAAATTATATAGTATTTTGTTCCATTATCGTTAGTTCTAAGTTGAATTTAGAATTAGAATTTTAGCATTTAGTTAATGATTGAATTACTTTATATTCATTTTCTACCAGTTATGTAGTAATTTTTGATGTGAAAGGATCTCACGTGAGCAGTGCGTGCGGTAACTATCGGATTATTTAAATTTGACACCGACCCACTTTCCAGACTTCTGCAGCACTACTACACAAAAAAAATACTGAAAGCAATAGTAATTTTACTGTTGCTGGAATGGAATGGAGTGATCAGTGGATCGTCTTCTAACTAAAATTATGGAAGTGTTTTACATAATTATTACGTCTACTGCGACAGTACGACGCGTTTACATTTATTTCCATCTTTTTATTTGTACGTAGTACGTACGGCAAGAATCGATTGTTATATAGTGCGCACAAATATTAATCCTAGAAATAATTTAAGATATAATATTATTTTTTTCAAGTTTGAACGTTTGTCATTTTATTGTTTCGAACGAATGCTATATATATGAAATATGAAAAACACGTGCGTGTGGGTTTACGAGATTGTTTGGAATTTTTATTTATTTTTTGTCGTTACATTCTAGTTTGGAGCTTTGACACCATTAGAACCACGTTTAGGAAAAAAATTGATTGAGCCTTTAACGAATTTGATTCACAGGTATGGACGTATGATGAGTGCCTTCCAGAATTTATGAGTGTTGTGATATTTCATTCTAATTATTTGCCTGTCCTTTCCTGTCTCTACTTTTGATCTCATTCTTAATTTGTAGTTTCTATAATATTTGGTCAATGTTGAATGTCGCTTCTTGCAATAATTATTAATTTAAATAATTATACTGTACACTTCTCCAGATTCCTTCGGATATTTCATGACAGGAATGTTGAATTATTTAAAATCTTTAATAATATACTAATTTTACTATTTTCTACTCTACTTAGTTTTCCTTTTCAATGTATGTACTTTGGTTATAAAGCTTTGTAGTATAGTCGCAGCTATAATAGTGTAAAATATGCTTATATTTCAAATTCAAAAACCATATTTAAAAATATTTTTGAATTTCTTTCTTCTTGGTGTGGAATTTTTTGTAAATGTTGAAAAGATTAAATGCTGATTAAATTACGTTAGGATGATTAATTATTAATGTGTACTTTTGGATTGAAATTTAACAGCACATCAGCTATGTCTCTTCTGTACGAGTGTATCAATACAACTATTGCCGGTAAGTTCAGTCCATAGCTAAAATTCCAGTTATTTCCATGATTGTAATTTACTTTATTTATTATTTTGATTTTGAATTACTTAATTTTGTAAATTTTAGTTATTTATGTCAGTATAGATTATTTTCGACGAGAGTAGTTTACCAGTTAATTATTTTATGGGCTTTAAAGCTAGCTGGCGTAGATAGTAAATCAGTTTCTTTACTTGTTTTTCTTTTATGTTATTTCAGTGTCTAAATGCTTAAGTAACTTCATCTTAATTTTTACGATTATATTTGGAGTATAATTAGTAATTATTAGAGTTATGCAATTGTTAGTTGTGTAGAGGAAATCTGTAATGTTTAACTTTGAGGCTGATTTTGAGTATATACGTCTTTGTACGAAATGTTTTTTCAGTTTAAAAATGCGCTTTCTGTTCAGTTTTACATCACGCTAAAAATGGTTTTTAGGTAATTAAAGTGTCGTTAGTGTATTTTTTGTTTTTAGTTTAGAAATAACATATGTATGGGTACATAATTTTTAATTTTTAAGGATTATTATTATTTATGCCATGTGTTCATGTGTTGTTCGTGTTTAGATACAATAACCATAACATACGTGTATGTGTTCCTTGTTTTCTCTGTAATATTGTACCTTGTGACTTGCTTGGGGGTTTTAATTGTAAGACATGTCTCTTTCATTCATTTTTTCTGCAGTTCTCATTTCCATTTCTACAGGGATGCCCAACCATAGTTCATCAATTCATGTAAGTACTGTCAGTGAGATTATTAATTAATTTATTTGCAATATCCGGCATTATCACATAATATTATACATTATTTAAATGCTTCTTAAAATTAATTCAATTTTAACTAATGCAAATTTTAATTTAAAATTTAATTTTTGGGTGGTAGGTTTGTAAGTAAAAACTTTTTTTTTATTATTTGGTGGTTGGACATGATAAATCGTATGGATGTTGATAGCAGTGTAATATAATTTGTACAATCGTGCAGCTGTGCGTTCAAAAACTTCGAATATTAATTGAAGACTCGGATCAAAATTTGAAATATTTGGGACTTTTGGCCATGTCCAAAATCCTCCCTACCCATCCCAAGTCTGTCCAAACTCACAAGGATCTTGTAATGCGCTGTTTGGATGACAAGGATGACTCAATCCGCCTTCGTGCCCTGGACTTACTCTATGGTATGGTGAATAAAAAGAATCTCATGGAGATTGTCAAAAAACTCCTGGTTCACATGGAGAAGGCTGAAGGGACCACTTATCGTGACGAATTACTGAGTAAAATTATACAGATTTGCTCACAAAATAATTATCAACATATCACCAATTTTGAATGGTAATGTTCATTTGAAATATTTATTGCATACCTATATGAAGCAGTGGTTTTATGTATGTATAGATACAATAATTTTTATTTTGTTTTTAGGTACGTAAGTGTGTTGGTGGAGCTGACTCGCGTCGAAGGTTTGAGCCACGGAGATTTAGTAGCTTCACAAATGCTTGACGTGGCCATTCGTGTCCATGCAATCCGCCCATTCGCCGTCCAACAGATGAGTCTACTCCTTGAGAATCCGTTTGTTATCTTTGGACTGTCTGGGGGAGGGGGAATGTCTAGAACGCCGAGTATGACTCAAGTTTTATATGCGGCTGCCTGGATTTGCGGTGAATATGTCAAGTAAGTCGTCAAACACGACCGATTTCTGTCCGTTCAGTGTTACTGATAATTAGATCCATGCATATCCATTCCTGCCCTTAGTGCATCGTTTTAACTACAAGAGTTAACCAAGATGTTTAACTTTTTTAATGCAAATCTTTGAAAATATGTTCATTACCTTTGCAAACATAACTTTCAGATTCCTTCCATGTCCCCGAACAACCCTGATGGCAATGCTAGACAGTCGCGTGGCTCAACTTCCGCATAACATTCAAGCTGTCTACCTTCAAAACTGTCTGAAAATTTTAGCCCATCTGCTGAGTAATCCAGAGCCGGTAGGGGAATTGGGGGACTCGACGTCAGTGGGTGGGGATAAAGTTCAAATTGAAAATGGAGATTTAATGAGTGAGGCTAATCTAATTGATGGGGATGAGCCGGAAGAGTTTTTAGTGGCAGCGCCTCCACCCACATCATCGTCGGTCGCTGGTGGAGATTATGAGGAATTAGGAGATTTAGAGGATGGAGGGAGTAAACCGCAGAGTGAAGAAATCATCCAAGAGTCTAATAATAATTCCAGCACCACCACAAAAGCTATTTCCAACAAGCCTTCGAAAATCTACGGATCCGGCACGACGGCAGACTGCGTAAATCTGATGGAAATCCAAGATAAATTAAAACCGTTTGTATCTTCAGAGGAATTAGAAGTTCAAGAGAGGGCTTCAACTCTATATAATGTTATAAAGTGCTATTTAAAATTGGAGGGGAAGGGAGAGTGGGACATGATGTCCTTAGGAAATGAGCTTAGTTCATTTTTTGCGGGCGATTTAAATCCTGTTGCACCCAAAGCTCAGAAGAAAGTGCCTGTGCCGGATGGTTTAGATTTGGATAAATGGATTAATGACCCACCCTCCGAGAGTGAGGAGGAGGAGGTGACTTCTAAGGGTAATAGTGGTGCTGGTGTTTTTGTGAGTTCGTCCAGTGGTGGGGGCGGAAGTGGATCGGCGGACTTTTATGGTACTAAGAGCGAATCCAAGAAAACTTATCAACCATCTGACGAAGAATTATCAAAGGTATGGTTGGAAATACTTATTAATTAACATTATATCAATAGACAGATTAGCCTTTACTGATGAAAGTTAAATCATATTAATATTTTTAAAAAAAATATTTACAGCAACGGGAAGCGCGTCGTCTGGAGCAAGACTTGAATCCTCACTATTTAAAATCTTCGGGAAAGAATCAATCATCACCAATCAAAAACTCTGGATCCGGATCCGGAATCGTTGGACCTGATTCACAATTTGAAGACATTCCACCAATTGCCAAATTAGACTTGAACGTACCCCTCAAAATCCCTGGACTTGCCTCATCTGATAAATATTTACATGAAGCAAATGCCGCAGCTCGAGCAGCTGCATCCTCCTCATCACATAGTAAATCCAAAAATAAGAAGCTCAAGAAAACTAAGAAGAGTAAAAGGAAACATTCGGAGGATGACCGAGAAGGCGGAGCTGCGTCCGTCTCACCTGAACCTGAGCCACATGCCCTTGAGTCCCAACACGTGGTCAATACCGTGATTGAAATGCCGGAGGGAGCTACTTTGTCAGATAATGATGATTCCAATCTTCCTCAAGATGATCCACATCGTGCACTAAATATTGATCTTGAAAGGTAATTAATTCGTATTATTTCGTATTCATCATTAAGCGTTGTCGGGTTGTCTAGATTCTTACAGGAGTTTCTCAAAAAAACTAAAAACAACTGTGTATACGTGTATAGTTTAATTTACACTTTATTCCGTACAGCTTGCGCATATATATATATAGCACAGTGGTAGAAGGTATAGCGCTAAAAATATATTTTTGTTTTTTGAGGTTTAAATTTTAAAAACTTGTAATTTGTAATATTTTGTCCAGTCCATTGGAACCAAATGAAGCCCTTCCAATCCCAACTCATCGAAGTAGCAAGTCATCTAAAAGATCTTCTGACCCACACTACTTACAAAATAATGAGCCCACCAGCCGATCTACCACCACCACCGCCAACAATAATAATCAAGATAAAGAAACGAATGGGACGAGCAAACATAAAAAATCCAAGTCTTCAAAAAGTGACAAGAAATCTTCGTCAAGTAAAAAGTCCTCGAGTAGTAAATCCAAATCGAAATTAATGGAGCAAGAAGAGGAGGAGGCGGAACCTGAGTTGGATGATGACATTCAAATTCAAACTGATCTACAACAAGAGCCTTCTTCAAAAAAGAAACATGGTAGTAAACATAAAGACAGGGAGAGTAGTAGTAAGAGTTCTAAGGACAAAGACAAGGAACCTGAGAAAAAAAAGAAAAGTTCTTCGTCAAAATCTAAGTCTAAAAAATCGTCAGAAGTTAATTTACTTTTAGATTCATTTGAAGACTTGGGTGGGAGTGGAGGAAGTGTGCCCGTGGATAATTGAAATCAACTATAGTAGTAGTTAATTAATAGTAATAAACTATAAAATTTCAACAAATTTTAAATCAATATAATAATAATTATTATTGGTTTTATATTTAAATACTTTGTTTTTGGTTTATCGTGTCTATTATAATATCATTATATTGGAAAAGTGTCACCGAATTAATAAACAATTATAATGGTAATAGTATTTATAAATAAGGTAATTTAATCAACTCTGTTTTTCGCGTGCTGCACAGATTTTTAAGAGAAGCCTCTGTCAATTGTAGTTTATAGTGATTTTTACAATTACATATTTATATACATATACATACCTACTAAATAAAGGTGTCGTGTCATGTCGACGAATATTACATTGTTATTGTCTTTGTCTGGCATTTAATTAGAAGCGTGTGATTTTATTTTCGTGCTAGGTAAATATTTATTCATATTCAAGTAGTTTTATACTCAAAAATTAGGAGGATTTAGAATTCAAAATCTGTAAACTGTAAATAATTTTATTACAGGTGTAAACTGTTAAGTAGTAATAATTATTTTACCCATATTCAAACTTAACTTTTTTCTCCAAAAAATAGTTTTGGATACAATTATTGTTTAAATCACCTAGTTAATAATGTAATTTAATTTAAGTTAAATTTTAATATTGAGCAACTCAAAATTCAATAATAACTCATTTTTTTTAGGAAACACAAATTACTAAACTTATATACTATGAGATTTATTTTATTGTCTTGTTTTACCGGCGTCTTGTAGAGAGAGATAAAGCAGCGCAACATTGGTGAAGCTTTTCGAAAAATATATTATTATGAATAGTGGATTTATTACATTTAAATATTTAACATAATTTAATTATTAGCATTCCAAAAAAATAATTTTTGTTTGGTAGTAAAACTATTTAAGTCTGTATTGGTTTTCTGCTCTTTTGGCTCTCCAAATACTTAGGATTATGAGAGTGATTAGCCCAATAATAGTAATTTATTATAATATTTTAATTTTATATTTATATAGGTATTTATTTTACTCACATTAGAACACTAAAAAAACGAAATCAAGAAATGAAAACCTCATCTCTCTGTTGCAATGCATAGCTCAAAAATTACTGTGACAAAAAAAATGGATTTATTCAAAGTTAATTATTAACTAATAGGTAAACTACAGCCTTTTTTTGGTCACATATAAAAAACCTAAATATTCAAATGTCAATTTTAAATTTCGAGTGAAACTACCTACTGTATCCTATATTTATTACTGGTTATCAATGTTACGATTTATCAGTGTATTCTTTAACATGCATACATGTTTCCCCGGTTTCCCGTTCAGGACACAGTATACTAGATGGAATGTAGATACAATTTTTTGTCTAATAGTAATATAATATACGCTAGGACATATTTACTACCTTACTACTGGAAGCAATATAATACACAAAAATACAATATATAAATTCCTATGGGCATGGTTATTATTAAAAGTTAAATTTACCGGTATTTACTTACCCTACCTAGGCTACATAATTCCGTTACAATAATAAATATTTACAATTAAAATGAACCCATGCATGATGGTAACTGTAGGTTTTAAAAGTTTTCTTAATTTATTGTTTTGTTATGTACTACAAAAAATCTACTATTAAATTATAATACCTTATAATATGTTAAACATCGCGTCGTGTAAAGCAAGATTCAATTTACATACAAAATGTTTTTAAATATAATAATTCTTAGATTTTCAAGTTATTTAAAAATTACTGTGCGAACTTTGTACAGTAATAAAATTGTGAAGTACAGAACAAATAAGATGATTTTTTAAGTCTTACAATTAAAATAAAATAATATAACGCTCCAGGTCAAGATCAAGGTTACGGTAATTTTTAATAACTTAATAAAAACATCGTTTATCTGTAATTTATATTTGTTATTTCGTATATGTATAATTACTTTTCAAATTGCAAAATAAGGAAAAAACAAAAAATGTGTCCATAATAATATTATGATTATGACATACTGAATATGTATGAAAATTTCTACCTTTCCATTTCCTATACACAAATTGTTATTCATTTAATGTGCATAGGTCTGAATTAGCGTTTATTTTATATCATGAAATTACATTTTATCGTAATTTCATATATAACAAATTTAAAAATCAGGTAATATGTAATGTAACCAGAATTACTGATATATATAGCTATATAGTCCAGGTGTAAAGTTACATAAATATATCCAGTTTTAATGGTGGAAATGTCAATATGATTCAACCATTTACATAGAATAGGATCATAATATAGGATGTTATTAGTATTAGTAGTAATAATTAATGAAGTGTCACTCGCATAATTTATTACAAACTTAAAATTCCAAAATATGTATAATGGTTTCAGCGAATTGAAAGTCGTTCCATTGATGTTGTTGTTGTTGTTAATTAGTTATTATTATTATTCTGGGGTGACTCGGATTACGTTTTGGGATATGCATACGCAACACCATCACTCGGAAGCCTAATGGCATTGAAAATAGCACCGTAATCATGAAGGAGGACAGAAAGGTGGCAGTATAGGAAAGTGTGGTAGAGGTAGGCTACAAGCGAATTTATACGCGAACCAGAGGATAAGGAAAGGGGTAACAAGCTACATAGGAAAGACTATTGAACGCGATGGAACAGATTAAGGTTTTGATCAAGGCAAGGATCAAGGAAGGATAGCGGGAAATCCAAAGCATTGAACGAGAATCCAGGGATTCTCATGCAACACATCTTCATTCCTACTCTTTCTCTGTCTACCTATGGGTAGCTCCAGAGAGTGTAGAGTAAACTCTACAGCCCGCACCGATACAACTACAGTCAGCCGTACAGGACTCACCAACCAGAGCCGGAGATCGAACCGGGGCCTGAGTCTAGAATCGTCAAATTCTAAACTGCAGTCCCTAGCCTCTCAACCAACCTGGCTGGCTAGATTGAATTAATGTAGCGTGGTGTACGGGAGGAGAGTGATCATTAAGAAAAATAGTTAGAATTATGAATTAAAAATTACTCAGATATTATGTATGAGCGAGTTTATAGACAGAAAAAGGTCGGGATTGTGCGTGTGCGTGGTGAAAGGTTGATCGTCGAATTCGGATTGGAGCATTTAGTTGAACGGACACGGATGAACTTATAATATTGTATTGTATGATTTTAGATATAAGTATAATAATTATGATAGAGTTATTAAAGAGATGAAGTTATACTAATTATACTAAGAGATCTTCACCATATACATCTTCTAGTGTTTAAATATATTATATTGTGGTTTATAGATTCAGTTTTCAAGGAATTCGAATTATTATGAATAAAGTTGATACTATTATTCAAACGCCTGTCGAAATTTACTCCGCGCCTGTAATTAGCCATATGGCTCTTCCCTCCTGCGTCTCATGAAGAGTAAAATTTACCATAATAATAATTAACAAATTGTATAAAATTGTCAATCTCAACTCTTTTTAAACATTGAAATTTTTAATATGGTGTCAAATGAGGTTTTGACCATTCGGCAACTATATGGCCCCTTAATTAAAATACTTTTAAGGCACGAATCACACAAAGCTCTCGGAGGTCCCCTAGATAAATAGTTGTGGGCAACGGGTCCTAAAAAAAATATTTCAAAATTTGTAAAATTCCCTAGAATATTGCTGATGCTCTCTGAGGCAATTGAAAAAACCTGCGTACATGCAGCATTGGAATGCCACGCTAATTTTGTTGGAGAAACTAATAATACAACTGTATGGGTGGCGTCATCTCATACAACAATTTGATATTTACGAAGCTGGACACTGCAACAGCCTCTACTTCACCTTATCAACTGGTCTCATCTCGCTAAAAATAATATGGAGCGGTTGAGCTTCAAAAGCGGGTATCTATTAACATGGCTTTTATTGCTTTCATATTCAATACGACTGACTAATGAGGTGGGCAGAAATTGGAGCAAGTTGTTTTGGCGAAAGATAAAATGGCTTCTATATTCTTGTGATCTGAAATTCTCCTAATGAAATAGATACTACTTAAAATAACAGTTTTTTTAGGCAGGGACATGAATCAGAGATTTAGCGTCCATTGATGCGATTCTATGCATATGAAGTACTATGGGAACATGGCATTATTTATTTATTTTTATTGAGTGCGTGATTCTTTGTAATTTTTAAATACAGATATTTTAATAAATGCGATAGAGATATACTATATTATTGTATTGTACTGTATGCATTTTATTCGGATGTCAAGGTTTACAACAAACTAAATACACAGTAAATATAATGATACAACTTCAAGCTCGTCACCAAATGCTGTACAATTTTAGTGTCACCAATGTTTTTAGTTTTGGCAATTTGACAATTAAAAAGGTAGTTTAAAAAGTTAAGTAATTTAAAACTAAGAGATAAATAGTTAATATTAGGGATTTATAAATATCTCAACACTTTAGCAAGTATGTGTATGTAAATTATCATTGAATTAAACGTACAAAAGTTAAAAAAAGTAAACGCTGCATCAAAATTAAATTATTATAAAATAAGATGAAAAATATTAAGTATACATAATTCGTTAGCCTTGATGAACATTAAAAGTTTGCATATTAAATATCAAGTGTAAAACTAAATTCCAGCATTTGAAACAAGAATATTTAAACAGACTGTAGTTAGAGGTAGTATACAAAAGTAAGTGCTTGTATATTTTATACTTAAAAATTAATTTGGAAGCTATACATACATAGAGTAACAAACTTACATTCAAATTAAAATAAAATACATAACGTTGAAGCTTATTTCTTAAATCGAAAAACCTACTTTCGTTTTCAATAATTTAACTTTTGGCTATGTATTAAAATATTTCCTTAACCACAAGCAAACTTATTATTTAATAATTAACAAAAAGTGAAACTACTCAATACCGTCTTCTTCATACACTACAACTATGCCTGCGTGGGGTAGAGTTTTTGACATAAGTTTCATTGTTGCTTCAGAAATGTTATTTTCCATAGTAAGCCGTACATATTTCACAGAAGGCAACGGTAAAGAAATGTTACTAGGTAACGAACATTTAAGTCAAAACTGTTCATGAATGTGTGCGTGTGACATATAAATGTTATTGATGTAAGAACTGGGAAGCATTTTGAAGCAACAAATCCATCATAAAAGAAATGTTTCTCAAATGAAGAATCCACAAAGTCCATAGGATTTTTCAAAAATAAAACACTGCGTAATTTGGGCATTTCAGGAATCGAAAGACCCCAAAGACCTCTCAAAGACTCGACTGTCAATTTTTTTAGAGTTTTTCTACTGATTTCAAATAAATTTTGGAGAACTGCAACAGCTTTTTTCCGTTGCATCATTTTTATTCTGCCATCAAAGAAATTTTTCGAAATCGTTACCCGCAAGCAATTAATTTTTAGGGTATTTGTATGTTGACGCAGAAGCTCTGCTAGAATCTTCATATTACTGCCAGTGTCGAGCTCAAACTCTAACTGCTTTAACAAGTGAATTCGATTTACTCCTTTGTTATGGTCAATAAAATAGGTCCCAAAATTTGAACCATAGTATTCTTGTAGCCTAACAGCCCTATTCATAATTTCGCAGAAAAACTGATGCGGTAAATTGCTATGCATAGTCAATTGTTTCAAATTTTGAAGACACGACATATCTAATGAATGAGGTTTAGGCAGAGTTAGTTTAAAATCATTATTTCTTATTTGCTGCTTCCAGTGCTGTGGAATTTGTACTTGCAGATTTAAAATTTGAAGATTTTGTACTTTAAATAATAAAAGCGATAAAACATCGTAAAATACAGAGCTTGAACGAACTGAACAAATTTCAAATGAGCGTTTCATAACTAACTTAAGTCTTTTAAACAAGTGCCCAGCTACACGTATGAACTGTGTCATTTGATGAGATGTTAATGTTTCTGTTTCAATAACAAATGATTCACAAGGAAAATTTGATGAAGAAGAAATTACTGAAATAAGAAAATGAAGAAGAGCGTTGCTGCTGTTACATATTACATAAGCTAGAGGCGGAGCTTCCTTGATGTAGATCTAGCTGTGGGCAGGGGCTGACTTCAGTTACCATGTACTGGTTTCCATTGTTATGGACAGCCGCTTGAGATGCATACGTGAAGTTTACTTTTATAGATATTCTTTTTTTCAGCTCCAATGCACCTACATCTTTCCAGCACAATGATATGTACCTACAATTTTTTAAGGTACGAGTATCCAGGCCCGAAAGAATGATATTCATGATCTGAAATGATAATCCAAAATTAAAATTAGTTTTCACCAACAAAAAACAAAGTCGACAATTCATTGAGCTATCATTATGGAATAATAGGATATTCATTTATTAATTACTACTTGATGGGCTAATGGCTTTTATGAACTAGTGCCTGCCGTAATTTAAAATTTCAGATTTAGCGGTAAATTCAAATCTTGTCGGAAAAAGATTAAATCTGTTTCCTTCCATTCTTTGTTAGAAGCCAATCTGTGTCCATTCTATTTCCTCTAAAAGCAAAACCGTTTCACTCCATCAATATTGCTAAGGGAGGGAAAAGGGATTTTTTTTTTTAAAAGCGGAAGGACCCAGTTTTGTTTGTGGAAAAAAAATGAAAGGAAACGGATTGAATCATCCACCCAAGATATTATGTCAAATAAGAATGCAGGAAAAAGTTAATCGTATATATTAGTTTAAATCTATACTTTCCGTTTTACTTGAAATGTCAAAATTTTCCCTGGCACTCACTATTTTAAATTTTAAAAATCCAGTTGCATTTTTATCTTGATTAAATGCCTTTTAGCTTAAATTAGGTGCTATTTCAAAATATTGTAAAATGTGGACTGGAGTCAAAAGTCACAAAAAGTCAAAATAATAATGTTGCAATAATTATGTATGTGAAAAGGTTTAAATAACCTAAAATAAAATAATAAAAATGAGTAAGTAAGCACATACCGTGTTAATAGAAAAAATTAGTGACACTTCAACTTTCAAATTAGTTGGAGTTGAATTTTCAGAGTCGGTAGAAATAGTGCCGTCCATTTTGTTCTGTTTTTAACTCCTGTCAAATTAAAAGGTAAAATAAAAATGATTTCAACGCCGACGTATTTTAAACTGACTATGAAGACACACCCCTGATGCTACTTTCAGTGCCACAGACGTGACGTTAAAATTTTTGTGGAGTCTCGAAAAATGACGTGAACAGGTAGGAACAGTACACAATAAATATTTGTAAATGAGTAGTTATACTACAGATATTTGTCTGCTAAATAGCAATCAAAGCCTTCTACTCCCAGTGTTCTATTAAATAAAATCTACGCAAATTATATGCAAATTAATGTTCAGGTACCTACGCACTATAGGAACCCTATATAAATTAAATGTTTATAACTTGTACTACTTGTACTTGTGTTTACTTACTTCCCCTTAAACAACATAAAACTATCAACTATGGTATCATATATCACTTGGTCATTTGCATATCTGAATATATATAAGTATCCATACATCACTCCATGTCTATCTTGACCTGAAATCTCATATCAATAAGTGAGGAGTTTGTTAGCGAAACTCGTTAAGTCCATTTTTTCAGAAATTGAGATTATTGGTGCTTAAGTACATACAATTTACACTGTGGAATATCAGAGGTCAAAGGTCACTGGAACTATTTTAAATAATTCGTTCAAAAACCGTTTTTTGGCATAACACGTTAAGTCCATCAGTCGTTTTTTGGCAAAACACGTGAAGTCCACTAAACCCAATAAAAACAACTGATTCTTATAAAAAAATATCCCAATTTGCATAAAACTTTGATAGTTTCACCCTCTTGTAATAAAACCAAAGTTACTCGCTTCAGTATCAAATACACGTGTACTATTTGTAGGGGATAGTCCATAAATGATGTCCCACAAATTATCAATTTTTAAGGTTAGTCCATCCCCATGTCATCACTTTAACATTGCGTTCAACTGTTATCTTTACCACGGCATGTCATAACTACATGACTAGATTCATTTACCCCACCGAAAACGTCATTTGCGGACAATCCCTAACATATCGATATGCAAACTTAAGTTCAATTTGTTGGTACATCTGGACGCTTTGCTGTTTTAATAATACAGATGGGTTACCAAGTAATTAGGAAATTGTTCGAAAGAACAGTCGTGATTCCTATGAAAAAAATAAAGACGTAAGGGGTCGTCCGCAAATGGCGTCATTGATAGGTTCAATGTGTCTACTTGGAAATCCTATGCTATTGATAGTCATTTACGCAATATGATAATTTAATTACAGTATTTATTTATTGAAATTTCTGACACGTAAATAAAGCTAAACTCAAACTCAAACTCAAACTCAAACAGGGGAAATGAATACTTTTCTATGACGTCATTTGTGGACAATCCCTAAGCAAACAAATTCTTTAGGAGTAGTAGAGTTGCACTCGACTATTGAAAATCGGAATGCGGAATTGTTTTAATTAATGTTAATTGTTGTATTTACATGTTTTTAAAAAGTGCAAAATGTTCTATCTACATCGTTTAGAAAAATACAAAATGTTCTATTTAAATGTTTTTAAAAATTGCATGATGTTCTATTTACATTTGTTTTGAAATATAAAATTCATACTTTAATTTTACAATCAGAAATTAGCAGGCAATTGAATATAATTCAAAATGTTAATTTTTTGTATTGCCTTTTATGGGTTTTTTGGCAAAACACGTTAAGTCCACGATTTCAAAATTTTAAATCATTTTTAAAAAATTTCGACGCAGCGTCAGATTTGAGTATTTTTTGGCTACTAATGCACTTGGTAGTATGCATTTACGGGAAATCAAATTTCGAAAAAATAATCACGTTTTCACATGATTATTAAAATTTGCGGTTCCTGTAAAATTAGGCAACATGGACTTAACGTGCTTTGCTAGCAAAGTCCTCAAGTATAGAGACTCCTGGCGCGGCCGGACTAAAAACAAATATGTATTTACGGTAGTTTTGTTTCAGTATTTTTTACGTCATAGTTTTGTGTTCCTCAGCTTGTCATTCAGTATTTGATAGGATTTCATAATGCTATATGTATACCATATCTTAAACAGTTTTAGCCAAATTGAAGCAATAGTTTTCCATGTAAAATAGATGTCTGACTATTTGTAAGTTTATTCATCTTTTACTATATTAGAATTTTATTTTAATTTTAAGCCACGCAATCATAACCACACACTACTTTATCTGACGACTGTTATTTAAATTTGTTTTTAAGGGTATGATGATTTTCATATGCTAATAAATATTGTAATGAAATCAAACGTCTAAAAATTGAAGCTGACACAGTAACTTTTTTCCCAGGTAATTCCACGTGTAGTACCTAGACTCTAGACTTGGACAACTTGATAGTATTGTCAAAGACAATAATTTATTTTAATTTATTTATTTTACTCATAAAATGTAATTATGACAAATACGTGTGAGGTCTTCCAATTATTGGGTAGAATTTTATTTGAAAAAATCCAATGTGATACAGTAATTTAAATTGAAAATAAATTTACAATATAATACTAAAATACTTTCACGGTAAAAGGATGTTAGAGCCCTGGCTCAGTCATGGCACGTCGCTCCTCCAAGTCCTCTTCAGCCAGCCGCTCAAGACAAGAATTAGGAAGGGTGCGGGAGACAAGATTCCGAGTTTCCCGGGAAATGTAATTAGGCCAGTCCACACGTAAAAAACGGATTTTAGGCATTGGCCAAGGAAAGTTGACAAGAGTCCGGACATCTAAATTGTAGGTATCCTCGGAATTGAGAGACACAATGGAAATAGCGTTGAGGACAGGAAAGAGACTGAGTACGTTATTGACTCCTCCTTGCGGAGGAAAAAAATGTTTGTCCAAGGAAATGTTGACGGAGTGGTGGGGCGGCTTGAGGAGGACGAGACTCTCTAATTGGGGCATTTGAGGAATTCTCAGACCCGAGAGAGCTTTGAGGGAGGGGAGGGTGAGCTTCTTTAAAGTGAGCCTACTCGTGTCCAGGAGGTCATTCAGAATGGGAACAGCTCTCGCTAGTTGTCTCCAAGTTGAGATGGAATATTCACCCGGCGGTATTAGGACTCCTTTGGAAATTGTAATTCGTATCCATTCAAGTCTAAGGGCATTTCTATGGTGACAGGACAGGATGTGACTCAGAACCCCTCCACCTGATGAGTCACTCCCAACAACACTCAATTCAAAATCCAACTGCTTCAACAAGTGCAGTCTCCATCTCCCATCCTGCTCAGTAAAATACTCACTGTAGCCGAGTCCATAATAAGCTTTTAAATTGGTTGCGCCTTCCAGGATTTGTGTGAAAAATTGGAATGGAACTTGACTTCGTAATGTTAAATACTTTAAATGAGGAAGGCTCATTTTATTAACCGGATTTTCTTGATAGGGATCCGATGTAGTCTTTGAATTCACATGAGTGTCATGATGAGGAGTCTCTCTTATTTTCTTCTTCAAATCAGGATCCTGCAGAGACAGCTCGAGGTCGAATCTTTCCAGGTGAGGACATTGAGTCATTAAAAGTGTTTTGAGCTCTGTCATAATGGGGCTGTGCTGAGGGGGAGAGCTGCTCACGAAGAGCACAAGGACCAATCGGAGTCTTTGTATGAACGGCCGAGCTACTGAGAGAAAGCTGAGAATTTGTGGGGATGAGAGTGTCTCTGTATTTATGACAAAGGAGGTGCAGGGGAAATTTGTGGATGATGACATGACTGGTAGGATGAGGTTGATGAGGGAGACACTACTGGGACTTGATTCGTCCCGGCTAGGTCTGATGCCTCTAGGAACATTGTCAGTTACCATGTACTGGTCCCCATTGTAGAAACAAATATTGTCAGCATCCAAGAGCATCTTGTAGCAAAAGTAAGTGTCAAGCGATACCCGCTTTTGGAGTTCACGTGCCCCGAATTCCTTCCAGCGGGATGAGACTAGCCGACAGCTCTTCAACGAGGCTGTCTTCATCTGGGAAAGGATCATTTCCAAAATCTGAGGGAGAAACATAATATATAATAAAATGTATTTATCCTCTAGGAACAACCAAAATGACCCATATCCATTTGGAGCTAAAAACAAAATCAACTATCTACAAAAATATTCAAATATGTCTTGAGAGCATTTAAATAGAATATTGAGCACTTTTTAACCACATGGAATTAGTCAAGTTTACACTTTTTAAAACATGGAATTAGAAAATTTTGCACCTTTTCGAAAACATGTAAATAAAACATTTTACACTTTTCAAAAACATGTAAATAGAGCATTTCACACCTTTCAGAAACATGTAAATATAACATTTGACACTTGTCAAAAACATGTAAATAGAAAATTTGACACTTTTCAAAAACATGTAAATAGAAATTTTTACACTTTACAAAAACTCTTAATTAAAATTTGACGCATGTTTCTCATTTTTTTTTATGACACAGTTCATTTTGATTTTAGCTTAAATTGGATATGGGTCATTTTAGTTCTTCACAGAAGATATATAGGTACTTTTAGACTGTTGTAATATTTCTCACAATAATGAGAATCTTCATTCTTGGCGTATCCATTTAATCTTATATTTTGAAAACTTTTAATGAAAAAGTACCTAACTATATAGCTCGAGTTTTAATATGTGCAGATTTATGCTTACGTGATCAATTGAAATAGCTGCTTCTGGTGGAGATAAATCAGAAACTGAAATTATTATTGTTTGAGGATTGTTTGGAATCACATTATCTTTCACTCCAATAAAACCTTTGCTTTCAAAATTGCTCGTACAAGTTGGGCAGATTTCCATGTCTTCCATATTATGTTCCTTATATGAATATTAAGGGTAACAACAAATTATTCACATACACACACTCACACACCCTATTCAGCCTCCGTGCTATGAACCCACTGAAAATTAAACTTATACTGAATATAATAAAATACATGTAGGAGTGAACTGTTGACTGTTGGGTTTCTACTGGTGACTCTGGCGATGCTGAGCCGTATGTAGAAATGATGATGACCCCCTCAACCATTCACACCTTTCCAAGAAAAACAAACCAGAGCCAAAAAATGCTGGAAAAAGGATGAGTAAAAAAAGTAATAAAAAAGGTCTCCTCGTTCACTCACTTACTCTCAGTACTCAGGTGCTACAAAGGAATTTCCCTTGATTTCATTGTAATTCACTATAAATAACACGATCCATACGCCACTATTCTAGGCACTATTCAGAGAAATGATTTATTTTAAAAAATTTTTATTTATAACACTATAGGATATAATATTTTCATGTATGCAACCATATATATATATATATATATATATATATATATATATATATATATATATATATATATTGTGTGTGAAGAACCAAAAAGACCCAGTTTCCAAATTTATGCTACAATTAAAATGAGCTATGTCAATAAAAGAAAATGCAATAAATCAGATACATATGCTTACAATTCTTATCACGAGTTTCTAAAATGACCAAATTGTTCTTTCTACATGTTTTTAAAAAGGTGTAAAATGTTCTATTTACATGTTTTTAAAAGAGTAACAATGTCCTATTTACATATTTTTAAAAAGGTATAAAATGTGCTATTTACATGTTTTCAAAAAGGTGTAAATTGTTCTATTTACATGTTTTTAAAAAGGTGTAAAATGTTCTATTTACATGTTTTTAAAAAATGTGTAAAATGTTCTATTTACATATTTTTAAAAAGTTGTAAAATTTTCAATTTGCATGGTTTTTTTTAGAGTGCTCAATGTTCTATTTCCATGTTTTTGAAAGGGTCAAAATGACCAATTTATATGTTATTTTTAAAGTGCATAATATTCTATTTACATATTTTCTAAAAACAAATTCAAATGGTTCTATTTACATGCTCTCATGAACAATAATGTTATTTTAATTTTTTTCCTGTAGAAAGTGCATTCTGTTTTTAGCTAAAAATGGATATGGATCATATTGGTTCTTCACAGACGATATATGTATGTGTTTGTTTTGATGAGTGCTGTGTGGATTTCCTTTAATGTGTCAAAATTTAATTTAATTCAAAACTTTAAGTGGTATTTCACGAAGTGGGAATATATTATTTTTATATTTATTTCACACACTAGAAACTATAATAATAAAAACAAATCTGTATATATTACATTTTTATTCAGCTATATCAATATCAATCCGGATACATAATAATAATATGTAGTAGATATACAACTGCGATGATACAGGACGAGGTTTCAAATTAAAATCACTTGAGTGTCGGGGCTTATTGGAGGGACAGTAGTGTTAAAATGATAGTGAAGGTCAATTGATTTGAAATACCTATATTCGACCCTAACAAATAAAAAGATCCTTTAAACATTTGAACCTTTTTATTTTTTTTATTATTTTTTAATCTTTCAATCTTTCCACACAGTTATATTTATAATAAAGTAATAAATTAACCAGCTCATAAAAAGCAAGCATAAACTCTCTAACTAAGATACGGCAGTAGGGAAGTAGGGACAGTTATTTAAAGATTGACATTTTTAACGTTGAGTCTTATGGGATTTTGAAACACGGCAACTTTGAGCCCTTAAAAAAATACTTGCTAGGCATAAATCGAATAAAGCTCTCAGAGGTTGCCTAGATAAATGGTTAAGGTAGGTGTTTGGACAAAAAATTTTTTCAAAATTTTCTCAAATTGGCTACGAAATAGCTCGAAATTTCATCCTATGACGCACCCAGACGAAGTGCCAAAACCTATGTAAGCGTAGCAATAGGGGGAATGTGATTTGCGGATATAGAAAGCAGCCAAATGTGTATGAGCGGCGTCGAGCTTAAGCATTTACTTAATGGTGAACGAGTAAGCAAATTTCTGACACTTACCATTTACATTTTTTAAAAGTAAGACATTGATTTCACTTCACTACAAGCGTTAACAATTGTTAGCCTTACGGTTTTCGCTTTAACTTTAACAATGCTTAAATCTGAAAGCGAGATTCTTTAGGCTAACAATTGTTGACTTTTCTAATGAAATCAACGTCTAAGGGCTTCAAATATTATTAGTTATTTAATTAACCAGAAAACTCTCAATTTGTCACAGTAATTGGTTGTTAATGATTAATAATACTCACACTGACTCCATGACTGACGGCGTTGAAATGGGCAATACAAAGACAGTAAAATGACGTAGTTCAACGCCGTCTCATGAATTACTGCCGCTCCGAGATATTCGTGTCGTTGCCCCACCGCAACCCTTGGAAATAGGGTATTGTAAGTGCCTCATTGCCAACAAAGGGACACAATTTTCGACCAAATAGATCGAATGGTGAAGTCTTCATGAAATATTTTCCCATTTTTGAGCAGGCCATACGTTTGCCTAGGGACTCGAGAAGAGATATTTGGTGTTTTTATTTTCATTTAGCTCCAATTAACCACCAAACACGGGAGGATCTGCGTTCCCCATATAATCGCTTGTTAATTTTGGCATTTTTTACCTTGGGTTAGTGACCAAAATAAAATTAATTTTTATTATTTTCCTACCCATGACTCTAGATACGACATCAAGCAAAATGCTGTAAATGCTGTATATAGGAAAAGGTAGAGCTTATTAGCAAAGATAAACACTAATTTGTAAAATCTTGAATCCACTGCGCTTGTATATGACGCGTGTGGGCTTCTTAATTTTTCCTTCAAAAATTTAATAATAAAAGAAACTAACAATAAGGTATGTAATATTTATAGTAAGCAAATTAATCTATCTGTAAAATGTACTGTTTTCGAGGGCAATAACAGTTTTGTGTTGTCATTGTGTATGTATAATTGTAATTGGAAAAATGGAAGAAATAAAAACCCAGCAATAAAAAAAAAAAAAAAAAAAAAAAAAATGGAAAAGAGAAGGACAACTTTATTACAATAAACTTGACACTGTCGTCCAACGACGATAGCCCAACGGACTCAGTATACGTATCAAAATTTTGTTATACATAGTTTATGCTTGTTAGTAGGAGTATGTAAATTTGAGTTTTAAAATTATTATTCAGTTGGTGTACAAGAAAACAAATGGTGCACACATATTTGAACAGATTTCTTTAAAACGGAGATTACTAAGTCTTCAATCAGCGTACTAGGTAGATAATTGGTTTTCATGAAGTCAAGAAAAAATTTTGCAATCGTCCCGCGTGCCCCAATATACAATCCAATTACTTGAATTTCAGTAAGTCCCAGTTTCTGTTGGAAGTAAGGAATACAAGGGTCATATATTCTTTTTTTCTCTTGATGTACAGCCTCAGATTGATTTATGTCATTCTGTTCCATGCGCACAGTGGGATCAAGTATAATGCCTTGCTTTGTTTTTAAATTATAAGCAATTATGTCAACACGTCTTGAACCATCTCCAGTACATTCGACTTCCTGAAGAACTTTCTACCCTAATTTTTGCATTGCTTCAGCAATTAAACGGCGAACTGCATGATGTCGGTTATTACGAATCAGCTCTCCACGGTGACACTTTCCAAGGATATGTCCAATCGTTTCAATCTCCTTACAGCCATGTCGGCAATAAAGGGATCCTTGGTCAGGTCGAGGGATAGCATTGATGGGTAATACATTTCCAACCATTTTGATAGCAGTGATCCACTCTGATGTGGAAAGTCCATTTTTTGAATGAATCCATTTGTTGGCATACGGACATTCTTTAAATTGAATAACACCCTGTCTTTTTTGTGGCAGTTTACACCAGGTATCATATTCTATACTTCTTAGGTTATCTCGAATAAATTTACTTTTTTTCCCCTTACGCTGAACCATATTTTGCCTTACTTCAAATGGCACATCAAGATAATCTAAGCATACAGATTTTTCAATGTCTAAATCTTTTACTTCGTGAATTAAAGCATGACCTGACAATGAAAGTATTTCAAGGGCATTAAAATTCTGAATGCCAGCTTCCCATTTAGCACGAATAAGGCCTATTCCCTTGAATTTAGAGCTGGAGTACAGCATGCTGGTAGGGGTACTTATTGGAAGACTAAGGATTTCTTTCACACAACTTCGAATAATTTTGTCCACTGACTCCAGAAATTCGGTGGACAATTTTGAAAGTGGTGCCATCTGAAATGGGTTAATTAAAGTAGGCCACCAGTAGTCCTTAAGTGCTTTTAGTTTTTGATCAGGTCTAAGCATTGGGGTAGAAGTTAGTTTTTCAATTTTGTCACTAAATTTCTTGGCAACCTTTTTTTCGTCAAAAACAATGCAGTCACTGAAGGTAACCCCCAAGTATTTAATTGTATCTTCTGGTCCTATACAATTTATGTATGAGCCTGTTCCTACTTGAAGTGGGTCTTGACATAACTCACCCTTCACAATACTAATAGCTGCACTTTTAAGTGGATTCATACAAAGGCCAATGAGAGCTAAAGACTCTGTGCTTTGCTGATATAGTTCAACTGCTGCATGCCTTGAATTCCCAAACATTCCCGTATCGTCAGCGAATTCAGCATTCGAAACCTTATCATGCAATGGATGCAATGAAAATCCAAATTTTTCTGTGACCTCCTTCTCACTCAGATCTTGTATCATGGGGTCAATTGCAACATTGAATAAAAAAGGAGAAATTGGACTTCCTTGCATAACCCTCCGCTGGAATTGGATTGGATTAGATTTTCCCTCAATAGTTGTAATACAGGTATAATTTTTACTTGCCAAGTTACAGACAAGATTTTTCAAAGCAGATGGCGCTGGTTTGGATTGAATTTGAGTAAACACATGCGCATATATATATATATATGTATATATGACTTTGCGTTACATAGTCATATCTATCGTTTTTATGCTAGTTCTATTCTATTTGGTCGAAATTCAGCACATGTTTTCCTAAAGTACGACCAAGAATTGTAATTGTAGTTGATTGACCAAAACATCATAAGCGCAATATACCTGCTAAGTTTGCGTTTGCCTAGTATACCTATAAAAGTTAAACGACGTGGAATCAACTCAAATACCTTATAGTTTTCTGTAATAGTAGGCGGGCCTGTAACAGTACATGGGTCTGTAAATACTGTAGACGTCATGTTCGCTTTTTTACGAGATGTCCAATGTTTTCCATGAGGCTCCATCACAGTGATATAAACTGTGTGCGCAGCAAAGAATTGGAAATCAAGTTTGGCAGTAGATAGTCTGTGTAATATTTCTTGATCGGCGTTAAACTTGAACTAATTTTTAGTTCCTCATTAAATTCACACACAAAAAATATATCGCAGGCGAATCACATCCGTGCCCTTTCACTTATCGCTAAAAGCAAATCCGCTTCTTTTCATTTTACCTTAAAAGCAAATCCGTGTCCTTCCCTCTTTTAATGTAAATAAGCGTTTTAGCTGACAAATTCATACTAAAATGATTTTGAAAAGTGCAAATTGATGTAATTCCATATTCTAAAACACATAACGTTCTAACTACATGGATTTTAAAACTGCAAATGATTCTAACTACATGATTTTAAACGCGAATTGTTCTAATTACATAGTTTTAAGTTGCAAACTAGTCTAACTAAATGGTTTTAAATTGCAAACTAATCTAACTACATGATTTAAAAAATACAAAATGTTCTAACTACATGGTTTTAATTTGCAAACTAATCGAACAACATAATTTTAAAAAGTGCAAAATATTCTAACTACATAATATTAAAACAGATTTTGTTGTAACTACATGGTTTTAAGTGGGAAACTGTTCGAACTAGTTGATTTTAAAAATTGCAAAATGTTTAAATTGCATGTTTTAAACATTTTTTAATGTTCTAGTTACAAAATATTACAAATGCGAAATGCTCTAAATACAACGTTCGAGAACTGCAAAAAGCTCTAACTACATGTAACATTCAAAAGCACGTAATAAGGAAATTTGGCACTTTTAAAAATTATTTAGTTAGATTAGTTTGCAATTTAAAACCATGTAGGTAGACTAGTTTGCAACTTAAAACTATGTAGTTAGAACAATTCGCGTTTGAAATCATGTAGCTAGAATCATTTTCAGTTTTAAAATACATTTAGTTAGAACGTTTTGAGTTTTAGAATATGGAATTAGATCAATTTGCAGTTTTCATAACCATTTTATTATGAATTGGTCAGCTAAAACGCTTATTTACATTAAAAAAGGGAAGGACACGGATTTGCTTTTACGGTAAAATGAAAGGAAGCGGATTTGATTTCAGCGAAAAGTGGAAGGACACGGATTGGATCTGTGTCTCCCTCCACGGCTGCCCCATGAAACTAAACAAAAAAATACAGCATTCCTCCTTGATTTTAATTTAAATAAAACTGTATGTAATTTAAATTTGTGTTACTTTGCTATCAGTTCTATATTGCAATTTATTTGATCACTGCATGAATTTTAAATCTGTGAGTTATATAATTTAGTCAAAAGAACTTTGCTCTCGAAGATAAGCCGGTAGAGACGTGGGATATGTTAAGTTATATTTTTTCTCTCATCTTGAATGCAATATCTAGGGCACCTTGAAGGAAAATGTCAAAATTTTTGCCCCTGTTACGAGTTAGAATTATTTAAAGATCGAAACTTTTAACGTTGTGTCTTATGGGATTTTGAAATGCTGCAACTTTGAGCAATTAAAAAAAATACTTGCTATGCCAGTAGCATTGGAAATTGTGCCTTGTTCCAGTTAATACGGAAAACGAGGCACAATTTCCATAATCACTTGGAGTGTGTCGCACGAATTATAAAACTCAAACGGCGTTGAAGCTGTCCAAATAAAATAATCAGTAATAAGTGCTGTGTGAAAAATCAAGATTTTTCATGTTAAAGTACCATTTTATAAAATCACTTATTCCCAAAACTTTCAATTTTTAATTTTAACAACAATTGTGATGGCAGAAATTGTGTTACTCGTTCACAAGTTAAGTAAATGTTTAGGTTCAACGCCGCTCACACATTTGTCGTTTTCAGCCATAATACAAATGACAAGATTTTGCAGGTCCATGTTTTTGGAAAGATATATGCATACCGATTAACTTTAAGCAAATATTGCAAAGAAGCAGATTCGCTTAATTACCGATTTTTGTCAGTGAGATATCTGTCGCGGTTGGCCACGCTTGGGATGAGCAAAGTAAATTTAAATTTCAAGCAGTATTACGACATGAGGATATTTTTTTTTTAATTTATTTCACACACAAGAAACTATCAAAAAAACTCTACAGTACATTTTTATTCTAATTTAAGTAGTGGAGCATGCAAAGATGTCGTCATAATATACGGGTTTTACATGGGCGTAGGAGTAGGACTGTAGGACATACCACAAAATGGGGACAGGGATTTAAACCATCGGAATTGTTTTAAAAATGACATATTTTGTGCACACTCCCTACGTACATTATATTAGATAAACAATATTTATTTTGGACGTTTCGCTTTGCATTTATATTATGCCCCGCTTTAATTTTTTTTAACATTTTCAAATCAAAATAATGACGCTCAAGATATATACAACAAATAAATTTTATACTATATATAATAATATTATTCTGATCGTGAGTATAGGAATATAGGTTATTATATATTAATTTATAATATATTAAATACTTACTGGACTGTACAGATATGCACGATATTACATATATTAGAATATATATTAATGTATTTAAAATCATCTAATAAACTTTTAATTTTATTTTATAAAATATTTGGATTTGCATTTAAACATTTGTAGCGCACTACTTTACTTATGACCTACGCAAATTTCTAAATGTATATCTCTATTACTTCAATACATACGACAATATAGGAAATCAGGTGTTGCATTTATAATAGACAATTTTTTAGTTTAGCATTACTAAAATTGTAAAAACAATGAAGTACAAGTTAGTTGACCAAGTAAATAGATAGAAAATACGTGTACATAATTAATTACTAATTACGTCTTTATATAGCATAGCATAGCATAAAAAAATAGTAAAATACAAAATTATAATGTTAGGGATCGTCCACAAATAACTTCATTGAAAAATCAACACTTTTAGAACCCAATAATATCATCAACCTATAAACATTGCGTGAATACGTATCTTTAGCATGGGACGCCATTAATGAGTAAAGTCAAGCAGATCCTGACAATCCTAACGATTACGTCATTTGTGGACGATCTCTTATAGGTACTTCATAATCTATTGTAAGGAAATTGATTAAAAAATATGAAAAATTCAAGGTTAAAAATTGTGTTAAGTATAGTAAACTATAGTAACTATTTGAGTTTTTTTGAGTATTTTAATGGACTCACACCGCCATAGGTTCTTGCGGTCAGTGACGTTTTAGTGACAGAGAAATAAGAGTGTTTCGGACTTGTGAGCAGAGACTCCGTCGAAAACCTCACATTGGTAAGTTCCACAGTCTGGAGCGGTCACTTGTCGGATAATCAGGACGGAGCGGAGCATGGGGGAGATGCCCGGAGCGAGTGTCACATTGAAACGATCATGGAAGTCTTCCTCATACGCTAGTGTTTTATTTAGAGCCACTAGTTGATCTGGTGTCGTCTCATTGTAGAATTTTCGAACCCAACCCACGCTCTGTCAAAACAAAATTGTCATACAATTTAATTAAAATTTAATACTTATAAAAATTCCGTCCTTAAAGTGATGCCTTAACATCGGCCAAAGAGCAACGTGAAGCGACCGCAGATCTACATGTTTAACATATGAGATGCAGGGCCGGATATTTAGGCCGGCGCAGGCAGCAGGGGGCCTGCGTTTTTAAAAAAAAACATGTACATGGAACATTTTAAACTTTTCAAAATATTATGTAAATAAAATATTTCCAACTTTTCAAAAACATTCAAATACAAGTTATTGCACTTTTTAAAAACATGCGAATAAACTATTTTGAACATTTTAAAAACATGCAAATAAATCTTTTCTCACACTTGAAAAACTTGCAAATAAAACATTTTCCACTTTTCTCAAAAACATGTAAATAGAACATTGAGCACTTTTCTGAATCAAGTAAATAGAACATTTTGCACTTTTCTAAAACATGTAAATACAACATTTTGCTTTACCAAAGAAAACCATCAATAAAATCAAAATGGTGGTTTTTGCTTGGAAACAAATTGCTGTCCAGAGACAATTCCTTCGTCCGGCCCTAATTGAATGTCACCAATATCCACTTACATTTTTAGTTAGACACACATTGCGTATACCCGTGACGTCATTTGTTGACTATCTCTATCTGTGATATATACCGTCATATTCTTTAGCTTGTCTAAATCTAAATCGTACTCAATTAAAGTGGCACTTATTATGCATCATTGCAATGGGAAGTAAACCTTTGGCAATAATCAGTATACTAAATATAAACAAAAGCTTACTCTATTCGTGCTATAGATACTGCTGTGCAGTGCACTTTGATTTCCAAGAATTATTGATTTTAAAAAAAAATATGTTCATTAAAGACACGTGTATAAAGCTATAAAATCCCATGGAAACCTATCAATATCAGTCATACGCGAGATTACATTTTTATTATTACGCCCACACGCCGCACGTGCTATGACACGGCTGCGTCTACTCATATACTCGATATTCTTATCAGTAAAATTTCCAATGTGGTCGTGGTGACGGTGACACTACTACGGCTACGGCCAAGTCCAAGTCCAAGTTAGTGAAAATTTGGAAGGGAAGGGGAAATGAAAATCATGCAGACACAATTCGAGGAACTCATAATAATGTAACTTCAGAAGAGCACGCACAATAAGGCTCCCAAGCTAATTACAAATTCCACGGAACATTTATGTAGGGACTTAATAATTAGATGGAAAGGAGAAGCGGCGGCGGTTGTTGTCAGATTTGTCAATATAAAACTACTTTGCAAATTACGAAACTGAGAAACTGCAATTTGCAATTTGGAAATCATATCCTCACAAACAAAAAACGGAGCCTTTGATTTTCCTTTTGAAATAAAAGGCGGTGTTCTGTGTACTTTCTCCTTTATTGAGTATACAGACTGATGAATTAAATTTATATTTGAAATGTTTTTTTGGAAAAACGGTATAAGTTCGTCATAACTAGTTAAATTTAAAGGGGAATATCTTTTTTATTTTTATTTTTCCTGGACTTCTTTCGTTTTAGTTTTAATTTTCAAAAGCACGTAGCAACTAATTGAAAGTGCAAGGGATTGATGGACGTTGGGAGAGACAAAGGAAATTTAATGCATTAAATAAAATTGTATAAACATTATAATTGACATTAATTTCCTATTCATAATTTAATTAGCATTGAATATTGCCTCTTACGTCTAAATTTCAGGATTGATCTGGTTTTGTCATGTGGTAAGTAGTGGTCGTGGTCTAGGCTAAGAATTATATAGTTTAAAAGCTAAAAGTTTTCAGGTTGTTTTAAAGTTTGCACTGTGTTTGTAGGCTGAAGGTTAAAGGTTGTCACATGTCATGTGTTTTGTTGAGCTTTATTTTCCCCTTTCAAATTGCCATAGCTGGGGATTTATGGATGTTATGAAGAAAGTGGGGAAAGTGGGTCGGAATAATTATACGGACTGACACTGTGATGTAGATTGCCGATTTCAATGTTCGGTTTGTGGTTTCAGTGTGGCTCTGTGCTGGACTGAATGCCGCAGACTGTGTCAATACAAGCTAATAAAAAAAAGATTTAAGGGGAAACTGTATTATTTTTTCCCCTTTCCTTCATTTTCTACTCCTCCTTTTTCAGTTCAGTTCAGTTGTAATTTCGTTTATTGCAGTTACGTTGTGTAGTTCAAGAATTAAAAGAAGACGTATTTTATTTCTGTTAAGGAATCGCCCATAAATGATGTCTCGGGGAGGGTAAATGGGTCTAGTTGGATACTCATGGGATCCTTTGTTAAAGTACCATGTCATTTACGCAATGGTTAGGCTGATGACAAGGGGGTGGTAGGATCCTAAAAAAGGTGATATTTCGATGACATAAATTGTGAACGACTCCTAAATATATTTAAAAAAGTGTTTTCAAATGATTGAGAACAATGTGTAATTGAAGCACATGTAAACCCGCCACGTACTGGAAGTCATTAGAGGGAAGACAAATTTTAATTTTTTCAAAATATTTTGAAAATCGGAAAATTTTAATTTCCCGCCAAATATAAAAATTTGAATTTCAACCACTTACGCCTTGAAACTGTGAGCAAGTTATCTAGGATAATATCATTAAAAACGATCAGGACTAAGAGAATTTAATTAGGCACAAAGATCGCCTACAGATTCTTAAGATTTTAAAAAACCTCCCCAATGCGACGATATTTTTTGCGAAACGATGCAAAAACCCAAATTAAATCGCACGTTTTCGAATGTGTAAAATTTACTATTTGATTTTATCAGTTACCAGGAACATATCCAAGAAATATTACTTGACCCTAGTGGGAACGGAGTCAAATGTTAAAGAATATAAGCGGCGTTAAAAGTGTTCAAATAAAATTAAATATTTACACTTTTTGAAAGTAAGCGTAACAAAACATAACATTTTTATGTTTTCAAAACTACTAAAAAAAGAAGAGATTTTCCACATTTAAAAAGCAAATAATTATTATTATATCTGCCATTTTTTAAATTTCAAAAACAAAATATGGGAACTTTGAAAAGTAGCAGGGTAATACTACTATAAGTAGTAGCTTTCAAAAACCTGATTTGCTATACGCGTACAGCATATTATACCGTGTTTCCATTTTAGCAAGCATAGTATGCTATTGCACATGACATAAATTATATGCAATTTAACGAATGGCTTGTTTTAAATCTCCAACGATGCTATTATGTACATAATATTTACCTTGACTAAATAATAGTGTTGCGTAATACTGCAGTTATAACGGCTGCACTGTTCTGATAATATATTGTTTTATACATATTCAAAAGACCTATAAGTAAATTAAAAATATTGAATTCAAAGTCAAATTATAAGTTAAGACATGACGACTCTATTGTCTCACATTAGTATGGTGAACCAAATGAGTTTAAACTTACAATGACATTCAGCTTTTACATTATAGCTATTTTATACAGTGCGTTGTATAGTCTAATCTTGATTTGTAATGTTATTATGTATTTTACAAGTCTTTTAAAGTTTCGAATACATTCCACATTGCAAAGTAACAATCAAATAGAACGATATTTTGAGTCTCTTTAATTTTCTAGATCACTTCAAATCTCAAACCAACAAAAGCATTTTTCTAAAAATAAAGCTTTTAATTAAGACCAAAATATAAAACATTTTTTAATAATAGTGAAAACAAACAGTTTAATAAAGCATGAAATAATATTTTAGCGTCTGCCTAAATTTTGCACACTATTTTTAGCTCTTTTAATTACACACACGGCAATGTAGCTACATAAATAGTAATAAATCTACCCACACACATCTGTTGTGTCACCATGTTTTTTTTTATATTTCTTTTTTTTTGTGAAAAAAACAAAACTTTCCCACTGAATTTCTGCTTTGATTTTTCATGAAGCACTTAAGTAAGTTGAAGTTATGTGTTGTTTTTTTTTGTTTATTCTTAGAAACGTGCGGTGTATATGTTCCAGTTATGAAAGACTGGAACTGGAGGAGTTTTAGCTCCGTGGGGTATTGTGTCGGAATAATCATTTGGAAAAAGTTTTCTTTGGGATCTCTAAGATCTCGCTGCTATGGTTCCCTTCTCGTTATTAAAGGAAAGATTTGAGTTTGGATACTGCTGGTAATAAGATGGGATGGTGAGACTTAAATATTCTTATTGTTTGCCTCCGCCTACTAGATATACTACTCATGTTACTAAACCATGTGTTGTATTCCCGCAGTGTATTACTAACACGGATACATACGGATAAAAGTGTATTATGCTGTCTGCTATATGGGTTTCTATTTCTAGTTTTCTAGCTCATCAAAAGTAAAAAAGAAATACTGGAGAAAAGTGAAAGTCTGGGTAGACACCTGGGCTCATTTCTTAAGCTTTAAATCTATAGACGTGGGATAGGGACAGTTAATAAATTAAGTTTGTGGGAATCACGTAGAATCAACAATTAACTGCAAAAAAAAGTCCCTCCCGTTGCCCACGTTGCGTTGTCATGTGGCTGGGAATGTCAACCGTCAGAATTTCAACATTTATTGGCTATAAATGACTTTTGCATTAAGGGAATGGTTTCACATGGAAATCGCTAATTTAAAATAAAAGTCATGTCTACAAAAATCAGGCCACTTTTAAATAGTCGAGATCCAAAGTAACTCGACTGTATTTTGCGTTATTTTGTCACAGTAGCCCGCCAAAGTTTAACAAAATTCAAATTTAAATATTTTGCCGCCCTTTAACTTCTACACAGTTCTCTTCTGATTTTGACGAAATTTAACGTTTTATAACATTTATACTCTTGTTTAAAATGTTATTTCAGGATTTTTCAAAATTCAAAATAATCTTCATTTGTTTGAACAAATTGGTCTATAAAATTAAGCTTCAAAAATATTGTTCTCCAAATTTCGGGAGCCTTATAATGATATGAAGCTTAACAAACATGTAATTTGTCCATGTCTCCAAATTAAAAAGTGAAATATAATGAAATCCATACATTGCACTGTGTAAAGTTTTCAGACCTTTACATTTCACCGAAGCCGGAAGAGTATAGAGTCTAGAGAGTTTAGATTTTACAAGAGCTGTAGGCGTTTCCCAGAAAAACTAAAAACAGAATAGAATACTATAGATAGAATGAGAGGACTAGGAGCTCTCTATGGTTACCTTCGATATAGAAATAGAAATAAAGCTGAGAATTACAAATTGAAAAGAGCATCAGATCACATTATTTAGTTTGATCGTTTGATGTTTCCTCTTAGTTTCCTATTTAAATGGAAAAGGGTTGAAAAAGCCCGGGAGGAAAATAACAATTCGAAATAAGCATTAAACCTTCTTTTCTTCTATAATATTAATGAGTAGTCATATACTATACATCTGTAATAGGCTATTCACTAGTCAGTCTAATTTAATTTAAGCCTTGTGGCTGAATTATGAGCTTCAAGTTTTATACTTTTAAGTGGTTTCATAGTTTGAAATATAAAACTTAAACTTCAACTGTCGTAGTTTCAGCCAAAAACCCAAAAATAAATCACGAATTTTCCAATAATTTTGTACACGGGTCTGACATGGTAACGGTTTCACATGTTACACGCCAATTTCAAAACCTACTACTCAAAAAATCAGGCTAGCTTTCAATAGCGCAGATCCAAAGTAACTCGATCGCATTTTGCGTTTCTCCGTCACAGTGGCCCGCCAAAACTTAAAAAACTTAAAATTTGATTATTTGCGACCACGAAGCTCCCACATTTCTTATCCGATTTTGACGATCCTTAGACAGTTTTGTAAAACATAATATCAGGATTTTTCAAAATTCAATACATTTTTTTAAAACCTATTTCAAAAGTACAATTTTTGTTTGAATTTTTTCAAAAACAATAAAAATTTTCGAATTTTGAAAAATCCTGAAATTACGTTTTAGAAAACTGTCTAAGGATCGTCAAAATTGGATAAGAAATATCAAATATGGAAGCTACTTATTGTTAGTCGCAAAAAATCAAATTAAATGTTTTTAAAAACTTTAGTGGGTCACTCACTGTAACCGAAAATTGCAAAATTCGATCGAGTTACTTTGGATCTGTAGTATTGAAAACTAGCCTGATTTTTTGTGAATGGGAATTTTTGAAATTGGTGGGTAACATGTGGAACCATTCTCTTGTGATATGTAGGAGGAAATAAAATAGCACAATACCTGTGAGATGTAGACTATTATATATGGCAGTGCATGCAAATCAGTAAGGTCAAATTACAAAAAAATTATCTCACCAATTGTGGATTAGGATCTCCATGGCGCTCCTTGATATGTACATCACAGATAATTTCCACGGAGCCGTAGAGTCTGGGGCAGTTTGAGATATGAGCGTGAACCTTGGCCACGACGCCACTGTTAATTCCATGATCAGTGAGCGAAATTATCTGATCTTTCCCAGATGTCCTTGGCGGTGAAGGTGGCGGGGGATGTGTAGGCCGGGTTGGTTCCGTCTCATTTTCATCCGGATCTTGACTATCTAGCACTGCCTGAATTTTATTTTTAATCTCGTTACTATTTTGAATATTGTTAATTATGTTGACGCGGGTTGCCGGGACAGAAACGTAGTTAACAGTGTCATTCCGTTTTTTATTGCCTCCGGACACGGAAGTTGCATTTCTTGTTGTTGTTGCTGTTCCATTTTCATCAGTAGCTGGTCTAAGCAAATTCGGTCCTTTATTTTCACTTTGCCTTCGATGTTGTTGATTAGAACTGGAATTATTGGAATTGGAGGTCAGACCGGCTGAACCTGAGGAAGTGGAAAATAACGTGGAAGAAATTTTGGCTCCTGAATCTTGCTCTTCGTTTTTGGAATCGTTCTTGTAAATTTGTATCCTGGTTATATTTGAAGTATAGTTTTTCAAGATTAGATTTTGATTTATACTTGAATTTGAATTATTCTCATCACGATGAATTTCATTTTCATTTTCGTGTTTACTATCCACAGTCGACATAACCATCTCAACTTTGTGGGATGCTGTTGAAGAAGAAGAGGAAGACGACGATGATGATGACGAAGATGAAATATTTCTCCGCCCACCTTTGTTTCGTACCCGTTGAACATAAATCATCATTTTATTGGGTGGGAAACGGTTCCCGTCGTCCAGCTGTTCGGATCCGTTTCTATTCCCAGGAAATGCATTATTCGTGTAGTACCCATCAATCTCCGTACTATCCACAAATACTGAGGGACTCGTTCCCGTGAGCAGAGATTCATTCGAATTTAAAGTGATGAAACTTGGACCGATACCGGAGCCGGTCACAGTTGTGATAACACGAACTACCGCAGTATCCTTACCATTCGGTGTAGGTGGGGATGGTTCCAATTCCAATTCTGACTCTGCATCTGTTCCGGTTTCGGTTCCGGTCCCGGTATCGGTACCAGTTCCAGTTCCAGTTCCGACTCCGGATAAAATTAAATTGGGAATAATAGTGTTGTTATTAATATCTTCGATGATGACATCTGTGTCATTTCCAGAAATATCCGCAGTAGTGTTTTCATTATTTGTGGTGGTCACATCGATGTTCGTCTCAGGATCCGTTTCAGTTGGCGCAGTGATGTGAACCTCTAATGGGAGAGATGCGGATGTGCAAGTTAAATTACATGGACTCGGTGTGATACCATTTTGATGATGTTTTTCTTTTAATTTCTGAATAGTTGCAGGACTTGCAGTTACAATATTTGGTGGATTAAATGTACTAATCGGAGACGTCTGCTGAGATTGAAATTGATTTGTGTGGAATATTTCGTTGAAGTTCTCTCCGTTGGGATTTAAATTCAAAATTTGATTGGTGGTATCGCTGGACGAAGTTTGATTCTGTTTGGGCGTTGAAGATTTCACTGCAGTAGTGGTAGTAGTTGTTTTTGTTTTGATCTTCGTTTTAATTGTGGTAGTAGTTTTACTCGTTGTTTGAAATATGTGACCAGTGGTAGAATTTTTGTCCTTGACTGAGGGTACAGCTGTAATTGAGTGAATTTCTGATTCGATTTTTTCCGATGTAGGTTGTTCTTGCTGTTGATGGTGGTGATGATGATGATGATGGTGTTGGTGATGATTTTGTTTGGGATCCGTATTGGACTGGGATTGTGTAGTGATAGTGATTTTGGTTTTTGTTTTACCTGGTTGATTAGTAAACAAGGTTTGTGCTCCTATATCGGCCCCTGTAGGTTCGTAATTTGGACGAATAGGATTATTTTTATGACTCTGAGGTCGATAATTGTAGAGATGGATGTGCTGGTAGTAGTCATTTGTTGGGTGAGGGTGCGGATTTATTAGGCTGATGGGACTCAAGTTGAATGTTATTGAGGGAGATGAAAGGCCCTTCGGGTTTCGGTTTTCGTTCACACTTGACTCTGGAACTGGTGTTTCGGGGAATTTTATGCGGCCTGTGCCGGACCCGGACCCGGACCCAGTTCTAGATGAATTTGTGGAAGCATGGCTGTTGTCGTTGTTAGTATAATTAGTGCCTTTCTCGTTATCGTTATCACTTTTAGAATTTATATTCCCGTACGTAATATAAGTTTCCACAGGTTTCTGGATAGCTGAAAAATTAGAATGGTTTACCTTGTGATAATTATACATGACATATAAATATGACGGATAATATTATAAATTAATTCACGATTTACATTTAGAAGGGATATGATTACGATTGACGATTAGTAGCATGAGGTAGTTTTGTGCTATGCAGTATTAAATATTTGCATTGTATTTTAAATTTGTTTTAGGTAATAATGCTGCAATTAACTGCCGGATTTTCTGTTGGACAGATAGTAAATATGACAATATGAATTATATGTCCTGTAATAGTAGTAGTGCTGTCATAATAATGCACGTTTCCTTTAAAAATTCCAAATGGAAACTCAATATCCTATCATATTTCCTTGTCAAATTAAATTATACACAAGAGTTGAGTAGTTTGTATAGCATGTCATTGAGATTGGAATGGCGTATTATCTGTAAAAGTTATTGCATAGTAAACGGGCAAATGTTGTATTAGGTATTAGAGGTACTGACGTAGGTACTGTGTTATATGGTTGTGGACGCTGCGCTGTTGAAACGCTCTGTCATTTAATTACAATTATCCACCCTGTCAAAATGTATTAACCTTCTACAATTTCATTTCAACTATGGGGTAGCGTGGTCACTACTATATAGTTACATTTTCATGACCTTCCATTTGCAATTTCTACAAAATTTTGAGATAGATAAATTTGCACTGCTTTAGTATGCACAACTTAGTGACTTCCAGGGCCGAATAATCCGTTAATGCGGCCAGCTAGGAAAGGCATAGCCTCCGCTGCTTGAATTTTCAAATAGCATTTAAATGGAACATTTTGCAGTTTTAAAATATGTAAAAAGAATATTTTGACTTTTTAAAAACATGCAAAATTTTGTTTTTTATATTTCAAAAACATGTAAATAGAGCATTTGACACTTTCCAAAAACATGTAAATAGAACATTTTACGCTTTTTAAAAACATGTAAATAGAAAATTTTGCACTTTTCAAACATGTGTAAAAACCAAATGTTTTGACTTTTCAAAAACATGCAAATAAAAATTTTGTGTACATTTCAAAAACATGGAAATAAAACATTTAACACTTTTCTCAAAACATTTAAATAGAACGCATTGAGCACTTTTCTGAATCAAGTAAAAAGAACATTTCTCACTTTTCTAAAACATGTAAATACAGCATTTACCAAAGAAAACCATCAATAAAATCTAAATGGTGATTTTTGTATGGGGAAACAAATTGCTGCCTAAAAGCATTTCCCTCAAATGCCCGGCCCTCGTGATTTCTGTGTATTAGCTAATTTCACTAAACTCAAAATTATTATGTTCTAAAATAGGTACATTATTTAATAGCTAAAAATTTTGTTAAATAATACGGTTCTTGAAAAATAAAATTTGTAAAATTTCAAACTGTTGTTTACAAAATGCGTTAACTAACTCAATGTTGTGAAAAGGTGGATATATACGTACATCGCTATATAAATGATTTTTACATAAAGTTCCTATTGGTATCGTATGGGTACATCTAATCTGTGAGATAAGGAGTTTTAAATACCTAATATTATTATGTAGGTACGAACAATTGCGACTGTCTATAGCAGTAGTATATCTCTTACGTTTAGTGTTTTGTTTTGCATTTACAGATAGACACGTAAAACGTTTTTCTTCTCTGGATTTAAAACATCTGTATAGTAATCTGTACAGGATAAAAATGGGAAACTACCTCACATAAAAAGGTAATCTTGCTCTCACAATGCCATTACTGCTCGAGCCATGAACCATGAAAACGAAATTGCAGGATTTAATCGAATCATTGTCGATTATTCATAGCCTATAGCAGTCAGCATTGCCGTGAAAGGAGCGCATAGCCAGAGTCAGCAGGAGTATCGTCGTCGGCAGTCCGTCCGTGTCCGTGTTCAATGTTCATGACTGTGAAAACGCCGTGTCGCTAATAATGAAGATAAACTTGACCATTGAAATCAGAATAAAAGTAGCGCCTATACGTTATGTCATTAAAGTATTGTCATTGTCACTGTCAATTAAGTCAAATTAATGGGAGAGGGTGGATAGGGACGTCGTCGTCAGGAAATTCTTTACAAAAATAAATACCCCACGCGTCGATATCGAATTCGAATTCTAATTCAAATCCAGAATCCAGCCATTTTTATACTAAATTTCCTATACATTTCAACCAATAAAAGTGACAATAGTGACAATATAAAATGCATTACATTGAGTGAGAGTGCAAGGCGGCAGGAAGCAGACACGTGACCATGGCTAAATCAAAAAATTAGTGAAAAATGTAATTATAATTGTCATTAAATTACATAGCTTCATTATCCATCTAATTTCCTCCTGTCATTGTCATTCAGACGCTATAAACAGTTTAAATTGGGATTTATGGGCTGCTGTGGGAAGGTCCTTTCTCGCCAGTATAGTGTCCTGATCCTGAATGGTGACCAAGGTGAGGCAGGCGATGCTATATGCTATGCTAATGTGCGTGTGATGAGTTTTGGTGTTGCCCACAATTTAAAAAGCATTTAAAAAAGCAGTTAAAAAAAATCTTCTTGAGCATCTTGAATTATCATAGCGTTTTGTAATTTATTTCACCCACCTGTCTTCATTTCCTTTTATTGTATACATTTTCTAAAAAAAAGTTTAATCTGTTTACGTTTTGATGATGTAAATTGCGGAATTTGCGGAATTTTGTGAGTATTTCTACATAATAATAAGCGTGAGGTGCAGTGCAGTGTGACAGTGACAATGGGAAAGAAGACATGCAACATATTTTTATTTTAAAAAATCATAACAATGACAATGGACGGAGGAGATGGCATCAGGCATCAACAATATAAAAGCAAACACTGAATTAAAAAAAGGACAATTTAAAAAAGTCAACGTCAACGGACGGCGGATGACATCAATTCTATTCTTTCTATTATGTATTTTCTGCCCACAGTATATTATTAAACTTATTGCTTAGTCTATGAGGCAGCTGCGATTACGATTACGACTACGAGCTACGACCACAATTAAAAATAAATGTATGATGGATAATGGATGATATATGGTTGCTTTTTTTGCTTTGATTTTGGCTTGGCATTCGCGTGCGAATAATTCTCAGCAAATTCATAGCATACAATTAAATGTAATATTCACTATTTGTAATTTTTACATCAGTTGAAGCATCTCCTCTATATGTAAGTAAAATTGTATTTTGCAAATTTACAAGAAAATAAGTATCAGCAATTTATAAAATGTGTAAAAAATGGATAAAGTCAAAATCATATACTAAAGCCTGCGCTTTGTCTTTCCATTAAAGAAAAAAACTTGTAACTTCTTTAATCGTATTGTACATTATATGTGGTTCTGGTTCTGAAGATCCTACAGCTGATAAGATATAAAATTCCAAGTCTCGCGCGTGTGTATTACTTCTGCCTATGATTTATCATTTGTCCGTGTTTTTGATCCAATTTCTATTATCTCCGATTCACACGTTTAAAAATCAAAATCACCCTTTTATTTTATAACCTCTCGCCCTCTAATAACTTTTCATATAGCGTAATAATAAATTATTATTTATACTGTACAAATTAATTATGTCATCAATTGTACTACATTCGTTACGGGGTTACACAATATCGTCACAAAGGTAAACAAATAAATGTTTACGCTTTTACTGTTGAAAATTTGCAATGCAATACGTAACTTGTAATTTCTACTGTAAATTAAATCAGATTGATATTTAATGCAATACAAGTTTTTGTATTTAAACCTAAAAGCTTCTGTTCATATAACAGCACTAAACTAAACACTCCTGACTTGTTAACTTTTTACTAGACTGTGACTTCCATCAAAGTCAAAATCGGCATCGAAATTATATCTCTCATAATTTCCCCTTTGCTGAGCCAAAAACAAACAAATATAGGACAAATTCACTAATTCAGGAAAGTAAAAAAATTGCTCTTAAAATTATTTTGAAATTTGCACAACTAATAAAAAAAATTGTAAGACTACAAATTCCAAACATTAATGGTCCTCTCTCCTAATTCCTAACTCATAATTCCTAATGTCTTATGTACATCCACTATGACTGAAATAGGCCTTTAAGATTGTAAAATAAATATCATTGCAATCATTTCCATTATCATTTTGTGATTGCGACATATTTACTTACAAATAGTTGGGTCCTACTACGTAATAAATTACGATTTGGAATTTGTACAGTAATTATGTACATATTTATTTTTACAAGAAACAACGCAGCATCAGCAGACACACATAACTTCCTTTCGTTTTTATGACTAGCTTTTATCAAAACAAAACATCTGCTCATATGTAATCTCCTACCTCATAATACTCTGCCCCATACTTATGTGCATACATACAGGCTTAAGCTTTAATTTTCTGGTTTTATTCGAATTTAAATTTGATCGAGAATCGAGGTTAGGCTTATTGTAGCCAGCTCAGTAGTAAATGTGTAAACCTGTGCAGGTACTTACACGCTACAGCAGAAAGAGCACAGACAGATCAATCTTTTCTTATCGTACAGCAGAGATTCAGAACGCAGAAGTCAAGAATTAGAATCATAGAAGAAAAACCTTTAAACCCATTTTGGCATTTATTTTTATTTTATCAGTCATCAAAACATCTACCTACCTACCGAACTAAAAACATAAGATCACTTTTAGCATTATATGAGTAGTGAAGGTCACGTAGTCAGGTCAGAAGAAAAAAATGGGAAAGAAATCCATATTTTTACATACATTTTTATGAGCTCATATTGTGCACTTTAGAATAGAAATAAAATTCTAAAAGCTTCTACTAATACACTGCGCGTCTTTCTACTAATTATATTCGTAGTTGCATAAGGGATTGTCCACAAATGACGTCATCGGTAGGCAGGGCCAGACGAAGGAATTGCTTTTAGGCAGCAATTTGTTTCCATACAAAAACCACCATTTTGATTTTATTGATGGTTTTCTTTGTAAGGCAAAATGTTGTATTTACATGTTTTTAGAAAAGTGTAAAATGTTCTATTTGCATGTTTTTGAAATGTACAAAAACTTTAATTTCCATGTTTTTGAAATGTACAAAAACTTTAATTTGCATGTTTTAAAAAAGTCAAAATACTCTTTTTACATATTTTAAAAAATTCCAAAATGTTCTATTTACATGTTTTTTTAAAAGTGCAAAATGTTCGATTTAATTGATTCAAAAAAGTGAAAAATGTTTTATTTCCATGTTTTTGCAAAGTGCAAAATGTTCTATTTCCATGTTTTTGAAATGTACAAAAACTTTAATTTGCATGTTTTTGAAAAGTCAAAATATTCTTTTTACATATTTTAAAAAATTCCAAAATGTTCTATTTACATGTTTTTTGAAAATTCAAGCAGCGGGGGCTGCCTGCGCTGGCCGCATTATCTCGGTAGGATCATTGTGGGTCTACTTGGCTACCCGTGACACCCCATGTTAAAGATAGCCATTTACGCCATGGCTAAGCAGATGGCAGAGTCGTAAAAATGTGGAGTTTTTGATGACATCATTTGTGGACAATCCCTAAGACTTCTCTATATTTATACACAGTGCTTTTAGGTAGGTAGGTAAGGTACATGTGAGATCTCAAGTCTGTCTGTGTAGAGATTTAGATGTAGAATAATTATAAGGATAATTCTTATTATATTATGATGGTGGGGTATTACACAATTGTGTAATAAAACGAGATATAAAACCGAGACTGACATCATCACGTGCCACCGTCTGTGTCCAAGAGAAAGAGAATAAAAAAGGGGGAAATATGAGCATTATTATATAATGAAAAGAATACGCCAAAAATTTTGAGCAATTACACATTATTATGTAGCTACCACATGTAACACTGAAACTGACCAGGCTAAGCCAAAAGCTGTAAGAGGGGAAAAAAGGAAAGATTACAAGTTACGAGAGAAGAAAGCACTGGACCAGAAAGATTCACAAGAGAGATCCTTCAAATAATGCAGTCATACAATACTAATAATACTTAAATGGGGTTTCTTGTATACGTGAATTCCATTTTTATTTTAAGATGGAATATACTGCACTGTACTATACTAAACACAAGAGATATGTGGCCTTCCTCACAATAAAAACTGTAACGCACCGTCAGGCCATAGCAAAGAGCATAGACGAGAGCATCAGAGGCGTCGTCCTACATCAATAATTATCATCATCCCATCTGCAGACTGCGACTGCAGATCTGCGCTCAAGAAAATACACAGGACACAATAGAAAAGCAGAATGGGGAGAGCGAAATAAATACTAATAATAAGAAGCGTACGCGCTTACGTAACACGAGACGGAAAATACGTACAAGAACATATAGAACATAATGTATAGCGTCTGGTGTATCTTGTGGAAAATACAAAGTATGCTATCTAAACAGTCTGGTAGAGAGGTTCTGGTAGTAGCAGAGAGTACCTGAGGAATTTAATAATTAAAGAATTATTAAAATATTAAATTAGTGTGTAAAGGTGAGAGATCTCTGAGTCAGGTACTTAATTAATATCGTAAGTGAAGAATCAAAATGACCCATCTCCAATAATTTATAAGCTAGAATCAAAATGAGCTATGTCGTCAAAAAACACAAGAAATGAGATTATGAGCTGTCAAGCGGTAATTACAAAGTTTTAAAAAAAGTGTAAAATTTTCAATTTATACTTTTTTGAGAAGTGAAAATTACACTATTTACATGTTTTTGAAAAGAGCAACATGTTGTAGGTACATATTTGAGAAAAGTGAAAAATGTTGTATTTGCGTGGTTTTAAAAAGTGAAAAATGTTGTATTTGCGTGGTTTTTAAAAAGTGAAAAATGTTGTATTTGCGTGGTTTTTAAAAAGTGAAAAATGTTGTATTTGCGTGGTTTTAAAAAGTGAAAAATGTTGTATTTGCGTGGTTTTTAAAAAGTGAAAAATGTTGTATTTGCGTGGTTTTAAAAAGTGAAAAATGTTGTATTTTCGTGGTTTTTAAAAAGTGCAAAATGTTTTATTTGCGTGGGTTTCAAAAAGTGTAAAATGTTTTAGTCGCGTAGTTTTTAAAATTGCAAAATTTTCAATTTACATATTTTTGGAAAATGTATAAAAAATAAATTTCCCATAATTTCAGGATCTTGACGATCTAATTTCTTATTGTAGATACATGGATTTTTATTTTCAAATAAAAATAGATACGAAACATTTTGATTCTTCATTCGCGAAATTACATTTTGCTATACTCTTGAAAAGTTTTTTGCACTTTATATTATAAAAGGAGAAATTGCAAAATACTCAAAACTTACTGGGGGCATATAAATATTAATTAAGACTCGGAATAATAGCTACACTACGTTCTAGTATAATTACTCTGCCTCTTCAGTTTTTACAACTCGCGTAAATAGTACCTACCTACCTACCTATACTTCTCATGAAATAAATAATTACGGTTGCCAAAAATATTATAACTAACTAACTACATCCGGTACCGGTTGCTTCTTTAATAATAACAATTATTATTGTACCTACCCAAAACTTTTGTTAGAAAAGCTCACCATCTAAAAATATGAAGCTTTCTTATGACTTTTTTTGTCCCTTTTCTTAATCTTAAAGAGGCGCCAAAGACGCCAAAAAAGTACATCCTTATTAAATACATGTTAATATACAGCACGTTCACGTCCTAGTCGTAGGTGGTAATTACCCACAACAACATATTTCCGCAATCTAACAATAAGATTCAGATCACATCAGCAGATTTCACTATTTTTTCACTGACGTGAGTGAGTGAGGAACAAAGAAATTTTTAAAGCTTGCTTTTACCTTAACAAGAAGCTCATACGTGACAATTATTTCAAGTCCAAATTCCCATATTCTATATACTTACTTGATATAACCGCTACCGCTGAAACCTTATATTATTACATAATAATTATTAATTTTATTTAAGTGAGAGCGTTCTTGTTTTCATTTTTATACCAGTTATTATTACCTTTCATATTTCTTTTAAGTAGATACACTTTTCTTGGTAATTTATTCAATTTTCTATATGTAATCTGTACAAACAAAATATGGTGAGGATACAACATGCCTTATCATTACTATTATTATAATAGAGCGTGATCTCGTGGATTATAGAAAAGTATAAAAAATTGTAAATTGTAATATATTATGTATTTACAGAGTGCTGCGGTGCTTAAATAGGTAATACTAAACATACTTAACTAAAATCGCCTCTCGGCGCGTAATTACATGCTTTCATATATATTCATATAGTTAAAAAATAAAAATCTCAAATACACACACATACATATACGTACTAAGTATATACTATATAAGGTGTAAAAAACTGTAGTTTAATTAATATGTATGCATTATAATAACGTATAAATTATATACATATAGGTGAGTGCACAAAACAAGTCATACTCAATTATAACTATCATAGCATAATCAAAGTAAAATGAATTAATAATGATTATTACTATTTCAAAGAATTAAAGTTTCTATATTTTCTTAATAAACTATAAAAAAAACGAAAACGAAATTTTTAAAACAAACTTCTTATAAGTATACAAATTTAAACATTAAAAAAATGGCAATGGAAATTATCTACACAAAAAAACTATAGATTTAGAGTTATACTAAAACTTAATACAAAAACATATTTAAATTTTACGATCGCTCCAAACTCCAAAAAGGTATTATAGCAGATCACTTACTTAGATATAGGAAAAGTTTGGATTTTGTGTGTGAATGAATGTGACAATTGACAATGATCTTTGCTATTGTTTTTTCGTCAAGTTTAAAAATTACAGGAAAACTTACATATACTTGAAGCACAATGTGAAATTTGAAAGTGAACTGTGTCAACTGCTGTGTATCTCCAAGAAGCAAAGTGCAAAAGTGCAGTGAGTGATGTTGATTGTAAAAGCAACCTTGTGTGTGTAGCATTGTAAATATTTGCATATTTTAGCCAGTGCAGCAACAGCTGTGTGCAGGGGTTGGTGGCGGTCACTCATCTAAATTTCTTGGTAATCTAAAAGCGGCTGTCAATTTACTTTTGTTTTTACCTATGTACGTTCCCAAGATCTGAGATCGTGTGCGTCATTTTTTGGCAACGTACAAAATATAATGTGCACTTTGTAAGTGTGTTTTGTCGGTTCTTGTTTCCAGCTAAAAGGAAACTGCATGCGTTGTATGATTGCAGTCTTGATGCATTTTGTACTTATAAAAGCTTTTCCATTTCCATATACGTTACACACACAGTTACACAAAAGGAATCAATGTGGGATTAGATGGATAGAAAGTTTTAGAGAGAGAGAGAAAATCAATTAAAAGGAATTTGGTCTTGAGTCTTGAGAGGGTTGTTGGGTATGCCTGACCAAATTAAACTAAGCTACATAGTTCCTACATAGTCCTACATAGTTTTCATATGTGGTGTGTCTAAAGTACATAATCAACCATTGCCCCTGTATTGTATATAGTGTAAGAGCATGTGGTTAAAGACGACAACTAACTGCTATCTACAATCTACATTCTAAAAACAAACACGATTCTAACAAATGGCTATACTCTAATAAATGTATGAGGATCACGTAAACAATATGCTACATGTATGCGGCTGCATACACTACCCAAGTTAAGAGGAGTGTGTTGAATACAACATTGTACCGTAAATATTGATACATGGAAGCATGTGTTTTGCATATTGCTTATTGCTTAAAGGAAATCTGCGAAGACGATGTTTAAATTGGGCATTATGAACTTTCTCAAAGGAAAATTTCAATATTTTCCATAAACGGCATAAACAGAAAAAAGAATTGCAGATTTTTTAGTGCCTTCACAACAAGTATTTAAGCATGACGTCTGAACCTAAACTTGTAGTGCTGACTACACCCATATATAGATCCCTTTTTTGCCTATATCTATTTTTGTATATCGTCTGTGAAGAACCAAAATGACCCATATCCAATTTAAGCTATAATCAAAATGAGCTATGTCACAAAAACAAAATGAGAAACATGTGTAAAATGTTAATTAGGAGTTTTGAAAAGCTCAAAATGTTCTAATTACACGTTTTTGAACAGGGTAAAATATTATATATTATATTTACATATTTTTAAAAAGTGCAAAATATTCTATTTGCATATTTTTAAAAAGTGCAAAATATTCCATTTACACATTTTTAAAAAGTGTAAAACGTTCTATTTAAATGCTTTCAAGACATGTTTCAGAATTTTAGTAGATAGTGGAAATTGTTTTTAGCTACGAATGGAAATGGGTCATTTTGGTTCTTCACAGACGATATATATATAATATTTTCTACAGTACAGTTGTATTAGCTATACATTCTACCGCCCAAAAAGAATTTGTCTCCTACTGGTATCATCTGGAGTGGAAGTGCTAGAAATAGTAGTGGAAGAAGTTCTAGTACCTTGTACATGAAAAGGAAAGACAGGTTGAAATCCCACATCGAAACTATGTTGTAATTTCCCGTCACTCGTAATCTCTCCACCATCACTGCTGCTACTCGCCCTCAGTCCACTACTCGTGGGTCTTCCCACTTCCACTGAAGATGCAGTTGAAATGGTTGGCAATAGAAAAGATGATGATTCACTTCCAGACCCTGTTGTTCCAGCAGCTCCAGAATATCCTCCAGCTCCAGTTTCTCCTAACGATCCAGAACTAGGTCCTCCTCTAGCTCCAGGGTTTTCGTTAGAAATTGAATTTGATTTCAATTTATTTCTCTCGTTCCCGGGACTGCCATGACTAAAAGAAGGACTGAGTCGATCTTGATTACTATTATTATCATTACTATTATCATTATTGCTATGATTATTCCTATTGTTATTAGTGGAGGGATACTGTGGTTGTGGTGGTGGTGGTGGTTGAACGGGGAGGATGGAGGATGAGGATGATGATGGGGATTGGGACTCTCGCAAGGGATTTCTTGTCACGGCATCATCCGAAGAAGTAGTTCCAATACTGTTATTCTCATTATCATCCTCATCATTCTTTTCTCGAGACTGGGATCCGGAGGCTGAGGTTGTTCCAGGCCGTTGAGTGTCCTCCTCAAAGACAGTTACAGTCACTTCTTTACTGAAATTAGGTTCGGAGGATAAAGGCTTTAGAATCGTCTTGGGAGGTCTCGGACTCGTACTTGTACTTGTTGTCGGTTTATTTTGATTAAATTTTGGTGGCTTTGGAGGATTGAAGGAGGAGGAGGATTGTGGCTTATTCTGTGAGTCGTCCGAACCCGGACCCGGACCCGAAGCCGGAGCAGGGGGGTGTTGTCCTCCTGTTGTGGATGGTCGAGAGCTGGGTGAGAAAAGGATTCTTCGACTTGCATCTTCCAACTTTTTCTTTTCACTATTTAATGTTTCGAGTGCAATCTTGGTGTGGAAAGTGAGATACTCGTCGTGATTGAGGAAGGCATCCGGTCCAGGGGTTTGGATGGTGACAGGGCCATCGGGATGATAGTAGTGTGGATGATTCCCATTAAGATTTTCAGCAGAGAGACCATATTTCTCAAGATTTTGAGTAGTAAACAAATGGATACGGGGCTGATTGTCATCTTCATCATCATCATCACCATCTCGACCTCGAGCTCTGTCTCGATTACGACCTTGACCCGACCTCTCCCGGGCTCCTGGTGGTAATTTAGCTTCAGGTAAGTAAGGAATCTGGAACCGACGCTCTCGTTCATCTTCGTTTTCATTACTATTGACAAGTGGACGAGAGAAATCAATTGGGGATGGTCGGATTAAATTAGTTTCTCGAGATCGATCATCGAGGGGAAGTGGTGGATTCTCATGATGATAGAATTTACTTCCGTAGCCATAGAGACGACGCTCCTCATCCGTAAAAAATATACGGGGGGTTCGACGATTGTTATTGTAGTAATTGATCCCGTCTCGGTCTCGATCATACAACTCACGATCTGCTGATGACAAAAGTGTGTTTGGAGGGTTAATCCGGTCACGGTCGCTATGAGAATCACGATGATAAGGCCTTTCAAACTTATTCGTATCCGCTTTCCGAACATTTTCATCGCTCCCACTGTTAATACTTGGCCCGGAGCTGGGTCGGAGTATGTCAACTATGAAAGGGTCACGAGGAGGATTAATACTCGGACTATGGCCAACCACACGATCACGATTAAATATTACGTCGTCTCGTCCTCGATCCCCACGATCACGGTAGTTGTCCTTGATTAAATCCCCTCGATCCCGGTCTGAATCATCATCGAATTTTAAGGCTCTTCTCCCAGTTCGTAAATCTTCATGGGGGAAGAGGGAGTAGACCCCTGATTCGGGGAAAGTCATTATTGAGTGTGTTCCTATGAGCTCTAGGCATAGTATATGGAAGAATGTCCAGGATATTGTACGTTGTAGGAGTGATGTGGGCTTTAGTATTCTAGGATAAATATTACATTTTGTTGTTGTTGTCGATGCTGACGTTGAAGATGGCATTCTGATACTCAGAAGTCGGGACTGTTCACGATCTTCTTTCATTGTTATATTTGTAAATATTATAAATAATATGTGATGTTGATTTTGATTCTGATAATGGGATATTATCTTACCCGTCCCCCCCTGACTTATGGCTTGATGTTTGTATGTGTTTGAAAACACGGTCTTGGTTGATGGTTGCCGTATTCCGGGAAATCAAATTATTATGGACTATCAACTATGATTCATAATTATATTTCAATAACAAAGGACAAAAAGAGTTGATAGCCAGTCACCAGGGAAAATCTTTTCTGGGATTGGGTTGTGAATGTCACTATTGATTGTTATTATAGAAGCACTCACTAGTCTAGCAAAAATAGTTTCAAGTTTCAATTATTATTATTACTTTCAAGTCACAATGGTTTGGATGGTATTACTGGTATCTTCTCAAATTCTGCTTTCCAGCTTTTTTATGTAACAAACTCTTTCAGCAATATAAAATATGATAATATGTTTACAGAACGAGCTTTCATTCAAGGGTTTTAAAATCAACTATTAATTTATGTGCGAGAGACAACAGCAACAACAAAAATCCATAAAGAACCAGTTACTCGTAGATATGCGAAATGACAATTTTCCAGTTTTCCGTTTTCTTCGTGTTTCAAAGTGCCCCGCCACTTCCCGCCACAAACCTGCTATCTGTCCTGGTTGCGTTCGCTTCTCCTTCTTTTACACAGCATCTACGGCTACCAGTTACAACCAGTAACTATAGACAAGTGTAGAAAATGACGATGTGGTTTTCACTTCTGTTTCTTGAAATTCTTAATCCCGAATTAGCTGATGTTATTCACTACCAAAACACTTTCAACTTTTCACATCAGCATATCAACAAGCAATAGAGGCAAACATTTGCTAGCAAGGTTGGCTCTGTGCATAGAACTTTGTAAAAACTGCATAATTTGAAAGTCTTTAGCGAGTTGAAATGACCCATGTTAACGTTGTTTTATTCAGTCAGCGCATATTTAAACTATTCAACTTGTTAGAGTTCCAACAAAACACAATATATTTCGAAAATCCCAACTCAATTAATCACTCAATATTTAATAAGAACCATACATTGCTTTATATGTTTCGTAGTCAGTGATATGCAGCGAAAAAGTTCAAAAGATACCTTTTAGGCAAGGTTGCAATTAAAATTCCCTTCCGCTCCCGTTTTGTGATCTAAATTTTCTTCTAATATTTTCTCAGTAGCTTTCAGCCCTTCTTCCTTTTTAGTTTACAAGTGAGTTGACTTTACTTTGATTGTGAGTTTATTTAGTAGTAAACTGATAAGGGCGACGACGAACAGTTTTTGACGGTGACGGTTATATTTTTTATAAGGATGTAGCAAATGTTGATTGTTGAGTCTTGAAGATGAAAGTGACTCTTTTCTTTTCTTCCCCCCTTCCTGTCTCTTGTGTGTCTCTGCTTGATTTCAAAGTTAGATATTACAAACAAAGGGAACGTAAGTAACCACAGCTGATTGATGACTGATGGCGTTTCGGAATTGATAATGGATTACGTCTCTATGTGGTTGAGGTAATGGTAGTGGTGGCAGTCGTGGTACGAGACTCAATGATGGGTTTGTGTTTGATGATAGTAATGAGGATAGGTAGTGTTGATGCGGAACTGAATGAAAAAGGAAATTGTAAATTCATATTTGACATTTGATTTTATTCACAGGTGGGTTGGCATAGTCTCCAAGCAGCAGATCCTGTACCTGTCTGTCTCCCAGATTTTTATGTCGTTGTCGCTCTTCCTTCCTGCCGGTTTTATTCCTATGTGCTATGGCCTTTCAAGTGAAGTGTAAACTAAACTTCAAATAGCAAAACTGAAAGGAATAATTATTGATGATTAAAGAAAAAAGTCTTTCATCTGTCTTAGAATTTGGCAGTTTATGTAGCCTTCAAAAACCAAAAGGAAGTCACTTTTTACGGTCTATGTTTTATTCTTGAACGTTTGCGGTGGAACGATGGAAGATGTTGTATTACACAGTTTAGTTGGACTACGATTGATTGAAGAAGAATCAACTTTCAACATTTAGCACTGCTGACTGCAGTAGGTCAGAATACATACAGCTGTAATAAAAGTTATTTATCTTAACTCTGTAATGATGCCTGTAAAAACTTTTAACCGACACAGTACACGATACTTCATACGTACATGCTCAAGGCTTAGTGGTTTCAAGTTTCAGAATTAGTTTCGTATAGTTCAAAGTGTGAAGTTATATTATAGTTTTGTGCAGCACAAAATAAATAAATAATGTATCGAGATCAACACAAGAATTTATACATCCGCATCGGGGTTTCAAGAAAGATGGAAATCAACATTCAAATGAAATATCTATATGTAAATTGTTTCCATTTTCAACTTTTGTTTTATATACTTTGTATTGATTTTGTAGTCTAAATTCTAACTTGAATCGAATTCTTTGGCTTGAATCTCAATATTCCCCTAGATTATCTTACAATATTTCTCGTTGAATCTAGAATAATACTTATTGTGGGAGCCTATAATATAGCCTAGGAGGAAATGTCAAATCGAAACAGAAAGTTGCAAGTCTAATGGCACCCAGAGCCAAGCCGGGAATAGATAGGACCAGGACTAGGGACGATAGTGGAATTCAAATTCAAAGATTATTGACTTGAGGGATGACGTCGACGACGACAGTGTATATAGAGGTAGTTTAGTCGAAACTAAACATGTTTGATGATTTGATGAAAGTGGAAGTGAATAGTCTCTCAATATATAGTCCAGGTCCCAGGTAAGAAAAATAAACAAGGAAAATCACTATATTCAAAAGTGCTTTCTTTACTTCATTTCATTTTATTTTATTTTTGTAGGTAAATCGACTTTAGTATGTATCTGTATCCACATCGGCATTCACATCCACATCCGCATCGAGTATCCAAGAGTCAAAGTCGAAGCTTATGTATGATGTGCAATACACGGAGATATGTAATATGTTCATTCAGAATTGAGCAAAATTCGTCTATTCATCCACATCCGGCGATCGATGCATCGATTCAATTTAGATACTAAAAAAACTCTTCAGCTATAAGGTAGGTAGGACCCAAACTAGGGCAACCTGATTCCAGGTAAAAAGCACCTTCTTCACTTGCTTGTAGTCCTACTTGTGACTTGTACTATCAACTATATTGCAGTTCTAATACCTATGTAACAGTGTACTATAGTCAACTGTAAAGTATACTACAGATACTTAAAAGAATGTTCCACATTTATATAGGTCTTCTTTGTTTCAATTCGCTATACTCACATATATTTCTCTAGGATGAAAATGAAAGTATCACGTTCACTTTTCACTCACTTTTAGTTTCGTTCTCCCGTTTGTTGTGTCTTCGTCTCAAACTGACTCAACAATGATTGACAGACAGGGACAGGGAAAAGGAGGAGACGACGGGCACGATAGGAAAGATGAGCAAAGACAACTTCCCAGGTGTCTTGTTGACGGACTTTGGACTGTCAACTGGAGATATACTATCCGATTATCGTTTCTTCTCCAAAATACAGGATACCGATGTGTATTCTTTATTCAGTATAAGTAAAAAAAAAACTATTTTGTATTTTTGCTTTGCTTATGTATGTAGAACTGACATAATTCGAATTTACTTTGTTATCTTTTTCTTCTTTTACAAAATTCCGACAAGAAGACGAAACTTAATATCATCGAAAATAAAATCCAGAGAGCAGAAAAAAAATAGACGACAAAAGAAGTCTTTGGAATTTGATATTGGATGCAATTTGATGACGCTTATAATGAAATGAAACTGAGAGCGGATGGTTTCCTCTGTGTTATTGAATAAATTTTTGTGATGTGAGGAAACAAAAACGAAACTTTAACTTCAAAATGTCAATGTACCGACAAACTACCGAGCCTAACAAACTAAAAGCTTCTTCTTCTTCTTCTTCTTCTCAAATATTTAAGAGTCAGTTTCGTTACTGTTAATAAACTTAAAATGCGAATTCTAGAAATTTTCCTTCTTTTATTCTCATTATTACTGTCAACTATGTCACTTGATTGAAAGTGGATTCTCGTCCCGAAAACCGAAACTGACTTGAATTATAATGTATTTATGGGCGCTCTGATGCTGTCTTCTTGATTACCATAGTATATCAGTATTATTGATTTGTTATTAACGAACAGTTGAAACAGCATGCTATGTTTCTAGCCGTATTTTGTTTTTCTATTGATATTGATTGATTAAATTGTTCTCAAAACGAAGCAAAAATCACTTCACAAAGCAACTATTAACTATTGTTACACTTATAGTTTCTTGTACGTATGTTGTAGAGAATGATTTTTGCGAATGAAGAAACAGAGACCGTCCCAGTCAGGGTGTCAGGAACAATAGGAAGATATAACAATGTGAATTTCTATAATAGCAATACAGTCAAAGAGTACGCAACACTCGAGGGATGACGGTGACTGACGAGACTGACTCGCTAACTGACCTGACGATCAATAAGAACTTACTACCATCTCAAAATCTCAAAGGCTAAAACAACAGCACCAACACCGGCACGGACGACACCTACACCAACATCATATGAGATATGAGCAAAAGCAACAATAACAACTTTAACCACAGAACCAGAAACCCCTTCACACTGCACTGCATCACTGTACTATGCAAAATCCACCCCTACAATTAAATCAACCTAATAATGAAAACGAAAACAAAATACACATTCCACATAAACATAAAAGCATAATTATGACATGGCTTTTATTTTTATATGTAAATAAATTAAAGTATATCTATAAAAGTAAAAATAGTGCTATAGTCGTCAGTCAGTCAGTGGTCACTCAAAGTCAGCTTCATAGCGTATCCTGAAAGTAATCTCTACTATCATTTTATCATTATAGAAAGAAGAAAAAATTTTTAAGAAAAAGAATTAACTCAAGTCACTCTGTGAACGAATATATGACACAGTGAGGTACCTATACAATGACTATGACCGGTGCCGGCACCCGTGGCCTGCGTAGTTCACTATGCTATATGGATTTGTACAATACGTAAGTACCTATACATAAAATGTCACGCCGCAGTGACTTTATACGTAAAGTAGTATATTCATATAGAATAATTTATAACATATAACCAAGACCAAAGAGCGTATACTATGAGTGACCGTCATGATTATACGTGTGTACTTAATTGTTGAATTATATAATTATCAGTTACATTTTGGATTTTGATGTTCTAGCCCCTATTTTTGTGCTCATATGAGGGAGAGGTTTCAAGATTTTATTTAGGTGTGTTATTTTTAAAGCAGTATACAGATACATACGTACTTAAGTACCAACACAGTAAATGGAAAATCATATCGTCTGTGAAGAACCAAAATGGCCCATGTCCATTTGTAGCTAAGAACAATTTCTACTATCTACAAAACTATTGAAACATGTCTTGAAAGCATGTAAATAGAATATTTTGCATTTTAAAAAACATGTAAATAGAATATTTTGCATTTTAAAAAACATGTAAATAGAATATTTTGCATTTTAAAAAACATGTAAATAGAATATTTTGCATTTTAAAAAACATGTAAATAGAATATTTTGCATTTTAAAAAACATGTAAATAGAATATTTTGCACTTTTAAAATACATGTAAATAGAATATTTTGCATTTTAAAAAACATGTAAATAGAATATATTGCATTTTAAAAAACATGTAAATAGAATATTTTGCATTTTAAAAAACATGTAAATAGAATATTTTGCATTTTAAAAAACATGTAAATAGAATATTTTGCATTTTAAAAAACATGTAAATAGAATATTTTGCATTTTAAAAAACATGTAAATAGAATATTTTGCACTTTTAAAATACATGTAAATAGAATATTTTGCATTTTAAAAAACATGTAAATAGAATATATTGCATTTTAAAAAACATGTAAATAGAATATTTTGCATTTTAAAAAACATGTAAATAGAATATTTTGCATTTTAAAAAACATGTAAATAGAATATTTTGCATTTTAAAAAACATGTAAATAGAATATTTTGCACTTTAAAAAAAAAATATAAGTAGAACATTTTGCTCTTTTAAAAAACATGTGAATAGAGCATTTTGCACTTTTTAAATACATGTAAATAGACAATTTTACACTTTCCAAAAACTCTTAATTAACATTTTAAGCAAGTGTCTTATTTTGGTTTTATGACATAGCTCAGTTTGATTTTAGCATAAATTGGATATGAGTCATTTTGGTTCTTCACTGAAGATATCTTCCTTCTTGCTGCTGCTCGTATGAATGTAAAGGTGCAAAACATTGTATCTGAATATTTGAAGCTATTTAGGTATGTAAACGTTTATGCGTACAGCTCAAGTAGAAATATAAAGATAGAACAATGTGCAATCCTCTCCCTACTTACTCCTTCACGCAATTCACTGACAGTGCGAGCGAATGTTAATCTTTTAATAGCCGCGTTGTATTTTTCAACAGCCCAGCAACAATAATGTACCTTCGAACATAGAGATTTACTTTTCTTTATAATTACATAACCTTAAATCTTGAGTAGATTATTACGGTGGCTTGACTATGGCTTTGGCAGAGTGGCTTCTGCATGGCTTCTGGTATTTAAATTAAAGCTTACCTACCTACCAACATAATGATCGTCATAAAAGCAATGCAATGGTCAACTTTTTTTTGGCAGTGGTGTATTTTTTCTTTAGTGGACTTTAATACTTTAATTTATATAGCAAAAGAACAATTATCAGAATAGTCAGAAGATTGCACGAGCTATGATACCATGCCATGCCGTACGCACAACCACAACCACGCCACAGGGAACAGAAATAAGAATGCAAAATGGGCAAAAATGGAAACTGAGACAATGGGTGAGAATAAAATCAAATATTTTATTTAATTATTCCAACGTATTATTTAAAATTTAATTTATATATTTAAATTTAAATTCTAATAATTTTTCTCCAGCATAATATATCCTAGCATTCTTGACAATATTTTGGTTTTTGTTTGAGGCTTTCAGGGCGTCAGCTTTCAGTAAGAAAATTATACAGCTTACTTACGCTAAAAATTACAGACAGTTTTTTTTTCGGGTTTCAATTATTCGCACGTACTTTTATGTACATCGTGAATTTGAATTTGAAATGGTTTTAAAGTATCGTGTTCCTCAAAGTAGTTTGTAAAGCTTATATTTAATTTTTGATTTTAGGAAAACTGAAGGTTGCAATTAAAGCCATATGCACCCCACAGGTACGTACATTCATATATGGACAATTAGCATATTCAATTTTAGCCTGTAATTCCAATGCAAAAATGCAAATCATGCTGATTGGTGACAGTAACCTAATTTCTTTTTTGAGGAACGAAAAACTTGAGGGAGATATAGCAAAATTTACATTTTATTTTGTGAGAAGTTTTTTTTATGCTTTGGCTTTATAATAGAAATGTATGTGCATATTTTTGTTTTTTAGGTGGTGTGGTGTGGTGTGGTCAGTCGTGGTCATGAATGAACGTGCGGGATGTCGTCGTCGTCATCGCCTCCTTCGTTGTCTCCAACAATAACAATAAATTATACAATTATGTACCAAACCAAAAGGACCAAAGGACAGGAAATCGGACTGTGCCAGATCCAGGGGACGATTCTTTTCGTAGTAATTTTGTTTTTCTTCATTTTCCTGCGATTATAACTCACCCAAGTGAATGCGTGTCACAGTTTAACTACTATTTAAGATGCCTATATTATGTTCTTGGATGTATAATGTTTGTAATACTGATATTGTAAATCTAATCTCTTAATTTACAAAGGCGTACGTTCCATGGACATTTTTTAATATTGTAATTTCCTGCCTTTTTGATTTTGTCATTTTGCCTCCGTCCCCAAATGTTTCCATGTTTTTTTTTAATTCTTGCTGCAGCAGCAGTTGCTTTTAGCTTCGCTATTAGGCACGTTATAGTAACATCAGTAATTAAGAGCAGAAACGCCCAAGTTTTAATTTTGTTTTATGTAATGTATTTAAATTTTACCTAGGTAGGTACTTTACTTAGCGTACATAGGGTATTTTTGTTAATCCATAGTGCAATCAATGTAAAATACAAAAATCTGTGATTTTATTGTACCTACCTAATACCTTATAGTAAACTTAAATTTAAATGATTTAAATGTTTAATTTTTACAATAAATTTAAGTATGTCTCGGTCATTAATGCTCCTATCAGCATCAGTAAAGCATCTCATGTCCTATATATATATATTAGTAATATAATTATAGTTGTGGGCCAAATCTTTTGTTCCCGTTTTTTTCATACTATTATTAAGGTGTGAACATTCTCTCACTAATTAGTTGTTTATGTATTTTATTAGATTATGCAACAATATGTAATAAGTCCTTACAACGTGTACCTAACAGCCCATTCATTCTACATATAGAGACTGTATGTACGCAATTATCCACTTAAATACACCGATGACCTACAATGTAAAATCTCTCTCACGTCTCTCCTATAATAATCAAGTTGATAACAAAAACAATAACCGTCGCACCTCGTCAGAATCATCATAATTCATTATTGCAACTTCAACTCTAAGAAAGTTATATGCGTCCTGTCCAATTAGTAGTAGGTACCTACGTGTATTTAGTATTAGTTTTCCTTGTACATGTTTGTTCAGTCTGTTCTGGTCACATTCGCAGTCAATCAAGTAGCATGCGAATGCGTCTACTTCTACCTATGTACATACAGGTGGCTAACCTGTAATTACAATATTACTCCTTCTGCTGACTACTAACTACTACGCCTTTGTTATTTGTATGATTTGAAATTTGAGTTAAAAAGAATGAAAAGCGGCTTCTTCGACAGTCTCAGTATCAGAGTTCAGAGTCGCGTCCCAACTGTTGACTGTACGTGAGAAATATTTTGTTATATTGCTCTGCTGCGGATAAATTAATAACATTTTTTTACCATTTATCTGTAACAATCACAATGGAATATTCTGTTAACATTACATACTAGTTTTTACTTTACAACATCAAATCATCGTAAACTGTCTCAAGAGTTTCTTAAGCTCATCATGATTAATGGTTTTTTAGTAGTACGTATATAGACTTTGTAGAATGGTAATGGTAGAATAGACAACATTGTGACTGTGAATTCTAATAGAGGAATTCTAACATGGAACTATGCTTTGCGAAGAACCAAAATGACCCATATCCAATATTTAGGCTCAATTGGATTTAGAATTAAATCGATCTGTGTCATAAAAACACAATCAGAAATATGCGTAAAATGTTAAGAGTTTTTGAAAAACATAAAAATTTTTATTTACATATTTTTGAAGAGTGCAAAATGTTGTATTTACATATTTTTGAAAATTGTAAAATGTTCTATTTCCATGTTTTTGAAAAGTGTAAAATGTTCTATTTACATGTTGTTAAAAAGCGTAAAATGTTCTATTTACATGTTTTTAAAAAGGTATAAAATGTGCTATTTACATGTTTTTAAAAAGGTATAAAATGTGCTATTTACATGTTTTTAAAAAGGTGTAAAATGTTCTATTTACATGTTTTTGAAGTGTGAAATGTTCTATTTCCATGTTCTATTTCCGGCACCTACAAAACCACCGGCACAGGAGAACCGGTACCGGTACCGCCTTTTTAGGATATTACACAAGTAAACATACAGAAAAGAACGATACAAATATAAAACATGAAAAAAAAATTGAGCTCACATAAAATGTATATAATCAACTACAACAGAGCAGTACACAGCGACCGAAATAACACACTAAACCAAATAGTCATGTCAAACAAAAAGTAATTTTCAAAGGCAAAATAGGTACTGTGTAAAGTTAAGTATGGGCAAAATAAAATAGTAGCAAGCAAATATACAAAATGCTGTACCGACACCGACACTCGACACCGACAGCCGACAGGTAAGAATAATTAGGTGCAGAATTCATAATGCATTGTAGATGCTATTCGTTATTCGTTTAATGCTTCTTGTTGCTAGTTCTCTGGTTTATTATTGTCGTTCTCACTCTCCTTCTCGCTGGTCATTGGTCCTGTATTTTGTAAATTGTATAAAATCTACTACAATATATTTCCTTTGTATGAAAAAAATAAGGATAATTTTTATTATGGGATTTTATTATGTAGCTATGTGTTTACATTATTATCTTGACTTACTGACTTAGCGTACACATATGCCTTTTACACAGTAGATCACATGAGTGGAACATAGTACACTATAATGCTCATTTATTATTCCTTTTCTTTCGTTGTCGTTACTCCATTTTTTTATGTTCTACTCAGGCTACATCGTATTTTGGTGCAATAAACATCCGACTTCGATTTTTGTAGGTGTAGTACATTATACTGTAATTACTGCATTATACGCAGAAATGTCTTATGCGGGGTGCATTATGTGCAATAACAGTGGTCAGTGATACATACAATTTTTCCGTCTTTATTCATTGTTATATTTAAGGACTTTGCTACAAAACACGTTAAGTTCATTTTCAGGCCCGGACGAAGGAATTGGTTTTAGGCAGCAATTTGTTTCCATAAAAAAATCATAATTTCGATTTAATTGATGGTTTTCTTTGGTAAAGCAAAATTTTGTATTTACATGTTTTTATAAAAGTGCAAAATGTTGGATGTACTTGATTCAGAAAAGTGCAAAATATTCTATTTACATTTTTTTGAAAACTGCAAAATGTTCTATTTACATGTTTTTGAAAAGTGCAAAATGTTCTATTTAAGTGTTTTTGAAAAGTGCAAAATGTTCTATTTACACGTTTTTGAAAAGTACAAAATGTACTATTTAAGTGTTTTTGAAAAGTGCAAAATGTTCCATTTACATGTTTTTTTGAAAATTCAGACAGTTTTTAGAAGTTTGTTCCCGCAACAGTGCAGTACAAAATTTAATAAAAGCCCAAAATACTGAAATCTAACAGTACTTGGTCTACTTGGTTTAAAAACTTAATAAAAATTTTGAAATAATTAACATAAAATTTTTCGCCAAAAATCCATTAGAGGTTATGCAAAAAAATATACTTTTAGAGTTATATGCAACTTTAACTGCGGACTTAAAGCGTTTTGCTAAAAAACGGTTATGCTGAGAATTATTCACCTTTGAATTTCAATTTTTTGTTAAGAAAATTGCCAGTACCTAATCATTATTATGAACCATTTCAAGATCACAAACCTTTTGAACTGGAATGGTGTAACAAATAACTAGTTTAATTAAGCAAAAATTCTGTAATCAATTGAACCGGTTTGTGTGTGGGCTTAGGCCCGTAAATGAAATAAATCTATACTACTACTACTACTACTACTACTACTACTACTACTACTACTACTACTACTACTACTACTACTACTATTATGAACCATTTTAAAAAAATATTGACTTAACGTGTTTTTCCAACAAACTCCTCATCTAATGGTCATAAGCTTAGTGACAACATTCTCGTAAAAACATGTAATAAAGGCGACGTTGCCGACGTTGAATATACCAGGATCGGGACGGGCATTTGCCTTTCACTCGCCATCGTACCCATAATTTGTTGTAGTGCCATGTGGTATAGGTTGCAGTAAAGTCACAGTACATGGTATTGTATATAGGGATCGTCCATAAATGGTGTCATCGGTGATCTGGCATTTTCCTGATAAATCCACCCACCCTAATAATAGAATGATACAACTTTTAACATCGCCTTAAATGGAGAGATGCTTAGGACCCACCCACCTAGATAATGACAATATTTATGGACGGTCCCTTAATTATAGTTACACATATATACGGCCTTCTATGAACTATGAACTAGCTACAATGTCCATCATAACAGTGTCATTACTTTCAATGGGAGTATAATGCAGGTGCGATGTACTATGTATTAATAAGGTGTGAGCAAGGGACTGAACTGAAAGCCGCAGAGTATATAGGAACTTATAAGACGGGCTAAAGCTCTTAAAAGTGACAAGTAGTGACCTTTTACGGCGTCCATCCTCAAGTACAAAATGTACTATTTAAGTGTTTTTGAAAAGTGTCAAATGTTCTATTTACATGTTTTTTGAAAGTGTCAAATGTTCTTTTTACATGATTTTTGAAAAATGTAAAATGTTCTATGTACACGTTTTTTAAAAGTGCAAAGTTTTCAATTTACATCTTTTTGAAAAGTGTAAAATCTTTTATTTACATGTTTTTGAAAAGTGTAAAATGTTCTATCTACATGTTTTTGAAAAGTGCAAAATCTTCTATTTGCTTGTTTTAAAAAGGTGCAAAATATTCTATTTAAATGATTTCAAGACATATTTCAATATTTTTGTAGGTAGCGAATATTGTTTTTAGCTACAAATGGATATGGGTCATTTTGGCTCTTCACAGACGATATGCATAATGAGTATTAAATTACGACATTTAAACTGTTGAAAATATAAAATTAGACCCTTTATTATAAGTCATTATTAAAAATATTAAATTACAGAATATTTCCAGTAAAAAAAATTTTAGGTAATTATAAACGTATGGTATAGTATAGCGAAGTAGTAAGAAGCGATGGTAGTTTGCGTGTTGACTCTTTCTTTAGAGGGGAACGATGGGCATATAGTTAAACGATAAAAATAAAAATACGAAGAAAAACAGTGCAACAAAAAAAAACCCTAAAAAATGAATGATACTTGAGTAGATACTTTTTCCAACTTCAACGAGAACGACGATCTCCTATCTACCTACATACCAACCTAGGTACATCCATAATGCACTGCAATAAAGGCAAAGGGGAACGTATCCACGTAAGAATGAAACGAAAAAAAAACACATCAATAATTTATGTACAATTCTAACAGGTTTAATAATGCATTTGATGTCTTCCCATTTATCATAATATTTGTAGCATCATTTTTTGTTCACGGATACGGACATGCTAATGGTTTCTTTTTACTGTGTATTGTTAGTTCCATATCTATATCCTATGATACTCCACTCACCTACATACGTGCCTTTAAAAAAATAGGAGAGACAAAAGAACACGGTATAAGAAAAAGAAAAAAAAAGTGACACTAAATTGGAGGAAGGAAAATAAGTGAAGACGGAAGGAGACTTATTGTGAAGGAATGAACATCATAAATATTTTTAACATTTAACCCCGTGTAAATGATATCCGCAATCATTTCCATAAGCCATCAATTTCCATTATTTCGAGTGTCGTGATCTGTAGCTTGTACATCTGGGCCACTCAATTTACCTTAATACACCATGATTACGATTATATCTCTTCATCTCTACGATTATTACTATTACTGCGGAGTACATAACTGGTAATAAATTGTTACCAGTCTGAAAGGTAAAGACTCCCGTTACCGTTCCCGGTACCGGTACCGGTACCGGTCTCAGACTTGTTAATAATTCAATTTTTATTTACCTCACCTCGCCATTACTCGTCGCCAAAAAAAGGTTAATCATCATAATAATTTCATAAAGCTAAAGGCATAAGACGCAGCTGATGGATGGTTTAGTGGATTTTCTCGCGAAATAGTGGGACAAAAAAAACTGCATTTACACCTAGCGGCTCGACTTTCCTGATGTAATAAAATAATTCCTTTTCTCAATAGTTTAAGAAGTATTATTTTTTAAGGCATAATTTGATTTTGTAACTAAAAATAATAAAATTTAAAACAAAATGGTTTTAAATCGAACAATTTTTTGAGAGTGAATTTTAGGTAAGTTTTGAAAACATCATAATTTTCTATTTCCGTATTTACAAATTTGAAAAAGATTAAACTTCGCAGGTCAAAGTTAGCTCACACAAATAAAAATTCCTGACGGCGTCCGGCTGAGCAACATTGTTAATGTGAGGTAGGTATCAAAATTTATTTTTCAAAAAACATGATATCGTCCATGAAGAACCAAAATGACCCATATCCAATTTAAGCTACAATCAAAATGAGCTATGTCATAAAAACAAATTGAGAAACATGCGTTAAATGTTCATTAAGAGTTTTTGAAACCTGTAAAATGTTCTATTTACATGTTTTTTAAAAGTGTAAAATGTTCTATTTACATGTTTTTGAAAGGTGTCAAATGTTCTATTTACATGTTTTTTAAACAGTGTAAAATGTTCTTTTTACATGTTTTTGAAAATTGCAAAATGTTTCATTTACATGTTTTTTGAAAAGTGTAAAATGTTCTATTTACATGTTTTAGAAAATTGTAAAATGTTCTATTTACATGTTTTTTGAAAAGCGTAAAATGTTCATTTTAAATGATTTGAAAACATGGTTCTATATTTTTGTAGATAGTGGATATTGTTTTTTAGCAAAGAATGTATATGGGTCATTTTGGTTCTTCACAGCCGATATGTAGATTAATCATGAAAACATTTATGTGGCTAGTAGCGTGTTACACTATATACATACAATGCACTAATTGAACATTTACAAAAATGTAAAACCTAGCGTTAAAGTGCTTCACATTTTTACAGTTTTATTATGCTGTCTTTCCGTGTAAAAAATGTAGAGTAAAATTTAAAAAAGCCTCCTAATAAAATACGTGTTCTAGAAAAAATGATAAAAAATTGCAATAAATATTTTTTTGCAAACAAAATAAATAAGACATTGGAAGTTTGAAACAATGGAACATTATGCTAGAATAATAATTATTATTAATTAATGCATTCAAAAATACGGATGTGTAGTCTTCTTACGATTTGACTTATTTGCATTATACTTCCTACACCTCAAAAAATACATCGTTAAAAATAGAGAAACTAAGCAGATGTTACTAGAAGATAACGTATGTTCAAAAATCTCACCTTTACATTCAAGAAAAAAACTGCATATAATATTATTACATAAAAATGTATGCAAAAAAACAATCAAAATATTGCATCTTTTATTTGAGACGGATATGCAAACAAGTACAAAAAATATTCTGCAATGAAGACGTAATATGTATGTACTATGTACTCTACTGTGCAAAAAATAATTATGACCTCATAATATTTGAAAGCCACATGCTACATGCTACGGATTACGGATGCTACCACTACTGCAGTGGCTCATCCAAGAATCCAAGTACCAAGTCAACCATTAGGAAGTTGAGAATTATAGACAAAATAAAGTAAAAAGAATATTTTGCATCTTTTTTATGCTGTCATAACGACAGATTTAATCGGCCATTTCAATTATTATGGGATCTGTGTTATTTTTCTGTCATCTTCCTGTTGGTCTTATATCATTTTACATTTTATCTCGTTTCTTATGTCAATATGGTTTACTTGATCCTTGGAAGTTGGGAATTGGAAATGAATTTAAATTCGAATCAACTCGGAAATGCAAAAATGTGTTGATGATTATATTGGCAATAAATTGCCTGTACTAATTTTTTGCATATATCGTGAGTGAAAAATCAAAATGACTTATTTCCCATTTAAGCTGAAATTAAAACAAACTATGCCAAAAAATTTACTAAATACGAAAGAAGCTCATGAGTAAGATGCTAATTTATTACTAGTTTTTGAAAAGTGCAAAATGTTCTATTTTCATGTATTTAAAAAATGCAAAAATGTTTTATTTACATGTTTTTGGAAGGTCTAAAATCTTCTATCTACATATCTTTTTGAAAACTGCAAAATGTTTTATTTACATGTTACATAAAATTTGTAATTTCAACTATAAAACTTCTCTTAAATTTAATTACAAGAAAATTAAAATAACTGTTTTTGGTGAAACTGAGCCCGAGCGGGATAAAAATTGCAATAATTAAATGTCGATAAATGTGAGTCTTTACTAAACTCTACTCTACACCTCACCACGGAGACGGAGCACCAGATGAAGAGTCGACTCTTTCTGGATGTTGTAATTCAAAGGATTTCGGCCGTCTTCGAGTTGCTTCCTGGCGAAGATCAATCGCTGCTGATCTGGGGGGATTCCTTCTTTATCCTGGATCTTGGCCTTCACGTTGTCGATGGTATCGGAGGGCTCTACTGTCTCTACTTCTAAGGTTATGGTTACACAGTGCTTAATGCTGTGCAGGAGAGAAGTAGAGAGTAGAGATTACTGTACATTACTGCACATTTTTCGTTTCATGATAGTGTTGGTTTTGTGCGAAGTTCAAATTTTTAATTTTAATTTTAAGTTATTATTAATTAAATCTTTTTTTCCAATAAAAGTTATCAAATTGTTAATAATTGTAACTAGAAACACAAAAACCTAATAATAATAAAAAATTAAAAATAAAATGTCCTTTGGTGTTTGTGTGTATTATATATTATTTATGCATTTATTGATTTATTTTCATTTTTATGGTGTTACGCCAAGTAGTATTAGTATTAGTCATATTAGTATTAGTATTGAACATTTTTTGTAGGTAGGTACAATTTACTTCCAGTACCTAGGGGGTTGGCTCAGATTGGGGGAGATTGAGGTAAAAGCTCAATGAGGTGGAAAAAATTTTCCCTCAAAAAAGAAAGCGGGACCGGAGGAAGTAAAATAGATAAAAAGAACGGTGTTGAACGATTTCCCTCCTCCGGGCTCAGGCTGGCTCAAATTGAGGTAGTTTTTTCAAGAAAAAGGGACCCTCGGTCAATTTTTTTTAAGGGCTCGTTAGGGACCGATTGGCTTGCACTGAAAAAAAGTGCAAAATGTTTTATTTACATGTTTTTGGAAGGTCTACAATGTTCTATTTACATATGTTTTTGAAAACTGCAAAATGGTTTATTTACATGTTTAAAAAAAGTGCAAAATGTTTTATTTACATGTTTTTGGAAGTTCTAAAATTTTTGTATCTACATATGTTTTTGAAAACTGCAAAATGGTTTATTTAGATGCTTAAAAAAAGTTCTTTACACACTTTTATAAAATTCTAAATGTTTATTCACGTGTTTTTTCAAAGTGCAAAATATGACTTGATCATTGTTTGCACATAGTATTATTTTGTTATTAGTTGCAAGAATGGATTAGTTAATATTGCGCCTTCACTGACCACATCCAAAAACTTTCCAGAACGGCGCAGATCTAAAATACTGTGTAGGAATTCTGTCTGTGTCTGGGCCAGACTAGGTAAACAAAAACGTTTATTACGGAAATACGGATGCGATGATACGAGTAAATTATCAAAGGAAGTTAATAAATGTACAATTTTTATTCTTGTATACAAATATTCGTATTTGTAAAAACGTTTGTCATAAAAAATTGAGTTAGTGTGTCAATTCAAAGCGTGTGGGCCTGTGCCTGTATAGACTGGTCGTAAAGCTAAAAGTCGTATAATATCTTTCCCATACGTACAACCGAATTTTAAATTCAATTTTGTATTTTTTCCATCATTCCTCTCTGTCTAATATATTTTATGATTTATTTTATTGACACTACAAAAAAAAAAAGATAATTTCCAACGGAAAATAAATTTTTATGATTATCTTGATTCTGGCTCGACCAGTACCGGTACCAGTACCGGTACCGGTACCGGTGCCGGTACCGGTAAGAAAGAATTTAAATGATATATTATTACAATTTATTTTATCTCTAAAAGTCTGAAACAAATCAAGAATGAAGAGGGAACCAAAACAAAAGACTTTGCGGAAGTTAAAATAGTAAAAATAAAACTCAGGAAAAGAATTTAAGTTTTTAGTACATTTTTTTATGTTTGAGACTCTATACTTTACTTCACTATTATATGCCTATTGTCACAGTTGGAAATCACAAACTTTCACCTGATTTTTGAGATTTGAAGATGGAATGAAATTTTTATTACTGAATTAAATTTCTTTAAAAAATAGTTTGGTCCCTGTCTCCCAAACCAACTGTCAATTGTCAGTTGTAATTTATGTCAGTAATGTACATATAGCAGTCAGTGTGATAGAAAAGTTGTAAAAATAAAAGACTCTCAAGTTAGTAATAGTAATGCTGTCGGGTATTCGTAGTGTCCAGGTGATACGGAAATGAAAATAAAGGAATAACAGCTGTTTTCTCCAAATTCTAAGTGCACAGTTGCATCGGATCGGATTGGATGGAATCGGATTTAGATTCATAGCATAATATTTTACTCGAATGGCAATTGACAATAGTATGAAGCTTACGCATAAAGCAAAATTTTAAGATTAGAGAATATGTGCCTTGAAAACACAAAAAAAGCAATGATATCTGATAAGCATTACGATTTTTGCAAATTTAAACGTTTTATATACGAATTTCAAATTTTAAGGGGGCGTACTGTGTTTAAGCAACCCCGCTCAAAAAATAATAAAATATGGAAAATACTAGAAATAGGCCACCGTAGGGTGGGTGGAACTTATTATATTGCAGGCACAGAATAAATTCTTAACGGCGTCAAGCTTTAGCGATTTTTGGTAATAAGGGATAAAGTATTTTTTACACAGTTTTCAGTACTGACAAGTCCGACTATAAGGAATTCTGATTTAAGGGAAAACGGCTGCAAGGGACAAATTTAAAGTATTTGGTTGGCCAGCTATGCTTCCAATGTTAAAATTATCCGGATTTAAGGGAACCGATATAAGGGATATTCGGATTTAAGGGACTGTTTTTCTACGCTTTTGAGGTCTTTTTGGGTCATTTATAAGGGAAATTGTAATTAACGGAGCCGAGTTGTAAATAAATAGAATATCTCTAAAATACTACTGTATTTTTTACTGTGTACTTGACCATAAGACTGCATTTATCTATTTATCTCAACATTTACATTATCGTTCATTTAAGTAAGTAGGTCCTCTATTTATAGATCACATAGCTTATTTTCTTTTTGTTATTTCTTATTCTATACTGCTTATACCGTCTTCAGTTCTTATTGAGTTCGCAACTGACAATGTCGACTAAGCGGAAAAGAAACACGTTAGACATTGAACAGAAATATCAAATATTAGAAAAGTTAAAGACCCAAACGCAAACAGACATTATCAAAGTAACCGGTATTAGTTTTAGTGTAATAAGTAGAATTAAGCACGAAGGTAACAAAATCACAGCCACTTGGCTAATCGTAAGAGGACAGAACGTGAAAAATTTCATTGAATCTCAATTATTAAAATTAAACAACGGCGTACATATCTTGCCGTTCACATTTTTTGACTAAATAAAACAGGTTTTGAAATTGTAAATAACTTTCGCTTTATAGGGAATTCCCTTACATGGTTAAACGGGAATTCGGCTAAACGGGACTAAAAATGTCGGTCCCCCCAAGTCCCTTATAGTCGGACTTGTCAGTATATAATTTATATTCGTTTTTCTAATTTCCGAATACGTAATCGAATCTAATTTATTAAATCCCGATTTTTGCTGGAGTGATTTTACTCTTAATGACTCGATGAATGACAGCGTTAAAAAGTGCAATACGGAGACAGCAAATATAAATGACGCAGTTAAACGCCGTCTCATGAATTACTGCCGCTCCGAATTTCTCAGGTCGTGACACGCTGCAACCCTTGAGCATCGGGTTTTGTAAGTGCCTCATTACCATCATAGGGACAAAATTTCGAACAACTGGATCGAAATTTTGGTAAAGCCTACATGCAATATTTTCACTTTTTTGAGTAGTTCATACATTTGCCTAGGGATCTGAAAAGAGATATTTTGTATTTTTGCTTTCGTTTAGCTGCAATTAACCACCAAACATGGTAGGATTCTCGTTCTTCATATAATCGCGTCTTAATTTTGACCATTTTTAGTTTCGGTTAGTGACGAAAATAAAAATATTTTCTGGGATTTCGCTTCTCAGTTGCCTAGATACGACATCAGACAACACGGAAAAAAAGTTACCAAGTCATATCTACTGGTTTGATGCTAGTTCTATTTGCGCAAAACACAGCATACGCCCCCTTAAGTTAATATTTCCATTTAGATGGTTGTCACCCTGTACACACATTATCACCAATTCCCCGTAAAACAGAATTAATAATGCACCTGGCAATCAGTGATAACAGCATTAAGCTACAATTATTTCTCAAACGGCGATGAAGAGGAACAAACAAAGATTGTTGGATTATGAAAGTTAATGTATTAGGTAAATTATTAAGTATGTTAATATTAAGTATGCTGTTTTTTTTGCGCAAATAGAAAACAAACAACAGGTTAAAAACAATAGATATGACTATGTAATATCCTATAATAGTGCGCGGGGCTACAAAAGTACGCGGGTCTGTAATAGTACGCGGGTCTGTTTTTGTGTTTTTTATTGCTAGCAGATTAATTAGTTTCACACAATTAGCTATTTTGCACGGGCCAATGTCAAAATGCGTTGCTACACATTTGCGAGAATAGGTACTTACTAGTTAGGTATGATGTTTCAAAATTTTCCTGTTAACATATTGCAATAAAAACAATAGTAATAGGGATTGTGTGTAAGTAAATAATGCATTATCTAAAAAAAATGCAATTTATAAAATTTGAGCCCTAAACATTAAAATTTTGAAAAATATTTGTACATAAAAAATTTAGCAATTTTGAAAATTAGATTTTGTTACAATTAATAATTTTAATACACTTGTAGCTTAAATATTTAAACTTTAACACAGATATTTTGAAGCCATTGTGCATTTTTCGATAGTCATGAAGCTAGGAAATTTTTATTTAAATTATCTAACTTTTTCTGTTAAATCTATTTTTAAATAATATATTCGTTTTGATAATCTTGTGGCTTGCAAGGTGATGGCTGGATAAAATAATTTTCATAAACTCCGAATTTCTACATTTTATTTAGTACGCGGGTCTGTAATAGTACGCGGGTCTGAAAGGTCCAAATTTGGATAGTACGCGGGGCGTACTATTATAGAATATACGGTAGATTTTTATCCATGTTGTCTGACGTCGTATCTAGGCATTTGAGAATCGAAATCCCAAAAATTATTTTTATTTTTTTCACTAACCAACATTAAAATATGCCAAAATTAACAAGCGATTACATGGGGAACGTAGATCATCCCGTGTTTGATAGTTAATTGCAGCTAAATGAAAACGAAAATATCAAATATCTCTTCTGGAATCTCTAGGCAAATGTATGATATACTCAAAAATTTGATAATACTGCATATAAATTTCGCCCCTATATTTCTATACATTTGATCGACATTTTCAATTCATTAGACGGCGTTGAACTACGTCATTTTAATTTGCTGTCATTGTATTGACCTTTTCAACTCTGTCAGTGTCAGTCATTGAGTCAGTGTGAGTAAAATCCGTCCAACTAACAATCGGAATTTAACAAATTAGATCCGATTACGTATTCGCAATTTAGAAGAATGAATATAAATTATACTTTGAAAACTTTGTACAAAATATTTTATTCCTTATTGCCGAAAATTGCTAAAGCTTGACGCCGTTTGAAATTTATAATGTATCTGAAACAAGGTATAGAACACAGATGACGGGCGATTAATTGCAGACAGCATAAATGGTTATTATTTGCTCGGGGTTGCTCAAACACAGTATACGAACTCTTTCCTGTCTGTTTTCAAATACCGCAAATGCTTTAATACATCTGCCAGCGTTGTATTAAAACTCCGCCCTGTACCCCCCGCGTTTGATTAGAGACCCACATTGTATTAGAGACCAGCGTTGCGTCGAAAACTTTGCATTTCCAACCACATATGCGCAATGTTAAAGGATAGCAAATCTCCGCGTTGTATTAAAACTCCAAGCTTTACCCACTGGGTTGTATTAGTGACGTGCGTTATTTTTGAGCATTTACGGTACTTTTTTATTCCCCTGTAATACAGTTCAGCATGAGCAAATTCTTGATGTTCGTTAAAATATTTCCAAACTGCTTCTCAAACGGCGGTGAAAGGAAACAAAAAAACATTTGCTGGATTACGCAAGTTAAGATATAGAATCTTGGTGTCCTACATATAACAAGCAAGCCCCCCTGTAGTGCAATATTTAACATGTTGCCGTTTTAATTATTTAGTAGTTTGTATTGCATTTGTATGGAATTATCTGCGGTAATTCGTGTGGCATATTATTTGGCTTGTCGGCTCAAAAGACAGGCATCTTTCATTTTTGCATTTAATTTTTCGAATAATTTTTTTAACTAAATTTTTACATTTTTTAGAAGAAATCATTCACAAAAAAATTTGAAAAAATGAAAACAAAAAATTGTTTTGCACTTTATCATCTAGACATTATTATTTACACTATAACTAACAATAGGCTGTGTTTGCACGGTGGAAATCACAGCCAATTAGTAAAGGGCTTTAAGTTAACTGGGAAAACTTAAAGGTAATAAAATGAAGGATAAAGGAATGCGTAAATCCCTCAAAAATGAATACTATTGTAGCTTGAAATACAAATTCCTACTGACACGTAGAATTTAATTCTCTATAGAATGGTATATTGTTTATTAGTGTAGGTTTTTAGATTTCTAAGAAAATGCCAATTTTGCTCGGCCAGTAATTAAAATATTTTATTATTTTGTTTGATCTTTCGGAAAAGTTGGGTTTTCCGAAACTGAACTTGGAAAACAAAACACAATATGAGTTCTTCTTAGGTAGTTATCAGATTTCATGAGATTTCGGCTTCAGTCTGGAATCGGATTCCCACAGTCAGCTAGGTCCACGACGCTACATGTAGCGTCTGAGGCGCTGAATGTTTTGACGCTACATGTAGCGTGGGTACGCTGGAAGTGAAGTATTTACGCTGCATCCGGCGCTTTGTGATTCCAATCAGTGTGCGCTACATGCAGCGCCTTTATTGAAAATGTAGCGCACCATATAGGGGTCTTATTACCTAGCTAATTTGTAATAATTTTAATACCATATAAATTATTTCAAGCAAACATTTTATTTCAAAATCATACAAAGAGCATACAAATATAATGCCCAGCAATAAAACAAAATGGAATAGTTTTAACAAAATTGGGATGCTAATTTTAAAAGCTTTTCCTGTAAACGTAACGCCCAAGATTGTAGTTTCCAGCATTTTATGTTACGTGCTGTTTTTATCATTAAATATTACTGCTACAATCTTTTATTAGAAAAACACACGTATACATACACAAATACTGCCAACTATTTTGCTGCTAACTAAAATTATAAGTATATGGCAGCCTTAACAGCAAAAACCAAAAGCACAGTATTAAAATTTTTGAATTTCCCGAAAAGCTTTAAATATTTTGTAAACTCAAGATTTCTTATTGATTTTATTAGGTTATAGCAATTTAGTCTGTCATTCATTAAATTTCGATTCTGACTTGTAAATTTATATAAATAATAAGCATGCTTTAGGCGAAAATGCCTTTAGGTGATTTTAAGTTTTGTAGAAGTACATATTTTTGAATTTGCCGCCAAATCTTAATATCAAAATTTGAACCTAAATGAAATTACACATAAACGATACACCCATCAAACCGAAATGAATGAGCGAATCCAATTAACGTAGTGTGACAGCTCAGATCATGATTAATTTTTAATTGTAATTAAAAAACTTAACTAATTTTTTGTCAATTTTGACCGATGTTAATGCATGATATATCATTTTAAAGCCCTTTAAAAATAAGGAAAACGGGTATTTTGTTTTTGGCCTCCGACGCATACAAACAATTTTAGGCTGAATTTTCAAAAAAAGTAACGATTAAAAAAAAATGGCAAACGTTTGTCGATAAACTCTTCCCTATTGCGTTTTTGGAATCTACAAGTCATTAGCTTTCGAATGGTATATCACACGTTGAAATTGGTTAAGTATCTCAAAAGTGTGAAAAATGTCATTGAGAAATGCAAAACTGAGACAAATTATGTAGATATGTAGAAATAAGGGAATATTGAAAATTTGAACTTCCCGCCAAACCTAAAATGTCAAATTTCGACCGATCACTCTCTTCAAATATAGAGGAGCGATAGGTCAAAATGACGGGAATGAGGAGAAGAACAATATTTATTGCGATTGATGCGCAAATTACCAAAGCTTCAATTTTAAATTGCACATTTAAAGTTAATTATAGTTAAAAAAATAGCAATTTAAATAATTTTGAAGTTTCAACGAATTTCATATTTTTTATTTTTTAAGAGCTTCAAAATGGTATATCGCATGTCAAATTCTGTTGAGAATTGCCTAAGGTTGCTAAATTATGTAGATAGGTAGGAATAAATAAAAATTATTAATTAAACGTGGTGTAAACATCATGTTAAACACATCCTTCCATGAAATGTAATATTTTGAGGTAATATTTCGCTATGTTTATTACTACAAATTATAGGATGTTTGGAAGTTAGCAAATAAAATTTAGCTTAAGCTGCCAAAAAATATTTCTGTTATTTACATAATTTTTCATAAAATTACAGCAATTATAAATAAAGGAGATTGGTACCCCTATTTTAGTTTTAGCGAAGCCGTTGTACGCATAATTGCTACTACCAGGATTTGTAAGTAAACGGCACGGGCGATTTTAAATCGGCACGGTCAATCTGTATATTTTTTTGCGCTGTATTTAGCGCTGTCATTTGTTTTTTGTACCACTCAATACCTTTTTTTACCAAATTAAAACAAATTTTATTTTATTTTACATTATAATACATATTGGACGCCACAATTGCAGTCTTAAAATCATTAAGTGGCGCTGCATGTAGCGCATACTGATTGGAACCATAAAGCGCCGGATGCAGCGTAAGTACTTCACTTCCAGCGTACCACGCTACATGTAGCGTTAAAACATTCAGCGCCTCAGACGCTACATGTAGCGTCTTGGACCTAGCTGACAGTCAGTTCCCGTTACAGTCGCAGAATAAGCTGCCCATAGCGCCAACACCAATAGCACTATTCCTCACTCAGTAACTACAGTACTAGCAGCAGGAAATGCACAGCTTCAATTTTCACCATCAATGTAAACAAACGAGATAAGAAATTCAATGCTCTGTAACAAGAACTAAGAAGGAGGGCAGGAGGAGTGCGGAGCGGAAATTCGAGTACAAGTACCGCACCGACAACGACAACGACAACACACTTAAGTACATATTTGCACAACTTTTACTTTTACCACAGAGCAACACTCGGGATGTGTGGATGCCTGGTTCTGGTTCGAAAGCCCGGGCACTACATTCTACATCAATTGGACATAGGCATAGGGCACAAAGTAAAGTCACACACAACGTGAGTCCCAGCAGATTAAATGTGTACTTTTACATTCTTCAAAGGATACTTAAGGACCATCAACAGGAACCATCCACTCGCCACTACTGTCACCGTCACCTTCCCCGTAACCGTAGTCGTAACCCGTAACCGTAACTATAGCCCGTTCAAACACTGTAGACCCAGACACTTGCAAACTTGAACATTTTTAAATGTGAGAGTTTACTGCATGGGACAGCTGACGAAAATACATGCATATAGGTAGCTACATATCGTCTGTGAAGAACCAAAATGACCCATATCCATTTTTAGCTAAAAACAAAATGCACTGTCTACATACAGAACAAATTAAAAACACATGGTCATGAAAGTGCGTGTAAAGAGAACCTTGTGGATTTAAAAAAAACAAGTAGGTAAATAAAATATTTTACACTTTTCAAAAACATGTAAATAGGACATTTTGCACTTTTAAAAAACATGTGAATAGGACATTTAGCATTTTAAAAAAACATGTAGATAGGACATTTTGCATTTTTAAAAAACATGTAAATAGGACATTTTGCACTTTTAAAAAACATGTAAATAAAATATTTTGCATTTTTTAAAAAACATGTAAATGAAATATTTTGAACTTTAAAAAAAAATGTAAATAGTACATTTTGCTCATTTTAGATACTCGTGATTAGCATTGTAAGCATACGTATCTTATTCACTGTCGTTTTTTTGACATAGCTCATTTTAATTCTAGCATAAATTGGAAGTGGGTCATTTTGGTTATTCAGAGACGATATCAAATGTGGCCTTGGTCAACAAAAACACTAACATGTAAGGTACATACTTATTGACACAGAAGCCAATTACACTTATCCTGGGACACTGGAACACTGGAGATACCTACTGAAGTACATACGTCATGGAATAGTTTGTAAAAATAACACTGTCCCACAAAAGATACACAATAAATAAATGTATTTATATCGAGACATTAAAGACAGTCGTAAGTTAGGAAATTCTGTAGGCTAAACTACAATAGCTACTTACGGCCAACTTTTTGAATAATTAATAATTGAAATGAAAGCAATTGCAAAACTTTAATGGGTACAGAAAAATAGAGATAATTTGAAAAAACTTGTGCGAATTACATTACTCATACAATTAATTGCTAATTATATGCTAAAAATAGTGTACAAAAATTTAAAAACGTTGAAGTCAAATAACATTGCATTGTTAGACGATCGGATACTATGCAAAAGTGAAAACATAATAATTGAGCAGTTTCCGAATATATACTTGTTAGTTTGTTGTTGTTTTCAATTTTCGTATTATTTTTAGAAGATTTTGTTAGTGAATTAAATTAGGAACAACATTTTATTTTTCATATAGTTAAGTGACACAACAAATAATGGGAAACAGTTTTAGCTCAGTAAAAGCGTAATAAACGCTCCGTTCTATACAGTTGAAGAAAAAAAAGTAAAACAAGCCATTTAAGACTTAGTCAAAAAAAATGTTGTTTTATTGTGTGTGACCATTATACCAAAACATAATAAACTTAAGCGCCGTTTGATTATGTGCACCAGCTTTTCCTAGAATCATTGGGCGAGATAAAACATGGTTTTAAATTTAGGTGCAACAATAAAACAGAAGTGGCTTTAGTCGTAACAATTTGAATTTCAAAATAGTTTATTTGTACGTTTTACACTCTTTTAAAAATATTAATGTGCAGACACAGATTTTAATTGTAGCTTTGCATTATAATTAGCAATTACACTTCCCAGTGGGCTTTTACTCCTATGGAAGGTTTGCCACTAATTGAAATTAATTATGTTTTACTACATTATGTTTTGCCATATTTGTAATGACCTTCCAAAAAAATGCACACAGAATAGGTCCGCCAAAATTTCGACTTTCATTGAAACCAACAAATAATGTAAACAGAAGATAGTCCTTTCTGCGTTTAACAATACGCTTGCTTTTGTCTGTTATTGGAACATCAGCGGCAATGGCAATACATTGTAAAACTCACTATAGCCATGTAACATATGGTGTGTGAAGGACCAAAATGACCCATATCCAATTTAAGCTGGAATCAAATAGAGCTATGTCATACAAACAAAATAAGAAACATGCTTAAAATGTTAACTATATGAGTTTTTGAAATCTGGAAAATGTTCTATTTACATGTTTTGGAAAAGTGCAAAATGCTCCATTTAGATGTTTTTGAAAAGTGCAAAATGTTCCATTTAGATGATTTTGAAAAGTGTTATATGTTTTATTTACATTTTTGAATAAAGTGCATTTTCTTTCTATTTAAATGTTTCTGAAAATTGCAAAATGTTCTATTTATATATTTTCGAAAATGTGCAAAAATTTCTAATTCCATGTTTTTGAAAAGATGCAAAAAGTTCTAATTCCATGTTTTTCAAACGGTGCAAACTGTTCTATTTACATATTTTTAAAAGTGCAAAACATTCTATTTCAATGCTTTCAGGACATATTTGAATATTTTTGTAGATAGTGGATATTGTTTTTAGCTACAAATGGAAATGGGTCATTTTGGTTCTTCACAGACGATATAGTACACTATAACTTACAAATAGCTGAACATATAAAAAATCCAAATTAATTATAAAAAAGAAGCATGACGGAGACGGAGACGTAACTAAAACTTATTCGCACCATTGCAATGCAATGTCGATAATTATTGTACCTCTCAATTCTGTAGTTCGTAGTTCTATTCATCTCTCTGTACAACTTTTTCACTCCCATCAGTGTTATTTGTTCCTTCGCTTTGTTATTTTCTTGTATATGTTTCTTAAGAAATGAAAAATCTCAATCTCTCAAAATCTCAAAGAAAAGTTTCCCGTTCCCGTTGCCGGCGAAGCAAGTAAGTAAACAAAATAAAAGTCAACTAAAAGTAAAGAGGGGGGAATAACTTTTCTTTTGTGAACTTATTTACACTTTGAGTCTTATTTACTTTCATGTTTATTTCAATCTCACTTTCCAACCAACAAATTTAAAACTTTAGCATTACCCCCAATTTTTGAAACTTTAGGAAACTTTTGCACAACTCCAAACTGAACTGAACCGATGGGATGTTGCAATGAGGCGAAAAAACGACACATTTGACAATCATCATGAGACAGAAAAACTTACTTTTTGACTTTTGGATGTAATTTTGAAAATTACAAATTACCTACAACCCTTTTCTTGGAATTCGTATCAAAAATTCTAAATTTGGAATAGAAAACAACAACATTGTGAAAGAAAAAGATTCTAAATGCCTACGATATTCGTCGTCTATGACGAATCAAAATGACCCATTTCCAATTTATGCTAGAATTAAAATGAGCTGTGTCAAAAAAATACAGTGAATAAATAAGATGCATGCTTACAATGCTAATCATCGAGTTTATAAATTGAGCTAAATTGTTCTATTTACATCTTTTTTAAAAGGTAACAAATGTCTTATTTACATGTTTTTTTAAATTGCAAAATACTCTATTTAAATGTTTTTTGAAAGTTCAAAATATTCTGTTAACATGTTTTTGGAAAAGTGTAAAATATTCAATTACCATGTTTTTTGAAATGTGCCAAATATTCTATTTTGGTGTTTTTTTAAAGTGCATAATATTCTATGTATGTGTTTTTTAAAATTGCAAAATATTCTGTTTATGTATTTTTGAAAAGTGCAAAATATTCTATTTACATATTTTTTTAAAAGTGCAAAATATTCTATTTACCTGTGTTTTTAGAAGCGCAAAATATTATCTTTAGGCGTTTTTTAAAAGTGTAAAATGTCCTACTTAAATGTTTTAAAAAAGTGAAAATTATTCTGTTCTTGTTCTCTGAAAAATGCATAAGGCTCTATTTAAATGCTTTGATGAACATGGTATTTTATTTTTTTTCAGGAGATTGTGCATTTTGCTTGAAACTAAAAATAGATATGGGTCATTTTGGTTCTTCACAGAGGAGATCCATTAAAGTAATAACAAATTTGGAATTCATAAAAACTAAAAATAAACTACACGATCCATTGTATAAGTAGCAAAACAGAAGAAATGAAATGTGAAAAGTAAGAATTAAATATGCATGAAAATAGAATGTTGTTGTTGTTGCTGTTGTTGTTGACGGTGGCACAAAAAGATATTTTAAGAAAATCTAGAAATTGAAATACGAAAAATAATAAAAGTACTAAAAATTACGTAATTAACTTTAATCAGGATCCGTATACATGTAAAAGTAATGTAATTTGTACTGTGAGGGATCTGTGTGGCCAACTTACCCATTTGGGGTGTTACGAATTGAGGAATCTACCGTGTGCGTGTACAGACTTCATTTCGTTTTCTTAGTTTGACATGCGGATTTTGAAAAAGTGAACTTTGTTAACTCGTAAACTTACGCCCTTTACGCCCTACGCAATATGCAAAACTCAAGCGAATGTAATTTAATGTGGTCGCAAAGTATCTACATCTACCTACAAATAAAGAAAAGAAAATGGGCTTAAAGAAGGAATATAAAAAACTCCATTTTCTGCTTCTTGTCATTCCAAGGATTCGTAGCTATGCGCTTTGAATCTAAAACCTTAACAGCATAGCGGATACGTCCAAACATTTGAATTTTCAGAAAAGTTGTACGCAAGTGTAAATCTGACAACTTTGTGAAACTTTTCATTGTAACAAAGCGCAAATACAAACCTCAAAGTTTTGTTCTGGGTCAAAAGTTGTTGATAGTCTGTGAATTTGTATAATAGATACATATTATACAGTGTACACGTTATTTGGAATTTGGAAATTCAAACCTTTTTTTTTATTTTGCTTCCGCATCTTTATGCATACTTTCCATTTCCACCCATTTACATTCGAATTTAAATTTTTAAAATTACATGATTTATTCAGAATTTTAGTTTGAAGAAAGTATTTTTTTTACTTGTGACAGCGTATTTCAGTTTCTTAAATTCTGTGTAAAAGCTTTGAGTTTTGAATCAAATAATTTTATAAATGTATTTTATGTTTTATTATATGTATTTTATGTATCAATTTAAAAACCTAAATTTTGAAAAATCTGAAAAAGAGAGAAAACGAGATTGAGATGCATGTCACATTAAACAAAAAGACTAAAAACATGTTTGCGCGCAAATCGGCGCATGCAGTTTGCTCAAAATTTAAAACATTCACAAATTGAGTTTGCACGTCAAATCGCGCATTAAAATTAAACATTTTTAAAAATCCAAAAAAGATAGAAATTGAAATTAAGATGCATGCCATATATTACAAATAGACTTAAAACATTATTTGAACGCAAATTGAAGTATGCCATTTTCTCAAAATTTAAATGATTGACGAATTAAGTTTGCACGTCAAATCGCACTTGACAAATTCAAAATTTTAAAAAATCTGAAAAATATAGGGGACAAGAGCCAGATGCGTGCTACATCATACAAAAAGACTTTTAACAATGTTTGCGCGCAAAGGAACTCATTCAGTTTTTTCAAAATTTTAGGTATTCACAAATTAAGTTTGCACCTCAAATCGTATCACAAAAATTCGAAATTTTGAAAAATCTGAAAATAATGGAAAACGAGATTAGGATGCATGCTTCACTTAACAAATAGACTCAACAAATTATTTTCGAGCAAAATAGCGCATACAGTTTTTAAAAAATTTTAAATACTGACAAATTTACTTTTCACGTCAAATCGCACTTAGAAAATTTAAAATTTTGAAAAATATGCAAAAGAGTGAAATCAAGATCGAGATGCATGCAACACCATACAAATAGACTCAACACATTATTTGCGCGCAAAGTGGCGTATGCCGTTTGTTTAAATTTTGAATTATTGACAAATTAGGTTTGCACGTAAAATCGCAATTATTGAAAAATTCAAAATTTTAAAAAATCTGAAAAAGCTAGAAAACGAAATCCAGATGTATACCACATCATACAAAAAGATTTAAATCTATGTTTGCGCGCAAAATGGCTCATGCAGTTTGCTAAAAATTGAATTATTCACGAATTAAGATTGCACGTAAGATCGCGCTTTACAAATTCATACTTTTGAAAAATCTAAGAAAAATTAAAATCGAGATCCAATTGCATGTCACATCATACAAAAAGACTCAAAACTATGTTTGCGCGCATAATGGCTCATGGGATTTGGTCAAAAATGAAATTACTCACAAAGTTGTTAAGGTGATAATGACGCAGGGGTGGGTGAGTCCAAAAAGGAAGACAATTTGAATGACAACATTTACGGACGATCCCATCTTTGTAATTTTACATCCTATTACTTCTAATCCCCAATCTGCTGCCTGTGTAACTACGGGCAGTGTATTTTTGAGCTGTGCTTTAGATCTTACCGGAAATTAAACAGCTCAAGGGTCGTCCACCAATTACGTTAAGGAAAGAGGCAAGTTTTGCATCCCCTCTCTCCTCTCTTCCTCACCTATAGTTTAGAAATTCCATAATTTATAGCTTCATATGAATCGTACATAAGTCGTTCCGCTCGCCTCCCCCCCCCCGCATTTAAACGTCGTTGATGGACGCCCCCCAACATTTTATTTGCAGTATCACCCACATCGGTGTAAAATATAGGAAACTTATACACTAGGTAGGTCAGTAGGTAATAAGTTAGCATATACTTTAGCATATCTCGATTTACTTTAAATTTAAAAAAAATTTAAATAAAGAATCTAATCACATTTTTTAAAAATTTAGTTTACGATGAAACTTGGTATTACGTAGGAATTATCAGTACTGATATTTGATTAGTCACGAAGGTTCCAGAGGAAATTACGTGTTATACTTTGCTCTACTTTTCCTAACGTTGCAATATATTATGGGTTTGCTTGATTGCTCAGAAAATAAAAGTTAATTAGCTATAATTACACAATTAATCTCTGCAAAAAACAGTTCTAAAAAATCATGTCAAAACAAATAAAAGACAATCCGTCATTTTTGTGGGAAAGCCCAAATCGTGTTTCTTCTTATATCACAAAATATCATTAAAAAAATGAAACAAAAAATTTAGTAAACATTTATAATGAAACCTTAGGCCTCAGGTGTGCAGGATCAGTTTTGTCAGGTGACCAACACCAAAGCCAACGCTATCAGGGCCGGACGAAGGAATTACTTTTAGGGAACAATTTGTTTCCATACAAAAACCACCATTTTGATTTTACTGGTGTTTTTTTTGGTGAAGCAAAAAGCAAAATGTTGTATTTACATGTTTTAGAAATGTGAAAAATATTTTTTTACTTGATTCAGAAAATTGTAAAATGTTGTATTTACATGTTTCGGAAAAGTGCAAAATGTTCTTTTTACTTGATTTAGAAAACTGCTCAATGTTCTATTTACATGTTTTGAGAAAAGTGGAAAATGTTTTAATTCCATGTTTTTGAAATGTCATAATATTATTTTTACGCATTTTTGAAAAGTGCTCAATGTTCCATTTACATGTTTTGAGAAAAGTGGAAAATATTTTATTTCCATGTTTTTCAAATGTACAAACAAATTTATTTTGCATGTTTTTGAAAGGTCCAAATATTCTTTTTACACATTTTTAAAAACTCCAAAATGTTCCATTTACATGTTATTTTGAAAATTTAAGCAGCGGGGCGGGGGCTGCCTGCGCTGGCCGCATTATCCGGCCCTGAACTCTATAACTTTAACACCACAGCAGTGGTGACGCTGATGCTCGAGATTTGTAAAATAATAAATTAACTAATCATAAAATTCTTTTGTCCGGAAAAAAACAATGTGTGCATTGCAAAACAAAAAAAAGAAGGAAAACTTCACAGCTCTGCCTGTGAATTGTAAACAGTCGAGAATAATTATAGTCCAAAATAATTTAATCTAATCAGATATTGTGTGCCTTAAACTGATATCCCTTTCTAAATAGTTGGAGGTTGTAAGATTTTTCTGCACTTGGAAACCAAAACCAAAGTAGTTAATAGTAGAAGTAGAGCTGCAATATTATTGCAATTACCTACGTCAAAGTTCAAAGTTTTGGGTTCAAATTTAAAATGTAGATTAATGTTGGTAAAACAGGAAAAACAAGACCTTCTTAAAATTAGCCATAAAATTAATCAATAATAATTATTATGTACTACATGGGACATTATTTGAGCTGTATTACGGAAATTGAAATGTGGAGCATGTTTGCCCAGGGCCGGACGAAGGAATTTGCTTTTAGGCAGCAATTCGTTTCCATACAAAAACTACTATTTAGATTTTATTGATGGTTTTCTTTGGTAAGCAATATGTTGTAGTTACATGTTTTAGAAAAGTGCAAAATTTTAGTTTTACTTGATTCTGAAAAGTTCAAAATGTTCTATTATCATGTTTTGAGAAAAGTGGAAAATGTTTTATGTGCATGTTTTTTAAATGAACAAAAATGTTTAATTGCCTGTTTTTCAAAATTGTTAAATGTTTTATTTTTATGTTTTTAAAATTTACTAAAAATTATACTTGAATGTTTTTGAATAGTCAAAATATTCTTTTTTTATATTTTTGAAAACTGCAAAATGTTCAATTTACATGTTTTCTGAAAATTCAGAAAGAAAGGGGGGCTGCCTGCGCTGGCTGCATTTTCCGGCCCTGTGTTTACCGAGTCAGTTGTCAGTTTCTAGCCGTATCACATTTTATCATTAGAAAATCAGCTGGTTCTGGTTACCACAAATAAAACAATCTAAAAGCTAAAAGATTCAGGTATCGATTACAAAACTTCTTCCTCCAATTTAAAATCTAGTTTAAACTTTAAACTGTGTCATATTAGAGGCAAACAATTAGACGAAAACTGACGCAATAAAAATAATTTAATTTTTTAATTTTGCAACCTCAATTTTAATCTACTTGCGAATGTCAACAACTTTACAATAGTGAAATCATAGATGTTTGTTCTGATTCAGTTATGTACCTAGGCAGGTTCATTTAATTACACATTAATTATTGAATACAAATTAGTGTTACTTTAACGCCGCTTTAGTAATTTACTGCGTTGCCGCGTCGACACAGGTGCACAGGTATCGGTTCCTTTCTGGCTTGGGCGCAACTACAAGCAATAATTCAGGATACACAAAGGTCATGTCATTTCGAAAAAATTTTTCGTAGTTCAAAACACTGCTTCCCTTAATTAAATAGTTTTATATTAATGCTCTAAATTTATTTTCCTTTATGATAAACCCAATTCAATCAATCTATTTTATTATTTAATAAATCAAAAAATCTTCTTTTTTTTACTACAGAATTGCTAAGCATTTGGGTCATGTCATTACATCCATATCGTCTGTGAAGAACCAAAATGACCCATATCCAGTATTAGCTGAAAACAAAAACCCACTATCTACAAAAATATTGAAACATGCCTTGAAAGCAATTAAATAGATTATTTTGCACATTTTAAAAACGTGTAAATAGAACATTTTACCCTTTTCAAAAACATGGAATTAAAACATTTTACACTTTTCAAAAACATGTAAATAGAACATTTTACACGTTTCAAAAACTCTCAATTAACATTTTACGCATGTTTCTCATTTTGTTTTTATGACATATCTCACAAGGGAATGGTTTTACATGGTACGCGCCAATTTCAAAAAATCATATCTTCAAAAATCAGGCTACTTTCAAATAGTAGGGATCCAAAGTAACTCGATTGCATTTTGCTTTGTTTGGTCACAGTAGCCCGCCAAAGTTTTAAAAAATTCAAATTTTAATATTTTGCCGCCCTGTAACTTCTACAGTTCTCATCCGATTTTGACGAAATTTGGTTTTTTCTAACGTTTAGACTCTTTTCTACAAAGGAATTTCAGGATTTTTGAAAATTCGAAAATTTTCATTTTTTCGAAAAAATTGGTCAATAAAATTAGACCTTAAAAATAATGTTTTTTCAAAAATTTGTCGAAAAAATGAAAATTTTCGAATTTTAAAAAATCCTGAAATTGCTTTGTGGAAAAGAGTCTAAACGTTAGAAAAAACCAAATTTTGTCAAAATCGGATGAGAACTGTAGAAGTTACAGGGCGGCAAAGTATTAAAATTTGAATTTTTTAAAACTTTGGCGGGCTACTGTGACCAAACAAAGCAAAATGCAATCGAGTTACTTTGGATCCCTACTATTTGAAAGTAGCCTGTTTTTTTAGATATGACTTTTTGAATTTGGCGCGTACCATGTAAAACCATTCCCTTGTCAGTTGGATTCTAGTTTAAATTGGATATGGGTCATTTTGATTCTTCACAGACGATATGTGTACTTTACGAAATCAAGATTTAATCAAATAAAGTTCAAATACCTACTCCGAATTTTTAAAAATCCTTTTTTTCTTAGAACATTTCCAACTAAATTCGCAATTCCAATCAGAGTTTCCGAATATCTGAAGGAAACAATTGGACATATGAATTCCTGTCGTATAACCATCCGCGTGAGTGACACACGAAGGCGAAGGGAATAAAAGTCCCAAAGCCAAAAGCAGAAAAAAAAGCCGAACCAAAGCCAAAGCCAAGCCGTACTATACTACTACAATGAAATGGAATGGAAATTGTAATAAAAATGGTAATGGAAAAGAAGGGGAAATCCTCAGGGGAAGATAACTGCTGACTCTACTAAACTTAAACCGAACCTCCGAAGAACCAAAACTGAAACCGTAAAATCAAACGTAAATCCTAGACTGAAAAGCCGTAGCTGATCTCAGAGACCAGGGCTACTCACTGGCACTGGCTGGGCTACAGGTATCAATATATCACTCCTAAAAATATTTCCAAAGCCCAAAAGATTGAGTACTACTGCTCAGAAAAAAGACACTTTTTAAAAATAAATGATGATAAAAAATTACAAAAATTCTTAAGAAAAATCCAAAGAAGCTCTACAAAAAAAACTTGAAATAATTTAAGAAAGTGCTTAAAACGTAAGCGTTGGAAAAGTTGGAGTGAAAAATTCGAAAAATAAAAAACGGTGAAAGTATGATGAATGAAGGTAATAAAATGGAAGGATATAGAAAAAGAGCGATCATCTCTTTTGACTTTTGGGCACTTCATACGTATGTACATACATTATTATTATTAGATTCCTGAGTCTAGCTCAGCCCTGTGTGTTAGGGGTCATCCATAAATGATGTCGTGGGTAGGGCAAAAGGGGTATTGGTATTATGGTATTGATAACGATAACATGCCATATGTTAAAGAAAGCCGTTTAGGCATTTTTAAAGTGATGACATATAGGGATGGGTGGGTTCTTATAAAGAGTGAAAATTTTGGTAACATCATTTATGGACAACCCCTTATACCTTTCTACCATTTTCCTCTATTTTTTCCCGTCTTTTTTTTTATTTACAGCTTGAAACTTGTCGAAGTCGAAGTCGAATTCGAAGTCGACGAAGAAGTGAAACTTGTTCCTCTTGCTTTCCACTGAATAAAACATTAAGTCCACCAACGCACTGTGGAGAGTACACAACGTAACTTTGAGAAAACATGTGTCACATGGCGTAGGGTGACAAGGGAAGACGTATCGATGTAAAATGTTGACATTCATGTACATAATACATCAAGTTGCTATCACACATGTACATGGTGCCAGCTCAAGCCAACAGAAGAGGAAACAGGTCGGCTATTTTGCCCTTCAGAGTGAATATACAATACATCATCATAATATCTCTCAAAATTCTAAAAAAGAAATGCAAAACTATAATAATTTTATTATGAGTGGGTGGGGAGGCGCGGGTCCGGAGTCTGGAGGATAGGAAATATATAGGGCAGTTGCCCACCCCAAAAAGAATGTTTTAACGTCGTTGCTAACTTAAACGAAGATGGCACGCTTAAGCCAGTGAAGAATCGTAAAATATTCCATTTCTTTATTTAGCTAGAAACAGAAATCACTGTCTACAACAACATAAAATTAAAATATGATCATAAAAACATTTAAACAGAACATTTTGCACTTTCAAAAAATGTAATTCGAACAATTTGCACACTTCAAAAACATGAATTTAGAATATTTTGCAAATTTAAAAAACATGAAAATACAACATTTTGCACATTTCAAAAATATGTAAATGGAACATTTTGCACTCTACAAAAACATGTATTTAGAACATTTTGCACATTGCAAAAACATTTAAATAGAAAATTTTGTACATTAAAAAAAACATGTATGTAGAACATTTTTACATTTACAAAACTCTGTATTAATATTTTACTCAACTATCTCACTTTGTATTTTTTTGACATAGCTCATTTAAATTCTTGCTCACATTGGATTTGGATTCGGACAATTTTGATTCTTCACTCACGATAAGTATGTCCCATTCTACAAAGTATTTCTAGATCCGCCCGTGTTGATGGGGCATATCGTGGGCGAAGTATCAAATCCGCTTCCTTCCAATTTTCGCTGGAACCAAATCCGCTTCCTTCCATTTTACCTTAAAAACAAATCCGCTTCCTTCCAATTTTGATTTAAATAAGCGTTTTTGTTGACCAATTCATAATAACATGCATATAAAAAGTGCAAATTGCTCTAATTGCATCAAATCCTAAAACGCAATACGTTCTAACTACATGGATTTTAAAACAGCAAATGGTTCTAACTACATGATTTAAAAAAATCAAAATCCACTAAATACATGATATTAGTCACAAACTGTTCTAACGACATGATTTCGAATGCAATTTGTTATAACTACATAGGCTTGAGTTGCAAACTTATCTAACTAGGTAAATGATTTTAAAAAATACAAAATGTTATAACTACATTGTATTAAGTTAAAAAATGTTAAAACTACACTGTATTAAGTTGCAAAATGTTATAACTACACTGTATTAAGTTGCAAAATGTTATAACTACATTGTGTTAAGTTGCAAAATGTTATAACTACATTGTATTAAGTTGCAAAATGTTATAACTACATTGTATTAAGTTGCAAAATGTTATAACTACATTGTATTAGGCTGCAAAATGTTATAACTACACTGTATTAAGTTGCAAAATGTTATAACTACATTGTATTAAGTTGCAAAATGTTATAACTACACTGTATTAAGTTGCAAAATGTTATAACTACACTGTATTAAGTTGCAAAATGTTATAACTACACTGTATTAAGTTGCAAAATGTTATAACTACATTGTATTAAGTTGCAAAATGTTATAACTACATTTTATTATGTTGCAAAATGTTATAACTACATTGTATTAGGTTGCAAACTAATCTAACTACATAATTTTAAAAATTGCAAAACATTCTAACTACGTGATTCAAGAGCGCAATTTCCTTTAACTACATGGTTTTAAAAAGTTCAAAATGTTCTATCTTCATGATTTTTAGTGGCAAACTGTTCTAACTAGATCATTTTAAAAATTAAAAAAAGGTTTTAATTGCATGTTTTTATAATTTTAAACTGTTTTAGTTACAAAATATTACGGATGCAAAATGATCTAAATACAACGTTTGAGAAGTGCAAAAAGCTATAACCAAGTGTAATACTCAAAACTACGTAATAAGAACATTTTGTACTTTTCAAATATATGTATTTAAATCAATTTGCAACTTGAAATTAAAACCATGTGGTTAAATCATTTCGCAATTTTTTTATTATGTAGTTAGATAAGTTTTCAACTTAAAACTATCTAGTTAGATTAATTTTCAACATGAAACCGTGCAGTTGGATTAATTTGTTACTAACATCATGTAACTGTTATTCAGTAGATTTTGATTTTGTTTTAAATTATGTAGTTAGAACCATTTGCAGTTTTAAAATCCATATTGTTAGAACGTTTTGCGTTTTAGGATATTATGCAATTAAAACATTTTGCACTTTTTAAAATAATCTAGTCAGAACAGTTTGCCACTCAAAATCATGCAGTTAGAACATTTTGAACTTTTTAAATCCCTGTAGTTAGAGGAAATTGCGCTCTTGAATCACGTAGTTAGAATGTTTTGTAATTTTTAAAATTATGTAGTTAGATTAGTTTGCAACCTAATACAATGTAGTTATAACATTTTTCAACTTAATACAATGTAGTTATAACATTTTGCAACTTAATACAATGCAGTTATAACATTTTGCAACTTAATACAATGTAATTATAACATTTTGCAACTTAATACAGTGTAGTTATAACATTTTGCAACTAAATACAATGTAGTTATAACATTTTTCAACTTAATACAATGTAGTTATAACATTTTGTATTTTTTAAAATCATTTACCTAGTTAGATTAGTTTGCAACTTAAGCCTATGTAGTTAGAACAAATTGCATTCGAAATCATATCGTTAGAACGTTTTGCGTTTTAGGATTTGATGCAATTTAGAGCAATTTGCACTTTTCATATGCATGTTATTATGAATTGATCAACAAAAACGGTTATTTAAATCAAAATTGGAAGGAAGCGGATTTGTTTTTAAGGGAAAATGGAAGGAAGCGGATTTGGTTCTAGCGAAAAGTGGAAGGAAGCGGATTTGATACTTCGCCCACGATATGTAGAATGTAGGTACTTATACAGATTCTTTATGAATTTTAAGTCAAAAATAACAATAGGGTAAGTATACATTTTTGGGTATTAGAAGCATTTTTTAATTCGTTTTAAAAGTGACTCGTAATTATTACGCCGCTTACGTTTTTAAAAGTAAAACTTCGGTTCTTAATAAACTATATTGACAGTGGAAGCATTTTGTAGTGACCCAAACGTCCGAATCGTAAAACAAAACAGTGTAATACGGGGATTAGGAATCGCATATCATTGGAAGTGTTGCGTTGTGGTTGTAGTTAGAAAATTGGTTATTTCCAGTATTTCCAGTTTCACAATATTGAACATATCGTCTGTGAAGAACCAAAATTGCCCATATCCATTTGTAGCTAAAAACAATATCAACTATCTACAAAAATATTTAAATATGTCTTGAAAGCATTTAAATAGAACACTTTCCACTTTCAAAAATATGTAAATACAACATTGCACACTTTTCAAAAACATGGAATTAGAACATTTTGCACATTTTCAAAAACATGTATATACCATGACATTTTACATTGTTAAAAAACATGAAAATAGAACATGTCACGCTTTTCAAAACTCCCAATTAAAATTTTACGCATGTTTCTTATTTTGTTTTTATGACAAAGCTCAGGTTGATTCTAGCATAAATTGGATATGGGTCATTTTGGTTCTTCACAGACGATATGACCAGTACCAGTACCAGTACCAGTCGTGCATCATCTTCACTGAGTCATTCAGCCTGTAGCAAATAAACTCCGTAATAATATTACACAAATAAATCCTCATTATCAAGTCTTTTATCAGCTGTTACGATTCTGTTTTCGCGAAGCGAATTTCCGGAATTAAATTTCAGTTAGACATTATCGAACTCTAGAACTGTCTGTTGTTGATCACTTCCTGTCTGTGCTAATGACGTCTTCTGTCCACAAAACGAAAGTCCAGCTGTCCAAATAATACGAAATGTATGTAAATATTAAACAATGATAACTGATACATAGTGAGGCCTGAGAAATTAATCATTACTAAAACAATACCTCATGCTATACACTATACAGTGAACAAGCCGTACACTCGTTATAGTCGACGGCGACGGAATAGTCTGGGGGCCATTCATAGCTTACGTCAGCTCGAAAATGACATTGCACATAATTACATAAGTTAGTTGTGTTCTTTTGTTTCTTAGCCTGGACACCGTTTGGTTTGTTTCTGGAAAAAAATCCGGTACATAATTGTCAGTGACAAATATCAGACGGATAAATCCGATTAAGCTAAACATGATTTAATGGACGTATCCGTATTGCCCAACAAAAGAAATTTGGGCTAGTTTTAAAAAACTACTTAAGTTAAACTTTGACTTGACCGATACCGTACTACACAGTAGCGGATCTAGTTGAACTGTACGCTAAAAACGCAAATAAGACTTATCGAGTTTTCCCATACAACTATTCATATCGTGAGTGAAGAATCAAAATGACCCATATCCAATATAAGCTAAAGTCAAACTGAGATGTTATAAAAACGCTAAATAAAAAAGATGCGTTACATGTTAATAAAGCGATTTTGAAAATTGTAAAATGATCTAATTCCATGTTTTTCAAAAGTGTAAAATTTTCTAATTCTATGTTTTTGAAAAGTGTAAAATGTTCTATTTACATGTTTTTGTAAAGTGCAAAATGAGCTATTTACACGTTTTTAAAAAGTGCAAAATGAACTATTTACATCTTTTTAAAAAGTGCAAAATGTTGAATTTAAACGCTTTAAAGTCATGATAATTCAATATTTTTGTAGATATTGGAATTTGGTTTTAGCTAAACATGGACATGTGTCATTTCTGTACTTCACCGACATTATGATGAGCTGCAAAATATTTTGAAATGGTTAAAATGAAAAATAAATTAGCGAAACACAGTAAACTTATATAATATCATTTTCCCTGCATAGTTCAACGTACCTGTATGATTCCAGTCCCTGTTGTAAATTGCCTTATTTAGCATTACAACCCAAATTCCCTTTTGTCCATAAATAGTAGAAAATAAGTTAATAAGTAGGAACTTATTTCCAAATTGAAGTCGAAGCGTACAACAAATGCCCTGTAGTAAAACTGTAGGAAGCTATAAAGGGACCAAAATGCATTGAATTGGGTGACACGGAGGAGGAGAATGCAGAGTGCGCCCGTGATTCCTGATTATGAAACTGATACGCGTAGCCCTCACAATTTGAAAGATAAATCAGCGTAGTGTTTTAATCTTAATCCCATAATACACTCAGCATTCGTATCAAACAAATCAGACAGAGAGCCACAGGGAAGTGGGACACATACCCGTAAGTAAAACCCATCTCGCCAAACGCATAACCTGCTCTCCAGCTATACAGCCAGACCAGTACCAGAGCCCGTTCCAAAAAGTCGTAGTGGAAAGTTAACAAAAGTAAAGTAGGGCCATACATTACAATTCTGATAACAAAGTGAAAGTAGTCGAGGTAACATATGGCACTTTTCCTCCCGGATAAACACAAAATTTAACAGTGTGTACATAGCGTCACTAAAGTCTCAAAATGACCCATTTTCATTTTTAGCGTAAATCAAAATGGGCTATCTACAAACAAAATGTAAAAGAATTTAAGTACTGTAGGGGCAACCGAGAGTGAGGTCTAGCAAGGATAAAGCTATCGTTCATTTGCATGCAAAATTTATCCTTGCCAGACCTCACTCTCGGTTGCCCCTACAGTACAACATTTTGCACATTTAAAAAACATGTAAATACAACATTTTGCACTTCTCAAAAACATGTAAATACAACATTTTACACTTTTCAAAAACATGTAAATACAACATTTTGCACTTCTCAAAAACATGTAAATACAACATTTTACACTTTTCAAAAACATGCAAATGGAATATTTTGTATTTTTTTAAAATATGTAAATAGAATAGCTTTTCACTTTAAAAAAAAATTTTTAATGCAACTGATTTCTACCTATTTTTTTAAATATGTATGCGTATAAGATTTTACACATTTCAAAAACGTGACAATAGAAACGATTGTACATTTCAAAACCATGTAAATAGGACAATTCACACTTTGTAGAAAGAAGCAAAAATAAAACGTTTTACACTTTTTAGAAAAGCGTAAATATAGAACGTTACATACGTCTCAAAAACATAAATAGAATATTTTTCAATTTTCAAGATACGTTAAAATAGAAAATTTTATAAATTTCAAAAGCTTGTAAATACAAGATTTTAAACTTTTTAGCAAAACACAAAAAAAGGATTTTACACTTTTTCGAAAAACGCAAAGAACAAAGTTCACACTTTTTAAAAAAACGCAAAAAAGCATTTAAAATGTTTTACAAAAACGTAAGACTAAAGCATTATATTTTTTTATCTCAAAAATATGTAAATAGACCATTCTGCACATTTCTAAAACATGTAAATAGAACATTTTACACTTTTCAAGAAACGTAAAAATATGCCGAACATTTTGTGAATTTCAAAAACTTGCAAATAAAAACAACATTTTATACTTTTAAAAAACTGTACAATATACATGCTTACATCTTAAAAACATTCAAATAGAACATCTTGCAGTCTTTAAATACTCGTAATTATTAAAATTTCAAAAATCTATCTCATTTCATACATATTTTTTTAACATAGCTCATTTTATTCCTAACCTTAAATTCGATATGATCTGTTTTGACTCTTCACTTAGAATATTGACTATACAAGAAATACGAAATGTATTTAAAGTTTGTGCAGATCACTACTCAAGATTCACCATATTACAGCCAATAACCATGTCTACTAAAAAGGACTCGAGATACATAATTTTATAGAATATACAACATATCTTACACCCTATAAGGAAATATCAAAATATGTGAAAAAATACTCCAAAGCCCCAAATAGAAATTACTCACACTGATAATCGCGAGTTTTATCATAATTGAACCTACATACATTGTACTATACAAAGCACAAAGCCATATATTACTACGTATACTACAGGCACCAGTCTCTATACTATGAAAACGATAGCAAAACTGAAAAGCTCGGGACCAGACAAGACGGCAACAGTTTACCCCCGAAACTTCCATGAAAAAAATTAAAGGAGAAACCTGAGCCAGGAAAAGGGACGGGAAGACGGGAATAAACTGCTATACATATAATTTATGGTCCATGCTATGCTATGCTATGATATGGCATCCATATGCAGTATATGAAATCCCACCATTTTTTATCCATTTTTTTTCATATATCCTTATGCCGTATAGTATTTGTAATGCAACTTTATTCTGCAAAAAAAGAGCATATTTCAACAAAGTTTTAGATGCACACGACGAAAAAAGAGTCATAATTTGGCTTACGTCATTTATGGACAATCCCTAAGTAAGCTATAATATAGTTGAAAAAGTTTTTTAAATAGTGCACAAAAAATATACAAAACAATTGTGGTTTAACACCGTTCAGTAAAATAGTTGCGAAAAAACTAAATATGGTGACATTTTAAACTATAGTATTAAAAATCACACATTCATTTAACATAAGGGGGCGGCCATCAATGACGTTCAGATTTTGGGGAAGAAGGGAGAGGCAAATGACCTGTCTTAATTTTTTATGACGATACACTTTGAAAGTGCTAAACTAAAGGTGAGTGATGGGGTGTTTCAAAAATAATTTTTTCCTCGACGTCATTAATGGACGATCCCTAAAATGGTCATATAAACCTTTAAAAAAAGTTCTTTTCGGAATCCAAAATCTTTATAGCATATCGTCTGTGAAGAACCAAAATGACCCATATCCATATTTAGCTAAAAACAATATCCACTATCTACAAAAATATTCAATCATGTCTTGAGAGCATTTAAATACAACATTTTACACTTTAAAAAAACATGTAAATGGAACATTTTGCACCTTTTAAAAACATGGAATTAAAACATTTTACATTTTACAAATACATGTAAATGGAACATTTTGCACTTTTCAAAAACATGTAAATGGAACATTTTGCACTTTTCAAAAACATGTAAATGGAACATTTTGCACTTTTCAAAAACATGTAAATGGAACAATTTGCACTTTTCAAAAACATGTAAATATAACATTTTACATTTTTCAAAAAATCTTAATTAACATTTGACGCATGTTTCTCATTTTGTATTTATGACATAGCTCATTTTGATTCTAGTTTAAATTGGATATGGGTAATTTTGGTTCTTCACACACGGTATTATGTATTTTGCTAAAATAGGCTGATGAAAGTGAAAGAAGTGCACACACCTTGTATTTGATAAAATATACTGACTGAGAATAAGGTTTGTTTTTTTATATGAAATTCAAAGAGAACTATGAAAGCCATAGAAGGAAAGCGAGTAGTAAAGATCCCATAGAGAGATGGTCCAATATGATCGTCCATGACCAGATGATAAATTTCCACATGGAAATTCTTGATCTAAACTTTGCATTAAGGAGCAACATTCAACTAACGTAAGCATTTCCTATTTATTTTATACACACTACACGCAAGTATGAACATCATCATCATATAGTTTCCGAGCGTTACCTTTCATTTTCTTCTTTTTTTCTTTTCATTGGGGAGGGAACCGTGACCTCGTAACTTTTTGAAAAACCTTGCTTTTCTTTAATCTTTTAAAAGTCCCAGAGTCACAAGGAACTGACAGATGCGATGAGAGACAGATGGTTATAGTTTTCAATCCTACTTTTTTAAATTTATGTACTTACCGATACCTAAACAGATACTTTCAATAATTAGACATATTAACGATTATCAGTATGGTTTTATAGTTATTTAGGAATTTAATTCACGACTAAAATTTTAAGATTTTAAAACTTAGAATCATAGTCTGTGGTTCAGAGGCAAGGATGTATATGCCTGGGAATTTCATTGCTGACACTCATTTTTGTAGCCATTGATTTTAACTGCACAAAAAATTGGTCTATTTAACCTTTAACTGTGAAAAACAGGTGAGTCCGATCACTCCCAAAAGCAAAACAAAAATCGTTTTAAAAACTAAATTTAAATTGGTTTTACAATTTTCAATTTACAATACTAACATATCGCCAGTAAAGGCTCAAAATGACCCATATCTATTTTTGTAGATAGACGTAAAATTTACGACCCACAAAACAAATGTCATGATTATAAAAGAATGTAAATTAGAGCAATTTGCACTTTTTAAAAACATGTAAATAGAACATTTCGAACTTTTTAAAAACACGTAAATCCAATACTATCCACGTTTTAAAAACCGTGCAAATTGAATATTTTGCACGATTCAAAAACATCTAAATGTAATATTTAACACGATTCAAAAACATCTAAATGAAATACTTTGCGCTTTTCAAAAACATGTTAATAGAACATTTTACACTTTTCAAAAACATGCAAATTAAAAATTTTTCACTTTTCAAAAACATGATAATAGAATGTTTCGCAAATTTTAAAACACTAAAATTTTACACACATAACTCATTTAGTTTTTTTTGACATAGCTCACTTTAATTTTAGCCTCAATTAGATATGGGCTATTTTGATTCTTCCCTCCTACTACAAGCTGACGGACGATGAAGAATGCGTTCAACAATGCATTTTTAATTTTTACATAGCAGCGTTTGAACTAAAAAAATTTCACTTTTACATAGAGTGTGTATATAATGGAAGGGAAAGCGCAAATGGTATGAAAGTGTATGAAATATTTTGGTATGATAAATAGTTTGCGGTCCTGCTGCGTTGCAATGAAAGCGTATTATATGAAAAGGGTGTGATACCCGCGTAGTGTTGAATGAAATGGAATTTTTGGGATGCCTATCTTTTCCTTATCACACAAGGATAGGAGATGCGAATTTAAGGTGTGCACACAATACACAGTACACAGAGCAATAAAAAAGGCAGGGATCGTCCACGAATGATGTCACGAGCAGAGTCTACTTGGATATCCCATGTTACCCAAAAATGGTTAAGCTGATGACAGGAGGGTTCCTATAGAAATTTGAATTTTTCAATGACATCATTTATGGACCATCCCTTTTAGCACTGTGTAGCATTCGGTTGTACTGTACGCCATGCGGTTAGTATGTCCTCCGTGTGACCATGGAAAGTTTGAAGATAAATTAAAGTTTTGAATTGTCAGGTGGAAAGAATGAAAATGAGAGCGGAAAAAGTGAAAGGAAAAACAATAGTTTTCCCTCTTTTCCCTTTTGGTTTTACTTTCATTTGTTCTAATAATGGTCGTGCATGTAGTGCTCCGTCCGTCTCCTTTCTTCGTCCACATGTCGTATTTATTCTTTAGGTTTAAAGCCTGTTGGGGATAGTACATAAATGACGTCGTGGATAGGGTCAATAATGGGTCAGCTTAGATACTGATATGACACCCAATATATTGAAGATACTATATATGGTTATGCTGATGATAGGGGGGTCATATATATATAGTCCTAAAAATACTGATTTTTCCATGACATGATTTATGGACGACCCATTATAGAGTTGTATATGCTTTATTTATGCATGGGCTAATTTTTATTATTTAATGTCCAAAATGCCACTCTGTTGTGTCTACAAAGTTAGTGGCATGGTAACCCACTTACGTTTAATTCGTTTCACAGGATTTTTTTTGACAACTTTCTCAATTGAAACCGAAGCTATATTCACGTTTATTTGTACCACATAATTAGAGCTGTGGAAATACCTGCTTGGATTTTTTAATCTGGTTTTTGAAATTGAAAAAATGACGCGCAGTTAGTACAATTAAAGATTTAAAAAAGGCAAATTTTGTATAAATACACTTTAGTTTAGACAAAGGCTTTCCAATAAAGCAAAATCATGATTTTAAGTAATTTTAATAATTCGCAGTTATAAATACTGTAGACTTTTATAAAACATAAAATTCCAACATTTTTAGCACATTTTAAAAATATTATGATGTGAATTTTCAAATTTTTTAAAAACATGAAATTTTCTTTTTTTTAATTATGTTTTTTAAAATACCTCGTTTCGTATTTTTTTATGTTTCAAAAATTTATAGTAACTTTATTACAACTTGCACTTTTGTTCAAAACAGTAATTTTGCAACTTTTTTAAAACTAAAAAAATATTGACTTTAGTTTTATATAAATATTTTTTTAGAATTTGACAATTTTGGAAATTTTTAAACAATAAAATTGTTGCACATTTGGAGCGGTTTTAAAAATGTATGTAGGTACATAAATGCTGTTTTTTTAAATAAGAAAATAACTTAACAAAATTCTGTCTGTTTTTCGCCTTTACAATCTGTAGCAGGTTTTATCAATGGACTACAGAAAAATAGGTTTGAGGTTTTAAATTTAAACAAAATTCATACACGTTGTTTTTGCGTACTTGAATTTAAATTATTAAATATTTCTTATCAAATTCAAAATTCTCAAGATATTTCCTCTAAATACAATGACAATGACATAATGTGATAAAAAAACAAAAATGTTTATGTGCAATAAAAAAAGAAGAAATTCACGCGCTTGCAATATTTTTAGCTTCTTAAAAAATGTAAGAGACACACGTGCACAATTTAGATCAAAAATTCCGCAAATACTTTTTACTAAAAGCTTAAATTCCTTAAATATCAAAGCTTTGTTGTTACGCAAGATGTCTGCTATATTTTTCAAGAGAAAAGTTTCTTTATTGAATTAATTTAAGTCTGTGCATGTAATTTATTACAAAAATTGTAAACACTATGTTATTTTATTTTCATTATATTTAGAAAGATACAAAAATTAATTTTGACGATATAGGTAACAGGCGTTGGTACATTTTAAGATTATTAAAAAAGTTATTTCTGTAATGCTTTTGATGTTGTTTGATGAGTCAAGCAGACAAAATTTGATTCTTTTTTATTACACCGTAATGTATTATAGAATCTGAATTTATTATTCCTGTAAAAATTATAGACATGAGGATATCTCCTTTTTTGTGTGAAGGGGGGGGGGAGGACACGTCTACCCAACTATCTACAGAATTTTGTTGTTCAGCATAAAGCGTTTTATATGTAGCGTCCCTTCAGGGCCGGACGAAGGAATTGGTTTTAGGCAGGAATTTGTTTCTATACAAAAACAAAAACCACCATTTTTATTTTATTGATAGTTTTCTTTGGCAAAGCAAAATGTTGTATTTGCATGTTTCAGAAAAGTGCAAATTGTTCTATTTACATTTTTTGAGAAAAGTGGTAAATGTTTCAATTCCATGTTTTTGAAATGTACAAAACAAAATTTATTTCCATGTTTTTAAAACGTCAAAATATTCTTTTTACGTATTTTTGAAAAGTGCAAAATGTTCCATTTACATGTTTTGAGAGAATTCAAGTAGTAGGGGCTGCCTGCGCTGGCCGCATTATCCGGCCCTGCCTCCCTCACACTATGTCCTATGCTGCGCCGTGTGTACACGCTCGTAATCCGCTCGCGCTCTTGGTTATAAATCATAAATATAAACATTTGGAATTTCTCACTCTAAACAGACTAAAGACTCTCCACTCTAAAGTTACTCACGTAATGACGCTAAACACGGGGAGATATGTGAACAGGATGGAAATGCATAAATAATCGAGGAAGACAAGTAAACCAACTATGATATGAGTAAAAGTGTGGTGGCTATATGGAGCGTAGTAGTAGTAGAGTACTACACGTCTTATACGGTTCGGTTACGGTTACGATGGTTCTTTGTATGCTTGCAGGTTTCAAAGCGGCGGCAACTATTAAATACATTTCTGTAATAAATATACAAGTATGCCACTTTTGTTATGGCTAGAATATAATCCATCATGAAACTGCTACTACTACTACTACTGATACAAACTTAAGCACACTGTACAAAGTAGACCGGGTGTCAGGGGCGGATCTAGACATAATTTATGGGTGGGCAGTACATTCATTATAGTCAGTGAAGAATCATAATGCAGGGCCGGATAATACGGCCAGCAAGGGAAGCCGCTGCTTGAATTTTCAAAAAAACATGTAAATGGTACATTTTGCGGCTTTCAAAAATATGTAAAAACAAATATTGTGGCGTTTCAAAAACATGTAAAATAATTTTCTTTTGTACATTTCAAAAACATGTAAATAGAATATTTTGCAATTTTCTCAAAACATGTACATATAATATTTTGCAATTTTCTGAGTCAAGTAAAAATAACATTTTAAACTTTTCTAAAACACGTGAATACAATATGTTGATTTACCAAAGAAAACCATCAATAAAATCAAAATAATGGTTTTTTTATGGAATCAAATTGCTGCCTAAAAGCAATTCCTTCGTCCGGCCCTGTCAAAATGGTCTATTTCTAAAAGCTAGGATCAAACTGAGCCATGCCGAAAAACCCTACATGAGATAGAACAAAATGTTACATTTTTACGACTTTTAAAAAACGTGCATATTATTTAATTCAGACGTATTTGAAATGTGCAAAATGTTGTATTTACACGTTTTTAAAAAGTTTAAAATGTTTTATTTACAATTTTTTGAAAAGTGCAAAATTTTCTATTTACATGCTTAAAAAAGTGCAAAATATTCTAAACACATGTTTTTGAAAGGTGCAAAATGTTCTGATTTCACATGCTTTAGAAATATGCAAAATTTTCTTTTTACATTCTTTTCTGATCCTGATATTTTAATTTTATTGAACAGACAGTGAATTTTCATTCTAGCTGTAATGCATATGGAACATTTTGACTCTTCACTGACAACCTAAGCCGGCCATCTTGATTGAAGTGCCCCTATACATATGTCAGCCTATGTTAAAAAATGCATTTATCCGGATCCGCGCCTGAAAGGAGCATAGGTACGAGTATGTAGCTACTAACATAAGTAACTTGTACACATTAGGTTCATTATGTTCTAAATGCATATAAGTAGACTGGCCACGTGAAGAAATATAACGGGCTTCCTTGTCTATGCCTCCTTTATGACTATTCTTCCATCCTTTCCTTTCTTCCCTGTTGGCGTTTCGTAGCTCCACCAATGAAGTACACACAGTGCTGGATCCTCCTTCTGTTCCTGCTGAGTTTTCTTCTGCCTTCGTCTTGTCAGCTGGGACTTGGATACAATAATCTTAACTCACTTTCTTTACACACGCTCCGTCTCCGTACGCCGTACGCCATAAGGAACTAACTGCCTCTGTATGGTGGTCGTCTGCTTTCTTGAAAAGTACAAAACGCAAGCTCTCCCCGTCTCTCTCTCTCCACTTCGACTTGGCCTCTGTCTCTGGGGCATCCACAAATTACGTCAAAGTAATCCTTTAATTATGCATAGTAGTAGGGCTCGTGTTTTAAATTTGCTCTTATACAAAGTTGTGTTGCTATTTTAAATAATTTAAAATGCACTTTTTTTCAGAGACAGAGAAGTTAGGAATTTTTTAAGAAAGTTGCATTCATTTGCAAGTAGTGTAAAATGCTTGTCTTGTTACACAGTGTTATGTTCTTGGCAAAATTCAGCAATACTTGCGTACATTTATATAAAAAACTTTAAGCGAAACATTCTTTACTAAAATGACTCACAGGAAAATATTTTTACTGATTTTGAAAAACTCGTAAATAGAATATATTGCACTTTTCTAACAATCGTAAATAAAATAGTTTGCACTTTTCAAAAGCTCGTAAATAGAACATTTTGTACTTTTCAAAAAAGCGTTAATAAAATAGTTTGCACTTTTCAAAAGCTTGTAAATAGAATATTTTGTACTTTTCAAAAAAGCGTAAATAAAATAGTTTGCACTTTTCAAAAGCTCGTAAATAGAATATTTTGTACTTTTCAAAAACGCGTAAATAAAATAATTTGCAATTTTCAAAAGCTCGTAAATAGAATATTTTGTACTTTTCAAAAAAGCGTAAATACAATAGTTTGCAATTTTCAAAAACGCGTAAATAAAATAATTTGCACTTTTCAAAAACTCGTAAATAGAATATATTGCACTTTTCAAAAACGCGTAATTAAAAAATTGTGTACTTTTCAAAAACGCGTAAATAAAATAATTTTCACTTTTCAAAAACAAAAGTAAATATAAAGAAGTTTACACACTTTTCAAAACCTGTAAATAGAGTATTTTAAGTCTTAAAACAAGTACGTGAGTTGAACATTTTCACACTTTTCAAAACTTGTAAATAGAACATTTTGCACTTTTCAAAAAAATCGTACAAAACAATTTCACATATTTCAAAAACATGTTAATTAATAGAATATTTCCCAATTCTCAAAAATCTGTAAATAGAATATTTCACACTTTTCAAAAACATGTAAATAGAACTTTTCCCTCGTTTCAAAAAACACGTAAATAGAATATATTACACTTATCAAACTCATATAAAAAGAATATTTCCCAATTTTCAAAAATGTATACGCAAAACAGTACATAACAGTAATAGGGCTCTGCCCCCGTAATGTAATTTATGAATAGACCCCATTAATACCTATGCAATATTTTAATGTTGTGTGTGTGTTCAGCTCTTTCTCGTGAATTTTCGCATAACGAACCAAAGCCAAAACCAAAACCAAAACCAATGAACCAACGAACCAACCTGCCTATATCTTTATATAGGCTCCGGCTCCAGCTCCGTCTCCACAGTACACACGTTCATTTTCTGACTCTGTGTGAGTTGTGCTGTCGGTTCGGTTTTTTCCCCTCTTCACTCTCTCTCTCCACTACGCTCCGTCCGTATCTCTACGGTTCTACTTTTGGTAGACTTTGGTTTCGGCTTTGGGTTTTATTTAGGTATTTGAGGAGTGTCGTTCCCTCGGCTGGATTTTAGTTCTCGTCGTGCTTCCGTCGGACAGACTGAGAGACTTGGGCTCATACTCACAACACACACAGTACAGCAGGCCACTTGTCTCTGTCGCTCTCTCTTTAATTCCTTCTTCATCTCGTCTTCATCTTCATCTCCTTCTTCTGTACATCTTCTTCAACACAAGACACGAAGGAGGGAGGGAACAGATCAGAACAGAAGACACACACACTCTCGTCCTTTGATCTCCTCTTCTTATCCCTTGTTTTATTTATAGCAATTTGCTCCGTTTTTTTAGTTCAGTTTTTACTTTCTTAACTTTAACTCAGAACGATATCCAAAACTCTTGCACAAAATTCAACATACTACACAGAGCAGCAGCAGCACTCTGTCTCACTCACTCAGCTGGTCCGTGTTGTGTTATTATTATTATGCAGTAGTGAAGCCGGTCCCGGTCCCGGTCACAAAACCGAACCCGAACTCGAAACCGAAACCGAAACCAAAACCAACACTGAAACTGCATCTCCTGTAACTATACGTGTACTAACTGCAAAAAAAAGGGATACCCATAATAAGTCTAAGGAGCGACTCCCACCAAATCTTACACACTAACAACTGAACACCGAAACGGAAACCGAAACCGAAACCGACTCCGAAAAAACAGACACACGAAGACGAGGAAAACCAAAAGCAAAGAAGCAGACGAAGTCGCAAGTCAAAAACGTGAGCGTCCTGAGCTGAATATTTTACAAGACAATACAATAATGTATTGAATGTGCAGCGAGCATCAGAAGCAACAGCAGCAGCAGCATCTCAGTCTTAATCTTCTTCTGTACTCGCATGGTACTACTACTACTACCACTACTACGCTGTGGAATTGGCACTCGTCTCTTTCGTCCGTCGATTCTGCCTACAAAAAAGTGTTTCGGTTTCCTACAACGGCAGGACGAGTATAGGTACTTTGAACAACGCAACGGATTGAGACGTGAGAAGACGTTTTAAGTTGCGATTTACACACACAGAAATACAAAAATACAAAATAGGAAAATCAACTCCATTTTTATACGAAGCACTTCTACTGCTATTAGAAGTAATACTAAAGAAAATTGGAAATATTGAAAAGTGGGCAAACAAATCGGCGCTTTAAATCCGATTTTTTAAATTCTCTCAGAGATGTGCAACCATTTTCAGTTACCTGCACTTTGGGTAGAATTTTTTTCGGTGGAAACTTAACTGAGCGGCGTTAAAGTTTTACACAATTTTGACCTTCTGAGAAACTCAGTGACTGAATAAACTGACAGGACAAAAGCGGATAACTGAAGTGCAGTAGATTAGCATACAATTTTCAAAAATATTGAAAAGACCGGATCAGCTACATTTCGTGATCATTAGTTACAAGTACCAGTCATTGCAGGAGATATACACAAAAAAAAAAGACGGGAAAGAAATCAAAAATAAATGTCTTTGTGAAGCCGTATAGTTTTGGTCGTTCTTTTAGAAAAGAGACGACATCCACAAGTCCAAGTCAAGTGTCTTAAAAGTATTGAGCTTCTTTTGAGACTTGCAATTCGTTCGCTGTTTTTTTTGAACGCAACAAGAAAGGGAGAAAAAAATATTCGAGAGTGAGAACAAAAGTTTGAGAAAATAAAAATAAACGCGTTCACACAAAGATACGAGATGAAAGTATGAAAGTGAGTGAGAGTCAGAGTCAGGGGCAAAGAATCCAGAGTCAGTCACAGGAAACAGAAACGAAAACTAATTCTTCTTGTGTGCAACATAGGAAGGAACTGAATCTGAAAGCGGGCGACGCAGTTTAACAGCAGTATTAAAAGAAGCGTCCAAGAGACAAGACGAAGTAGTAGTACCTAGACCTACAAAATACATTTTTCGGTGAACACAAAACAAAATTATTAAAGGTGCGTGTGTTCTTTCTACCAGTACCATAGTACCAGTGAATGTGGCAAAATTTTTGTGTTTGAATTCAAAAAAGAAAATTAATGCAAATAAAATAAAGTGTACCTAAAAACAATATTCGAAACAAACTAGAAATGCAAATAAAAGTGCAGTGCACACGTTAATTTATTTAGCATTCCTGATTTTTGCTTTGAATTTTGCGAAATATTTTTGTACTTTATTCGTCTGGTAGTATGGCGGCTTCTCGTGGTGGCTTATTGTGCGGACCATTTTGAAATTTATGTATAAAAATACACTTCAAAATTTATTCTGAAAAATCAACTACTCATAGTTTGTGATTGTGATAAAAATTGTAAAGCTTGAGAATTATTTGGCAAAATATTTTCGAATTTTATTTTCTTCCAGAAGAATAAATTACTACACACACACATACTTTCTCTTAAAACCTACTGGTGCTATGCTAAAAGGCTAAAATGTTAAACTTTGGTGGTTAATAAAATTACAAAATTGCCTATACACACTTGCTTACCTGGAATTAATTAAAGCTATACTCAATTTTATGAACGTACCTTTAAATGTACAAGAAAAAAAATATTGATGAGCTGTAACATTTTTTTAAAGATTTTCTTTTTGGTTTGAGAAAAATCCTACTGTGAATCAAGTGCAACTTACGATTTTATAATTAGAAAAAAAAAGTATTATTCATACTTTACTACTACTACTAACTATACTATATACTACCACTAAAAGAACGGAAAGGTGAAACCAAATACTTGGAGCTTGTCTAAAAATTCTAAAAATGTAAGTTTATTTTTACAGTAAATCTGCCGTGTAAAAATCCGTGCAACTGAAACATATTTTAGTAATTATAGAATCTCACATTACCCACAGGTATTAAACCTGAATTTTTGAAAGTAAAAGGCGAATTAATTTAAACTCTAAAAGGGCAATTTAAATGCGCCTTAAATAAGTCATTATTTTGTAACGTTTGAATCTAAACCGGTAAACCATTGGTGACCTTATACTCTGTACTCTGTGCGCTCTCAGGATATAGTCAATTAAAACAAAATTGCAATAAATAGTTTACCTTCCTAACCGAGCAAGTAAAGTCGGTTATTATTTTATTACGTAGCGAGTTCAAAATCGTGTACACCTATTTACATACCACTAAATAATTTGACAAATATCGATTAAAACTATTGACTTCAATGCCGTTTGAAATTAAATAATCTACTATATAGGCCCACACGGTGCCACTTTCCTCCTTTGCTTCTACTGCAAATGAAACGGAGAAATACTGAAAAAATTTTAAATCATTAATTGAAGTGAGGGATCGTCCATAAATGATGTCACGGGTAGGGTCAATAGCTCCTTTTGGCCACTGTCTACTTTTGACATCCCATGCTAAATAGATAGTAATTTACGCAATGGTTAAGCTCATTCCAGGGGGTGTCATATGGTTCTAGAAATGTAAATGTTTCATAAAATCATTTATGGAAGACCCCCATTTTATAAACGTATTTATTTCCATAAATCCGGTATACATTTCAGTATCAAATGAAGCAAAAGTGAAACTACGATGTAGAACTTGCTAACCACTGAACAATATTACTTAAGCGGCGTGTAGATTTTGCAAATAAAAATCAATTTTAAACTGCATTGCCTTACCAATTAAATTTTTAAACCAGTAAAGCAGTTTAGCGTAAAGCACTCAAAGGAAGGAAGGTACGGTGTAATAAATCGAGAATTTGAAACCCACAAACAATTTTAATTTAAAACGGTAATCAACACTTTTTTACGCAAGTGTACAGTTCTAAAGTTCTACAGGTAGAAGAGGACTACAGGCTAATTAATAGCCAAGTATAAGCACAGCCTTATTTCCCTATGATACGGGTACCTACCTACGCAGTACTAATGTGACGGTATATCCTATATAGCTAAATGGCTCTTTTGCTATATGCGCTGTATAGTCCAGTGAGTGTCCTATAATTTTTCATTTGCCTTCGTCCAATTAAAGTCAAGTATAGATTACTTTACATCTCCCTTCATTTAAAAGTATGTCGGTTGCGTTGTTCCTTGGAAATTTCCCACTCCCTCTCCTTTTAACTTAAGAGCTACCAATCTACTAACTAGCAAGAACGGTAGCGGGAACGGGAATGGCAACGGTTACGGTTACGGCTTCGGCTGTCGCTCGCCCAGTTCTCTGAAATACAGGAGCTACATTTATTATACACACGCTTCTATTCTATTTCCACCTGTCTCTATTTTAACTCCTCTGTTTCTATTTTATTCCTTTCGGTTCTGCTCACTCCTTTTGTCTGTATACGCTGAGCCGTGCTGTACAGGTAAAAGATGTGCACCAACCGACCAGACCGGGTGAACACTCAACCTGAACGAGCACCCGCACCAAGACCAAGAAATCGTATCGCTACTGAAGGATCAAAATTCAAAATTAACGTTTTCCAAAACACTAAAATCAAAACTGTCTATCTCCAATTCTCATTAGTAGCAAAATTGCCGTTTTCTTAATCATATAAAAGCAGAATTGTCTATCTCAAATGCTCATTAATAGCAAAATTACCGTTTTCGCAAACACTAAAAGCAAAACTGTCTATCTCCAATTTACATTAGTAGCGAAATTGCCGCTTTCTAAATCACGCTGAAAGCAAAAATGCATTTTTCAAATTCTTACAAATAGCAAAATTCGCTTTTCCAAATCACACTAAAAGAGAAATAGTATATCTAAAAATCTCATAAATAGCAAAATTTCTGTTTTCCAAAACACTAAAAGCAAAATTATCTATCTCAAATTCTCACTGATACAAAAATTTGCCATTATCCAATCTGTACTAAAATCAAAATTGCCCATCTCCAGTTTATGACTTAAACAGTGCCAAATTTGTTTTTTGAGCACAAGAGGCAAACCACAAAAAAACATGCTATATAATAAAATTAAATACTTTCAAAAATTGAAATGCGGTGAATTCTGCTCTTAAATTTGGTGAGAATTTGAGATGGGCAATTTTACTCCTTCAGTGTAGCGAAACACACTGTGTATACAGTGAATAGTGATAGCGTGAAAATTATTGGACAGAAACGGAAGGGAGAAAGTCGAGAAAGTACCTACCCACTGTGGAGAAAGTTAATGTTGGAAAGTCGGACGTTGGACTTTGGACGCGGATGGAGGAGTTGGAGAGCAGAGAATAATTTATTATTGATGACAATGTGAATAACGAGGCGGAAAAGGGGAGCGAGAGAGTTGGACAAGTCGCGTACATGTTTACTACTTTATACCCCTGTAGCTTCGGCCTATATAGCAACACGTTTTTAGTAGACCTTCCTATATAACTACCTACATACAGTGGCGCGAGTTAAGTCACTTAAATTATAAGTACAGATATATGTATTGTCGAAACCTACATTTAACTTTGCATTTGTGCTCTTGCATGTAAAAGCTTAATACGACTTACGCTTTCCAACTCCAACTCCAACGGCGACTCACGGTGACTGTATAGATTTGCCAGTGATTAATTTTGAAAAGCGAAGGTGGATTTGAATTCAACGCTACGTACGACTTCTACTTGGAATTGATTTGACTTGATTGAATTGCATTCTTCAAATTCAAATACAAATATATACAGGGAGAGAAAGGTAATTTCAATGCCACTGCGATGGTACTGTCCCAGTGAACAGTCAACAGATACATACGGTGCCTAGGTAACATACACGAATGCGATACACAGATAATATTACACAGAGCTAAAGGCCAACTATGTGATGATTAAAATTCTGCAGGAGTAGAATGTGAGTTTCATTTTCTATTCTTATTTTTTTTTTGAAATAGGATAAAAGTCGTGGGTCTTGCAGGCAGGTCGCGTGGAAGGAGAAATGAAATAATTTAGAAAATGGAATTTAAGGTGAAAAAAATGGCATGTATGTAGTTGTTTATGTGCAGGACAGAATGTACACCAAAATCGAATAGTAAATGAAAAACTCCCATTTGTAGTTAGATAAGGTGTGTTCAGAGTCACCATTAGTAGATGAGTATATTTTAGTAATGTAAGATTCGATCATGTCATGCCACAAATGATGTTTTCAGAAGTCACTGATGGATAAAATATTTTAAGATAAAATAATACAATTAACATTTTTAAATGATAACCCACCATGTTTGCAAACTGATTTAGAGAAAATTTGAGAAATTAGTTCATGCTTTGTATTTCAGTCAAAAATACTCTTTTTAGCAGTAAAATAGTTATTCAGTTTCTATTTGATTTTTTAATATTCGGCATGATTACGAGAGTTAAACTAAATCTGTTATAGAAAATGGTAATGCATTTAAATAAAGCATAATTTTATTAGCAATGAAATTTTAGTTTGGAGTTTCATAACCTAAACAAATCTTTAGTTTGATTTTATGTGCATTTTTTATAATTTTTTTATGAAGTGCAGAAAAATAAAAAGTTGTATGTATATGGAAGGGTTAAAAATGTTTTTATTTGCAGTGAAATCATATTATTTAGGATTTTTTTGTTTCATCTAAAAGGTACAATTCTTTGTAAAAAGTTTAGAAAAAAAGATTTAAAATTAGTATCACAAAATTTTTTCTCAAAATGTGTTAACTGAGTTGCTCAAAACTCTAAATTTTTTTAGAAGAATTTAATTTATGGAAAAAAACTCTAAATAGCAGTGACAAATTGTGTATCTTGAAAAAACTTAATTTCACTGCTTTGAAAAAAACTGCTACTACGAAAATATGCTCTTGTATTTAGTTTGTTTCTCTCATATCGATATTGATATGAGTTCTTTTCCTTTTCAAACCTTTTTTTTATTTGCTAGTTTTCTATACTTTCTTCTGACGCTCATTGCACTCTTTGTCTTCTTTCCTACAATGCAATACAATGAATCATATTGACTTGTTTTATTATTGTGTCTTGTACTACTACTGCACTGTTCATACAGTACAGATATTTATTGGAACAAGCATATTTGGGCGGCTGTGTATTTTCCACACTATGTACATACATATGCACACATTTCAACTGTTGGTTGAAATAAGTAAAGAAAGTTTGGACATTGAGACGTTTTCTGCGCCTTCCTTCCCTTGTTCCCTTCTTCTCTGTTGTTGTTGTTGGTTCGATAGAATAGAAATAATAGAGTGCAAGAAAGTGTGCTCTCACTTGTTCGAGTTCATTCCAGTCCCACGTCCCACTGCACTACTCCCGCATGACAACCAATACGACCGGAGATACCCTATGAGACACGAAACTTTACTATACAGTTCAACAAGGCAATGCACTTAGCGTATAAGGTTCTACAGGTGTTGTAAAGTTCCCAATTTTCGGAGCCGAATAATGCGGTGAGCGCAGGCAGTCCTCCTGCTTGAATTTTCTAAAAAAATGTAAATGGAACAGTTTGCAGTTTTCAAACGTATGTAAAAAAACATTTTGATTTTTAAAAATCATGCAAAATAAAAATTCTTTGCACTTTTCAAAAACATGCAAATAGAACATTTTGTACCTTTCAAAAACATGTAAATTGAGCATTTTGAAATTTTCAAAATCATGCAAAATAAAATTTCTTTGTATATTTCAAAAACTTTGAAATAAAACATTTAACACTTTTCTCAAAACATGTCAATAGGACATTTTGCACTTTTCTGAATCAAGTAAATCAAAAATTTTGCACTTTTCTAAACCATGTAAATACAAAATTTTGCACTTTTTTAAATCAAGTAAAAACAACATTTTGCCCTTTTCTAAAACATGTCAATAGAACATTTTGCACTTTTCTGAATCAAGTAGAAACAACATTTTGCACTTTTTTAAAACATGTTAATGCAAAATTTTGCTTTACCAAAGAAAACCATCAATAAAATCTAAATGGTGGTTCTCATATGGAAATAAATTGCTTTCTAAAATCAATTTCTTCGTTCGGCCCTGCTGAATTTAGTTTTATGAGTTCCAGGTCAAAGTAGGTCGTTCCATGGGACAGTGTAGTTCTCTTGCAGCAGGCGATAAGTTTCAGTCAGTACTGTTGTGCATAAAAAATTCAGCTAATTTCAAAATAGCACATTCGTTTAAAAAATAACCGCCATTTTCAAAAAAAAACTACTAACAATCATGGGTCCAGGGAAGATTTTTAACAAAATGGCGTTTTTTAAAAACAAAATGGCTGCGATTATTATTTCTTTAGAACTAAATTTACTTAACTACTACAGTAACATCCTATCAGTTCCACATTGGAACTCGGCCGGATTATACAGAACGGATGCTAAGAACTTGACAGCACTGTCCATATAGCTGCATTTACTACGCATTTACTTCAAATCTACATACATACATAGATATAGCCCATGTATGACGACGATATGAGCGCCTTTGTCAAAAACGTTACTCTGTATAGTTTCAGTGTAAAATCTCAGAACTTTCTCCGTTCTTTCTGTCGCTTTTACAATTTCAAGCAGTCAACTAGTTACAATTTTTTTCTCAATGTAAGAAAAGTAACACCATTCAAAGTCTCTCAAAGTTTTTTTTTCTTCTTTTTGTAAACTTTCTCTTCTCCATTTCTTTCGCTTTATTTGAGGCTTGACTGTATGAGACTTTTGTTGTTTAGATTTGGATTGGAAACGGAAGTTGGGATTTAGTCCCGGGACCGGGACCGAGACCGAGACGGCTCCCGGTTTCACTCTCGGTGATTTGATGGGGTAGAGTGAAATTGAGTGGAAGAAAAGAGAGGAATTGTAATGAAATTAATATAGTTATTTCCCAAAATTGAGCACTACTCAGCAGTAATGACCTGTCGACGAATGGGTATTAGGACACGTGTGTGTGTGTGGAGTACGTTCGCGTTTGTTTGTGCTCCCGATATTATCATCATCTTGAGTGGTCTGATGGTTTGTAATTAAGGGATGATTTCTTGTAGGTATAGGTTCCTACCTTTGTTTCCAGTTGCTTTCAGCTGTAATTTGTCGTACTTCTATTTTAGCGTAATTACGTAGTCGTGTAGCCGTAAACGTAGCCGTACTATTCCTCTTCTGTATTGAGTACAATGTATTTTTATTGAAAAAGGAAGTTTAGTGTACAGGGCCGGATAATGAGTCCAGCGCAGGTGTCCCCGCTGCGCTGCTTGAATTTTCAAAACAACATGTACATGGAAAATTTTGTCGTTTTTATAAAAATTTAAAAAGAATATTTTGGATTTTCGAAAACATGCGAATAAATTTCCTTGCACATTCCAAAAGCATGGAAATAGAACATTTTGTACTTTTAGAAAACATGTAAATCAAACGTTTTGTATCTTTCAAAAACATGCAAATTGAACATTTTGCACTTTTCAAAAACATGTAAATAGAACATTTCGTACTTTTTAAAAACATGTGAATGGAACATTTTGTAGTTTTCTAAAAAATGTAAATAGAATATTTTGGAATTTCGAAAACATGCGAATAAAAAGTTTCGTACATTTGAAAAACATGCAAATAAAAAGCTTCGTACATTTCAAAAGCATAAAAACTGAACATTTTGCACTTTTTAAAAACATGCAAATAAAAAGTTTTGTACATTTCAAAAACATGCAATTTAAACATTTGGCACTTTTCAAAAACAATTAAATACAACATTTTGCTTTACCAAAGAAATCCATCAATAAAATCAAAATGGTGGTTTCTGTATAGAAACAAATTGCTGCCTAAAACCAATTCCTTCGTTCGGCCCTGTGTGTGTAAAATAGGATATTGTAATCAATCATCGAAGGAAGTGTTTTCAGTGTTATTTTGTTTTATTAGATATCCTTTTTTACTTTTTACATTGTGCTTAGTTACTTTTAAGAGTGTGGCCTATGTAGCTACACAGAATAATATAGCTTGACGATGGTAATTAATTTTTGTTTTCATTTTGGTTTCATACTTTCTACGTCTGTTTTGAGATTAAAATGTGAGGAAATTCCCTGGGTTTGTTTGTAGAGTAATTTTGGAAAGATGTTTTGTTTTCCGAAATGGAAAACTCACACCACATGACACCTATGCTATTGTGTGTGAGTTCTGTTTTGTGGAGTGTCTGGGCTTAGTACTACATAAATAGATGTGGTTTAGTCCTTGCTTCTCGGTATCGGTTTAGACAGGTCATAAATCTTGCTAGATTTTAATGCTTTTAAATTTTCCCGTTGCACGATTACCTTATTCAACGTGTGGAACCAGAAACCAGGCAACCAGGCTGCTGGTGCTGGCAGCCGTTGTTAACTGTAAAATGAAAATGAATTATTTTGGAGTACTAACAATTACATAATGTAAAATGTACACGAAGCTATGGAATTGCTTGTCAAAAGGAAGGGGTTTTCAATTAATATTAAGCATATAGGTAGGCTTAAAAAATTTTTTTTAAAAATTAGAACGCTATATAAGTAAAAATAAATTCGTGAGTGAAGAATCAAAATGAGGCAAATCTACTTTAGGTTTTTAAGCTGGAAGTAGAAGGAACAATGTATAGAAAAATTCACTAGATCAAATATAATGTTTTTTACAAGTATTTTAAAAGGCGGGAAATATTCTATTTACATGTTCTCAAAAGTGTGAAAATATTCTAATTTTATGATTTTTTAAAAGATGGAAAATATTCTTTTTACGTGTTTTAATGTTCTACTTACGATTTTTAAAAAGATGGAAAATGCTCTTTTTACATGTTTTGAAAAGTGTGAAAATGTTCTATTTACGGTTTGTAAAAGGATGGAAAATGTTCTATTTACATGTTTTGAAAAGTGAGAAAATGCTCTATTTACATGTTTTGAAAAGTGAGAAAATGCTCTATTTACATGTTTTGAAAAGTGAGAAAATGCTCTATTTACATGTTTTGAAAAGTGAGAAAACGCTCTATTTACATGTTTTGAAAAGTGAGAAAACGCTCTATTTACATGTTTTGAAAAGTGAGAAAACGCTCTATTTACATGTTTTAAAAAGTGAGAAAATGTTCTATTTACATGTTTTGAAAAGTGTGATAATGCTCTATTTACGGTTTTTAAAAAGATGAAAAATATTCTATTTACATGTTTTTGAAATATGTGAAATTGTTTTGTACGAGTTTTTTGAAAAGTGCAGAATGTTCTATTTACAAGTTTTGAAGAGTGTGAAAGTGTTCAACATACGTACTTTTTTGAAGACTTAAAATACTCTATTGACAGGTTTTGAAAAGTGTGTAAACTTCTTTATAACTTTTGTTTTTGAAAAGTGAAAATTGTTCTATTTACATACTTGAAAAACCCTGATATTTAAATATTATTGTAGATAATGCATTTTGCTTTTAGCTAAAAATGGATATAGGCCATTTTGGTTCTTCAGTGAGGAAATATATTTGATACAATTCTATAATACATACATTCCAAAACGTAGTCTAGGTAACAGGTAATATTTGAAAAATATTGTAAAACCTATTTCATGTCCCATAAAAAAATCCCTTGAAATTCAAAAAAGATCAAGAAGTACACACCTACCCATTGGTATCTAAACTCTATTTTTATAAATGCATTCCAAATTCTAAGCTGCCTTACTTTGGCCGTTGCCGTAAACTTGAATCTCTAAATATAGCTTAGGAAAAATTTAAAAAGTAGATTAATGTGAAAGTAATTAAACAATTAATTTTTTTTCCTACAGTAAATTCTAATTAGATTTTTTTTCAAATATTAGCATGTCTGCAATTTCTTCAGACTATATAGCACTGTCGCAGGCCTATTATATTTTCGTAGCGTTAAGTTATTTGCCCCGATCCCTGTGCCCTGTCCCCAATCCGGTACCAGTACCAGTCCTCACTTAGTGGCTCAGATAAACTTTAATGACGGAGTCAATGGGAACGGGAAGAGACCGGCGGACGCACATGAACCACGTAACGTTCTTACTCTTCTTCGGAATGTCGTCATGAGACTCGTCATCCGGAAATCTACTCCACGGACTTAATAGACTTTAGACATTTATGAAAGTCATCAGTGTCAGTGGAGTGATAGAGAAAACTGTGGAGTCGCCAGTCGCCATTGCATCCTGATCATGGGCTGATCAGTGTCTACGAAGATCCGCCTCCTTTTCTTTTCCTATTTACTTCATCTTGTCTCCTAGACGTCTTAAATATCACACTGGCATCCTTCTCGTCTTCCACTTCCTTGTCTTGAAACTCTTTTGTTGTCGGAGGGAGACTTTTGGAACAAACTTTTAATTTTACATTGTCACTTGGACTTGAAGGGCAGACTTAGGTAGGTACATACATAAATAATGACACGTCATCCTGGTTCAAGTACATATTTTCGAAAGTTACCCCAATTTATTTGCGAGTTAATATTTAATACGTGATACCCTCACAAAATTTATAGTTTGCTTCTTTATTTTGATAATGTAAGTATGGCCACCGCCACTGTTAAAATGGTTTGAAATTAGTAAATCAAATACTTTTTAAACAGTGGATTTAGCATTTACAAAAAGTATAGATATAGAGTATTGCACTTTCAAAAATGTGTAGGTAGATACATTATTTTGAACTTTCAAAAATGTGTAGGTAGATGCATTATTTTGAACTTTCAAAAAGGTGTAAATACATTATTTTGAACTTTCAAAAAGGTGTAAATACATTATTTTGAACTTTCAAAACGGTGTAGATACATTATTCCTACCTATCTACATAATTTACCGGATTTTTTTGAAACTATAAAACAGATGTAGATGGAGTATTTTGCACTTTTAAATATGGTGTAGATGATTAATTTTGCACTTTCAAAACAGGTATCAAAAATTAATTTTACACTTTCCAAAAAAATGTGGAGATAATTAATCTTGCATTTTAAAATAGGTGTAGAAGGTTAATTTTGCAATTTAAAAAAAAGGTGGAGATAATTAATTTTGAACTTTCAAAAAAGGCGTAGAAGATTAATTTTGCACTTTCAAAAAAGGTGTCGAAAATTAATTTTGCTTTTCCCAATAAAGGTAGAGATATTTAATTTTGCACTTTCAAAAAAGATGTAGAAAATTAATTTTGCACTTTCAAAAAAGTTTTGATAATCAATTTTGCACTTTCAAAAAAGGTGGAAACAGAGCATTATATTTGCAGTTTTAAAAACGTGTTGGTGATTAGGCACTTTGTACTTTTAAAAATAAAAGTGCAGATAACGTAATTTTCACATTTATAAAAGTGTAGATAGGGCGTGCTGCATCTATCAGTATTACAAAATTTACAAACAGTAACGGTATATTAGATAATGAATTTTTGATTATACAAAAATGTGTAGATGGTTTGTTTGAAACATTTTTAAAAGTGTACAAACTGTGAACATAATTTCAAACAAATCTAAATACTGTAATTTAGCATCTTGAGAAGATTGTAATTAGCATCTTCTATTTGTGAACCATTTTAATGTCAGTTATACTTCCACCGTTCTATCAACATTAAAAATGGAAGCTCATTAGACTACGCTCACTGCCTTTTCTCCTTCACCATGTCTGTATATGTCTATTAGTCGATTATGTTGTCAGCATGGGCGTCAGTCAGGCAGACCCACTATAACGTTGTTATGTGACTTTAACTTTTTAATACAACAACTCAGCCCATATACTTTCACGTGGTGTGCCTATGAGACAAATGGAAAGAGACGGGATAAAGGACGACAACTGTACATTTTGTACAAGTCACCATGAGCCATGAGACGAGGAGCAGTAGAGACACAGAGCCAGAGACAGAACCAGAATCCGGGTGTTGACAGTTGAACAGACAGACAGACAGGCACTTGTACATGTAAAGGTAGTCAGCCTCGTAAGCCACACATAATTTAGTTATAGTCTTTCCCATAGTAGTGTCAACTTCAACTTTAAATTGTCACACGGAAATTCAAATTATTTCCCCCATCTGGACGCATTCCCTAAATATTTTACTTTTACAATTTACATGAGCATTAAACCATTCTGAAAGTCTCACTACCCAGGGCTCCTCAGTCTTTCGTCGTTCTCGTTCTCATTTGCTATGATGCAATGGCTGCAGCAGGGTGGTCGACTCAAATATTTGGACGTATTTAATTGGTTAATTATGTACCGAATTATACGGCTATGGATATCATTACATTTCAAAAAATGCCAACTACCTACTTACAATTAGACAGCAGACAGCAGACGCATTTATTTTAAAAGTTGTAAGTGTAAAAGTACAGTAGTTTTGCTGATCACATAATATAATATGTATCCATTGTATTGTGTACATCAGGAATTCTAAAAATCAAAATGTCATATTTCAATGTTGCGTTCAGTATTTCATTTTGGCTGGTTTTTTAAAGGTAAAAATATAGTATGTTGCAGTTTTTAAAACCCTGTAGGTAGATAACATATTTTGCATTTTCAATTGTTTCAGATGGAAGTAACAGGTGTAGATGGAGTATTTTGCACTTTCAAAAAAGTGTAAATGGAGCATTTTGAACTTTAAAAAACGTGTAAATGAAGCATTTTGCACTTTCAAAAACGTGTAAATGGAGGATTTTGCACTTTGTAAAAAGGGTAAATGGAAGGTTTTGCACTTTCAATAAAAACGTGTAAATGGAGCATTTTGCACATTCAAAAACGTGTAAATGGAACATTTTGCGCTTGTAAAAACGTGTGAATGGAACATTTTGCACTTTCAATAAAAACGTATAAATCGAGTAATTTGCACTTTCAAAAACGTGTAGATACAATATTTCGTATTTTCGAAATGGTTTAGATAGATTAGAGTACCAAATAAATAGTAGAAAGTTGAAAAATAGCTTTTTCAACACTTTCAAAAAATTATAAATCCTCCATTTTACAATTTCAAAAAGTGTCTTCCCCACTTTTGAAACACTTTAAAATACATGCCCTTTTCACTTTTTAAAAAAGGCGTGAGCTGTTTCCCTTTTTCTGAGTTTTCCGTTATGTAATTTCTAAACATTAAAAAAAAACCATCTACACTATAAACACCTCCAAGCAATATTTTGTTTTTCATCGTACCCACCACTACTCAAATAATTGTAACATCGCATTGCTTGCATACCGTTTTACGCCGAGCTAAGCATATTTAACCTGTGCCATCTATGTACTCTACGCACTGTTAAACATTTCAAATGGCGTCGACATCTACCACAAAAACACTAATAAAAATAATAGCTGATTAATTTTTCTTGTGTTTTTGTTCTCATAAAAATTACAGATCTCAACAGCAGCAGAACTAGAACCAGAACCAGAATAAGTCCTTTTACACAGTGTCCATTAATACCGTGAAGTCATCACTATACTATTTTTATCTCTGCATCTCATCTGTCGTTCCCTGTCTTGATCTTGAGCACACTACATTTTACGTGCACAGGATTCGGATTCGGATTCGGATTCTGGATTGAATAAATAAGATTGGGACTTTTCTTATGTGTATTTGGATTTGGTTCCCACACACACATATATCCTCTCCGTCTCCACCGTCTCATTTCTGATTCTGTCTTTGTGCGAGCCTAGAAAAAAAAATCAGAAATTGATATCTAAGAAAGAACTGGGACAGCCACCATATAGTTAAAGAAACCAAAGAAACCAAAGCCAAGAGAGAATTACACACAATTCGGTCGGAGACATTATCGATATAAGAATCAAGGCTACACAGCTTCAGCTGACAACTGCTACCAAAACTCCGGTGCCGGTGCCGGTTCCAGATCCGGAGATCCAAAGTAGTGTAGTATACAACTGTCAGTAGCCAGGAAAAGTTATATGGAGGTACAAGAAGAAGTGTAACCTGTAAAACAGTAACACAGTGCCAGCGAGTGCCAGAGCCAGAGAAAAGGGACCACATAGAAAAAAAAACAAAGCAGAATAAATATAAGCAAAAGAACTTGTACAGTAGACAAAATATATAAGAAAAATAAAAAAAAAGCCGTTTATATTCATACACACTGTTATATAAGCACTTCTTTCTTCCCTCTGAACACAGTTCCTGATACAACGAGACCCAAGGCCCAACAAGACCTTCAGAGTCGCTTTCTTATTCAAATGGAAATTGATACTTTCATTTCATGAGCGAGCCAAGAAAAAAAAGGAATAAAAAAAAACTCTAACAATAACTCTGCGGTTGTAAAAACCTCAGTGTTACTTAACCAGTGAGTAAAAAACTACAATAAAATTGCAACTGCTGTGCTGTACACTTTGTGTGCGAAACATCTTCCACCGTGATTTTTGCAAAATCTGTGTGAGCGGCCGCGGCGTTAAAATTTAACAATATCAACTTACCTACTTCCAACTAGTGACTAAAGGTTAACGTCAAAATTCTTAAAAACAACTGCACAACAAAATTTGCACCAATACAACGCAAAATTTAACCAAAAACGAAACTTTGACCAATAGTGAGTATTAAACAGCAAAAAATTTCAAACTATGAGTTTTTAAATTCGATGAAATATTGAAGATTCCAGTGCCGAGTGTTAAAATCAACTAATCAAACAGATCAACATGGTTTCCTGATACATCATGTAACAGTTTGAAAAGGGTGGTCCACTAAAATGTTTTGTTAACGCCAGCGGTGACGGTAGTAGAATTTTTGAAACAGGACTGAATTAAATATTCAACTATATCGTTGTTAGTAATGTTGTTACGGGGTGATGGTAGTCATAGTCAATGTATGTTATATATCCAGCCGACGAGTTGATCAACTTGTTAATTGCCCGTGAGTACTCATCAACGCCGACGAACAATCCCACGACGACTCCCTATCCTAGAACACTCAGTCGTCAACAATCATTTACTTCATTAACAACCACTACAGGAGCTAATTATTCTCCATCGTTGACACTTCGAAATAGTTTCAATTTTAACCAGGACCAGTACCAGGACCAGTACCAGTACCAGGGGCCAACGCCAAATCAGTACCAGTATCACACTGAAGATCAGACCGAGCACCAGCAGGACCAGGATCAAAATTCAACTCCGATTCCACCAAAAAGTCCAACCATCCACAGATCCACTATCCTCTCATCTTATCACTTGCAATCTTACAACAACAATCACACGTCCAGCAGATCATCATCCTCCATTTTCAAATCATCTGCGTACACAGCTGACAAAGTCACCGTGACCGTCCCTTCCAGTAGTAGTTCGTATTTAAATCCAAAAGTAAAAAGCACATCCAAATCACCTGTTGTAACTGTAGCAGATGAACCAAAATCAAAATTGTCATTTTTTCACAAATTAAGAAATTTTAGAAGCAAGTCCCGGAGTCAAACTCCTCCGCCCACTCGGCTCATCGCCACTACTACTTACAATAATAATAATACTAGTTGTACTAACCCATTATTAGTCCAAGGTCAAGGTCAAGTTCAACTTGAAGGTCAAGGCCAAGATCGTAAATGTCAAACTTCCCAAAATCCTACAGCAGCAACTCCAGCCCCAATTAAACCTGAGAGAAGGTCAAAGTCTCAATCCAAAACGTCATCTTCGAAGGAAACAAATAATCCAGTCAAAATTTCTAATTCAAATCTAAATTCCTATTTAGAAAACCCGCCAACGCCAAGTTCAATCCGGGCGGGATTTAGTCTCAGCAATCCATTTCGTAGGGATAAAGTTTATACAGTTGAGGGCGGCCCTGGGCCTGGAACCGGTAACGGTAACAATAGTTTGGACAGTAAAGGGAGAACAAAACATAAGGATAAATTTAAACAAGAGCAAAATTTGATTTTAAATTTAAATCCAAATCCGAATTCAAGACCACGTGGTCGCTCCGCCACGCCGTCAATTATAGTAACACCCACTGTGACCTTTGCTGAATGTGAGGACGAGACTTTTACAAATTATCGCGGGAAAAATACCAGTGGGGGTCAGAGACTGTGCTTAATTTCATCAGAGAACTTACCTGGGTCACCAGGGGGCGGAGTCTCGCCAGTTGAGGGAGGTGCAAGTGGGAAGCAGACAAATTCTCCGAAAGGAAGTTCAAAGTTTATATTTCCCGCCCCAGGAAATTTTACAGGCGGGGCTAAAGATATAGAAAATTCATTACAGACTACTGGGCGACATTCTAGTAGTACTAGTGTTTATAATAGTAAAAGTAATATTTATAGTGCACAGTTTAGTGGGGGTGGAGGCGGGGCTGGCGGGGTTGGTGGGCAGAGTGGTATGATAGCTAGTAGTAGTGTTCTTAGCGGTGGTGGTGGTGTTGGGAGTAGCGGGAATTCTGGCGGGAACGTTATGGCGGACCCAAACTCTCTCAAGGATCTTGTTCACCCATCCCTCAATGAAACGTTGAAGTCCCACAATGCCCTCACTTTTAAACTCATCCGAATCGGTGAGTCAAAAATTATTAATTTTCCTGTTTTTTTAAGGATTTAAAATTTGGCGCTAGCATATTATGCATAAACAGGTGCAATATTTCAATTCCAACTGTAGGATGTAGTTTTCGTTCAAAATAATGAGTGCGCGGCAATATGTAAATTTAAATTGTAATTTCCAAAGTGAATTGAATAAAATTGAAATTCATGAAGGACGAAATTGCTGTTTACTCATCTGGAAAATAAAGTAGATCAACGCTGCTACGTGTCTGTCTACTGTCTACTAGCGCTACTCTTCATCTTATGGAATAAAAAAATTTTTGACGCAAATTATGTATGCATACGTTTCTTTTTTGGAAATTGGGAAACTTAAACTGAATTCTAAAATGACTAAATAATGCGGAGCACTGTGCTTCTTCGAGTCCTTTTTTTCCTGGGCTTTAAAAAATAAAACACTTAGCTGATGGAATACATAGATGGAATTGTTTATGAATTAATTATTTCTATTTTTCAAAAAATTCCACGTGTGAAAATTCATTTAAACATATAGAAATATTCTCGACAAAAATTCCAACTACACCCACCAGACCAGAGCCAGAGCCAGATCCGCAACCAGTCCTGGGTCACTTTTCATTTTTTTAACAGGGCCGGACGAAGGAATTACTTTTAGGCAGCAATTTGTTTCCATGCAAAAACCACTATTTTAATTTCATTGATGGTTTTCTTTGGTAAAGCAAAATGTTGTATTTACATGTTTTAGAAAAGTTTGAAATGATCTGTTTACTTGATTCCGAAAAGTGGAAAATGATCTATTTACTTGATTCTGAAAAGTGCAAAATGATCTATTTACTTGATTCCGAAAAGTGCAAAATGATCTATTTATATGGTTTTCAAAAAGTGTTACATATTTTATTTTTATTTTTTGAAATGCTCAAAAAAAATTTAATTGCATGTTTTTGAAAAGCCAAAATACTCTATTTACATATATTTTTAACAAATGCCAAATGAGCCATTTAAATGTTTCTTTTTAAATTCAGTCAGTAGGCCACATTATCCAGCGTCCGGCCCTGATTTTTAATAAACAACGCATGTGTGGAAACCATTTGCATAAAAATACAAGTGTACACCTGTGCGTTCTTACAGTTCACATGCGGAATTTCTTTCAGAATTAGTTTTGAAATTTTGTACCTTCATACTAAATCAAAAATTCCTGGTAAAAAATTCTCCCAATTTAGCAATATCTCCATACTGTGTGTAGAACTAATACTAAATACTGACTGAAAACTCCAAAACTCACAGTACATAGCTACCTACAGCGCCTAGGTAGCATTCTAATTTTACTAATTAATTTTCGGTATGAATATAGTTTTTTTTTGGAAAATAGCGGGAGAGCATATAAGATTGCGTTTGAAAGTTAAAAGTATACTGATAGGAGAATTGCGGAAGGTTCAAGTGGAAGTGAGTTCAAAGCCTACAACTGTATACTATTTGCCATATAAGTCCCAAGAGCTTTTACGGAATCAGCACTACACAGCATTCCAATGAAGTTTTTGGCGTCGGTTCGGTTCGGTTCGGTTTGGCTTAAAGTTATAGTTTGGTTTGGGTTACGGTCACGGTGAGGTTTGGTTCATTGTAGGCGCAGGGGACTCAGGCAGCATATGATGAGGCTTGTTTTGTAAATTAGGAATTTGTGTAAATTGGGAAATATTATCGTAAATACTGATAGGACATAGAGGGGAGAAAGGCTGCACCCTTTCTACTTTCTCTCCCTTCCCATGCATTCTATTCTGTCCGTCGTCTTTATCATCGTTCCTTTGTTTCGCTCCTCGCTCTCCGTAATAAATGGAATGTGTGTGTTGACTTGGACTTGGGCTTTCGACTCTTGGCTCTTTGGCTTTTTAGCATTATTTCCGCATTGCAGACTGAATAATTGACAAGTGAATAAATAATTTAGTCTTATGAGTACTTAGTACACGACCGTTGCCATTCCCGCTCTCGCTCTGCACTCTACGCGACACATCAGAATTCACCAGTTTCAGCTCCAGCACCGCTCCGGTACCGGTACCAGTTTCGGTTCCAGGAGAAGCAAAACTCAAGCGGATTTGGGAGTGTGCAGAAATTACATCCTTCGGATTAGGGGAGTCTTCCTTCCTACCATTTCACAAGGGAGTGTTCACAAAATAAAAAGGTGCGGGGTAGAGGCACAATCTCAGGTTTTTGTCAGACGTAGTTTGTGTACGCTCCTTTCACGGTTTAATTTCAGTACGTATTCTATCCAGCATATTATGTGAGTGGGACGGAAGTAGAATCAGAGCCGGATAATGCGGCCAGCGCAGGCTGCTTAAATTTTCAAAAAACATGTAAATAGTACATTTTGCACTTTTCAAAAACAAGTAAATAAAACATTTTGCACTTTTCAAAAATATGTAAAAAGAATATTTTGAATTTTTCAAAAGATGCAAAATAAATTTTTTTTGTACATCTCAAAAACATAAAAATAAAAACGAATTGCTGCCCGAAAGCAATTCCTTCGTCCGGCCCTGAGTAGGATAGAAAGGCTGAACAATTACAATGGAGCTACACCACCTACCTACCTATGTGGGTTTTCCTGTTGATGGAGGTAGGCAGTATGTATGTACATAGCGAAGTAACACATATGAAGGAACGTGATAGAGATAGAACTCTCTATATTAGGTTTCGTCTGATTTATGAATTATGAATATGAAATGATGCATGGTTTTGGGAGAGGATGGGAGAATTATTAATTTAGGACAAAAGCACTTACTTGTGTTCTCTCTCTCTCTCTTGTCTAGTCTTCGCTCTACCTACCTATATTATGGTCCTGGTCTCTTGGTCCCGGTCCCGGTCCCGGTGGCCCTATGGTTCTGAATTCCAATGTGATGGGAACGTGCATAAATTAAGTGAGCCAAAAATTGGAGATTTCTTCAAACACCTACCTCGCACCAAAATTTCTGTTAGTATGGCTTTGAATAAGGAACGGCAGCCTGACCTCATATTCCATTCCAAATGTATCCCACACGTAATTTATGCACGCTCCCTAACTACCCATACTTACGTTTCCCTTACCTTATTGTGCATAGCATACTATCGCACTTGTATGTAGTATTAAAATTAATACGATGCCTATGCGGAACAGCAATCAAGAGCGGAACAAGGGAAGGAAAGTGCTCACTTATCTACACGTTTTAATCCGATTGTCTCCTATTCATACGTCTTACAAATATTTTTAGTGTGACGTGTACATGCTTTTATTGAGCGTGTGATTACTGAAACCAAAACCGAAGCCGAAACCGAAACCGGGACTGAAGCCCAGACGATTACGAGTACGACTACGATATGAAACCTATGGTTAAGCCGAATTAATTAATTAATTAATTATACTATTAATATCCCAATAATAGCCCGGAGGCTACTACTATTACAAAAAATAGGCTATAGCAGGCCCAGGAATAAAACACTATCGGGCATAATATGAGAGCGGGTATTATTTTAAAAATTAGACTGACAGATCCACGGGCATTACACAAAAATGCAGGGCATTATTACTAAAGAAAATGTGGGTGGTAGAATAATGAAGCAGGCATAGGAGCCCGGGTATTATACGCGTATGGCTTGTGGTATTAATTTTTGTGTAAACCGTTTTGCTTTAACTACAATCAGTATTTAGTTCAACCCTTTTCCGTGTAATTTCTTACTTATACCAATTGTGTTAGGAAATTTTAAGATTTTTTTGCAAGCGGCGTTAGAGCAATGGAAAAAATGTTTTTACAAAGAATTTTAAGTATGAATATTGTGAAGTGTTTCCAAGAATTGAATAAAGAAATTAGCATGCTAATTCTATGTCGTCTGTGAAGAACCAAAACCACCCTTATCCATTTTTTATCAAAAACAAAATGCGATATCTACAGAAACAAACTTAAATTACATGTTCATGAAATCGCGTGAATAGAACCTTGTGCATTTTTCAAAAAACAAGTAAATAGGACATTTTTCACTTTTGAAAAATGTGTAAATAGGACATTTTTCACTTTTCGAATATATGTAAATAGAACATTTTGACCTTTTCAAAAATATGCAAGTAGGACATTTTACACTTTTTAAAAACATGTAAATAGAACATTTTGAGCTTTTCAAAAATATGTAAATAGGACATTTTACACTTTAACAAAACAGTTGAATAGAACATTTTGACCTTTTTAAAAACACTTAAATAGAACATTGTTACCTTTTAAAAAACATGTAATTAGAACAATTTGCTCATTTTAAAAACTCGTGATTAGTATTGTAAGCATGTATCTCATTAACTGTATTATTTTACATAGCTCATTTTAATTGTAGCATAAATTGTAAATGGGTCATTTTGGTTCTTCACAGACGATATGTAATAAGTTCATTTTAAATAAGAAAAAAATTAGAAGCCCATTTTAAATTTTATTCAAAAAAATGTCTGAAATTCGGAAAATTGGGCTTTTTACATAAGTGTGGAATACATTGAGTAGTATACTAATGTGTAGTAGCCGTAGCCTGCATCGTTCTCGTTCTCCATATTGTTGTACAGATATGCATACAGTACAGCACTATATGACGTATAGGATTTATACAGGGGAGAAAATAAAATAATTTGCTATGCTCTGATTATCCTATTAAAAGGACTAATCGTACGATGCACTTGTAAGCGGATGATGACGACGCATAAATGCAGGGCTTACAATTTTAGATTTTAGTGCACTAACATAGTGGTGGATAGTATGTAGGTTAGATTCTGCATTCTTTAAATATTGTTAATGGCATTAGGTATATGGATTAACTGTACTGGAATTTTATATAGTTGAGAGACTCATGGTGTGGCCCCTGATCCGGCCCCGGCTCCGGCTCCGACAACGGGCACCATGCAGGTTCAGGGTTCTCCACACGGCTTCACCTCCACTTCACCATTTTGACTTTTGTTTTCCTATTTTCTATTTTGCATATTATGACATGTCCTTGTGGGTGTTTGTGACTGTCGTTGTCCTTCCCGTTCTTGTTGACTTTGAATTTGAAATGTGACTTTGATATAGGGATCGCGTCCGTCTGTCCGTCCGCTCACCGGTACCGGTGTCGGTGTCTGTCGGTCTCATTTGGCTCGACTCGTCGTCGTCGTCGTCGTTGTCGTCGTCTTGTACGTCATAGGTTATGGGTTGCGTGTTAAGTGTAGGGTTATCTCTTTTCCTCACTTTTTTTGGTAATATTTGGTTTGACTTTTTCGGGGAAATTGTGTATAGCTTTCTTGTAAATTATATTTTTCCCATTTTCTTTTGTAAATTTTGTAATATTTAAATATTCAACACTTTTCGTAAATAATTGAGAGGTAGCTGCGTATTATGAAAGCACGGTTTTCTTTTTTTTCTTTTACTTTAATTTTTGTAATCCAGTTTTGGTACAGTACAGCTTAGCTGTCACCGTTACTGTGACCGGTACCGGTACCGTTTCCGTCAACGTCCACTGGGACTGTATAAAATATGTATGCAGGTACATATTGTTCATTGTGGTGTATTGAAATTCGCTAAATTGTAACATGGAAATTTTTTCACTACTGTGACTGTGAGTCCACACTGACGCTTTGTGTATTCTTTTTAGAATTTTTTGGTCCTTGACAGTACTAAAATCTATACTATAGTACTACGTATGTAGATTCCATACTCAATGGAAAAATATAGTTGACTTACTTATTTATGAAATTACGCAGTGTCGGATAATGCTGCGAGCGCAGGCAGCCCCCACTCCCTGAATTTTCAAAACACGTGTAAATGGAACATTTTGCACTTTTCAAAAACATAAAATAAAACATTTTCCACTTTTCTCAAAAAATGTAAATGGAACATTTTGCACTTTTAAAAACAAAAATATGTAAAAAGAATATTTTAACTTTTCAAAAACATGCAAATAAAAGTTTTTGTACATTTCAAAAACATGGAAATAAAAAATTTTCCACTTTTCTCAAAACATGTAAATAGAACATTGAGCACTTTTCTGAATCAAGTAAAAAGAACATTTTGCACTTTCCTAAAAAATGTAAAAACAACATTTTGCTTTACTAAAGAAAAGAATCAATAAAATCAAAATGGTGGTTTTTGTATGGAAACAATTTGCTTCCTAAAACCCATTCCTTCGTCCGGCCCTGAAATTACGTGGAGGGTACGCCGATGAATTATAGTAGGTAGTTCTACTGTTATGTTTACAACTAACGGCTACGGCTACGGCTACGGTGGACACCGACGGTGACGGTAATAGTTCCGAAGAAGAAAAACTCCTTTCATTTTAAACCGAATCCGAATCCGAAATCGGGACTGGGACCGAACTGAAAAAAATATTTGGTCTGCTCTAGGTTTGAACTTGGCACCCGGTAATAATTTTAGATCCTGTTTAATTTCAATATCATTTTACTAAAAACATCTGATACATTTAAAATCATTCCTTTCCAACTACCAATGACGATAAAGCCAATTTTTCTTGGATCATACATTATTTTGTAGCCTACGCAAAAATGTTAAACGGTGTCACAACACTCGAATTTACAAGCGTACCAATTATTAGTCCAATTTTTCTAAAAAAAAATGATTTTTTTAGAACTAAATTGTTTTGTTTCAATTTATTCTTTTTTTTCGACCGTTTCAATTTCTGTACTAAGCAAAGGATTATTTATTTTAAATTATGAATATTTTAGCTTCTATTTTGAATTCGAACATTGCCGCTGTCTATTTGTAAAGGAGGTTAAGTTGGTGGTGAAAAACAATTGTGTGCAATTAGGTAACAAAGTGGGAAAGAAATTCACGTTGAAATTTAGTGTGCAACTTCAGCGTATTGCATATGTAGCTTTAATGTCCTTTGCCTATAGTGAAATAGGTAGTCCTATATTTTTAGACAGTTAAATAAAATGTGGTGGTGGGTGGTTGTGTTGTAGCGTCTTTGTAGTCTATATGGCTCTTGGCTATATACATACAGTTATTTGAATTCAAATACGTTCTATTTAAAAAATTAAAACAGTGCACATATATGAAGAGTTGTTTGGCAAAATGGGATAAGTCCACTTAGGTAAAAGATGCATTTCTGATTTAAATTTAGTTGTTGAGCGTTTTCGTAGTTTGTAGAAGACGATTATTGCCTTGCGTAAATTTTGTAAACAAGAAAATGTTCTATTTACATGAATTTCGAAAAGTGTAAAATGTTAATTAAGAGTTTTTGAGAAGTGCAATATGTTCTATTTACATGAATTTTTACTAGTGTAAAATGTTCTATTTACATGTTTTTGAAAAGTGTAAAATGTTAATTAAGAGTTTTTGAAAAGTGTAAAATGTTCCATTTACATCTTTTTTTAAAGTGTAAAATGTTCTATTTGCATGTTTTTGAAAAGTGCAGAATGTTCTATTTACATGTTTTTGAAAATTGTAAAATGTTCTATTTACATGTTTTTGAAAAGCGTAAAATGTTATATTTACATGTTTGAAAATTTTCCAAAAAATTCCATAATCAGTCCTAAGATTTACGAAACTGCTTGTACTTGTGCTTCGTCAGCTACAGTACCTGTAGAAAAAATTGAGTTTCAAAAAATAATTCTGTCACCTTTTATTCATTATGAATTTTTTACTTGACCCGTTTTGGCCAAGAACTCTTCTTAAAACTAAAACAGGATGGATATAGAAATTCCGCTCCCCGTCTGTCTCACTGCCGACTGTTGCTGTTTCTGTTGCTGTTTCTGTTGCTTATTTGAATGTGCGGTGAATTGCCCTCACAATTACGACTACAGTGCGGCCCTTACATTATTTTGTGGGATGCTAAGTGAATAACGTCATTAGCCTGACTGACTGAAAAGAAGAAGAGAGGGAAGTGCTTTCATGCCAAAAGACTCGCGTTTTTTTTATTTCTTTTTCTTCTTTCTGCTGGTTCTTTCTGGTTGCCCTCTCTCCTCTTTATTATTTTCCCTTTTCTTCTTTTCTACGAATATCCGACTACGACTACGAAATAAAAAAACACGGAGAGAGAGAGAGAGACTACAGGCTATTTTCTTACTCAGATTGTTAGTTGGTTCCACAACACAGTTTTTGTCTTGAACGTTATGATGTAAATCCTCTGTGCACAACTCCAACTCGATCTCCGCGCGTCAGTAGTCTCGCTGTCTGGGCGTAGTATAATAAAATAATTTGTGAACCGTAGCTCATAAATGGAAACGACGGTGACGCTCCCGACTCCCGAGTGATGCGATGTGCTGTACTTGTACTTGTTACTTAACTGACACAGTCCCAGTCATCTATACTCACTCATGCCACATGCCATATATTCAAAGACGCAGACCGAGAGATAAAACTTTAATCGCAAAGGCTACAATTTATTCCTTGTAAATTAAACTATCTGGGTTTTCATACTGCTGTACATACGTGACATCATTTATGAACCTTCCCTAGCATAATGATATGCATATAGTTCTATAATTTAACGCATTTCTGTCAGAGCTCTTACTTACGATTAGCATATGCCATTTTAGTTTATCATTTCAACACGAATTCGTCCATATAGCATATAGCACTCATACCAAATCATTAGCATAAATATATTGTCTGTGAAGAATTAACCGAAATGACCCATATCCATTTTTAACTAAAACCAATGTGTACTATCTACAAAAATATTTAAATATGTCTTAAAAGCATTTCAATAGAACATTTTGCACCTTTTCAAAAACATGAAATTAGAAAATTTTGCACCTTTTCAAAAACATGAAATTAGAATATTTTGCACCTTTTCAAAAACATGAAATTAGAAAATTTTGCACCTTTTCAAATATGCAATTAGAACATTTTGCACCTTTTAAAAAACTCATAATTACCATTTTAGGCATGTTTCTCATTTTGCTGTTATGACATAGCTCCTTTTGCTACTAGCTTAAATTGGATATGGGTAATTTTGGTTCTTCACAGACGATATGGGACCTCCAACTCACTAACCATATGGATGGTCCTTAAAAGATGTCACAAAAATTATCACTTTAAAACAGAATTGTCACTTGCATTGCTTAAACAGCTATCTTTAACAAAGCGTGTGTCACCATTATACCAGAATCAGAATAGACACTCCCGATGACATCATTTATGGACGATCCCCCAAGCGACCACCAAGAGTTCGAGTTCAGCCGCATAGCCACAAGTTTAACATTTTTCATCTTTTTTTTGCAAGCTTTTTATTTTTTATTTCTAAACACACACCCAGACACAAAGACGCAGTAACTAGGTGTACTAAGCATTGCCATGTTTTTTTTTCCTGATGATTTTTATTAGTAGCAGTGTCGTTGTTGTCTTTCTCCGGTTTCTATGTCTTTTGTTTTGTATTTCGCAGCGTTCACGCTGGAAAGGACAGAGAAATGTATAATTATGTGGACTACTGTCGAGAAACTGACTCATAATTCAAGGAGAAAGGAACAGGCGAAAGTACATACCGCGTAATGACAGAGAAAGGACGAGAAAATGGAGTGCTAAAAACCATAGAGGAAAAACTAAAGTGAAAGGCTCGCTCATGTAATTTTATAGCGATTAAAGCGTCGTGGATGTTCACGTGATGCTGTCGTTGTCGTTGTCAGTATGAGAGTGGAGGGTAGCTATATCTTGAGAGAAGAATCTAAATGACACATTTTTGATTTATAGGTTAGAGTTGAAATGAGCTATGTCAATAAAAAAACAATTAAGGAGATATGTAAATTAATGGTTTATTACTATTGTTTTATCAAATTGAAAAAACGTTCTATTGACATGTTTTTAGAAATTGTAAAATGTTCTATTTACGATTATTTTGTGACAGTATGCACCTTATAGTATTCAAATTTAGATCTCTTTTAGACCCGCGTACTATTACAGGCCTGTGTAGTATTACAGGCTATATGGTAATTATCTTTAAACAGTTCAAAATGTTCTATTTTCAAGTTTTTGAAAACTCCGATATTTTCTATTTACATTATGTACTTGTTTTTGAAAAGCGCAAAATGTTGAATTTCCATATTTATAGAAAAGTTAAAAATTGTCTAATTACACGTTTTTGAAAAGTACCAAGCGCTTTATTTAAATGTTTCTGTAAAGTGCAAAATGTTCCATTTACACGTTTCGGAAAAGCGCAAAATGTTCCATTTACACGTTTTTAAAAGTGCAAAATGTTCCATTTACACGTTTTTAAAAGGTGCAAAATGTTCCATTTACACGTTTTTAAAAGGTGCAAAATGTTTCATTTACATGTTCTTAAAAGGTGCAAAATGTTCCATTTACACGTTTTTAAAAAGCGCAAAATGTTCCATTTACACGTTTTTAAAAAGCGCAAAATTTTCCATTTACACGTTCTTAAAAGGTGCAAAATGTTCCATTTACACGTTTTTAAAAGGTGCAAAATGTTCCATTTACACGTTTTTAAAAGTGCAAAATGTTCCATTTACACGTTTTTAAAAGGTGCAAAATGTTCCATTTACACGTTTTTAAAAGGTGCAAAATGTTTCATTTACATGTTCTTAAAAGGTGCAAAATGTTCCATTTACACGTTTTTAAAAAGCGCAAAATGTTCCATTTACACGTTTTTAAAAAGCGCAAAATTTTCCATTTACACGTTCTTAAAAGGTGCAAAATGTTCCATTTACACGTTTTTAAAAAGCGCTTTATGTTCTATTTTCCTAGTTATATCCTTACATTGGAAAAGTTGGTTGTAGAAAATGCATTATAATTTAAGTTAAAACAAGAATATAAGTTGTTTTGATACTTCAGTCCATGGTTATGGTAAAACATGTTTGTATATGTGCGTGGGTAAACTAGGCGTAGTACGTGTAGGAGGCAAAGGAATAGAGACCATGACCCTACCAAGTACCAAGTCATTACCATCAACTTCCCTACATTCGGAGCCATTGCTATTGACGCTATATGGCTATATACTACTACAATGTCGAGGTTTGGGGATATATGTGTAGCAGAGAGAACAGAGTCATAGGGTGTAGCTGGTTAGTAAAAGTTTAGGAAAGCAGAAACCTTATGGAATAATTTTGCTATTATTATAGGAAATGGCGCGCACGAAAAACAAAATAAAAGAATATTGTCGGTCTCAAACTCGATCTTAGTCTCTCTCTCTCTCTCAGCTACGGAAACTGTAGAAGTTTCCAGCAGAGTGGGACTGAAGATGAAATACAGGTGAAAATGATGCTATACTGCGAATTACGGAATATTATTTTTGAAAACAATATCATTTATCTAAAAATGGCGGTTTAAATTGTTTAACTTGAATCCATGGAAAATATTTCTAGAATTAGTGCCAAAAGTCTGCTTTAGTTTTCAAAAACCATTCAAATGTAACATTTTCATTTTTTTTTAATATGCAGAAAGAATATTTTGACTTTTCAAAAACATGGAATTACAAACTTTTTCACTTTTCTCAAAACATGTAAATAGAACATTTAGCACTTTTCAAAAACATGTAAATAGAACATTTGGCACTTTTCAAAAACATGTAGGTAAATAGAACCGTTGGCAGTTTTTAAAAACATGTAAATAGAACATTTTGCATTTTTCAGAAACATGTAAATAGAACATTTTGCATTTTTAAAAAATATGTAAAAAGAATATTTTCGACATTTTAAAAACATGCAAAATAAATGTTTTTTACACATTTCAAAAACATGGAAATAAAACATTTTCCACTTTTTTCAAAACATGTAAATAGAACATTCTGCACTTTTCTGAATCAGGTAAAAAGAAGGTTTTGCAATTTTCTAAAACATGTAAATACAACATTTTGCTTAATTAACAAAGAACACTATCAATAAAATCTAACTATTAACTGATTTTCGTGTAGCTCAATGTTTTAGTATTTTTTTATTTTCGAATTTCAAAGTTTGATATTTTTTGAAATATGAATGGCTCCCATTTGTACCTCAGTGCCTCTAATGTTATGCAGTCATATATGACTCGTGCTCTGTTCCTGGTTCTGGTTCATTTAATAGAATTCAGATATATAGTAGACATATAGACCGGGAAGTTGATATAATGTCACTATATCAGACCAGACTACCTACTTACCATCGGGCTGTTAGTTACTATAAGTATAGAGTCTCTGCGACTGCATTTCCCCTGAAAACCCCAACCATAATTCCAGATTCCAGCTGACTCTTTTGCCTCTTTCTCATTCGCGACGTGGAAGACGCCACTTGAGTGCGGAATGCTGCAGGATCCTATCCTATGGGCTCGTGCAACAGTCTTCACAGAATTTTAGAATTCACAGCGTCATAATAGTTTTTCTGGGAAAGTGGTAAATATGAAGTGAATGCATAATTTATTAAGTTGGAGGAAATTAAGACAAAAACAGTATGTAGGTACTCACCATGGACTGGGACCAGAGCCAGAACAAAGAACATTATAGATACATACCTATTACCAGAAATTAGGTATGTACGCTATTCTGTAATGTATGTGCTTATGTGTTGCGTATACATTATGAAGAATCTACTTTATTTTCTATTTTCCTTAATTATAACGCAGGAATTGGTTTTAGGGAGCAATTTTTGTTTCCATACAAAAACCACTATTTTGATTTTATTGATCGATTTCTTTGGTAAAGCAAAATGTTGTATTTACATGTTTTAAAAAAGTGTAAAATGTTCGATTTGCTTGATTCAAAAAAGTGGAAAATGTTTTATTTTCATGTTTTTAGAAGTGTAAAATGTTGTATGGACATGTTTTAAAAATTGGAAAATGTTCTTTTTACATGTTTTAGAAAAGTGAAAAATATTCGATTTACATGTTTTAGGAAAGTACAAAATGTTCTTTTTACTTGATTCAGAAAATTACTCAATGTTCTATGTATTTCCATGTTTTTTGAAAATCCGAAAATGTTTTATTTCCTTGTTTTTGAAATGTCAGAAAAAATGTATTTCCATGTTTTTGAAATTTACAAAAAAATTTTAATTGTATGTTTTTGAAAAGTCAAAATATTCTTTTACAAATTTTTTAAAAAACTGCAAAATATTCCTTTTACGCATGTTTTTTGAAAATTCAAGCAGCGGGGGCTTCTCGCGCTTGCAGCTGCAGCATTAACCATCCCTGACGTAGCTACCTATGTGTTTTAGATAGACCAAAAAAATGTTAAAAAAGTATATGTGACTTGTTTTTTTAAATTATCAATATTAGACGTATTCAAACAGTGTCCACTAATTAAATAAGCTTGGCCACAATACGTTTAGCTTGAGTATTACAATTTCCAAATATAGCTAGTAGCCCACCCAATCCCGAATATGAAAAATCTACTGGTAAAGCCCGCAGCGCTTTGGGTGACATTAATCTGACTGGCGTCAAAGCTTATCCATGGAAATTCGAAATTCCAACTCAAAATAAATTCAAAATATTTTCTCAAAACTTCCCATTTAAAAAAATCCTAAAATCCTAAAACCTTCTAAAACTAACAATTAGGTCAAATTTGAAATTTTCTTAAAAATATACATACTAACAACAGCAATAGCAACTTATCCGCACAGGGAATTATTTCAAGTTCTATTTTCGCATTTTTAAAGGGCCTTAATAAATTAGATACAAAAAAGAAACTATGGAAATTGTTTAAGAATATTGTTTGTTTGCCTTAAATTTAGGTTGACTTTGACGTTGACTTTGACGTAGGAGCTTCCGCTTGGTTTGTATTAAATAAAACATTGCATTTTAGGAACAGGAGCCAAGCAAACAAATTAGTAAGAATGTTTTCTTCTTTGTTTGTTTTCGTTGGTTCAGCGTTGTCGGGACCGGCCCCGGTACCGGTACCGGTACTGTTCCCGTTCCAGTGGTTCCAGGGACATAATATGCATATACCAAAGTGTAAAAATAAAAATCCAGCCTGTTAAATATACAAGGACGAACTTATAAATCCGAATTAACGAATTAACAGATTAATGCATTCACCGTCGTCCTATAGACAAAATACGAGGGAAGTTTTAACTACACAGTATATGGGTGAAAAAACAAACAAACATAGGTCTGCCACCGGGACCGGGACCGGTACCGGGACCGGGTGGGTACTTTCAATTTTACTACCAAAATAAAGTTGCAATTTTGCAGAACGTTCATGAGTGGATGGGGGTAGGGGGGTAGGGGGGTGGGGGGTAAATTTCTGAAGTTTAAAAAATTCAAGTGTAAATTTAAAATATTCTAGTGGCAATATATGTACGCTCTTGAATTATAAGGTAAAAGTCAAGAGTAAAAAATAAACATATGTATGGTATTATATGAGGAGTGCATTAGACTCCTTCCTGCCACCTACACCAGAGGGATCGTCCGCAAATTACGTCATCGAAAAATTACCATTTTTAACACCAACACCGTATAATCCTCATGGATGGCTATCTTTAAAATGGAATGTTATTAGTGGCTAAAAAAGTAGACCCATTGATCCTGCCCATGACATCATTTGTGGACGACTCCTCACTTATAGTGCTCCATATATTATACATTTTTGTATTTTTTATTTTGCATTTCCGCTTTTACGTGAGCTCAGGGAATTCGTCAATATTTTTCCTGGCGGCCCTCGCTACACACACACACACACACACACAGTATAAGAGAGCGATGCGATAGTTTGAGTTGGGGTTAAAATTTGGCCCAGGTTCTGATTGTGGGTCTGGTCCTGGTCCTGGGTTCTGTCTGTAGTAGAGTCTCTGGACATAAAGTTAAATTTTAAGTGGGGAAGTATGTATGTACGTAGCATGTAATTAGATATGGCCCGCTTGAAAGAATGAGGCCGTAAATATTTGAGTGTGGAGAGTATAAATACTAATGCTTAACGTCAAATAAATTGAGTTAATTGAACCTTTTGTATTCAAAACAGGAACAAAGTTGTTGTTAAAACATTAGTTTACGTTTCTCTACTTTTTTTTACGTTGTTTCAGTTTTACTTGAGCCTGAGTCAGTTAGCCGGTCGGTCGGTCGGTCGGTAGGTCGGTCTGCCGGTGGGGGACTGACTGGAGTGGGTTTTTAGGTTTATTAGAAGGACGGACACGTATTTAATTATATGGTGAAGACCTAATATTAGATGTGCGTGTGCAATACAGTGTACTGTAGCTTAAATAATAGCAAAAGGGGCTATCTCACACATTGGGGTTTAACGTTTGCTTAAAGGCATAGAGGTCTTCTTTGAACAACGACAGTGAGATGGCTTGTTTTTCTTCTTCGACGGCCGTAAACAATTCTCAAGTAATGACCACACTACACGTACCTACGTATGTTGAGCTACTCGCAGAATTTCTAAATTTTTTTTCTAAAGTCATTTGTATTCTTTACAACATTCTACAAAGTTACAACAGGAGCGGTTGTGTTAGTCCAGTCCCGTTCTCGGTCCCGGTCCCAGTCCCAGTCCCCAGGGCCGGACGAACGAATTAGTTTTAGGCAGCAATTTGTTCCCATACAAAATCCAATATTTTGATTTTATTGATAGTTTTCTTTGTAAAGCAAAATATTGTATTTAGATGTTTTAGAAAAGTGCAAAATGTTCTTTTCAGTTGATTCAGAAAAGTGTAAAATATTCTATTTACATGTTTTGGGAAAAGTGGAAAAAGTTTTAGTTCCATGTTTTTGAAATGCACAAATTAATTTATTTTGCATGTTTTTGAAAAGTCAAAATATGTTTTTTAACATATTTTTGGAAAGTGCGAAATGTTCTATTTACACATGTTTTAAAAATTCAGGGAGCGGGGACTGCTTGCGCTGGCCACATTATCCGGCCCTGCCGGTCCCGGTCCCGGTCCCGGTACCGGTCTTCGGCATAGGCCTGCTGGTAATAGTGCCACGCACGCTTCCTAAAACACATCCAGAATTGAGAGTGAAGCAATTTATAATTTTTAATGAGATGTAAATTATTCTCCTGATAAACTTTTATGACCAATTAAAACTGTATTCACTATTTAGCAGTTCATTCCCAGATATACAAACCTACTGAGCCATCTCCTATACTACACAGTTTTTAGTTTTTATAGGGCGAGATATAATTATAGATAGCCTGTTTTATACCATATGCCGTTATATACTATATAGTGATCCTAGTGCGTTCAGATTTAGTCTCAAAATAAAATTTACGATTAAGCATGTAGACAAGTAATTAGAATAGGAATTTAGGAGGTGGTAATTTTTTTTCTAAATAAAACAAAGCTTTGGTGGAAATGTAAAAATATAAAATTAAATGTAAAAGGGGTCGTCCATAAATAATGTCATCCTCTAGGTGGGTGGGACCTTAAACCTTCTCTAATTAAGACAGTGTAAAAACAAATTTAAATGCTAAGTTTATAAAATTTTAAAGTTAGTAAGTGGGTGTATCAGAAAAGCCATGACATCATTTATGAACGATCCCTAACGAGATTTGAAATGGAGATGAATATTGTGTGCAAGGGATGTAGATAATTTAATTTAATTAACCATATTGCGGTATTTCTATGTAATTTACCTTTTACCGTATTCCATCTAATGGTTCACCCATTGTCTCGTACGTGCTACTTTAACTTGGAAGGGAAGTTGACCCCCACGTAGAATTAACAACCCGCTTACTATTCTAATACTATCACGTGTCAAATTCGAAGTGATATGTGTTTATCTTGTTTTCTGTTGGAATTTTGTTGTTTTTGAATTAATTTAAATTTTAAATATTTCACTTCCATATAATTTCGTGAGTAAAAAATCAAAATAGCCCTTATGCCATTTACGTTAGAATTAAAAGGAGCTACCTATATGTTTGTAGAACAATTAAACTAATTCAAATAGAATGTAATGCGTAAAATGACAACTTTCGTACACGAGTTTATTGAAACGTGCAAAGTATTTTATTTACATGTTTTCGAAAAGTGTAAAATGTTGTATTTGCATATTTTTGAAAAGTGCAAATTGTTGTATTAACATTTTTGGAAAATTGTAAAATGTTCTATTTACTCGTTTGTGAAAAGTGCAAATTGTTCTATTAACATTTTTGGAAAAGTGTAAAATGTTCTATTTACTCGTTTGTGAAAAGTGCAAATTGTTCTAGTTACATGCTTTCAAAATCATGATATTTTAATATTTTTGTAGATGGACCATTTTGATTTTACCTTAAAATGGATATGGGTCATTTAGGTTCTTCGCAGATGATATGTATTGCAAATGTAAAATATAATTTAAAAAATCATTATTTTATACTTTACATAATATACTGTACAAAGCAAAGCCGCATATGTATACATAAATCAGTAATAAATTAAAATTTGACAGAATTACAATTCCTAGATTATGAGAGCGGGATACGTGTGTATTTGGAATGTGTAAAGTTAAAAATGAAAGAAAAAATGGAAAGTTATGTAAAGTTGCTCAAAATCTCAGGTAATATTGATTTTTCTTTGGGAAAATGTCTCATTTTGATTTTAATGACTCAGCAGCAGCAGCAGCACAAGTAAAATAAATGCAAGAGCCATGAATACATTTTACGACGGAGGCTTTTATGCTTTGCGTTTATTTTATACGACTTCTACATTTTTTTTTCTCTTACACCCACAGTGTAACCAAGTGTGCGAGTAGAAATGAAAGGAAAGTAAGGGATCGTCCATGAATGATGTCATCTGTAGGAGCTGCGTGCCTAGTCCGGATTTGCGATGGCAAATAAGCTATGCTAAGGAAAACAATTTACCAAATGTTAAATTGATGATATGGTGGTGGGTGATAATTTTGGTGACATCATTTATGGACGACCCCTACTAAGTAGACAGGAAGAGCGCTTCTTTTTCTTTCTGCATGTGCAGGCAGATGAGAAGGTTGTGTGTGTGTGTGTGTGTGTGTGGATGTGGGATTTTTGGGATTCCGTTTGGGTTTCGCTTTCCTTGACACTTTGATGGAATTCTCAATTTCCTTTCTCTTTTTATTTCATACTAATCCCGAGTCTCATCCCGCTTTTACATCTTCGTTTTCTTTCCTACAACTCTCCAGCCAAAAAGCCCACGTCAAAAACACTGTGTTGGAGCCTTTTGGTCGGTTTCGGTTTCGGTTTCGGTGTAAGTCATCTACCACCAATCCCAGAATGCCACACAGCCACACACAGCCAAAAGCTCAGATTCCTTTAAAACCGAAAAATCCAAATTTAAAAAATATAGTCTACAGTTCTACAGTGTATATAATTGCGTACATATAGGTTCGTAGGCGAATCAGCTTTTTAGCGTGAATGGTCGTACTACTGTGCAGTGTATACTCGGGTACTGGTACTGGTATAGTATAACGTGCATATGTACATAACGTGTGTGAAGAACCAAAATGACGCATTTCCAATTTGAACTCGAATTAAAATGAGCTATGTCAAAAAAAGACAGTAAATAAGAGAGAAAGTAAATATTTATTTACAACTGGCGCTACAATAATTGCGCTTGCCACAAGGACACAGTTAGAACAACATACAATTTTAAGAGAAATTAAATGGTTTTAGAAGAACACAAGAAATTTTTGCAATAGTGCAATTTGTAAAAACAAGCTTTCAGATAAATTCTTATCCAAATCTAATCACGAGTTTCTAAAATGAGCGAGATGTTTTATTTCCATGTTTTTCAAATAGGTGCAAATTTTTCGATTTATACGTTTTTAAAAAGGTAACAACGTCCTATTTACATACTTTTTACATACTATTGAAAAGGTCAAAAATTTCAATTTTATTGTTTTTGAAACGTCCAAAATGTTATATTTACATATGTTTTTTAAAAGTGCAAATTGTTTTATTTGCATGTTCATTGAAATGCGCAAAAGGTTCTGCTTACATGTTTTTGAAAAAATGCAAAATAATCTATTCACCTACTTTTGAAAAGTGTCAAATAATCTATTTACATGTTTTTGAAAAAATGCAAAATAATCTATTCACCTACTTTTGAAAAGTGCAAAATAATCTATTTACATGTTTTTGAAAAAATGCAAAATAATCTATTCACCTACTTTTGAAAAGTGCAAAATAATCTATTTACATGTTTTTGAAAAAATGCAAAATAATCTATTCACCTACTTTTGAAAAGTGCAAAATAATCTATTTACATGTTTTTGCAAAAATGCAAAATAATCTATTCACCTACTTTTGAAAAGTGCAAAATAATCTATTTACATGTTTTTGAAAAAATGCAAAGTAATCTATTCACCTACTTTTGAAAAGTGCAAAATAATCTATTTACATGTTTTTTAAAAGATCAAAATGTTTAATTTAAATGTTTTTAAAAAATGCACAAAGTTCTATTTACATACATTTATGAACATGTAATTTAAATTTGTTTCTGTAGATAGTGCATTTTGGTTTTGACTAAAAATACATATGGGTCATTTTGGTTCCTCACAGACGATATGTAGTCCCGCAGTTGTCGTTGTGAGTACCATTGTGTGATTGTTAGTACCAGGGTATCCCAGTGTGTCATTCATTTTCATTGTCTTCCAACATTCCACTTTCCGTTTGAATTTTGAATTTGAATTCAAAAGTTCGACGGTGACTTTGTCGCATGCTGGTAATGGTACCGGGACCGTTGCCGGTAAAAATTTGAAACTATTTTTTCCGTTTTCATTTTTACTTTACACACATGCTGGGCTAGAATCCGGACCCGGACCTGGACCCGGACCCAGTCCCTATCCCTGGAAATAGTTAATAGAGAAAGCAGAAAAGCCAGTAGAAGAAACTTGAGTAAAAAGTAGAATATAATGTAAAATAGAGTAAGAAACGAAAGCCATATTACGAAGCCGAAGTCGTGTGTCATATAAAATGCATTTTTTTTCTACACAGACCAGCGTATGACTCATGTCTACTGCTACCAACGTACGGTTACGGTTACGACAGGGAGTTGAGCAATGTACCTTCACAGTCACCCTCATATATTTTTTAGTTCTTTCTCCATACAAAACGAACTTTCCATTCCCAGTTTTCTAGGTCATGGATCTCTCATGTGATGTAACGTAATATGTAATGCAATGTGAAGTACACATTTATTTATGTAGATGCTTAGTGTGCTATAGGCATGGCCTGTGACGGTAGTGTGGTGCAATGTAGGATATGCAATAGGAGAACGTACCTACCTACCTACCTACCTTTCGCTCGACATATTATGCTATGGCACTATGGCAGGAATAGACACGTTTAAAAACTAGATCTGGAAATCTCAATTTGTATTTGCATTTTATTTTGTAGCATTGACTATTATGGTGTATGTTTTAAAATGCAAATATTTTAAAGTTTGAGCGGATCGTATATCTGTAGCATAGCTAACAGCATTGTTACATTATATCGTCTGTGAAGAACCAAAATGACCTATATCCAATTTAAGCTAGAATCAAAATAAGCTATGTCAAAAAAACAAAATTAGGAAAATCGTCAAATGTTAATTTGGAGTTTTTAAAAAGTGTAAAATGTTGTATTTAAAGCGTGAAATGTTCTATTTACGTGTGTTTGGAAATTGTAAAAATGTTCTACTTACATGTTTTTGAAAAGTGGAAAATGTTTTATTTCCATGTTTTTGAAATGTACCAAAAAATGTATTTGCATGTTTTTGAAAATTCAAAATATTCTTTTTTACAAATTTTTCAAAACTGTAAAGTGTTCCATTTACATGTTTTTGAAATGTGAAAAATATTCTATTTACATGTTTTTGAAAATTGCATATTATTCTATTTACATGTTTTTACAAAGTGCAAAATGTTGTATTTAAATGTTTTTTAAAAGTACAAAATGTTGTATTTACATGTTTTTGAAAAGTGCAAAATATTCTATTTACATGTTTTTTGAAAGTGTAAAAATGTTGTATTTACATGTTTTAGAAAAGTGTAAAATGTTCTATATAAATGTTTTTAAGACATATACGAATATTTGTTTTGTAGATAGTGGAAATTCTTTTTAGCTACAAATGGATATAGGACATTTTGGTTCTTCCCAGACGATATGACGAATGCAATATGAAGTTATGCCCCTATTTGCCTATACTATGCGTAGTAACGTAGTGTGTATGAATTTAAAATTGTAAGCTTCTGGTAGTTGACGCTTTTGTTTTTGCCCTTGAAATTTGAAATACTGGAGGAGCGATATTTTGAAATGGGATGCAGGAAGGAAAGTATGGCCACATTTAAACAAACATGAAAGGAGCAGTAGAGTGAAAGGAAAACTGTCACATTACATCACATTTATCTTTGTATGTTGTGAATTTAAATTTTGGGTTGTAACGCGTGTCCAATATCTTGTTGACATTCACAGTTCCAAATTTCCATATGATACACTCCACACTACTGTTGACGGTGTTATTCTTGAATATTTTATTTCGATGCTGCATAGTTTGACGCCGCTTGAAACTTTTGCTCTGCTACAGTAAGCATTTCTGAGCAGGGCAAATTCTCTTTTGCTTCGTTCGTATGACAATTTATGAGTAAGCCAATTAACTTCACATTCAATGGGATCACCCATAAATGATTTCATAAGTAGAATGGGTGGGTGTGGTCAGATGTTCATGCCAAGCCATGGTTAAAATAGCCCAGGGCCGGATAATGAAGCCAGCGCAGGTAGCTCCCGCTGCTTGAATGTTCAAAAAACATGTAAATGGTACATTTTGCACTTTTCAAAAATATTTAAATAGAACATTTTGAACTTTTCAAACATATGTAAATAAAATATTTTACACTTTCAAAATAATATGTTAATAGAACATTTTGAACTTTTCAAACATATGTAAATAAAATATTTTACACTTTTAAAATAATATGTTAATAGAACATTTTGAACTTTTCAAACATATGTAAATAAAATATTTTACACTTTTAAAATAATATGTTAATAGAACATTTTGAACTTTTCAAACATATGTAAATAAAATATTTTACACTTTTAAAATAATATGTTAATAGAACATTTTGAACTTTTCAAACATATGTAAATAAAATATTTTACACTTTTAAAATAATATGTTAATAGAACATTTTGAACTTTTCAAACATATGTAAATAAAATATTTTACACTTTTAAAATAATATGTTAATAGAACATTTTGAACTTTTCAAACATATGTAAATAAAATATTTTACACTTTTAAAATAATATGTTAATAGAACATTTTGAACTTTTCAAACATATGTAAATAAAATATTTTACACTTTAAAAAAATATGTTAATTGAATATTTTGACTTTTCAAAAACACTCAAATACATTTTTTTGCACATTAAAAAAACATGGAAATAAAATATTTAACAACTTTCTCCAAACATGTAAATAGAACGCTTCATACTTTTCTGAATCAAGTAAAAAGAACATTTTGCACTTTTCTAAAACATGTAAATACAACATTTTGCTTTACCAAAGAAAACTATCAATAAAATTAAAATGGTGGTTTTTGTATTTGAAAAGAAATTGCTGCCTAAAAGCAATTCCTTCGTCCGGCCCTGAGATGGCCACTTCCGCAATGTTGAAGTAATGACATGGGGGACGGATCTTTGAAAAGTAACAACCTGCTTGACATCATTTATGAACCACCCCTTATTTATATTCGCTATAAAACACTTTTAGTATTTATTCAAAGCAGAAACTAATATTTTAAAAAATGTGGTATTTGTTTACGCCACGGTACACAGTACACCGTTACCGTTGAAATTTCCTATTATTTGAAAACACACCTCTTCCCCCCTTTAATTGCATAGGTAGGAACTGCTTCAGAATTTAATTGTATAAGAAACAAACTGTTTTTTCCAAGTTAAAAAAAACGACTAAACTAATTACATAGATTGCAAGGCGATATGGAAAAGGATCAAAGGAAGGGAATGACTATGAAATATGTTGATGGTGTATAATAGTGTATTGCGTGTCGAGATCCAGATCCTGGAGTTACGCTCTGTTAGCTTTTAGTAGAGTATTTTTTTTCGATTTTCTTGGTGGTCGTGTATGTAGTAACTACGCGCGGACTTGTGGTCGCGGGTAAAGTCGAAGTTGAGATCAAGATTGTGGTTATGGCACACACACACACACAATTTTTGGTCGATTGACTTGTACTGTGTAGTGGTGTGGATTTTGTATAGGTAGTTTTAGTAGTCAGCTAAATGTTTTAACAAGACAAGGCATGGGCGGTCTGGGCAGCTCAATCTTCTGTCCGTCATTCGGGTTCGGTTTCAGTCTCGGTTTCGGTTCAGCTTCAGCGCTAGCTACTTTGCGTACATACAGCACGATACGAATATGATTAGTGTTGCGATTAGAAACCCAAGCTCGATTTAATATCGCTATTATGAATCCTCACTTCTGCGCTAAGACAGTGTAGTGTGTCTTGCAATTGAAATTTTTGTAAGGAATAAGGCACGAAAGAATTTCCTATGTCACAATGTGCTATGTACTCGTAGATAATATAGCATATATCGTGAGTGAAGAAAAAAAAATGACCCATATCCAATTTAAGCTAGAATTAAAATGAGCTATGTCATAAAAATACTATATGTACTAAATGAAAATGATGGGTAAACTGCTAATGACATGTTATTTTCAAGGTGCAAAGTGTTCTACTTACTATTGCAATATTGTTTATTGAATTGTTTTTGAACAAAAAAGAATAAAATAATCGTTTTTTTACATGTTTTTGAAAAGTACGAAATGTTCCATTTACATGTTTTTGAAAAGTACAAAATGTTCAATTTATATCTTTTTGAAAAGTGTAAAATGTTCCATTGCCATATTTTTGAAAATTGCAAAATGTTTTATTTACATTTTTTTGAAAATTGCAAAATTAACTATTTGCATCGTTTTGAAAATTGCAAAGTGTTCTATTTGCATCTTTTTGAGAATTGCAAAAAGTTGTATTTGCATCTTTTTGAAAAGTGCAAAATTTTCCATTTACATGTTTTAAAAAATTGCAAAATGTTCCATTTACATGTTTTTTAAGAAAAGTGCAAAATATTGCATTTACATGTTTTTTAAATGAACAAAATTTCATACATAACTTCTCTTTGAAAGCTGTCTGAAAGATCGTCTTTAAAAACCGTGATATTTAAAACTTTGTTAGATAGTTGATTTTATTTTTAGCCTAAAATGGATATTGGTCATTTTGGTTCTTCAAAGACGATATGTATATTTTTTCTTCTTCAAGCTTCTATATATTTAGTGAGCTGCGCGACTGCGGTGTGGTGTGAAAACATTATGTACAATGTTGACGAGGTAAAAATATTTTGACGACATTGATTGATTCAATTTTGATGCGTAAACTTTTCTTTTTGAGGAGTCAGCAGAAGCATACTGGGAGAAAATAGGAGAATGAAAATGAACATGGGAACGTACTTGTAAATTTAATAGAAAACCTATAAACCCGACCGAAACCGAAAGAGCGAGATCAAAATTATTGTACAAGAAGTTAGGCCAAAAAATAGGGAAGGCTATGAGTGTAGTAAAAGTATAAGCAGTGGGCATTGTGGGCTAAACTAAGCATGTACTTAGGGGCCATCCATATATTGCGTTTCATTTAGCAGAGGATGGAGCGGGTAAGCACTCCATTTACTGTAATGTTAAAAAAGTTAAAACTCTGGAGGGGGGAAGGAGTGGGGGGGGGGTGTTCCACAAAAACTTTAGACGTAATATATGGATGGCCCTTTACCAAAAAACATGTATTTAATGGCCCTAGTAGTTGTAATGTTACATAATGTATTATAAAGCTTGGGAAAAAATAAAAGATTTGTCTTAATCATCACAGCTTCTTTTTTTAAAGTTTTCTCCTATAAGAGAATTCACTATGTATATAAAATCAAAACTTTTCCAACAAATCCATTTCGAATTGCATTTCAAGGTTTTCCCTATGTACGCTTGTACTAATACTTAAAAGACTAATCAAATAAAGTTTTAAACATGTTTTTTTTTTACAATTTTTAATGGGTCTATTTATTGAATCTGGGTCACAAGGTCAAACTTCCAAAATGCGTTTTTTAATGTTTCCAAAACAATGCTGCAATGCAATGGTGGAAACTAATAGCTGCTTTAAGCAAATGTGATCAAACATTACCAAATTACAATCATCTAGAGTATAGCTCTTGAGTTTAACCTGTAATTTATTACGAACGGCGGTAAACTGATGAATTATTTAAATTATTTTACAATTTCCTGCACTTGACACCAGGGCCGGACGAAGGAATTTATTTTAGGCAGCAATTTGTTGCCATACAAAAACGACTATTTTGATTTTATTGATGGATTTCTTTGGTAAATAAAAATGTTGTATTTACATGTTTTATAAAAGTGCAAACTATTCTTTTTTTTTTGATTCAGAAAAGTGCAAACTATTCTTTTTTTTTGATTCAGAAAAGTGCAAACTATTCTTTTTTTTTGATTCAGAAAAGTGCAAACTATTCTTTTTTTTTTGATTCAGAAAAGTGCAAACTATTCTTTTTTTTTTGATTCAGAAAAGTGCAAACTATTCTTTTTTTTTGATTCAGAAAAGTGCAAACTATTCTTTTTTTTTTGATTCAGAAAAGTGCAAACTATTCTTTTTTTTTGATTCAGAAAAGTGCAAACTATTCTTTTTTTTTGATTCAGAAAAGTGCAAACTATTCTTTTTTTTTGATTCAGAAAAGTGCAAACTATTCTTTTTTTTTGATTCAGAAAAGTGCAAACTATTCTTTTTTTTTGATTCAGAAAAGTGCAAACTATTCTTTTTTTTTGATTCAGAAAAGTGCAAACTATTCTTTTTTTTTTGATTCAGAAAAGTGCAAACTATTCTTTTTTTTTGATTCAGAAAAGTGCAAACTATTCTTTTTTTTTTGATTCAGAAAAGTGCAAACTATTCTTTTTTTTTGATTCAGAAAAGTGCAAACTATTCTTTTTTTTTGATTCAGAAAAGTGCAAACTATTCTTTTTTTTTTGATTCAGAAAAGTGCAAACTATTCTTTTTTTTTGATTCAGAAAAGTGCAAACTATTCTTTTTTTTTGATTCAGAAAAGTGCAAAAATTTCTAGTTACATGTTTTGAGAAAAGTAAAAAATGTTCTATTTACATGTTTATTGAAATGTATAAAAATTTTTATTTTGCATGATTTTGAAAAGTCAAAATATTGTGTTTACATATTTTTGAAAACTCCAAAATGTTCTATTTACATGTTTTTGAAAAGTGCAAAATGTTTTATTTGCATGTTTTTGAAAACTACAAAATGTTCTATTTACATGTTTTGAAAACATTCAAGCAGCGGGGGCTATTCCTGCGACGGCCGCATTATTCGGCCCTGCTTGACACAGAATATTATTTCTTATTGCAAAATTCGAATTTCATTTCATGATGTATTTTAAAATATATAGAAGAATTGTTTTTTCATTAATACAGCAAGGAACCATTCATAAATGACGTTAGCAAAATATATCCAATTTTTAAGTCCCTATGATCCCTTGTCACTATAGTACTAGTACCAGTACCAATACCAGCTTAATCATTGCGTAGATATGGCAATCTTGAACATGGGATGTTATCAACATCCAATTAGGCTCATTGACTCTACCCGTGACGTCATTTATGGGCGACTCCTAACTCAGATTTAAAATTGTAATTTTTTAAATGTGGGCTAGCAATACTATTTCCGACATATCAATAAAACTGCCTCGTCGACTAACCTACACATTAAAAATTCCAAGAGTCAATTTGTCTTTGAAATTCAGTAGTAATAATATTTCTAAAAAGTCATAACAAAGGCTGTAAAATATTGAAGCAGTAAAAAAGGACATGAGGAATTTATTGTGATCTTAAAAAAGACAGGGACAGGGCCAGGACTAGGAATAGAATTTAGAATGGGAAAGAAGGAGAAATTACAAAATAAAAACACAGGGCTACTGATCTGTGCCTGAGACTACAGTACTACAGCAGTTAGACTTTTAACTCAAGAATAGATAAAGAAATAACAGAGTCTTGACTGTCTTCTTGAGTGTGTACGTGTGGAGGGGAAAGTTCTTGAACAAGTTGTTGAGTTTGTTGTTGTGTTTCATAGAATTGAAGAATTAGAGGACGGAGTGACAGTAGACTCACCACACGACGAAAAAAAATGGAAACTGAACTCTATAGTGTAGTCGAGCACTCTGACCTAAATCTTTTTCGGTTTCGGATACGGGGACGGTTTCGGTGACGGTTTCAGTTTTTGATGACGGTCTCGGTTTAACAATCCGTATCCGTCTCACTAGTAATTTTGCAAGTATGAGAGTTGCACACTACTTTAGATTAGAATGCAAACGTCCAGAGCCATATTAGTAGTCCAGTTACTCATGATGTCACATACTTAGTCGTTAAATTAGAGATTTTTCCATTACGTCATTTTTGGACGAATCCATACATGAAATTTTGTTGAAAATCCGTGTTTTTTTGACGTTATAGACTTTATACGTTTTATAATTAGAGCGTTGCCTACTATACTTTACAGGCAAATCGTAGATATAAGCATATCGTAATTCACAAGATACCAAAGAAACCTTAATGCAATATTTTTGTGCAAATGTAAATGCAAATGCAAATACCCGCTAAAAAATGTATAACACAGTCAATGTTTCCTAATTAATTGTACATGTCGTCTGTGAAGAACCAAAATGACCCATTTCCATTTTTAGCTAAAAGCAATATGTACTATCTACAAAAATATTTACACATGTCTTGAAAGTATTTAAATAGAATATATTGCAATTTTCGAAAATATGTGAATAGAACATTTTACACTTTTCAGAAGCATTTAATTAGGACATTTTGCACCTTTTCAAAAACAGGAAATTAGGAAATTTCACGTTTTTCAAAAACTTCTAATTAACATTTTACGCATGTTTTTCATTTTGTTTTTTATGACAAAGCTCATTTTGATTCCTGCTTAAGTTGGATATGGGTCATTTTGGTTCTCCAAAGACGATATTATGTGGTGTAAAAAATGCAAAATCTGTTCTGAGATACGGACATAATTTGTGAGGAGCCATCTGTGCAATTATAACGAGTGGCGGAGGGGAAGCATGTCTGTGAAAAGGAGGAAAAAGGAGGTTAGACGCTGCTTGAGGCATTGGACTGGTGGAGCACTGCACTTGAGCTCGGGTAAGTCGAAGGGTCTCTGAGAATTGAGGATGAGATTGAGTGAAGAAGCACGATTTCATAATTTCTCCAGACCTTTTACATTAATTTTCAATTGGAAGCCCATCCAGATCCAGAGGAAGAAGACAAGATACAGAAGTCAAGATCTTAGCTCAACTTTCCCCCGTCTTTCCTTCTGGCTCCTTTCTTTCATTTCTACTTCTACTCATTCTACACGCATCACCCTCATCATCATCATCAGCATCATATCACATGTCCTGTGAATTTTGAGTACGATCCCCATTCCCATATTTAGAGAGAGCATAGTATGTTACAAAAATTCGAAGGAACATGCATAAATTACACATTCATTTTGCAGAGGGGTAACTCATTATTCCATAGGCATTACAGTGTCTTTAACGTTTCTGTTAGAATTATTTTCTGTGTTGGATTTTGGACTAAACCAAATTCCTTGAAACGTCATTCTGGGCCAGATGATAAGGCCAGCGCAGACAGTTCACGCTGCTTTAATTTTCAAAAAAGCTTGTAAATGGAACATTTTGCAGTTATAGAAAAAATGCAAATAAATTTTTGTGTAAATTTCAAAATCATACAAAATAAAACATTTTCCAATTTTTAAAACATGTAAATAGAACATTTTGCACTTTTCTGAATCAAGTAAAAGGAATATTTTAAACGCTTCTAAAAACATGTAAATACAACATTTTACGCTTTTCAAAAACATGGAAATAAAACACTTAACACTTTTTTCAAAACTTGTAAATAGAACAATTTCAATTTTTCTGAATTAAGAAAAAAGAACATCTTGCACTTTTCTAAAACATGTAAATACAACATTTTGCTTTACCAAAAAAAAACATCAATAAAATCAAAATGGTGGTTTTTATATTGAAACAAATTGCTCCCTAAAACCAATTCCTTCGTCCGGCCTTGAATTTTTATAACGTTAAAAATGTTAAAATAGATATGATATGGGTGAATGGGTCCTAAAATAGTGATAATTTGCATAACATCATGTATGGAATCTCTCTAAATGTTTTATATTTGCATTGTTTAGAATTTGAAAATTGGAATGTTTCATAATAGCATTTTTACAAGTGGTAGTTTTTAAAATAACATACTTTTAAAAATGTGGAAAATAAACTGATTTTGCAAATTCAAAAAATTTCAAAATCCGTGTAGTTATAAGTCCGTAAAAAGTGCAAAATGTTCCTTTTATACGTTTTCTAAAGGTGCAAAATGTTCCATTTACATGTTTTTGAAAAGTGCAAAATGTTCCATTTACGTGTTTTTGAAAAGTGAAAAATACTTTCATTATGAGGAAGGATTGTGAAGATGTAAAATATTCTATTTATCTATGCAATTTTACAATTGAATGTACACTTCAAAGTTTTTAAAAATGCACGTAGGTAATTCACCAAAATCTCCTGCACTCAGCAAAAATCATTTTTAAAACATTTCTTTTTGTATAGAAATATGATAATGATGTTGACGACATAATGTGTGGATGGTCCCTGCAGTCAGTTTACTTACAGACACAAACCTAATGCCTCTGGCACTATACTCTCCTGTTGTGCTGTGTGGTGCTGTGTACTTGTACTGCATTGTTGATTGTATTTTGTATTGTGTTGTTTTTGTGAAGAGTAAAGTAAAGTTTGCTCTTGGTTTTTTCGTGTTATTCACAGCCAGTCAAATTGAAGAGATCCCATTCAAAAAATGAGATGTGGAAATGTTCATGTTCAAGTGCCTTACTTTCCTGAGGTAGTGTAGTGGGGGTGAGTGAGTCGTCTCTCTCTGGGAAAAATAGTCTTCAATTGCGTCATTGTTTTCATTCTTTTCTATTGTTCTTGGAAATGTCAAAATGTCAAAATATAATTCTATGACAACATTACGAATTTTAATATTTACTCACAGTCCAAAGTTCCAAAGGGTGATTATTATTTGTTTATGCGGTTCCCTCCTTTAGGTATCGTCCATAAATGATGTCATTCGTAGGGTGAGGGGGTCAGGCTATAGTATAAAGCCATGGTAAAGTTATTCGTTTACGTAATGCTACAGTGATGACATGAGAGTTCGAGTGGGTGGATCATAAAAGAGTGATATTTTTTGTGACATCATGTATAAACCCTCCGCCCCCTTATTCTTTTAGTCGCAGTTCCATTCTGCATTGTTCTCCATGTGGAATTTCAAGGGGTTTGGGGCACTAATTTAATATGCGGCGTTATTATTATTATTTTTAATTAATGATTCTATTTTATAGTGTATTTAATAATTGTATTCCGTAGAACAGAAGAAAATATTATTGTTTTGTAGCAAATAAATTGTAGTGTATTGTACTCCATTGCAAGACGCTCATTGTTTAAACAGTTTTGTTTTTAAAAGTAGAAATAAATGAAGAAAATATTGCTTTACGTATTTCTTTCTTTTTTTAAACAGTGCAAAAAGCAAGATTTAAAAAAAAATCTAATTAAGGTTCTATGTTTTCAAACCAGGGCCCGACAATAATAAGGCAGGCAGCCTCCCGCTGCTTGAATTTTCAAAAACAAAATGTAAATGGAACATTTTGTGGTTTTAGAAAATATGTAAAAAAATATTTTTTACTTTTCAAAAACATGCAAAATAAGTTTTTTTGTACATTTCAAAACATGGAAATAAAACATTTTCCACTTTTTTCGAAACATGTAAATAGAACATTTTACATTTTTCTGAATCAAGTAAAATGAATATTTTAAACGTTTCTAAAAATATGGAAATACAACATTTTGACTTTTCAAAAACATGGAAATAAAACATTTAACACTTTTCTCAAAACTTGTAAATAGAGCATTTTCCATTCGTCTGAATTAAGAAAAAAGAACATCTTGCACTTTTCTAAAACATTTAAATAGAACATTTTACACTTTTCTGAATCAAGTAAAGTAAACAGTTTAAACTTTTCTAAAACATGTAAATACAACATTTTCCATATTTTGAAATTAATGACACAGACTCATAATCTAACATTCATAAAAGCAGTACATTAAATTCAAAGGAAATCTGTTAGAGATATAAGCATTAATGCCATGCTTTAAGAAAATGGGTGATTATAAAATGGAATCTTAAAAGCTATTTTTTTGGCGCCCGTTCAATTCCTAAATAAAATGAAAAATAATGTCTAAAATGTTAGTCAAACGTTTTTACAAAATTTTAATAAATCTTCTAATTTATAAGCAACATGTTCTTTAACAATTTTTAATAATGCAAAATTGAGTTTAAAAAAAAATATGCAAAACTACTACGATATAACATGCGTTTCTAGATTAAAAATTCCCAAATTTGGTTCAGCGGTTTCTGGTTGCAGTATTCTGATTTAAAAATATTTTGAAACCTAACTTTGAAAAATATTTTTTTCTTTTGCAATAATATTCTTCAAAAATAGAATTCTTTAAAATAAGCTTCCATAATATTACATGGGTTTTTAGCGTGTTCTTTGACACGATTGGTTGGAGTAAATATGGCGGGGGTAGTGGAAAACGATCCTTTTAGCATCCTGAATGGTTAACTGCGTAAGTGGCCCAATAGTTATTATGCAGATAACGTAATATATTAATACACCCTACTTTGCTTTCCCTGTGACATATCCTGATCCTGTCATAATCTACTCTCACGTAAATTGGGCATAATATAGTAACAATAATAAAAATCTTGAATTCCACTTATCTTCTATCACGCCATCACTGTGTCGAGTCTAATAATATATAATAATTGTAGAAACAAAAATAATCAATTCAAAAGGGAACATTTCCATATATAAACGAGACATGAAAATTCAGCATAAAACATCGATCAATGTGTGTGTGTGTGTGATGAACACGATGCGGTGGATTGAACATAGTGAACATATTGTGGAACATCGCTTAATTAAATTCCACCTGCCGTACGACCATACAGAAAGAATACAGAAAATAATCGAGATGCATTAATTTTTATACGCAAAAGAATTACTGGCCATCAAAAATTAAAATATATCATAATAAGGCCAATCTGCCCAATGAGGTAGTCAATCCGATGTCGAATGTTCGATGCCTGATCAAGCGCATTATGTCAAGGCTCCTTTCATGAATTAAGTATTATCGCATTTATAATAGTAATAATAATGGTGATATCGTCTGTGAAGAACCAAAGTGCCCCATATTCAATTTAAACTTCAATCAAAATGAGATATGTCATAAAAATAAAATGAGAAGCATGCTTCGAATGTTAATTAAATAAGTTTTTGAAAAACGTAAAATGTTTTATTTTAATGATTTTCAACGATGTAAAATGTTCTATTTACATGTTTTTAAAAAAGTGGAAAATGTTCTATTTACATTTTTTTTTAAAAGTGGAAAATGTTCTTATTCCATGTTTTTAAAAAAGTGGAACATGTTCTAATTCCATGTTTTCGAAAAGGTGCAAAATGTTGTAATTCCATGTTTTTAAAAAAGTGGAAAATGTTCTTATTCCATGTTTTTAAAAAATTGCAAAATGTTCTAATTCCATGTTTTCGAAAAGGTGCAAAATGTTCTAATTCCATGTTTTTAAAAAAGTGGAAAATGTTCTAATTCCATGTTTTAAAAAAATGTGCAAAATGTTCTATTTTTTTAAGAGATTCGAAATGTTCTAAGTCCATGTTTTTGAAATGGTGCAAAATTTTTAAATAGAATATTTTTTAAAAATGTAAAATGTTCTATTTAAATGCTCTCAAGACGTATTTAAATATTTTTGTAGATAGTTGATACTGTTTTTAGCTACAAATGGATATAGGTCATTTTGGTTCTTCACAGACGATATCAGTAATGCTAACTCAGTATAGTAGTTGGAACTTATTGACTTTTTATCATTTGATTTGGTATGAATTTGGTATTGTTATATTTTGGCTTTGGTTTTAGTATTGGATTGCGGCAAGAAAGACATTTCTATAATATAGCGTGACCGCCGCACATTTGTATTTTTTTTTTGTGGAGAATATTTGAAAATTGGAAATGAATGAACTCTGTCTCAATAGGGGCATTAGAGATCGTCCACAAATGACGTCATTGGTAGTGTCTATAGACCTCCTTGGCTATACTTATGACATCCTTTGCCTTTGCTAAAGATAGCCATTAATGCAACGGTTAAGCGGCTGGCAGGCGAGTACAAATTGCGATTTTTTATGAAGTCATTTGTAGACAATCCTTTAGACAAGGAGGCCATCGATAAAAGTATTGCACATAGAACATTTCACAAACTATAATATGCAATATAGTTTTCCCAAATACAAATTACCTATGTATTTTTTCTTTAGTACTTTCTCTCGTGTATCATCAACTTTCTTTTTTCTTTCATTTACCGCAAGTACAAAGGTTCTAAAATCTAAGTCAAAATCGATGCTATAAATAAGAAAAGGCGAATTACATATATTATTGGTGAAGTACACGAAAATTACTAGTTCAATTAACTACAGGCATTGAATTGACGAAACAAGCACACAGTATGTAAATACAAATAGTAATGAATGAAACTCAGCTTAATATTTATATCGCAATAGTTAGTGTGAGTACATGGGTATCATCGCATGCAGAGAGAATTAATCTAATTGAATTATATTTCAATATAAAATTAGTGTGTTTTGTCAATCTTCAAGCTGCAGTTGCTCAAGTTTTTTGTTTTAGTTTTAAAAGTTTATATTTATAAATCAATACTAAATTGGCTTATATTCAATTAAAAGTGTGGCGAAAATAATTATTGGCTTTAATAATTGAAAATTGCTTATACAGTATAACCCCTGACATAAAATATACATATCGTATGTGAAGAACCAAAATGACCCATATCCATTTTTAGCTAAAAACAATTTCCACTATCTACACAAATATTTAACTATGTCTTGAAATCATTTAAATAAAATATTTTGCATTTTTCAAAAACATGGATTTAGAAAATGTTTTGCCTTTTAAAAAACATGTAAATAGAACATTTTACACTTTTCAAAAACATGTAAATAGAACATTTTCCAGTTCTCAAAAACAAGTAAATAGAACATGTTACACTTTTCAAAAAACCCTTAATTAACATGTAACGCATGTTTTTCATTTTGTTTCTATGACATACCTCATTTTGATTGTAGCTTAAATTGGATATGGGTCATTTTGGTTCTTCACACACAATATGTAGCAATGCTCAACTTTTTGAATTCTGTTTGGCAATTATTAATAGTAAAACTTTAGTTAGTATTGTAATAGTTATTGTAAAAACACGAAAAACTCAATATTTTTTGAGCAATCAATTTACAAATAAATGTTTCTCTGCATTTCCAAGTTTTTATTTTTTTCTATTCCTTGTAAAATGTAAGAGAGCGTATTAGTAAGGGATATTTCATAAATAATGTCATCCAAGTTATTACTCTTTTAGGACCCATATGTTATCATCACCTTAACATTGTGTAAACGGCAGTCTCTACCATGACAATATGTCCTTGTCAATTCCTGACAATAATATACTAGTACCCTATATACCAATGAAATCATTTATGAACGATCTCTAACGTTATAGTCAACATTTTTATTGCCTCACCATTTACAAGGTACAATTATATGACTATACATAGCAATTAAAAAATACATACAAATATTTTTTTTAAAGGTTTCTATTGTAAATCATAGTAATCTACCAACACTTAAATTGTTTAACACGTTTATAGAGTAATTATTTTTATTTCTTAGAAAAATGACTGATATCGGCAGTTGTAGTGTTGATAGCAGTTTTTGAGCCCTGAACTTTTAGAAAAAGAACTAGCACTTAACTGGACTGAACAACTTTGGTTAAATTCATTTTTTTTATCTGGGAAAATTTAGAAATAGGAAATATCTGTAGAAATGGTCAGGTGGTGACTTACTTTAAGTATTGCAGTATACACTACAGCCCTGTGCCTATGTAAATACTATAATAAAGTTATATATCATCTGTGAAGAACCAAAATGACCCGAATCGATTTTTAGTTAAAATCAAAATGAGCTATATGTCATATAAACAAAATGGGAAACATGCCTAAATTGTTAATTAGAAGTTTTTGAAAAGCGTAAACTGTCCTACTTACATGTTTTTTTAAAAGGTGCAAAATGTTCTATTTACATGTTTTTGAAAAGGTGCAAATTGCTCTAATTCCATAGTTTTAAAAAGTGTAAAATGTTCTAATTCCATGTTTTTAAAACGGTGCAAAATATTCGAATTCCATGTTTTTGAAAAGGTGCAAAATATTCTAATTCCATATTTTTGAAAAGGTGCAAAATGTCAAGACCTATTTGAATATTTTGGTAGATAGTTGATTTTGTTTTTAGCTACAAATGGAAATGGGTAATTTTCGTTCTTCACAGACGATATTTCTTTGCACGCTTTTGTTTTTTCATTATTTTCCCAATTCTTTGTCTGAATTTCGTGAAAAACTTGATTGCTCCTTTTTTTTCTTATATTTTTTTCATTATTTTTTAAGCATGCTTTTGCCGTGGCCGTGGTCGTATCCGCTTCCGCCTTTTTGTCTTTTGTAGTGAGGAGAACACTGCGCTTTGTCTTGATATGTACATAATAATGCATAAAGGAACTCACCTAAGATTTTGGGCCCACGGGCACCATAACAATAGAGATTAAAGATTACGATTCTTAAGCCTAGCAACTAGTATAACTAGCATAAGACTTATACATAGAGACCCAATATTACTCTACAAGTTCATTTTGTCATTCTTCTCCCTTTTTTATTATGATGAGCATTATATGGTTATGATGACTTATCGTGTTTCATAAGAAGCTAATTTTGAAAACTCAGGGCTGGATAAAGCGCCCAGCGTAGGCAGCCTCAGCAGCATGAATTTTCAAGAAAACATTTCAATGAAATATTCACCAATTTTCAAAAATATGTAAATAGAACATTTTGGCTTTTCAAAATTCATGCAAATAAAAGGTTTTGTAAATTTTAAAAACACGGAAATAAAACATTTCACACTTTTCTCAAAACATGTAAATAGAACATTTCGAATATTCAAAAACATGGCAATAGAACATTTAGAACTTTTCTAAAACATGTAAATAGAACATTTTGAACTTTTCTAAAAACGTGTAAATAGAACATTTTGTGCTTTTAAAAAAAATGTAAATACAACATTTTACGTTTTTCGAAAACGTAGAAATATAACATCTTCCGGTTTTTCAAAACATTTAAATAGAACATTTTGCACTTTTTTAAAAACATGTAAATACAAGATTTTGCTGTATCATTGAAAGCCTGGAATAAATTCAATAAAATGGTTTTTGTTTTGAAGCAAATTGCTGCCTGAAAGAAATTTCCTCGTCCGGCCCTGGGAATACTTGTATTGTCTGGGTCGATACAGTATTGCCCAAATCCATAGCGCAGTGGCATTCGTATGGAAAAATGGTACTCGTAAGGATAATTTCTTCGTTATTAAAACTTGGCCAGTTAATTAGTGAGAAGGAGCGGCACCATATGAATTCAGGATTTAGTGAATGAGAAAAAAAATCCGCCTGTGTCCAGATTAAACTAGAATTAAACTGTAGTATGTAAAAAAATACTAAATCGTTACATTAAATGCAAAGTGGTCATTTTGTCTACTTTTTCCTATAAGCAAAGCCATTTTTTTTAAAGTGTATTGGAACGTGAAGAATTGCCACTTAGCATATTTTGATTTTGGAGAATGGTAACTTTGCATACTAACAGTGACGAAATGGAAAATATGTGTAAAATGTTAATTAAGAGTTTTTAAAAATGCAAAATATTGTGTATTTGCATGCTGTTGAAAATTGCAAAGTGCACAATGCTAAATTTTCATACATTGAAAAGAACGAAATGTTATATTTACACATGTTTTTGAAAAGTACAAAATATTCAATTTATACTTTTTTCAAAAGTTCAAAATACTTTATTTACTTGTTTTTAAAATTTTTTAAATGTTCTTTTAACATTTTTGGAATAGTGCAAAATGTTTTATTTAATTGCTTTTACAAATTGCAAAAATGTTCTATTTACAAGCATTCATAGTTTTAATATATCTTATATTTTCGTAGACTTATTGTTAGTGAATTTTTTGATTTGGCTGCAAATGGATATGGACCATTTTGATTCCTAACTCAGGATATTGATATTATGCACACGCAATATATCCTGCACAGTAAGCACTAAACGCAGTTGCAAATCTTTACTATAAGAGTTTTGAATTTTTAAAAATTGCAAATTATAGTGGATGTAAACCAAAATGGAATGACTCTCATATGAATACTGTTATTAATGTAATACAAAAATGTCCCTTTTTAAACGCCCTTTTCAATATGTAATCAACATATTATGTTTATAGAATTTCAAATGTATTTTTTTTATATTGCAAAATTATTTCAAGTTCAATAATTAAAATTATAACAAACCTCTGTACGTCAACTATTTGAATAACTTGGGTTTAGTGTGAACAAATTGCCCTTTGCAGCGTATTGAAAGTCTGGAAGTAAGCAACCTACTTGAAATGTAGCAATTAATGCACGTATTATAATATTAAATGGCGTCCAAGTTTTTTCTGTCAACAAATTCCGACTGGAAACAATGCACTGCTTAAATCTTTCAATGTTATATGAATTAAATAAATTCTTCAAATAAATTATCTTTAAATGCACAGTGGTTTCAAAATTGAATTAAAAACACATTTTTTACAGGATATTTTTAAAAGGAATTTTTTCAATTACAGGACACACAGTATGGTAACTGTCCTAAATTCCTGTAGTACCAAAAGACCTGTTGTGTGACCTGAATGAATAAAATCAATCTCTGCACTGTATTAGGTACTTTACATTCTAGATTCTAGATTCATAAAAACTATTAGGATTATTAATATTTCAATTAGGTTTCCACATAAAACCAACAACCAACCGTACGGGAAAAAATACATTTCTAAGTTTTTTTAAATTTAAATTTCCCATTCAATTTTATTTTTTTTGCCTGTGCCCTAATAAAAGCCCTAAAATCCACATGGACAATTTGACATTTTAATAAAACCGTAATATAGACAGAAAAAAAATATAGACCACTGACTGACTCGTAGTCGTGAAGGAATTGAGACGATGCGATGGAGACGCATAGAGACTGAAGACGCGGAAGAAAAAGACGAGTAGAAAAATGAAAGAAAATTGATCTCTCACTGATTTGATTTGAAACGAAAGTTACATGAAAAATACACCATTGATTTCATTTCCATTTTCATTACTTTCACTCACGTTATACTCCAGCTCCATATCGTGGGATGATTCTAGAGAATTCTGTGCGATGACACACACACACACACACACACAGTCAACGGTCGACATCGACATCGACTGCGACTTTCTACTTTCTACGAGGGCCAAGAAAGTCAAGCGAACGCCATGTCACATGCCTACGGAGACTCCGTAGAGCTCCATAGGGATTTATTGGGCAGAAGTGAAATTTCAATTGGGAATTAAACCCTCGTACTTCATCTATATTGCAACTCATCAACTCAGCCGAGTTCTCAATCTTTTTTCTTCCTTTTTTTCTATTTCTTTTTTTTCTCTCCATTTCTCATCATCATGAGTCTCATCTTCATCTGCTGGGAAACTGATCTGGAGTCTGATCAAATATTCCAATTTACCACTGTATACATATCGTCGGTGAAGAACCAAAATGACCTATATTTACTTTAAGATAGAATCAAAATGGGCTATATCATACAAACAAAATGAGAAACATGCGTAAAATGTTAATTACGAGTTTTTGAAAGTGTAAAATTGTCTATTTCCACGTTTTTGAAAAGGTGCAAAATTTACTATTTAAAAGTTTTTTAAAAGCGTAATATGTTTTATTTACATGTTTTTGAAAAGTGCAAACTATTCTATTTACATGTTTCTGAAAAGTGCAAAATATTCTATTTATATGTTTCTGAAAATTGCAAAATATTCTATTTACATGTTTCTGAAAAGTGCAAAATATTCTATTTACATGTTTTCGAAAAGTGTAAAATTTTCTACTTAAATGCTTTCAAGACATGTTTCAATATTTCTGTAGATAGTGGATATTGTTTTTAGCTAAAAATTGATATGGGTCATTTTTCTTCTTCACAGACGATATCAGTATGTACCTATATTTCTACATTTCCGATTGAATTATCATTGGTTTTTTATACATACACATTTTTTTTTATTTTTTCTCGGTAAAATTTTTATTTCGATGGCAATCCGTATCGGTCCATTACCGTCGTCAGTCGTCACAGCTTCACTACTACCGCACTTTTTTTAAATGTCATTTTTATATTTAATAGTTGTGCTAAATTTAGTTATTTAGTAGAGCAATATGCAATGACAGGATAAGGATTGTCCATTAATGACGTATAGGGAGACATTCTACCACCCCCTTCTCCTCCTAGTTTAGCATTTTTAAAATGTGGTGTGATACTACTAACTATTTTAATTAGGGTTTTTACTTCTCCCCCCCTTCCCTAAATTAAAACTTTGTTGGTGAACGCCCGCCCCCCCCCCTCCCCCCGTGCTATCTATTTTCTCCGTTTTTTTTTGTATTTTTAACATTTATGTACAGAATAAGTATGACCCATTCATCCCGAGTGTGTGTCTTTATAGATCGTAGATTGTGTCTCGAACATTTTTGAACAAAGTGCATCATTGTCATTACAAAGCATAGAGACCTTGGATCGTTTTCCTTTATGACTGTCGTTAAATCTGTTATTATTGCCGTCTCCTTTTTATTCTTAGAAATTGGAGATTTACGGATATTTTTAGATTTTTTAGACTGTAGATAGGAATTTAATCTGGTATCTAAAATGTTAGTAGTCAATAATCTGATCCTCTAAAACTCCAATATTTCTAAAGGTATTCTAAAATCTAATCTAATAGCTTATTTAAAATTCCCAACTAAAAGGTTTTTTTTAAAACAAAATTTGTAAAATAAACACAAAACTCTTTATGCTTTTATAAAAGGACCTAAATTTAAAATTTTTAAATTTCAAACCAATTTCATGTGCCGCGTAGAATAAATTTAAACAGTTTACAGATCCTATTCTGTAAGATTCAGTGGTAGCGGTGGAAATATATCGTGGTTAAAAACGCACAGTAGAAAATTGTATACTCCCTCCAAAAATACCCCATTCACTACCCATTACGTTAATGCTAATCTAAAATCTAGCTTTTAAAATACTGTCTGCTTGACAAACACTGTCTTGCCAGTACTAATGTAGAATAATAGAAAGTAAAAACAAAAAATGTGAAATTCCCAAAGCACTTGCCAATAGAGTGCTTATAGCCATCTACCATAACAATTCAATTTCAAATATCTGAATATCTAGCAAAATCTAAAGGCAATATATCGTCTGTGAAGAACCAAAATGACCCATATCCGTTTTTAGCTAAAAACAATATCAACTATCTACAAAATTATTCAAATATGTCTTGGAAGCATTTAAAAAGAACATTTTACATTTAAAAATATGCAAATACAACATTTTGCACCTTTTCGAAAACATAAAATTAGAACATTTTGTACCTTTTCAAAAACATGGAAATAGAACATTTTGCACGTTTCCCAAAACATGGAATTAGAACAATTTGCACCTTTCCAAAAACATGTAAATATGACATTCTACACTGTTGAAAAACATGAAAATAGAACATTTTGCGTTTTTCAAAAACTCGTAATTAACATTTTACGCATGTTTCTCATTTTGTTTTTATGACATACCTCATTTTGATTCTAGCTTAAATTGGATGTGGGTCATTTTGGTTCTTCACTGACGATATATGTATATCTTTACGATCAATTAACCTCTGTAAAGTCAAACATGTAAATAACCAATGTTGTATGGGCTGCGACCAAATCGACTCAATGAATAAATTATTATTATTATATCTTTACTGAAGAGGCAAAATTGCCTATCTCAAATTATTATTGTCACTAATAATAGCAAAATTGTCGTTAACCAATTTTGCTTTTAGCGAAGCCAAAATGAATAAAGCTGTAAGAAGCGATATTGGAAATTCAGTGTGTAATTTGGTCGCACTCAATTTGATCATGTAATAGCCTAATAGTTTAATAGGCAATACTATAATGGGACCAAGGGAATGGGACCGAGTGCTGTGGCATGAGTCTTCTTCGTGCTATCTGTATTATGTGGCTTTCAAATTGGGATACGTCAACGTGAAGACATATAAATTTGTACCTACCAAAAAATTGCAAATTTACAGATTACGATTAGATTTTGGATATGAGTCAGGAGAGTACAGTGGTTCGTACCCGGTTTCGGTTTTGGTTTTGGTTTATTTTTTGGCAACGTACATATAGCATTTTTTAAATGTCACACAAATGACACTACTGCCACTGTAACATTTATTGTGGGAGGAGTGTGGAATGGAAAGCGAATTTTTTTATTCGGCAACTTTTGGCAATTGCTCCCGTCTTCATCATCAGAATGAGAATTGAATACAAAATCATGTCAACTGGAATGAGATGAGAAATGATTCATATTAAAATCGGGAAACATGCAAAAAGGTACATGTGTAAAGTTTGTCAGAATGCATTCAAAATGACATTATTAGGCTCCACGCCGTTTTGATTAAAAGACTCTAATTAATTACTGACGTGGGTGACGACAGTTGAAGCCAACAGGTTAGCAATGAAAACGTGCTTTGCCCGTGATCGGATCGGGCGGGATGCTGCGTGGGTGTCTATTTTTGTATTTTTAGATAGAAGCCCGCCAAACTTGCAAATTTAAAAAAAAATGAATTTTCGCCATATTTTTGATTGATTTTGCTACCCTGTCCCTGTCATCAACTTAGTCGTAGTCGTAGCATACATATTTTGAAAATTAGATGCCAGCAGTGTTGACCCTAACATCATTTATGGACGATTCCTAATAAATCGGAATACAAAAATAAAAATAAGAAAAACAGTGGAATGTAAAAGTAGGTACAGTTAAAGACAGAACTTAGGTTCACAAAATCGAAATCACACAACCCAGTGAACTTGGCACACATACCATTTAGCATAGATCCCATAAAAAATTCATACGACAATTCTGTACTATAAAAATACCAGGCAAAAGGGGACATATTGAAATGCTCACTCACAGTGCAGTGCAGTGGGAACGAAATCTCGTAGTAAACCAAATTCAAAATCCGGATTCGATGCCAACAGCTGATTGAAGGGGAGTAAAAATATAAAATATGTAGCGGAAAGTTGTGCACACAAGTCAGAAGCAATGTTTCTCATGTTGTAAGTATTTAAAGCTGAAAGTAGACGGTGAATTTTAGAAATATGGGAAAATGACACGCGGACGGAGACGGAGGCAACCCCACACATGCCAAATTTAGACCGTCAATCTTCAATTATTTTTATTCAGAATATTTTTCTTTTTATTTGCCAATTCCAATTTGTCCCTCACCTCAAAAATCCGTTTCAAAGGAATCCCTTTCATTTTTGTTTTTGGTTTAATTCTCAAATTTTCAGAGGCTGCTTTGCATACAAGCGATCGTCCATAAATGACGTTAGCCTTAAGTTTAGTGGGTCTGGTTATAGGATGACATGCCATGTTGAAGATAGCCATTTACGTAAAATGTTAAAGTAAAGTAATGATATTGTATGAGGGTTGGTCTTGGAAGGTTCTAAATTTCTAAAAGAGTGACATCATTTATGGACCATCCCTTATGGAGTAGTGAGGGTGTATGTAGTATAGTGTGTCTTTCAATCTTTCAATTAATTTGTATGTTGTTTTTTTTATGCATAGCTGTATTTTTTTATCCTTGTTGTTAGTTTTAATTCTGTTTGGTATAATTGTCGTAATATTGGGTGGCCTACTTACTGTAAAATAATTTTACATTTACTATCGAATTCAATTGATTTTTTTATTTTGATCACTTTTAGCTTTTAGGCTGTCATTGGAAATAACAGCATTGTTTTGCTTGGCTTTGGCTTAATAGCACTACAATAACCGTAGTTGATTGTCACAAAAGAAAATGACCTTTTTTGAGTTTTTTGGCAAAACAGGCCAAGTCCAATTCAAAGCAAATTTTGTACAGGAAAAACGAATAATGAATAAAATTCAACAGGATTATTTTTTGCAACTTAATGTTTTCTCCAAGACCTGCAACTGACGAAGTACTATTACAAGCAGTTTCATAAATCTACAGACTGATCTGGAATTTTATAGCAAATTTTCAAACATGTAAATAGAACATGTTACACTTTTCAAAAACATGTAAATAGAACATTTTACGCTTTTCAAAAACGTGTAAATAGAACATTTTACGCTTTTCAAAAACGTGTAAATAGAACATTTTACGCTTTTCAAAAACATGTAAACAGAACATTTTTCGCTTTTCAAAAACACGTCAATAAAACATTTTACGCTATTAAAAAACTTTTAAATAGAACATTTTACGCTTTTCAGTCAGATTTTAAAAAAGTTACGATAATGGTGTAGATTTTAAAAACCTTAACTAACAAGAGTCGAAGACAAACGAATCTGACCTCATGGCCTTGTAATTTTACAAATTAAATACATAAGCGGCGTGAAACTAGAAAACATATTTGCTATTAGCGTCATGCCATAACGTTAATGATGATTAATTTTTAAAGTAGAATAGAATGCAAGTGCAAACAGTACATTAGGAGTCGTCCACCAATGACGTTTAGATTTAGGGGAGGGAGCGAGGGAAGGGAAAATGATCCATTTAAACTTTGTTTGACGTTTGACGCTACATTGTTAAATACTAGGGAAGTTAGGAGAGGGGGGAGGGTGCAAAATAATTTACCACTTTCCTAAAGACGCCATTAGTGGACGGCCTTTTCGAAGTTTATTTGATTCTAGCCAGCCGTAAAATATTTAAAATTCTTCTGTCCGACGTTTAGTCTTGTAGGTACATTACCCGGTAAAGTTGATTAATTTGAATCTATTATTTGAGAGGCAGGAGACGATTGTCACTGTCACTGTGTCTACAATCAACAACTTAATAATTTTTTAAAAGGGAATGTAAATAGAATGGAAAATACGTGTAGTTTAACACGCGCTCGACTCCCCGTTTGCGTGTTCGTGGGACTGTGGGCAGGGGCAGGAGAATTGTCATGCTGTACGTCGCTTTTAGTTATTGTCACTGACCTCATATCTATGATAGATCTGATCCGGTCCCGGACCCGGTGCTGGTCCCGGTACCGGTCCGGGTAGCAGGACCGGGTAAACTGATGAAGTAAATGTGAGTAGATTGAACGTGAAATGATAGGATCCAGATGGAGATTAGGATGTGCTAATGATGACAGATTGAAGACACGTCTTAGCTCTATAAACCAGAACCATAGAACGAGAAGTAAAAGTAGACGTGACATGAAATCCCCGGAAAATTGACAAAATTCCACCTTCAGTCCCATTTCCCGCTTCCATCCACATTTCCTACTTTTCACCATGTCCAATGCCTTCGACGTATTTCGTCTTTCGTCTTTCGGCTTCCGCTCGACGCAGCCTTCAAATTCATGCGAATTAATACATATATGCTCTAGATCTCAAACACAAGATTCGAATGCCGATTCATGCCAACCCCAACAACGCCTACAACACAACACATACATAGGATAAGGCATTCAATTCTGTTACCAGTTGTAAATTATCATATTTTTTTGTATGAGTACCATGAATCATCATGGCGTTCAAAATGCTCAAAATTAAAATGTGAGATCTGCTATCTACAGCAGGGGATTTAACAATTTTTTTAATATGTTTTGCACGTGAAGAGCTTTTTGACAAAACAGGTCAAGTCCAATTCAAAGCAAATTTTTTACAGGAAAAACGAGTAATGCCACTAATGAAGCACTAGTACAAGCAGTTTTGTAAATCTATAGACTGACTCTGGAATTTTATAGAAAATTTTCACACATGTAAATAAAACGTTTTGCGGTTTTCAAAAATATGTAACTTGAAAATTTTACGCTTTTGAAAAACATGTAAATAGAACATTTCACACTTTTCAAAAACATGTAAATACAACATTTCACACTTTTCAAAAACATGTAAATAGAACATTTTGTGCATTTTAAAAACATGTAGGTAAATAAAAAATTTGTGTTATTTGTGGAATTGTTTCCGTTTTGCCTGAAAATCAATAACTTAACATGGAGGGAAAAGTCCGTGGAATGAAATTTTAATCGTAACGAGTCAAACCAAACTTTTTTTTTTAACTTTAAAAATTTTTCTTGCATAAAAAAATGTACGCGTGGCAATTGTCTTCGACAAACTACGAAGCCACTGGAAAACGGAATTCAAATCAGAAATCCATGTTTTAGGTGAACTTATCCCATTTTGCCAAAAACCGAAATTTTAGCTATATTTAAAAAAATACTATTAAATTATTCTGTTATCAAAATTCGAATCCAGGACAGGTACGTAGATAAACTGTTTTAATTCTATCAAAAATAATTTGAATGTTTTATTTGTGTTTGTCAACGGGTACGGAATTATTTATAACTATACATAGCGTACAGTACAATTGTTCGTGATTGGAATAACAAAAGTAGAATAGAATCAGAGCATAATGTGCAGGTTGACAAAATAACAAAATAACAAGACAGTCTTCTGGAGCTCGCTCACAAAATGCACGTAGCTTTAGATGGGAGATTTGTAGATACTATGTAGCTTACAAATAAAGAAATGGTGACAGCTTCTGTCTCCTATTCTCCTGTCGTCTCATTCCCTCCAATCGCATCGCTGTCTGGCTCTGTGTATGTGTGTGTGCGAAGGAGACAAGTGGATTAAATGATAATGTCATCCCCGTCCTCATCTTTGCTCCGTCATACACTTCCACCCAATCCATACGCACATTAAATACGTACCTAACCTACATTTTGCTTTTGTACATTATATTTTAGGACGTTCAACTTCCTATTATAACCATATGACAGCACTTTTCAATTCCAACTTTGTAGCGCTGATAATTTTATAACGCCATCCATCGTCTCCATTCGAGAAAAATGGAGATAGTCATTTTCGCTTTTAGCAAAAAATGGTAATAGTCAGTTTCGCTTTTAGCCCCAAAAGGAGATAGTCAGATTTGCCTCTTCGCTGACGTTATTCTATATTTGTAAAAATAAAAGAACAAATTAATTCAAGGGGGTTAAAAATTTCCGATTTTTGTACGACGTAATTTATGCACGCTTCCATGTTGGACTTGCCATTATGTAGAGGCTTTAGTGGTCCGTTACACAACATCGTTTGTGAAGAAGCAAAATGACCCATTTCCATTTGTAGCTGAAAACATTATCCACCATCTACAAAAATATTAAAACATGCCTTGTAAGCATTTAAATGCAACATTTTACTCTTTTCAAACGCATGGAATTGTAACCTTTTGCACTTTTTAAAAACATGTAATTAGAACAATTTGAACTTTTCAAACACATGTAATTAGAACAATTTGCACTTTTTTCAAACATGTATATAGAACATTTTACGTTTTTAAAAAACTCCTAATTAACATTATAGGCATGTTTCTCATTGTGTTTTGTGACAAAGCTCATTTTGATTGTAGCTCAATTTGGATATGGGTCATTTTAGTTCTTCACAGATGATATGTTGGAATATGGTTGGAATTGTAATAGGCGGGAGGGCGGGCGGTAGAATCTTGGATTGGGTAATTATAATTACTATTCACTTGTTTTCCTCTAATTTTCTTCGCTTTCTTCTGCCGGGTCCTTCCCTCACGTTTGTACATTCTCCGGCCTGGCCAAAAAGGGAATGAGAAGCGTAGAATTAGAAGACAGTGGATAACGAAGCGAGGCTGTGAGGTCCATGTCACGTCTGTCCAAAAAGTATGTCGACTTCAGCCTTGATCTTCCACTGATAACGCTGGAATTTTTACGGTTCTAAACGACATAGCTATACTATGAACATGTTTTCTGTGCATCAGTGCATGAATTATTTTTTTGTATCAGCCAGCAACACGAATGATGAGATAAAGTCATACATTTTTTTTAAATCAAATTTTTGCAACTACAACTAATTAAGTAATAGGGTCTAAACATATTGCAATTTAAATGGAATAAAAATAATAATGTATTTCTTGCTTTCAAAAATGTGCGAATAGAATTTTTTGCAATTTCAAAAAAGTCAAAATAAAGATTTTTCTGCTTTCAAAAAAGTGATAATATACTTTTTTGCAATTTCAAAACAGTCAAAATAATGTTTTTTTCCAATTTAAAAATTTGGCATACAGAATATTTCGCAATTTAAAAAAATACAAAATAAAAATTTTCATGCTTTTAAGATTGTGCAAATACAATATCTTGCAATTTAAAAGAAGTCAAAGTAACATAATTTGTTTTTTTCTTTCAAAAGTTTGCAATAAGAACATTTTGCAATTTAAAAAAAGTGAAACTATTAATACATTTTGAACTTTCAAAACTACGTAAACAATGCAATTTAAACTAAAAATAATTCAAAAAGTAAAACACACTCACTGCTATTTGTTCTATATTCTCCAAAACAAAATAGTAAAATACGCTGCTATGATTTGGTTATTTATATTTTTCAACCAGGGGACCGCTGTGCGAGTGCCAATGTCAGTGCCAGTGCCAGGACCAGTATACCATATATCCCTACACTATTACTATTATTGAAAAGTGTAAAATGTTTTAATTCTATGATTTTGAAAAGTTCAAAATGTTCTAATTCCATGTTTTTAAATAGGTTCAAAATGTTGTATTTAAAAGTTTTGAAATTTGCGTAATATTCTATTTAAATGCTCCTAAGACATATTTGAATATTTGTGAAGATAGGTGATATAGTTTTTAGCTAAAAATGGAAATAGGTCATTTTGGTTCTTCACAGACGATATGCTATGTAGTGTGTAGAGGGAAGATTTAAATGGCTACGCAGATAATAATAATTATAATTAATGTCTCCATGTGCATTAATCCGTGTATATGTAATTATATTGAGTTCTTGTTGGATGTCTGGAGGAATCTGGAATCTGGACGTCGTCACTTTGCATTACTCCAGTTGAAGTGACTACCACTCACTCAGCTGATTGCCCGTATCCGTATAATCCTAATCATCTTCATTCTACTTTTACTTCTCCGTCTAATATTCGTCTTTTGAGACTGAGACTCAGTTTCCACGCAGATACTTTCACTTTCATCGTCTCATCGTCAGTCTCATTTTCACTTCACTACTTCACTCACAGCTTGAGCCAAGACCATATTTCCATCCATTGTAGAGATGGTCCATAAATGATGTCACTTAAATTTTGACTATTGGAGAACACACCCAATAGCTCATGCCATAACTTATTGACTTATTCACATTGGTAAAACGGTTACCTTTAACATATGGCAAGCCATGAAAAATTTACTAGACGCACCCACCTTCGCCAGGGCATTCTTTATGGATGATTCGCTACTGTATATGTATTAGCATCTTCCTATTTCTAGTTCATCATAATTATCATCTGTATTATTTTACAAGGAAATCTGGCAGCCTTTAAATTTTGTTGCTCATAATAATAGTAATAATAATTGTCGTTGAACCTTCAAGGCTGAATTATACTGCTATGAATTTATTTTACTAGCTAATTTCCACTGGATTACCACTATTTTGTGCTACGGAACGCAACAGGGCTGTATGAAAGAGTTTTGCTTTTAAGCAACAGTAGTGTTTTTCTATAAAAAAAAAACAATTTTTATTTTATTAAAGGTTTTTTTTTGATGAACCAAAATGTTGTAATTACTTGTTTAAAACAAGTTTAAAATGTTTAAAAAGAAAAAATTTAATTACCATGTTTTTTAAAAGTGCAAAATGTTTTATCTACACATTTTTTAAAACTGCAAAATGTTTTATTTACATATTTTTGAAAAGTACAAAATGTTTTATTTACACATTTTTGAAAATTGCAAAATGTACTATTTACACGTTTCTGAAAAGTGCAAAATGTTTTGTTTACATGTTTTTTAAAAGTTTGTAAATATTCTATTACATAAGTGGTTTTGAATCCGGCTCTGTGGCCGAGGGGAGATTGTCTCTATCCTCGATAAACTCGGCGTTTCTTTTTGATCCGCTGAGCGAATCCTTAGCCGGTAGCGTATTTGCATCTCGTTGCACAGAAGTTAGTGTAGTGGAAATGCTTGGTGGAGGGAGGTGTGTGAGAACTGTTTGTGCGCAACTAAGGGGAAGTAGTGTACGTTTCCGTTCATTCGTGTGTAGAGACGAAGACGGCGTGCTAATTGTGCCTCGCAGGCTAACAGCTATTTCTTCGTGCAGTAGCATAGTTGCAATACCATTCAGCAGACCATACATTGCGCCCTTCATTCCATAGCATCTGCTATTACTTTCACGCTGCGTCGATATACGAAATGCAATACGTGGGGCACTCAGGGTTGGGTGTACTCGTCTGCATTTCGGTTTGGTCGTCGAAATACATTCTTGTGCATATACCTCTCTCTGTAGTCCTCCGAAAGGGAAGTCTAATCATTGCTCCTGAAGAGGAGGATAATCTACCTAGACTGCAACAGAGGTCGGCAGTGTTATAGCCACAATCCTTTAATAATACATATTAGTTTTTAAGATACCAGCTGTGCATTGTGACTGACTTCCTTCGGGAACGCTCCATAGGTGGTGTTCAGACATTCGTGTCGTTCATACCGAGGGGAAATGTTTGTTTACATTCACATGCTGGTACAGTAACTGCACTGGGTTATAGGTATATACCTGGAGAATCCGATAAGTGCTACATATGATGACATAAGTGGTTTTGAAATGTGCACAAAAATTTAACTGTATGCTTTTAAAAAGTGCAAACTGTCTTATTTACACATTTTTAAGCAGTGCAAATTGTTGCATTTACATAGTTTTTAAAAAGGCAGGCAGCAGGGGCTGCCTGTGCTGACCTTATTATTCGGCGCAATGAAACGCGACACCAGCACCAACATCCGCAATTCCACAGTGAGGGAAAGAAAGCAAATTTTTTTTACCGTAGTACGATTTTTCTGAATTTTCAACGGCACTTATTTTTTTAAATCTTCATCCTACATACAACGTATGAAATGAATAAATTACATTCAAACTATAAAATCACTATAACTTTAGTGATTCCAGTGTCAATACAAAAACCCACAAGGACAATTGTGTATAAATTTGTAAGTAGAATGTTTTGCTGTAAATTTATGCGTTGTTATGCGCGCTCATAGCATACTAGTAGTGAGCATATCTATTAGGTTATTAGGTATAGGCACAATCCTATAATTTCTGGCGTGAGTAATAAAAATAAAAATACGGGAGTGAATTGATGTTAGAGGAGGCTCTTGAATCACAACAAATCTAATCACTGTACTCCTCACACACATTATCCACATGAGCATAGGACACGCTCCAACAAACTTGGAGCCCCTTCCATATTCCATTCCAACAACTCGTCCAACGTGCAACCGTGCAACACAAGAATTTACACAGTAAACTGGCAAAACTTACAATTTCAAAACTACAAGAAGGCAAGTGTATGGTTTGGTCCTGTTTGAATCAACATTTGGAAAGTTTTTTGCCGAAACGGGTCAAGTCCATCAGTGCCAATTTTACAAAGGTACAACGAATAATGAATAAAAGGCGACAGGAATTGTTTTTGCAACTCAATTTATTCTACAGGTACTGTAACTGACGAAGCACAAGTACAAGCAGTTTCGTAAATCTGGACTGACTCTGGAATTTTTTGGAAAATTTACAAGCATGTAGATAAAACATTTTACGCTTTTCAAAAACATGTGAATAGAACATTTTACACTTTTCAAAAACATGTGAATAGAACATTTTACACTTTTCAAAAACATGTGAATAGAACATTTTACACTTTTCAAAAACATGTGAATAGAACATTTTACACTTTTCAAAAACATGTGAATAGAACATTTTACACTTTTCAAAAACATGTGAATAGAACATTTTACACTTTTCAAAAACATGTGAATAGAACATTTTACACTTTTCAAAAACATGTGAATAGAACATTTTACACTTTTCAAAAACATGTGAATAGAACATTTTACACTTTTCAAAAACATGTGAATAGAACATTTTACACTTTTCAAAAACATGTGAATAGAACATTTTACACTTTTCAAAAACATGTGAATAGAACGTTTTACACTTTTCAAAAACATGTGAATAGAACATTTTACACTTTTCAAAAACATGTGAATAGAACATTTTACACTTTTCAAAAACATGTGAATAGAAAATTTAACACTTTTCAAAAAAATGTGAATAGAAAATTTTACAGTTTTTAAAAACATGTAAACAGATTATTTCACGCTTTTTAAATACCTACACGTAAATAGAACATATTGCACTTCTCAAAAACTCGTAATTAACATTTTACACTTTTCAAAATTTATGTAAATAGAAAATTTCCCACTTTTTCAAAAACATGTGAATCCAGACTGACTCTGAAATGTTGTAGAAAATTTTGAAAAGTTTTAATTTGTAGAATTTTTTCATTTTTTTTTAAATCAGTAACTTAACATGGAGGAAAAAGTCCGTGAGATGATATTTTAATCGTTTTGAGTGAAACCAAACTTTTTTGTACTTTTAAACTTTTTCGTGCATAAAAACATTTTTGCACGGCAATTGTCATGTGCAAACTATACGAAAACACTGGAAAACCAAATTTAAGTCAGAAATTCATGTTTTAGGTGGACTTATCCCATTTTGCAAAAATCATTTAATGGACATTCCCCGTTTTGCCAAACAACTCCTCATTTAGACTAGCTGTACTGTACACGTATGGAGAAAACTGCCAAAATATTGCAACTCAACGAGGTAACACAGACGAAGCGGAAGTTTGCCTGCACCATATTCCTTGCGTCACACTTTCCTAATGAAACTCTCTTGTAAAAGATGAAACTACAAAAAAGGGAGAGAAAATCAGACAAAAGTACATGAAGCCAACGCCATTGCCAAGATGCTAATTATAATTATTAGGGAGAGGGATAGCGAGATTCATCACTGCAAAAGGGAAACTGAGAGAGACAGTCTCTCTTGTGTCATCTAATTAGTTGTATCGAACGTTTGACTTGCTGCATTTGGTTTTGGTTTGGTGGGGTGTACGTCTGTCTGGTTTGCCTTTCTAATCAATTTTACCTCTGCAATTTAGTAGAGAGTCCCTGGGAAAATTTATTTTGAGAAGATTGTAATTAAATGCTGAATTTGATCTCAGAGTTCCCAAGCCTCGACGCCTCCGCCTCCGTACGTTTCCAGTGCATAGCTTTTGTAATGAAGTGAAGGGAAGGTACACAATTAATTAGTGCTTTAATTAGTCCAACCCGCATATTGCACTGCACTATCTTTGCAGTCAGCAGGAGGGGGCAATTAAATTTTAATTCGGGATTAAATTCATTCATATTTGAATTCGTATAGGTTACTTATCATTACGCGTAGTTTTATTTTATCTGAGCATGATAATGTATATTATGCCAACAATTAAAATAGGCAATTTGACAGTTGGGTTTTAAATTTATTTTGGCGCTAAATTTCAAAGCCGTTTATTTTTTTGCTCATTTTTACAATGCGATACCTGCTGCAGTGCCCATACACAGCGAAGTCCAATTTAAGCTAGAATTAAAAAAAGTTATGTCGTAAAAACACTGAATTAGAAAGATGCTTTGACTGTTATTGGCGATATTATAAAGGTGCAAAATATTCTATTCGTATCTTTTTTGGAAATGCAAATCTTTTTATTTACTTGTTTTTGAAAAGTGCAAAATGTTTTATTTACATGTTTTTGAAAAGTACAAAATGTTTTATTTACATGTTTTTGAAAAGTACAAAATGTTTTAGTTACTTGTTTTAGAAAAGTGCAAAATATTTTATTTACATATTTTCGAAAAGGTGCAAAATGTTCTAATTCCATGTTTTTGAAAAGTGTAAAATTTCATATTCAACTAGTTTTTAAAAGTTGTGCGTGTAAAATGTTCTAATGCTTTCAAGATTGTGATATTTCAAAATATTTTTGTAGATAGTGGATTTTATTTTTAAAATTTGGAAAACGGATACGGGTCATTTTGGTCCTTCACAGACGGCACATTACTTAACACTAACTATTTATATTTAAATAGATATTTATTAAAAACTGCAAAATAACGCAACTAAATTTTCCATTTAAAAAATTATGTTCGTAAAAAAAGTAAAATTAAAAGTGACATTTAAGTGAAAATGTATCCAATATCCTTTAAAAAGGAAAAAAAAGTACAAAAAACTTTCCGCCCCCGGGTGGGCTCGAACCACCAACCTTTCGGTTAACAGCCGAACGCGCTGCCAATTGCGCCACGGAGGCTCAGGTGAAGAAGTGGGACTTTAATACCAGAGTCCATACTAAAAGTATTTTCTTGGATGCTTCAAGATAAGCAAACTTTGTTATACATTATTATCAAATAAGGAGTTACCGTTTTAGGGATCGTCCATAAATTATGTCACCCAAATCATCCCTATTTTTAGACCCACACACCTCTTTGTCATTCCTTAAAAATTACCTGCGCATTCTTTACCATGGCATTTTATCAATATCCAACTTGACCCATTGATCCTACGGATGACATCATTTATGGACGATCTCCTATTAGACATACGGATACGGCTAAAGGAAAAATATCTCTTGACCTTGACGCTGTCAGAAAATAAATTAGAACTCCCATGACTGAATTTGCCATTAGGTTTCATTCGGAATTTCTTTTAAAAAATACACAAGGATGTATCTCACACACCGATTTCAACATACTCATGCAACAAATAACTTGACCATTGCAATGGTTGTAATTTTCAATTTTAAAGAAATTGACAAAATTTTTAAACCTTGAAATTTTAAGATCAATTCTGCTTATGGGATTTAGCATGGGAATTTGAAAAAAACACGAGTCACTGTACGTTTTGGTTTCCACATTTGGCTTCGACTAAACTATATTTGTGTGATCATAGTTGATACAGACTTAACAGACAGTTGAAGAAGTTTAAGTTTATTTTGTGACGATCTCGATTGCTGCCTTCCATACTTTATTTAGTTTCTTGGCGGAATCGACAATCGGCGATCGGCATCGGAAATCGGAAATAGAAAGTGGTACAGAGATGAGAAGACCGAATTCGGAGTCAAACTCTAGAATTCAGTCTTGGTTACGGTTTCGGTTTCGGAACTTTGGCTTCCACTTGAGTAACAAAAAGAAAAGTAGAAAATAGAAGAAGTGGAAGTGGAGCGTTGCAGCCAGGGCCGGACGAAGGAATTGGTTGTAGGCAGCAATTTTTGTTTCCATACAAAATCCACCATTTTGATTTTATTGATGGTTTTCTTTGGTAAAGCAAAATGTTGTATTTACATGTTTTTAGAAAAGTTCAAAATGTTCGATTTACTTGACTCTGAAAATTGCAAAATGTCCTTTTGCTTGATTTAGAAAAGTGCAAATTGTTCTACTTACATGTTTTGAGAAAAGATGAAAATTTTATATTTGCATGTTTTTGAAAAATCAAAACACTTTTTTTACATATTTTTGAAAACTGAAAAATGTTCAATTTACATGTTTTAGAAAATTGCAAAATGTTCTTTATACTTGATTCAGAAAAGTGCAAAATGATTTATTTCCATGTTTTTGAAAAGTACAAAAAAGTTTATTTTGCACATTTTTGAAAAGTGAAAATATTCTTTTTACATTTTTTTAAAACTGCAAAATGTTCCATTTACATGTTTTTTCAAAATTCAAGCAGCGGGGGCTGCCTGCGCTGGCCGCATTACCCGGCCCTGGCTGCCGCCGCTTTTCCTATGGCTTCCGTTAAACAAGTTGAAATTGTTGTAGTAGTAAGTTTTGGGGAAAAGCAAGTTTGTCGCTGTATTTTATACGGAAAGAAATACCTGAGCAACTTTTGTCATTTGGAGTTAATCTCCCTCTTGCTCGTCCTTATCAGATGAGCGTCCACACATCTTCCTTCCGTCTCCATCTCCGTCGCCTTTCCGTCGCTCCATGTCGCCGTCCTTCTCCATTATCTTTTCGATGTGGACTGGATTTTCAGTCTGGAATCTTGTTTGTACTGGTACCGGTACCGGTACCAGTGCTGGTTCTGGTGCTGGTGCCTGCTACCGGATGAGGATTTCATGTGTCTGTCTCCGTCTGACTCCTGCCCTTTAAATTATCTTCTACTCCAACTTTAGCGTCTACCTTTTAGCCAATTCTTACGTCGTGCTGCAAAAGTATGAACGAGTATAATATGTACGATATGGGTGTGGAGTGTGGAGCAGGTCCCTTATTTCCAGTTTCCAGCTTCTTCTTCCCTGGAATTGAATTGAATTGATTGGAAAGGAAACTACGTGGGCCATTCTAATGCGGACGTATCTTATCGTAATCGGGACTCCTCCACGTACCTCACCTTCTACTTCGTACTTCACTCACTCACAAGTCAGTCCACACATAAAGATCCTATGAGAAGAAACAAAACTACCTACTTTTTGTTTTTAGCTAAAAACCAAATAATGCATTATCAGCAAAAATGTTCAAATGTTAGGATTTTGAAAGTATGTAAATACCACATTTTAGAATGGCGGTTTCCAAAACAAGTGTAATTAGATTTTTTACAGTTTTCCAGTATCAAGTAATTAGAACATTTTGCACTCTTCCAAAAGCAAGTAAATAAAACATTTTGCACTTCTGAAAAACATGTAAATAAAATGTTTTTCAATTTTAAAAAAAGTGTAAATAGAACATATTCACACTTTTCGAAGACAAGTAATTAGAAAATTTGGCACTTTAAAAAAATTTGTAAATGGAACATTTTTCCCTTTTCAAAAACGAGTAATTAAAACATTTTACACCTTTACAAGACAATGAAATTAAATTTTTTTACAATTTTCCAAAATCATGTAATTAGAACATTTTGCACTCTTCCAAAAGCAAGTAATTAGAACATTTTGCACCTTTTAAAACATGTAAATACGACATTTTACACTTCTCAAAAAACATGTAAATCGAACCTTGTCCACATTCTAAAAACTGGTAACTACCAATACTACCAATTTATTATGCCATATGTAGCTCACCGGTTTTTTTAAACGTAGCTCATTTTTACTTTCGCTTAAATTGAACGTGGACCATTTCGATACTTCACAGACGCTATGTACACCCATGCTGAGGGTAACCCGCTTCAATCTTTTATATATTCTCTTGCTTACACAACCTCCACTACAGACATTTGCTGCCCATGGACGGGTTTAATTGCACACGAATACGAAAAAGATGTGAGAAGGAACTTTTATATCTGGTGCTCTGGCTATGTGTACTACACTCGTAATCGTAATCGTAATGGCACCAATACACGACGCTCTTTCTCTGCTTTGGTATTCAACAATTCACTACGGAATTCGCATCCTTTCAAAGCCGCGAATCCGAGCGAATAAAATAGCAGCGAGCATAGATGTAAAGCCATGCGTGTGTGGTGATATCAGTGGAAGTATAAGACTATAAGTGGAGGATAAAATCGCGAAGCATTTAGCTGTCAGTGTATCAAACTACGGCGTATCTCTTTAATCTTACACGGGCAGTCTTATGGTCCCTTTGACGCGATTCAAGCATCAGTCAGTGGAAATGCTCACGTCCACGTATAGTGCCAAGTGATACGTGTCGTTTACTCATATTTATTTTACGGAAACGAGATCAACAATGCCCGTACCGTCTAATCTCTAATACTGCGCGGGTCTCTAATATGATGCGGGTTTTTGAAAGGGGGCAAAAGTAGGGTATATAATGCAACGCGGGGCTTGCTATGCATTACGTCCTTTGCCTTTATCACTGATTTCTGCACGGAAAATAATTTTGGTGTTTCTCTGCTTATAGGTATTAGTGATGGTCCATAAATGATGTCACTTAAATCGTTACTTTTTAAATACACAGCAACTTACTTAAATTTGTATTTAAATTCTAGGGTATTGGGGAAATTTATTTAATAATCTTAAGGGATGGTCCATAAATGATGTCACCCAGATTGCCGCTATTTTAGAACCACGCTTATGTCCAAGGCCGGACGATGGAATATGGAATTGCTTTTAGGCAGCAATTTATTGCCATATAAAAGCCACTATTTTGATTTTATTCAAAGTTTTCTTTGATAAACCAAAATTTTGTATTTACATGTTTCAAAAAAGTGTAAAATAATCTATTTACTTGATTCTGAAAAGAGCAAAATGCTCTATTTATATGTTTTAAGAAAAGTGGAAAATGTTTTATTTCCATGTTTTTGAAATGTACAAAAAAATTTATTTACACATTTTTAAAAAGTGCAAGATGTTTTATTTACATGTTTTGAGAAAAGTGGAAAATGTTTTATTTGCATGTTTTTGAAAATTGGAAAATATTCTTTTTGCATGTTTTAGAAAAATCAAAATGTTCTATTTACATGTTTTTTGGAAAATTCAAAATTCAAATTTTGCCTGCGCTGGCCGCATTATCCGGCCTTGTCAATGTCATCATTTTAATATTGCGTAAACAGCTGTATCTTTAACGTTGAATGTCATCTATTGCCGTAATAGACACACTACCTCTACCCATGACATCATTTATGGACGACCCTATTACACATTTTAAGTTTTGCCCTTTTCCCGGATTGTACAGGTGACAATTAGATCCTTCAACTCAGGTGCATGACCTCATTTATGGACGGTTTCTTAGATAACCCGCATTTTGCCCATACCATTGCACTGTGCTTATGTATGCATGGTACAATTCTAAATTAAATCTAAACGGCGTCGAAAGTTTTAAAAAAATGGCGGCTTTTGATTTAGGACAAACGAAACGTTGTTTTATAAATTTCGACAGTTTAAAATGTAGGTTAGAAAGATAACTACTTTCAATAAAACTGTTGGTTCTTTCTTCTTTCCACATTTTTTAATTCTAAATTTTGTAAATTAATTTTTGGCTCAAAACAAGCCCGACCCACGTGTGGTTATGTCATTGTACATTTTGCCATGTTTTCAATTTTTGATTTTACTGGCATCTTTTCCACGTTCTTTCCAGCCTTAATAACTACCGTATTACTCCAAATAGAAGCCCCCGGCTTCTATTAAAAACAGCACCCTTTACCCCCGGCTTGTATTGGAGGCCCGGCTTGTATTGGAGGCCCGGCTTGTATTAAAATTATGTTTTTCGAAACCAAAAATAAAACCTAAAGTTACCTTATTTTTGACAACTTTTCATTATTTTCAGGCATTACATTCTTTGCTATAATAATATTGTTAGTGCTTTTTAGTGCAACTTGGTCAAAAGAAACACTAGTCTCATCCATAGCTATTTTTTACCCCCGGCTTGTATTGGAGGCCCGGCTTGCATTGGAGGCCCGGCTTGTATTGGAGGCCCGGCTTGTATTTATACTTACACCCGTTACCCCCCGGCTTCTATTGGAGGCCCGGCTTCTATTGGAGGCCCGGCTTCTATTTGGAGCAATACGGTATGTTCTTTTGGTGGATTTTGAAAAAGCCAAGTTTAAAAGGTATATCAGTGTAGTAGTATAATAAAGTAGTACGTGCCCGGGCCACACGTATGTAAAAAATGGAGATAAGATTTCAGCAACCATTTTGCATAAAATGTAGGAGCCAATCAGAATTTGCATGTACGTATACGATTAGGATAGGACTATAGCAGACTATACGAGTCAGATTGGAGGCTATGTAGGCAGGTAGACAGTATAGGCATATAGGGACACACAAGGGAGACGCACTGAGACAAAAGACGTTGGGAAAGTACCTCGCGCGAAGTGCTACTGGGAGATTGGGAGGATGTGGATTACACTTGACATCTCCATCCACCTTCCTTTTCTTTTTTTTTCTTTTTCTGATAGATCCCTATATATCAGTATTTGCCAATACAATATTCAGGAAGAGAGATTCCCGCAAAAAAAAGGTGCGGAGACAGCATCTCTCTCTCTCTCCTCTGATCTGTAAATCCACAAAATCGCTCAAACTAAAAAGTTGAGGTTTTCTCCCAATTTTCAAGTTTTGGGATTTACGGATTTACGGTCGGTTTCATGAATTTTGAGAATTCTGATTTCCAATTCCTGATTCCAATCCTACAATTCAATCTGAATACTAAAGCTGGATACTGGATAGTGTATATGTGTGTGTCAGTCGCACATTTTATTTTCGTACGGTGTCCGTCTCTGCGTTACAAGCTTTTTTGGCGACTTTTTAAGTTATGACTTTGACATACATATTTAAAATCACCATAAGCTGTAATGTAATTTTTTAAAAAAGTGCTGACTTGGCCACGTTAAAAATGTTCCTTTTGTGTGGGGATTTCCTTTTGTTTTTTATTTTTTAATTCAATTTTAAAAGTAAGACAGTAGGCTACTATCAGCTGGTTGGGGGTAAAAACGTGTTTCGTATGGATATATCATGACTAAATCTTTTGTGACTTATTGTATCTGTAACAGCAAAAAATTTTGAGTAGAAATTATTAGAATTTTAGGAATTTGTAATGTTATATGTTTTAGAATATGTCTTCATCTCACAAAATACGTTAATTTTGGTATTTTTTTAAATTTTTTTGAAAGTTCTTACATATGCCATTTTGCGCTTTTAAAAAGTTGTAGATATTGTATTTTGTATTTTTTAAAAAGTCTTTAAATATATTGTTTTTCATTTTTAAACGTCAGAAATTTGTATTTTCCATTTTATAAAACCTTTGCGGATCTAATTGTACGTTTTTAAAAGTCTTTAGATACGAGTTTTTGTCTTTTTGTGTATTTTTAAAAGTCATTAGAAATTCTATTTTGCATTCTTAAATGTTATATTATTATATTTTACATAATTTCAAAGCCTTATAACTGTAAGTTTTTAAAAGTCTGTAGAAATCATATTTTGAATATTTTAAAGTCTTCATATATCATATTTTGTATTTTAAAAAGTCTGTATATATCATATTTTTCATTTTTAAAAGTCTGTATACATCACATTTTGCATTTTTAAAAGTCTGTATACATCGTATTTCACGTTTTTAAAAAGCCTATAGAAATCGAGCATTTAGGATTTTTGTTAAATCAGAAGAAATACCTTATTTGTATTTTATAAAATCTGTATTGACATTTTAATCGGAATTTTTAAACATATTATGCATACCTGTTTTTGCAACTTAAAACTCCTAAAAAGTAATATCGTGTCTGCACTTTAAAAACAGTGTGTTAAATGGACACACACATATCCCACTTTGCATCTTTATTCATATTATCAGTCAGTGGCAACATAGTAGCAGTACTAATGGTACGTAAAAAGTAGGTAAGAGTAAGTTACATCCATTAGGGATATTTTACGAGTATGTCGGACCAAGTCATGTGAGGCAAGAAGCACGTAATAAAAATAGTGAACAAAGTACCTACCCGCGTCGTTATAGTCAGTACGTTAGGGGCTTGGAATAAATTACGTTTGAAATTTAAATTGTTGCTTCACTAGTTAAGGAGGCAGCTATAGATGGCCGCAAAATCTATATCTATATACATACATATAAATTGTGAGTTAATTAAATTCCACCCACTTATGCTACTATCATAATATCCCTGAAAGGCTATGGATGGCTTAAAAATGTTAACTTTCTTATAATGTTTGTGTGAAGAGGTAATTTATGCATTGTTCCCAAGAGCATTGCAGTGTAAAGCGCAAAGCTTTGACAGCATGCATAAATTACATAGTACAAAAATCGGAATTTTGCAACCCCTTTCCTTTCTTTTTTAGTATTTTGGTATGTACGCCCATGCAAAAGGATAGGCAGCTTAGCCCCTCCCCCCGCCGCCATTCCATACCCCGTAATTTATGCACGCTCCCTTTTGAAACTTATAGGTATGTATTATATGTACAGTCCCTGCAATGAGACGAGCTGCTTTCCCTTTTTCTCTCTTTTAGTTTAACTACTCATGTTCCATATATTCTCCGCTTTGGATTTTACTTTTTTTAACCCGGGTTTTTTTATTCTATTTTACCCGGGTTTTTTCAAGTCGTAAATTTTAAAGAGGCTTCTGAACCTTTCACTTTCCTCTTTCAATGGATTTTTGTCTCCATGTATCCTCATATCTTCCACCTTTACACAGTGCAGTCGGATCGGAATGGCGGATCCAAGTCGAACCAAAGTTCGAAGAGGCAATGCAATGCAGTCGTTCAGTCGTCGTACATTAGTTTTTTTTCAGCCTGTGTGTGTGGCCTTTGTAGATAGGGATATTTCATGCGGAGGGATGCTCCTGCAAAGGCAAACTGTAGGCATTGACCCTATAACCCTGACGTCATTTATGGACGATCCTTTTGGGTAGTGTAAATGGGACGAGCCGAGCAAGCTGGTTTATTTTTGTGCTACATAGTATTGTTTGTGAAGAATCAAAATGATTCATATTTATTTTAATCTTAAAACGAAATGCATTATCTACAACAACATTTAAATTTCATGAGCAAGATCAAGATCTAAAAAGCATGTACCTTAATAGAATATTTTGCACCTAAAAAAAATGTAAATTAAACATTTTGCAATTTCCAAAAACATGTTAATAACACATTTTTCACTCTTAAAAAACATTTAAATTGCTCGTTTTGCACCTTTTAAAAACATGTAAATAAACCATTTTGCACCTTTCAAAAACATGGAAATAAAATACTTTGCAGTTTTTAAAAAACAATGAAATGGAAAATTGCACACTTTTAAAAAACATGCAATTTAAAAATTTTGCATTTTTAAAAAACATAAAAATGGAAAATTGCACACTTTTAAAAATCATGCAATTTAAAAATTTTGCATTTCTAAAAAACATAAAAATGGAAAATTTGGCAATTTTTAAAAATCATATGTAGCAAAAAAAGTTTGTACAATTCAGAAACTCGTGATTATTATATAATATTATTTTGCACGTCTTTCTCATTTAGTGGTTTATGAACTTGGCTCATTTTAATTCTTGCAAAAATTGGATATGAGTCATTTTTGTTCGTCACAGACGATATGTTACTATCTGTTGTGGTTCTACAATGCACCAACGTACGTCCGTCCCCCCGTTGAGTGTATAAAGAGCCGGAGTCGAATGAAGAGAAAGTGCAGCCTTGTGTGAGATTGTTTGGATTGGGAGCTTAAAGTAGGTCAAGTTTTTCTTTCATTTCACTCGCAACATGTGAAATAATAGAAGATGTGTCCCATGTACACTTTCCTACATCCATTCAATTCCCCCCAAAAATCAGCCTCCAAACCAAACAAATTCCCAATTCAGCCAGCAACATCAACAACAACAACAGCAGCAACTGCAACAAAAACTGAAACTGAAACTGGAACCGTTACCGAACCGTAACCAGAGCTACAAAATACGAGAAAGTCTTGTTAAATTCGTACAGACGAATTCAAAGTAGACATATAATATGGGCACAGTTTCCACAGCAGACTTTCCAGTTGTAGTACAAAAGCTCACAAGTGAAAGTTAAGAGTGAAAGCATCCACTTTCACTTTATCTCCTCCTCCATATGTCATACCCGTACTCCGTCCAACGCCAGTCTAACACAAGCCGGGTGCACACAGATAAGGGGGCGTCCATCAATGGCGTCTAGATTTAGGGGAGGGACGTAGGGGGAAAATTTAGTATGACTAAATTGTGATTGTGACTGTACTTAACTAGAGGAAGTAAGCGATAATTTGTTTTTTGCCGTTTTTCAAAACGTCATGGATGGACGGCTCCAAAGTCGCTGCCATAGTGCCCAGTGCTTACATATTATAATGTGTATACATATTGCTTTCACTAGGTTACAATGAGACCCGCACGGTTGTTTTTTTCTTCTTGTATTTGTATTTTTATGTGCTATCAATTTCATCACTTTCAGTTCAGCCAGCTAGGAATTTCAGAATTTTTTTATTTCACATTTTTGTGAAGTCAAACGTATTTATTTTATCAAGTTTCTTTTCTCGTCCTTCTGCTCTTGGTTTTTCAATGCTCAATTCGAATAACAGGTTGTTATTGAGTCTGAAAAATAACATGGTAAAAACAGGGCCGGATAATGGGGCCAACGCAGGTAGCCCTTGCTGCTTGAATTTTCTAAAAACATTTAAATAGAACATTTTGCAGTTTTCAAAAATATGTAAAGAAAAAATATTTTGACTCTTTAAAAACAAGGAGATAAATTTTTAGTACATTTCAAAAACATGGAAATAAAACATTTTGCAACTTTCAAAAAACACGTAAAAAGAACATTTTACACCTTTTCAAAAACATGGAATTAGAACATTTTACACCTTTTTAAAAAAATGGAATTAGAAAATTTTCCACTTTTCTGAATCAAGTAAATCAAACATTTTGCCCTTTTCTAAAATATGTAAATAAAACATTTTGATTTACCAAAAAAAAAACCATCAATAAAATCAAAAAAATTGTGATTCTTGTATGGAAACAAATTCCTGCCTAAAACCAATTCCTTTGTCCGGCCCTGGATAAAAAGAAATGAAGAGATTAAGAGATACGAAGTATTTATACAATGAGGCTATTTTAAGTTTTAAGATGCTACATTATTTTACTGTCTGATCTGTTGCATTTTTGCGGGAATTTTATAATTTCAACTTTTAAAACTACCAACTCCAATCGTATGACCTAAGCCGACATCGAAAACATGGATTTCTAAAATTTCTGACAATCAATTTTATTGTCTGTTTTTGAAATGATTTTGCGTACATATTTGGCAAATAGCAGTATTCAGGCTTAAGCCGAGTGTAGTATTTATTTCAGTCTCAAAAAGGCCCCTTAAAATGCTACAAGTAGATGTGGTTCTATCTCTCCCATATGTTTTTATATTGTACTTTGCGTGTAGTTGTTTGCGCTTACGGTTAAGGTATGTTAGAAACTTGTTTGATTCTGTACTTGTGGCTTGTTTACTTATTGTCTCTTACTTGACTTACTTAGTTTACAGTTGTTTCTTGAGTTTGTTTACAAATTTAAATGGATTTTCCAATTTAGTTTCAGTCATTCATCAAAATTCTATTGCCTAAGAAAATAATGGAAGTAGGATTCTCAGAATACGAAATAAAAGCAACTTTACAAAATTTGAAAAGTGCACGCGTTTTCGGCACTTGCGGGGTTTCATACTTTCTGTATCTCACTTTTTTGAATGGGAATAAAATATCTGGAAATAAAATGAAATGAAATGGAATGCAATAAAAAGCCATATGCTTTTGGTTAGTTGGTTTTCATTTTGGATACCCTTTGGCGAAAATCACATTTTTTTACGCAAACCGAGACAAATTTTATCTAAAATCTAACAGTAACAAGGGCTAGATCTTTAGGGGTCATCCAACTATTACGTCATACTTTTTGGGGGAGGCGGGGGTGGGGGAGTCTGTGGAAGTTATACTTATACATCCCTTATTTCAAACATGCACTTGCGGATTTGTATGACAAGAAAAAGGAGGGTGCAGAAATTGATGATTTTTGTATGACATAATTATGGGATGACCCCCTTGTTCGTTCTTTCGGTGAAAAAATGGTAAAATAATTGTGCAACATTGTTTATTGCATATCGTCTGTGAAGAACCAAAATGACCCATATTTATTTTTAGCTAAAAACAATATCAACAATCTACAAAAATATTCAAATATGTCTTGAGAGCATTTAAAAAGAACAGTTTAAACCTTTTCGAAAACATAAAATAACGCGTAAAATGTTAATTACGAGTTTTTGAAAAGGTGCAAAATGCTCTAGATCCGTGTTTTTAAAAAGTGTAAAATGTTCTAAGACTTCCGCTTACTGTGGCTACCTAGAAAAATGCCGGATGGAAACAAATTCTGCCTTACTAAAGAGGTTTTTTGACAAAGTACAAAAAAAAATCAAAATTTTCCAATGTTGATAAAACATAAAATATCCCCACGCATATTACATCTGTCTGCTGCCTCCTAACAGATATTCGTCCAAATAGGCTGAAATTTTGTCACTAGTTTTTGTTGCTACGTAACTAGATCACGAATTAAACATCTTCACCGACACTGTATTAATAGCATCACGCAAAAAATTGTAACTGGCGTCAAGCTAAAAATATCAAAGTATTCATATACAACTTACAACAATATTTTACAATTGGCTCCTAATAAACGTATAAATTAATAGATTCTTTAAACACTAATTTAAAGGAATTGTGTAAGCGTAATTTGAAGTTATATATTAATTATTATGATTGATTTATCTGTAGCTTTACAATCGAGGTATTTTGTGGAATATTAAAAGGCCATCTCAACGCCGCTTGTTTATTACGTCGTATTATTACTGCTAGTGAAATTCATGTAGATGTAACATTTGCAGCGGGATATAAGTAACCCACTAGATGAAAATTTGAATTAGAAAACATGATTAGAAAAAAATCCATTATTTTCAAACAAATAGTCACCCGTTTTCCTGCAACCATTCAAAAACCTTATAGAATAATGTCAATAATATCGTCTATGAAGAACCAAAATGACCCATTTCCATTTTTAGCAAAAAACAATCTCCGCTATCCACAAAAACATTTAAATATCTTTTGCAACCATTTAAATAGAGTATTTTGAGCTTTTAAAAAAGCATGTAGATAAAACATTTGACACTTTTTAAAAACACGTAGATAAAACATTTGACACTTCAAAAACATGTAGATAAAACATATGATACTTTTCAAAAACATGTAGATAAAACATTTGAAACTTTTCAAAAACATGTAAATAGAACATTTTACGCTTTTCAAAAACTCGTAATTTACATTTTACGGATGTTTCTGATTTTGTTTTTATGACATAGCTCATTTTGATTGTAGCTTAAATTAGATATGGGTCATTTTGGTTCTTCACACATGTGCACATATGCAGTGATTAGCCAAACACTAAAAATATAGAAAATACTCATAGTTGATTTTTCATTTGAGCATTATTTATCTTTTTATTCAAATGACATGCCAAATTTTCTACATAAGGAGGGAACGTTCACAAATAACGTCATCAAAAAATCACATTTTTTAGGACCCCCTGGGGTGAGCATAACTATTTCGTAAATGGGTAGCTTTAACATTAGATATTATCAGTTGCTATAAGTAGATACCGATTGACCCTACGGGTACTGTTGAGGTCATTTGTGGACGATTATCTTATTTTTTATCTGATTCTGCTACATAGTGCTTTTAAGTCTTTGGGAAATAAAATGAATTTTTTTAAAAGATTGGAAAAACGTGAGTGCTTTGGGGCTTGTGGCATTTTCCTGCTAGTTTTTGTTTGTAACTGTCTGTTTAGTTTTTTTTTGAAACTTAATTTAATTTGAGTGGAAGAATGACATATGGAAAAAATACATGGACGCGCACATCCCTGTCAAGATGTCAAAAATATTCTCATCAAGTTTTTTCGTCTGCATTTTCCAATTTTTATTGATTGAGATCACATTTGTTTCTGTACTTCATTCGCTTGAGGCTTCCATTCAGAATTTGCTGTCAATCTCTCGTTCTGCGTTCTGTGTTCTATTTACAATTTAATTCCTTTTTATATAACTTTACTTTCCTTTTTATTCGGCTTATTTCTTATTTTTTATCAAAATCGAATTTGACATCCAAATACACAGTGTACCTTAGCTTAAGCAAAATAATCAACAAAAAATAATTTAAATAAAAAAAAATACTTTTAGCATTGTACGTTGCAGATTTTTAGTTAATCTAATCCATAATCTATGTCAAGTATGTGAGGGGTCGTCTACAAATGATGTCATCTGTAGGATCAGTTGTTTCATTGATGGATGACTTCCTATGTTAAAGAAAGCCATTTATGCAATTATTATACGGTGATGATAGGAGTTTTAGAAATTTTAGAGAATTTTGATAACGTAATTTATGGACGACCCCTACAAGCAATTTAAATTGTCAATATTACAGTGATACTGTACGGCCCATTGTCACGTTCAATATTTCTTAATTTAAATTGAACTGTATATAGGGAATTGTGGGAACGTATTTGCTAATATTAAGGGCGGTGCATAAATGATGTAGCTCAAATTTTTGCTACTTTATGCCTAGTAATCACTTTAGCACTATGTAAACGCAGATATGTCTAAAATGGGATGTCATCAATACCTAACTAGCGAAAAACTGCCATGGCATCATTTATGAATGATCCCATACTTGAAATTGCAGGCATGGTAATTATTTAAAACACTTAAATATTTTTCCACACAGTTTGTGCATAAAACAGTTGTATCTTTGGCTGAAATGGCTTTTATAGTGTGTTTTGTAATGTGGTAGAAGGCAGAAATGCATACCAGTACCAGGAAAAGATACCACGAAGGAGCGTGCATAAATTACGTGGTACAAAAATCTGAAATTTTGGACCTTTACCCCTAACCCTTTTTTGGTATGTATGTATGTACGTTCATGTAAATGGATAGTCAGATTGAACCTCTACTCCCCAAGTCTTACCACGTAGTTTGTGCACGCTCCCTTGAAGCAAGGCAAAGTGTAATGATCCTGCATACTGTCTCTAGAATTACATGGAAAATGGAAAGGAAGCTCAAAATATGCAAATGAGAATTCTAGAGACTGTTTAGATAGTGATAAAGATATAGGGGGAAATGTATAGGAGACTGCGGGACTTTAGGACGAGGCTGAATCTGCATGTGTCAACTATGTGCTTCTAATTATCACATGGCACCGAGTCAACAAGTGAGACAGTCCACCACCGAGAACCGAGACCCAAACCGACACCCAAAACGGCAACGACGAATGTAAACAGAAACTGGGAGCGAGATGCATTCTTTAGTATTTATTCTTGAGTCAGTCTCTGTCTCAATGTTCTATTTACATACATTACAGACGCTCTAAATTCGGTAGACCCCAGACGTAGGCAGTTATTAGTGTTGTAGTTGTAACTATATGCAACTATAGTGCATGTGTTTCATTTTGGTGTGTAAATAGTACTAACGAGGAGGATTGATTAGTCCATGGTATGCATCCAAATTCTTTCGTGATAATTAACGGGAGATTCTACAGATATTCTTGAATCAAAATCATAAGTGAATTTTTATCATTTCTATATATTTGCATATTTCTAAAGAATATAAAATATTCGTATTTCCTTGGCTTTGCAAGGGTAGGAAAATGTTATTGGGAATGCATCGAAACGAGTGCAATGAGTTTATTATAGTAGTTTTAAAAAATGTGAACAAATCTGTATTTTCGTGCTTTGAAAAATTTGTGAAAATCTGTGTTCTCATGTTTTAAAAAATGTGTAAAATTCTGTGTTTTCATATTTTAAAAAGTTTGCAAAAATCTGTATTTTTATGCTTTAAAAAATGTGTAAAATTCTGTTTTCATGTTTTAAAAAATGTGTAAAAATATGTATTTTTATGCTTTAAAAAATGTGCAAAAATTTAGATTTTTATGTTTTTAAGATGTGCAAATATCTAGATTTTCATGCTTTTAAAGATGTGCAAAAATCTGTATTTTCATGCTTTAAAAATTCTGTACAAAATACGATCTTCACAACATATTTAAATCCCCTCAAAAATATGTATTGAGGTTTTTCTTAAAACATTTTAAATTCGGCCATAATGTCTAAACTACAGACATTAAGCTCACATAAATTAAATATTGTAACGTGTTCCCAACGTGATTGGCAAAACAACTATTCAACAACTTAGGGTTGCCTATTTCTAACTTTGGTTAAAATGACTTGGACAGATTTTCACAAACAATGTGAATGGCGTCGAGCTAAAGCGGTTCCACGTTGTTTGATTATTTGCTTCGTATAGGACAAAGCAATGCTTGGACGGTATTTTAACAAAAGCTGTTGTAAGCGAATACGTAAAAGTGGAATAGATACTAAATTCAAAAACAGTTGACAAATTTACATATTGTGTACTTTGAATTGACACGTTGCGTTGGTTATGTATCATAATTTCAGGAGATAATAAATTGTAATTTTAATTTCACAAACCCTGAATTGCATAAGTCATAAGTGTGATATCTTGTAAACCATAGCCAGGGACGAACGAAGTAATTACGTTTAGGCAGCAAACAAAAACCACTATTTTGATTTTATTGATGGATTCCTTTGATAAAGGAAAATGTTGTATTCACATGTTTTAGAAAAGGGAAAAATGTTCTATTTACATGTTTTAAAAAAATTGGAAAATGCTTTGTTTAAAAAAATTATTTACATGTTTTGCAAAAGCCAAAAGATTCTTTTTACATATTTTTTAAAACTGGAAAACGTTCCATTTACACATGCTTTTTGAAAATTCAAGCAGCGGGGACTGCCTGCGCTGGACGCATTACCCGACCCTAGCATTGGGGAACACTTTCATTTTTTAACGTCATTACTAATCGTAAGTGCATGAACATGTTGAAAACAAAATGTTAGCGTAGAGTTAAATAGAATTTTTCCTAGACACTTCCGCTTACTGTGGTTGCTTTGAGAAAGGCCTGATGAAAAGAAATTTGGCCTCACTGAAGCGACATTTTAAAAAAGTAAAAAAACAAGATCAAAATTTTCTAATTTACATATAACTTAAAATATCCCCACGCACATTACGTATACATACCAACAGACGTTCACCCAAAAGGCTATAAGATCCACGCTGAAAATTCTAATCACAAACTTCTAAAATTAGAAAAATTTTCTATTTAAGTGTTTTTGAAAAGTGTAAAATGGTATATTTAAGTGTTTGAAATAAGTCTAAAATGTTCTATTCAACTGTTTTTGAAAAGGTGTACAATGTTTTAATTCCATGTTTTTGAAAAGTGTTATGTTGTATATACATGTTTTTGAAAAATGCAAAATGTTCTAATTAAATGCTTTTTGAAAATGCACAAGGTTCTATTAATTTGCATGCTTTCATGAACATGTTACAAATTTACTATGATGCTACGTAACGAAGGAATGTTTGTGTTATCTTGATGTTATAAGGTATAAAAGATATCGTTAAAAATTGTAACTGGCGTCGAGCTAAAAGTATTAAATCACTCATACACCACTGACAATAATATTTTACAATCGGTTCCTAATAACAGAATAGATTAATAGATGCTTTCTTGTGTGACGAATTTAATTACTGATTTTAATAAATACCTTTTTTAAGTGTAATTTAAAGTTATGTATTGATTATAAATTATCTGCAGCTTTACAATCGAGATATTTTGTTAAATATTAAAAAGCCATTTCAACGCCGCTTGTTCATTGCGACGTAATGTTACTACTCTTTCTCACGAAAATTCCACTTCCAATTCTTCGCAATATAAATTAGCAGGTAGCTGAAAACTTGATTCGGAAAACATGATTAGAAAGAAGTCCATTATTTCCAAAACAAGATTCACCCGTTTGCCTGTAGCCATTAAAATGCTATTAGATATGTATGTATTATAAAGTTACAACCATACTAGTACAAATCAAACAAGAATATGTTAAATATGGAGCTAATATTGAGCTAAATCCTTTAAAAAATACACTATCAAAATAGCAATGCAAGAAGTGAAGTACATAGTACATATTGCAAACTAGGAATTTTATACTGCGAAATAAACATAAAATGATGACTAACTCGTGTGACTGGAGACGGAGACGAAGGCAGCGACCAAAAATGCCCTTCTGTACTTTATTTGAATTGGCTCAGGAATTTAAATGGAATGTGACGGCGGACTGTGGACTAATCTGTAAACTGGAGATAATAAAGTGTCTCAACATTTCCTAATTATTGTTCCTTGGCGCCTTTCTCTTTACGCCACGTTTCCTCTCTGTTATTGTCTCTTATTGTTAGTCCTATGTTCTATAGCGATACACTACACACGTTACAAAAGTACATACTGTGGCTGTGTGAATGTTGCTGGGTTCACAGGGCCGGATAATGCGGCGAGCACAGGCAGCCCTCGCTGATTGAATTAAAAAAAAACATGTAAATGAATCATTTTGATTTTTTTTTAAATATACGTAAAACAAATATTTTGTCCTTTTAAAAACATTCAAATAAAACATTTTGCAGTTTTAAAAAAAAGTATAAAAATATATTTTGACTTTTCGAAAACATCGAAATAAAATCTTTTGTACATTTCAAAAACTATATAATCCAAAATATGTAAATGGAACTTTTTGTACTTTTCACAAACATGTAAATAGAACATTTCGCTTTTTTTAATATACGTAAGAAGAATATTTTGACTTTTCAAAAACATGTAAATAAAACATTTTTGACTTTTTTCCAAACATGTATATAGAACATTGAGCACTTTTTTGAATCAAGTGAAAAGAACATTTTGCACTTTTCTAAAACATGTAAATACAACATTTTGCTTTACCAAAGGAAACCACCAATAAAATCAAAATGGTGATTTTTGTATAGAAACAAATTGCTGCCTAAAACCAATTCCTTCGTCCGGCCCTGTGGGTCCAAGCCCAAGTCCAGCCAGATCCCAGATTTTAATTTTTACTGTTCACAGTGTGTAATTCAATTCAAAATAATTTCTGGTATTTTTATCACCGTCGGATACCTAATGCCGAAATGCCGAAACCGAGCTACTAAACTGTACACACAGTTACGCAGACATTTTTTGTACAAGTACATTAGTATCTTATAGTTCATACAGTACTAGCAACAAAATGCATAGAATTACATACGAACCGTCAGAATGCTCGTAAATACCGCCTACAACGCCCAACATCAAATAAATTCACGGTCTAGTGCACTACTAAATTTCATAACTGTCCCTTTCATATTTATGCTACAGCATTCTAGATAGAATTTTTTGCAATTTAAAATACAGTCAACATATGTGGCCCCATCTTTATATATAGCACGGAGTCATTGTACCTACTGGTGGGTGTATAACATGCTGAGTATGACATTATCAGTTTTCAATATTATCATTATAGGGGTCATCCATAAAGGATGTCATGAAAGACATGCTAGTCTTACAGTAATCTCACTCACCCCTGTAGCAATTATGGAATGACAGCTTCTTTGACAGCATTGCCTTAAATTAAAAGGCGTTTACATGACCCAACTATTCAGATGCTAACATCATTTATGGACCACCCCTCACATTTCAGGACTTTGCTAATACGCCTAACAAATTTTGTCTTGAGATCTCGAGATTAGAATTAAAGGAGCAGAGGCTGCTTGAGGCAGTTGCACGTTACTTCTTAGAAAGCTCTAAAGATAATCGTAAAACTAAATTAAAAGTAGCAAACAACTATTTAGAATTTTAGGAACTAGACAAACAAACTAACTACAACAACGAGCCAGTCTACCAACCAGAACCTATAGCAACGCAAGCAAAACTAAAGCTATATACTGTAGTAGGTATACTTACTAGACAACTTAAAACTTACTTAGGGGTTGTCCATAAATGATGTAATATTCACATTGCTATAGGACCCTATGACTATCTTAAACAATGGATGTCAACAATTATCCAAGTAGACTCATTGACCCTACCCGTGACATAATTTATGGACAACCCCTCAAAAAGTTAAAACTAGACGCGCATGGCTATATGAAGAGTTTTTGTGGAAACCGGGACAAGTCTATGTTTTTCAAAAATGTGATTATTTTATACGTTTACGTTACGTGACTTATTCAACTAGTTACGTTACTGTGTTGAATAGTAAAGGTCAAAGTTCAACCCAAGCAATTTTAAAAAATAGCCCAAAACTCACTGTTTTGCAAAACAGGTCAAGTCCATTCAATGAGCTTTAGCAAAATGGGATAAGTGCACTTTAAACACGAATTTCTGATTTAAATGTGGTTTACTAGTGTTTTTGTAGTTTGTACAAGACTACTGCCGTGCGTAAATTATTTAATCCAAGAATAAGTTCAAAATTTTAAAAAAGTCTAGTTTCACTCGTTATGATTAAAATTTCATCCCAAACGACTTTTTCCTCCATGTTAAGTTACTGATTTTGAGGCAAAACGGAAAAAGTTCACAAATTAAAATTTTGCAAAATTTTCTACAAAATTTCAGAGTCAGTCTGAATTCACACGTTTCTCAAAAAGTGTGAAATGTTCTATTTATATGTTTTTGAAAATTGTAAAATGTTAATTAAAAGTTTTTGAAAAGTGCAATATGTTCTATTTACATGTACTTTGAAAAATGCAATATGTTCTAATTACATGTATTTTGAAAAGTGCAATACGTTCTATTTACATGTATTTTGAAAAGTGCAATACGTTCTATTTACATGTATTTTGAAAAGTGCAATATGTTCTATTTACATGTATTTTGAAAAGTGTAAAATGTTCTATTTACATGTATTTTGAAAAGTGTAAAATGTTCTATTTACATGTTTTTGAAAAATGAAAAATGTTCTGTTTACATGTTTTTGAAAAGCGTAAAATGTTCTGTTAACAAGTTTTTTGAAAAATGTAAAATGTTTTATTTACATGTATTTTGAAAAGTGTAAAATTTTCTATTTACTTGTTTTTGAAAACCCGGAAAAGGTTCTATTTACATGTTTGAAAATGTCCTAATAATTCCAGAGTCAGTTTGTAGATTTACGAAACTGCTTGTAATAACGCTTCGTCAGTTACAGTACCTGAAGTAACAACATAATTTAAGGTTACGTGAACCTGGCTTAAATAATGTGGACGGCGTTAAAACTGGGCATAACTTAGCAATCAAAACCAACACGACATCTGTCCTTTACGCCTTGTATTCTTGTGTACACTGACAATGTTTTCTATTGTTACATATGTCACCATATGTTACGTAAGGTACAAGTGTCATAAGTTATGTTATACGTAGTAGTACATCTTACTACTGAAATGCTATAGCATTGCCGCTGTCCCACATTTATGACAGTGGGTGAGGTGGGTTGAATGTAAATTGTTGGAATTGTGTGCATAATGCATTTTCAAGTGTTTCCAATGGTTTCGTCGTATCGTAGACAGTGGATAAGGAGCCTCGTGTATTTGTACACTCAGTCCGCGGAGGCGGAATGACACCGTGGGGATCCGTAACTAGAGATACGTAGCAGTGAGATACGTAGCATATGGGAATCTTATGGAGCCAGTTTGAGTTGGACTGAATGTGGGACTGCACTGAATTAGTAAAGAATGACAGAGAGACTCTGATCAAAAAGGAAATTGCAACCGCAAATTTAAAGGGGAATATAAATGCAAAATGTGTCGGAGTAGAAACTACGAGCTACTCGAACTACGAAACTACGTACAATTTGGAATGTGTGTAAAGCAAAAGTTTAAATAAATAAGTACGAGTTACTTGTATACAGAGAGAGATGGTCGTGATAACAGGAACAGACGACATAAGGCTACATAACCCATAAGTCACACATTTATTTTGTATGTGAAGCATCCATATCAGCCATTCCCGCATTTTCAACTAATAACAGAATGTACTATCTACAAAAAATTACAAACAACTGCAAGCATGTTGATAACACATTTTGCACCATTCAAAGACAATTAAATAGAACATTTTGCAATTTTTAAAAACATGCAAACAGGTTTTTACGATTTTTTAAAAGTAATGTAGATCAAGTTTTTAAAAACATGTAAATAAAATGTTTTGGACTTTTCGAAATCATGTAAATAGAACAATTTGCACTTTTCAAAAACACGTAAAAAGAACATTTTGCAATTTTCAAAAACACGTAAAAAGAACATTTTTCACTTTTCTAAAATACGTAAATAAAACATTTTACAATTTTCAAAAACACGTAAAAAGAACATTTTTCACTTTTCTAAAATACGTAAATAAAACATTTTGCACTTTTCAAAAACACAAAATTAATGCATTTTGCACTTTTCAAAAACACGTTTAAATAGCACTTTTCGCACCTTTTAAAAACTCTTAATTAACAATTTACAATTTATCTTAACGTGTGTTATTTTTACATACCGTATTTCGCATAATAGTAGACGGGCCTTTAATACAGTAATAGTAAACGAGCATGTAATAGTGGACGGGTCTATTTATCACACTTTTACAAGGCAAGCAGACCGGTTTGTAATAGTAGACACGTCTGAAAAGTTTAAACTTGAGTAGTTAACGTGACACACTATTGCAGGAAATACAGTAGTGCATTTTAATACCAGCTTAAATTGACTCTTCACCCGTGAATTTAAGTTACTTTTGCATATATAGAATGTCTATTATGCGATGCAACTACTGCAATTTTACAGCCTCCACGAAACTAAAGCGCAACCAATGACTACGGCTACGGCTTTCACTATGCATATTAGATATCTGTCATCGCAACACAAAAACACCATCTTTACAAAAATTAAACCACTTGGAGAAATAAGCCCGAAAACCAAAAGCAAAAGAAACGAGTTGGAATTCCAGTTTCCATACCTATCTCCATGTCGACTTCGACTTTGAAATTCGACTTCCACCTATTTCGGCAATCCAATGACCCTCTCAACAACAGCATAGCAACGTCAACAACAGCAACACGGATCTCGATAGCGGCAGAACTGCACAGTCAATATTCCACACAGATTTCCCGATATATTTACATTTCTTCTCAAACTACTTTCAGTTCCACTTCTACCCATGCGAATTACGACAACGAATGACTTCGGCCCCTATGCTTTCTCCAGTATTTTCAAATCTATTTTTATGAGTGCATTTTATCACTGCATTATCTCCGTTCTATTGCACGCGCTACACAAAGTGTATGTGTTTAGATTTTTTAGCAGCTTTTATTTCCGTGTAATGTTGCTATAAGCACATAATATCGTCAGTGAAGAACCAAAATGGCCCATATCCATTTTTAACTAAAAACAATATCAACTATCTACAAAAATATTCAAATATGTCTTGAGAGCATTTCAATAGAACATTTTGCATTTTTAAAAAATATGTAAATACAACATTTTACACTTTTCAAATACATGAAATTAGAACATTTTGCAAATTTTCAAATATATGTAAATAGAACATTTTGCACTTTTAAAAAATATGTAAATACAACATTTTGCGTTTTTAAAAAACTACTAATTAACATTTGGCGCATGTTTCTCATTTTGTTTTAATGAAATAGCTCATTTTGATTGTAGCCTAAATTGGATATGGGTCATTTTGGTTCTTCACAGACGATATTATGTTTGTGCTCCAATGGGTTTTGAGTAGAAAATGTTTTTATTTTACGAAATTCAACTCTAAAATGTTGTACAAAAGACAACATACGTTCGCAAGTCGAATATTCATAGTACGTATATATGCACTTTTTGCAGTGGACTGCTTAAAGTAATTAAGGATCGTTCATAAATGGTGTCATTGATTGGGAGGGTGGGTGCGTTTAGTCAGTTATTATGGTGACATGCCATGTTACACAATGTTAAATCGATGACCTGGGAATAGATGTATGGGTCTAGAAAAAGAATGGTAATTTGGGTGACATCATTTATGGACCATTCTCAGCTGAAATTAGTACGTATATGCATATTTGAAATGTTTGAATAAACCAATAAAATTCTACTCCCATGTGGTTTCCCGTTTCACTACAATTGCTCACCTAGCAGATTGTAGTGTAAAAAATTCACAAATAAAAATTAGGCGGCGTTAAAAATCCTTAATGTTAGCAATACGTCTATTTGCATCTACTGTCTGTCTACAGAACAAAATGCATGCACCTTAAGACCTTAATGCATACTAGGTAAACGGGACGTTTTGCACATTTTAAAAAACATGTTAGTAGGGCAAATATTGCACTTAAAAAAATATAAATGGAACAAATGGAACAGTTTGTACTTTTCAATGACTCATACGTTACATTTTGCGCATGGAAAAAACATGGAAATAGAAAATTTTGCACTTGGAAAAAACATGGAAATAGACTATTTTTCAATCTTTAAAAACATGGAAATAGACTATTTTTCAATCTTTAAAAACATGGAAATAGAACATTTTGCACTTTGAAAAAACATGGAAATAGACTATTTTTCAATCTTTAAAAACATGGAAATAGAACATTTTGCACTTTGAAAAAACATGGAAATAGACTATTTTTCAATCTTTAAAAACATGGAAATAGAACATTTTGCACTTGGAAAAAACATGGAAATAGAAAATTTTGCACTTGGAAAAAACATGGAAATAGACTATTTTTCAATCTTTAAAAACATGGAAATAGAACATTTTGCACTTTGAAAAAACATGGAAATAGACTATTTTTCAATCTTTAAAAACATGGAAATAGAACATTTTGCACTTTGAAAAAACATGGAAATAGACTATTTTTCAATCTTTAAAAACATGGAAATAGAAAATTTTGCACTTGGAAAAAACATGGAAATAGAAAATTTTGCACTTGGAAAAAACATGGAAATAGACTATTTTTCAATCTTTAAAAACATGGAAATAGAACATTTTGCACTTTGAAAAAACATGGAAATAGACTATTTTTCAATCTTTAAAAACATGGAAATAGAACATTTTGCACTTTGAAAAAACATGGAAATAGACTATTTTTCAATCTTTAAAAACATGGAAATAGAACATTTTGCACTTTGAAAAAACATGGAAATAGACTATTTTTCAATCTTTAAAAACATGGAAATAGAAAATTTTGCACTTGGAAAAAACATGGAAATAGAAAATTTTGCACTTGGAAAAAACATGGAAATAGACTATTTTTCAATCTTTAAAAACATGGAAATAGAACATTTTGCACTTTGAAAAAACATGGAAATAGACTATTTTTCAATCTTTAAAAACATGGAAATAGAACATTTTGCACTTTGAAAAAACATGGAAATAGACTATTTTTCAATCTTTAAAAACATGGAAACAGAACATTTTGCTTTTTTAAAAAACATGGAAATAGAACATTTTGCGCTTTGAAAAAACATGGAAATAGATTATTTTTCAATCTTTAAAAACATGGAAATAGAACATTTTGCACTTTGAAAAAACATGGAAATAGACTATTTTTCAATCTTTAAAAACATGGAAATAGAACATTTTGCACTTTGAAAAAACATGGAAATAGACTATTTTTCAATCTTTAAAAACATGGAAATAGAACATTTTGCACTTTGAAAAAACATGGAAATAGACTATTTTTCAATCTTTAAAAACATGGAAATAGAAAATTTTGCACTTGGAAAAAACATGGAAACAGAACATTTTGCTTTTTTAAAAAACATGGAAATAGAACATTTTGCGCTTTGAAAAAACATGGAAATAGATTATTTTTCAATCTTTAAAAACATGGAAATAGAACATTTTGCACTTTGAAAAAACATGGAAATAGACTATTTTTCAATCTTTAAAAACATGGAAATAGAACATTTTGCACTTTGAAAAAACATGGAAATAGACTATTTTTCAATCTTTAAAAACATGGAAATAGAACATTTTGCACTTTGAAAAAACATGGAAATAGACTATTTTTCAATCTTTAAAAACATGGAAATAGAAAATTTTGCACTTGGAAAAAACATGGAAATAGAAAATTTTGCACTTGGAAAAAACATGGAAATAGACTATTTTTCAATCTTTAAAAACATGGAAATAGAACATTTTGCACTTTGAAAAAACATGGAAATAGACTATTTTTCAATCTTTAAAAACATGGAAATAGAACATTTTGCACTTTGAAAAAACATGGAAATAGACTATTTTTCAATCTTTAAAAACATGGAAATAGAACATTTTGCACTTTGAAAAAACATGGAAATAGACTATTTTTCAATCTTTAAAAACATGGAAATAGAAAATTTTGCACTTGGAAAAAACATGGAAATAGAAAATTTTGCACTTGGAAAAAACATGGAAATAGACTATTTTTCAATCTTTAAAAACATGGAAATAGAACATTTTGCACTTTGAAAAAACATGGAAATAGACTATTTTTCAATCTTTAAAAACATGGAAATAGAACATTTTGCACTTTGAAAAAACATGGAAATAGACTATTTTTCAATCTTTAAAAACATGGAAACAGAACATTTTGCTTTTTTAAAAAACATGGAAATAGAACATTTTGCGCTTTGAAAAAACATGGAAATAGATTATTTTTCAATCTTTAAAAACATGGAAATAGAACATTTTGCACTTTGAAAAAACATGGAAATAGACTATTTTTCAATCTTTAAAAACATGGAAATAGAACATTTTGCACTTTAAAAAAACATGGAAATAGACTATTTTTCAATTTTTAAAAACATGGAAATAGAACATTTTGCGCTTTTCGAAAACATGTAAATAGAAAATTTTACGCTTTTCAAAAACGTGTAAATATGCAATTTTAAACCTTTTCAGAAGCATGTAAATAGAACATTTTACGCTTTTCAAAAACATGTAAATAGAACATTTTACGGATTTCAAAAACATGTAAATAGAACATTTTTCAATTTTTAAAAACATGGAAATAGGACATTTTGCTTTTTTAAAAAACATGGAAATAGAACATTTTGCGTATTTTCGAAAACATGTAAATAGAAAATTTTGTACTTTGTAAAATCATGGAAGTAGAATATTTTACACTTTTCAAAAACTCCTAATTAACATTTTACGCATGTTTCTTATATTTTTTACGACATAGCCAATTTTAATTCGAACTTAAATTCGTAATGGGTAATTTTGATTCTTCACCCACGGTATGCGTACACATAAATTAATTGTATTTCGATTCCGTTGAACAATTTGCACTTAATTTGTGTTACTCATAATTATTCCAGGATTGGAATGTAGTGTAAATTATGTGAGTTGTAAATACAATGTGGAGAGAGAAAAGAGAATTGTATTACCAGAAAAATTAAAATACACTGCGTACTGGATTATATTTATATACACAAAGAACAAGGGATTCAGACCGAGGCGAGGCCGTGAAGTAAAAGACCTACAACATAGGCCACTGCATTTATTTATACTTTAGTTATAGTTGATGACGGGGGCAATCACCCGGGCATGACTATGCTTTCTCCTTCACAAGATATTTACAGTCTCTAATCTGTAATTTCAGTTTCGGTTTTCAGTTTTCCTCCAAGGAACTCCAGTGGCCGAGTTTTCCATGTACCTAGGTACATACATAAGTATATCCGGTGGCGGATCTACATTTTGGTTATAGGGGGCTAACAATGCTAAGTGGTCATCTTCAAAAATGGCCGCTGCTTTCTCCACAATGTTAAAAATTATCCCTTTAAGGGGGCGGCTTAAACCCTTTTAGCCCCCCCCCCTTCGGATACTCGACTGAACATATTATGTGTGAATATGCAAATGGCTACTGTACTTAATTGCACTACAATATATTATGGAAACACACATTATACATGGGGCGTATCCAGGGGGTGGTCAACAGGAGGGTTGCCTACCCAAGAATGAATTTTCTAACATGGGCTAGAACATAGAAGCATTTAAACCAAGATGGCCCACTTATGTGTATTTCCCACCCCAGGAATATTTTCTGAGCCCGCCCCTGCCCATTTATTTACTTAATATTTATTAGTGGAGCCATAAAATGGTTTTGTTTGTGTAGATCTTGAACTTAAGAAGCTGAATCTAAATTAGAATCTGACTTCCGTTCCTTTCCTTCGCTACACCCAAACAAATTCGAGACCATAGCAGCGAGAATGAAAATTGAAACCAAAGTTATATTATTATTATTTCCAGGAAGTATTAACATAAGAAGGCGTCCTCCAATGACGTGTAGATTTAGGGGAGGGAGGAAGGGGAAATGACCCATGAATACTTTGTTTGAAGCAACGTTGTGGAAGTGCTAAAATGGGCAAAGGGGAGGGAGGGGTCATATAAAAATTGTGTAGACGTCATTGGGTGAACGACTCCTCAGAAACAGGAGAATCAATGCTGCATGGCATTAGAGCAGTACGAGCAGACCACTAAATACTAAATAAACACAGCAAAAAGATAGAATATATAATTTCAACATTCCATAACGTCATTTGGGCATAGGAAGCAGCTGGTCTGGTCTGCATAAAGTGTTTGTATAACAAATAAATCCTGACTGCATCTTCTTACATTAGTGAACATATCGAACCTTGAAGAATACAAATACCGTATACCCTATAATAATACGCGGGTCTGTTATACTACGCGGGTCTGTAATAGTACGCGGGTCTGAGAGGTCTCTGTTTGAATAGTACGCAGGTCAATGTAACACGCTATTAAACGGCAGTGCGCGGGTCTGTTATAGTACGCGGGTCTGAGAGGTCCAAATTTGAATAGTACGCGGAGCGCACTATTATAGGATATACAGTAAGTCATATCGTCTGTGAAGAATCAGAATGACCCATATCCATTTGTAGCTAAAAACAATATCCACTATCTACAGAATTAATTAAACATGTCTTCAAAGCATTTAAACAGAACATTTTGTAATTTTTAAAAACATGTGAATAGAACATTTTACACTTTTTAAAACATGGAATTAGAACATTTTGCACCTTTTTAAAAACATGGAATTAGAGCATTTTGCACCTTTTTAAAAACATGGAATTAGAGCATTTTGCACCTTTTTAAAAACATGGAATTAGAGCATTTTGCACCTTGTAAAAAATATGGAATTAGAGCATCTTGCACCTTTTCAAAAACATGGAATTAGAGCATTTTGTACTTTTTTAAAGCATGGAATTAGCACAGTTTGCACCTTTTCAAAAATATGGAATTAGAGCATTTGCACCTTTTCAAAAACTCCTAATTAACATTTTCCACATTTTTCTCTTTCTCATTTTTTTCTGACATAGCTCATTTTGATTCTAGTTTAAATTGGGTATGGGTAATTGTGGTTCTTTACAGCGATATTTCCCATCACTAGCCCAATAGCTGGCGGATACATGAATGACGTCATTTGCAAACGAACCCCCACTATATTTTCAGGAGTGCAAAAAATACTGGCTGCTAAAAATTATGGGAATAAGTTGGTAATTTTCGTTTTTGAAATTAGAATCCTCAATCCTGGTCTCGTATTGCCGCTTCACCGACTACGTACAATGCAGACCAGATGTAAGCACGTAGATGTGAAAATGTGTTCGCATAAGTGTGGAATAAGTCCGAATAAGAGAGTCTTGCAACTTGTGGACTGGTGACTTATTTAACTTGTTTTGCTTGAGTGATTTTCGTATTCCAATTTGAATTCTATTTCGCTTTCGGATTTTCTGTGTCTTGTGACTTCTTCGTTTCTTGGCATGGACCTTGTCTTTGTGTCTCGTCTCCCTGGCCACTGCTCCCATCACCAGAGGCTATACAGGACAAATTGCTCTCCGTCTCGTTCGGGCCTCCCACAAAACTCGAGCCAAAATTATTAGATTCAGCTTAGGCATAGGCCCTTGTCCAGTAGCAGAACAACCACCAATTTTTTTTCGAACGTAGTAACGGTACCTAAACGTATTTAGTTACATATTATCGTGAGTGAAGAGTCAAAATGGCCAATGTCCTATTGAAACTTGGATTAAAATGAGCTATTTAAAAAAAACACTGTATGGGATGGATACGTAACATGTTAATTAAAAAGTTAAAAAAAAGCAATTTGTTTTATTTACATGTTTTGAAAATTGCAAAATCTACTATTTACTTTTTTTTAGGTGTAAAAATTTTCATTCACGTGCTTTGAAAATTACAAAATAATTTATTTACGTTTGTTTTTGCAAAATATTCTATTTACATGTTTTGAAAAGTGCAAAATGTTCAACTTACGTGCTTTTAAAAATTCTAATTGTTCTATTAATATGATTTAGAGGAGTGCATATTAGTCTATCAACATGTTTTTAAAAAGTTCAAAACGTTCTATTTACATGTTTTTAAAAGGCGTAGAATCTTCTATGTACATGTTTTTCAAAAATGAAAATTGTTCTAGTTACAAGTTTTTAAGTGTAAAATGTTCTATTTACATGTTTTTTAAAAGTGCAAATTGTTTTATCTACAAGTTTTTAAAATGTGCAAAACATTTAATTTACATGTTTTTAAAAAGTGAAATTTGATCTTTTTACAAGTTTGTCAAAAATGCAAAATGATCTATTTACATGATTTTGAAAATTGCAAACTGTTCCATTGACCGTACATCCTGTAATAATGCAAGCGTCTATAATAGTACGTGAAACTGAGAGGGTTTTTTAATAGTTCGCGGGTCTACTTCACTTACTACGATACTACTAAATGGCGGTGCAAAATATTCTATTTACATGTTTTTGAAATATGTCAATCATTCTATCTATCTACATATGCTTTTAGTATCTTGATATTTTAAGTATTTGTAAATGGTGCATTTTATTTTGGGCTAAAAATGCATATGGGCCATTTTGATTCTTTACTCCTGATATTTAATTATCACATTTAATATGTGACGACATGAAATTCCACGCAGCACAGCGACTTCCCCTCGATTTTCAGTATTTTTGTTGGTAGGATTTGTATGATGGAAGAATGGGCGCATGGGGAAGATGATTATTTGAGGATTTTCCATTTTACTGACGTTCTACTTATTGTGCCAATGAAATGGGAAATGACATGAAACGGAAGGAAATGGAGAGAAATGCTGCTGAGCCAATTTATTGTCAAGTCATGTGGAGCACATTCAGTCATTTTTGGTCCCTTTCTAAATAAAGTCCAGTCTTCAATTCTCTACATCACTTTTTTAACCCGGATTATTTACACTCCTCCCACTTTTCCTTTACTACGAACTATGAGAGCAGCTACAATGTAAACTGAAGACGTAAGTACCTAGGTACTGTAGGTAGCATTATAAATATCGTCTGTGAAGAAACAATGTGACCCATATCCAATTTAAGCTACAATCAAAATGAGCTATGTCATAAAACGAAATGAGAAATTTCCATAAAAATTTACATAATTAGGAGTTTTTGAAATTCGTAAAATGCTCTATTTTTATGCTTTTCAACAAAGTAAAATGTCATATTAACATGTTTTTGAAAAGGTGCAAAATTTTCTAATTCCATGTTTTTGAAAAGGTGCAAAATGTTCTAATTGCATGTTTTTGAAAAGGTACAAAATGTTCTAATTCCATGTTTTGGAAAAGGTGCAAAATGTTCTAATTCCATGTTTTGGAAAAGGTGCAAAATGTTCTAATTCCATGTTTTGGAAAAGGTGCAAAATGTTCTAATTCCATGTTTTTGAAAAGGTGCAAAATGTTCTAATTCCATGTTTTTGAAAAGCGTTAAATGTTGCATTTAAGTGCTTTTAAGACATTTGAATATTTTTGTAGATAGTGGATATTAATGTTAGCTAAAAATGGATATGGGTAATTTTGATTATTCGCAGACGATATTAGGTTGCACTTGATTGCACTTTACACTTTATTACTATTAAGGGGCCTGCACATATTACGGCACCCCAACTTTCGAAAGTTTCCTGAAATATCCATGCAACTCCGGCTCCTGCTATAACTCAAAAACAGATACATATCTTTAATACTTGACTGGTGTCGGTGTCATACTTCAGCATTGAAGAATGTCTCTACCTGGATGGCTATTTATTTATTCACATAATATATGTCTAGCCCCCGTAAAATTTTAAATTCCAAGTTTTAAGTTTTGAGAGTTTCTAGCTGCTTCGGTTACCAAAATCAATTAAAACTACTGTAATTACCCCTTAAAATCAGGACACATGGATTCCAAAAATAATGTCGGGATGACGGTGGGAAGTGGGAATAAATTAAATAACATAGGTACATACAATATTATGTGATTTCGAAATTCAAAGTTCTACACAGTGTAATTATCTGACTGTCAAAATAATTTCACGTTTGTATTTTGAACTTTGCAAAGGTTTCAACTTTTGTGAACTTTTCAACTTTTTTGTCAATTAATATTTGGAATTGTAGCACATATTGGCCTATACCGTATATCTTGTAATAGTACGTCCGCCGTCCCGTGTACTATTCTTCGGACCTCCTCGGTAGTATTACAGACCCGCGTATGGCCATTTATTAGTGTGATAAATAGACCCGGGTACAATTCAAACAATTACGTTTCATACCCGCGCACTATTTCATTCCCGCGTATTATAACAGACCCGCGTACTATTGTAGTACTTACTGTATATTGTAAATCGTGAAATGTAAGATATGCACGTATCTCCCATGTAATGCAATAGGGCTTAGGCTTTCATGAATAAATCTCGGAATTAGTTTATTGCTTGGCTATGTAACTAGTCTATGTTGTGTACTACAATTTACAATAAATTAAACGAAAGGTTACTCTAATAATATTTCAAAATGCATCCAAGGGGCCGTGCACACACTACGTTAGCAATTGTGTTAAAAGGGTCAACCAAAACGGAACAAACAGAAACTGTCAGAACAGAAACTTTCCTGTTCTAACGTAATATATGAACAGCCCCTGAGTACATTTATTTTACAGGAAATACACTTCTATACATGAATAAAAAAAATGCATAGGCCATGGCCTGGGAAAACCGGGGCTGTTGCTGTCGACCATTCACATTCACCTAAGGTATCGTCCATAAATGATGTGATCCGTCGAATGGGTGTGTTCTATAATGACATACACAATGTCCTAAAGACAGCCGTTTAAGTAACACTAAAGTTATGACGGGGGGTGGGATGGTTCTAAAAAAGAATTGTAACTTGGCTGACATCCTTTATGGACCACCCCTTAAGCAGTTCCAGTGTAATAAATTCAACCATTTTCTTTGCCTCTCTGCCTTCATGATGGTGGCTGAATTTGAATTTTGAATTATATTTCAAATTTCGTAATGTATTATTATGCATCTTTGTGTGTTGGTATTGGTGGTGGCGGGGGTAGGGCTGTGAGCACTGGATACAAAATGTATGATTCATACACAGAATCAAAATCGCAATCAATTATTATGGTTGTGTACTGTAGTAAAATTACATTGGACAGCACACATTCATATAATATTCTTCTGCATCCGGCGAATCCGGCCCAGCGTTAGTTTTATAGTACAGACCGAGACCGGGACCATAATTTCGAAATGCAAATTGCAACACACACAGCTTATCGCTATAGTCCGGAATTTCTACTATATTTCTGCATTGCAACAATTCTAAGCTTTCTGATTACAATGCCAGACCAGAGCAGAGCAGAGGCAATTTTAATTAAGAATAATAATACTCTGTGTGTGTGGCTGTCATTTTATGACGTAACATTCTACGTACCGAAATTTTAATGGCTTTTAGCTATACAGAGCAATTTTTCTCCTTGCTTAAAATAGACCCGTAAATTCAGGAAAATAAAATCGCTATTTCTTTTTTTCAATATTTTTATTTATTGCAATTTGCAATAACAAAACGTAAACAAATGTGGAATAATTTTATTCGATCTGTCAGTCGGAATCTTGACATCATAAAGTGTACATCTGCTCACTTGTTTCATGTGTTTCATTTTGTCTATGTTTTTTGTCTTTTTGGAATGTCTAATATTTGTTTTTCGTTCCTTCGTTTAATGTGGTTGTTGTGGATGTAATAAAAAAAAGTTTGAGAAAAAATATGAAAAATTCTTGGAAATGGGACGGCTGCTGGACTGCGATATGTGAGGAACAAGTACTAAATTTAGTAGACATAATGCGAAAACAAAACAGCTGACAACTGACAACGACAAGGCGTCCGTTCCTTGTATCGTATCGTTCCCAGTAAACCCAAAGTGAAGAACCAAAATGACCCATACCATTTGTAGCTAAAAGCTATCTATATCACTATCTACAAAAATATTAAAATGTGTTTTGAGAGCAGAGCATTTAAATAGAACATTTTGCACTTTTTAAAAATTTGACAACAGAACATTTTGCAATTTTTAAAAACATGGAAAAAGAACATTTTTTTGCACTTTTTAAAAACCCGAAATTAGAACATTTTGCACATTTTCAAATACATGGAATTAAAACATTTTGCACCTTTCAAAAACATGGAATTAGAAAATTTTTCACCTTTCAAAAACATGGAATTAGAAAATTTTTCACCTTTCAAAAACATGGAATTAGAACATTTTGCACCTTTTCAAAAACATAGAATTAGAACATTTTGGACTTTTAAAAATTCTTAATTAACATTTTACGCAGGTTTAAATTTTTTTATGACATAGCTCATTTTGATGTAGGCTACAATTTGTAGCTTAAATTAGAAATGGGTCATTTTGGTTCTTCACAGACGATATGTTTTATACTGTGCTTATGAATATTAGAAATTTGGTTATGTGTTAGTATTATGTTAAGTATAGGCAAATTTTATTTGGTCTTGGAAATATGTACAAAATATTTCATATGAAGAGCCTACATTGTAAACTACATTGCTTCGTATTCCATACATATAGTTGTCATATAGTTGAAATAAGGATTTTTAGATGCTGAGCTTTAGCTGCATCTAATGAAATGGTCATGTCCGTCCGTCTGTCTGTCCGTTCCTTAGTCGTTATGGGTCTTGTTCTTTTTTGGACTGGCCTGGCCGGAGTCACAATTTTCTGGATGTATTTCATTTAGCAGATGCCAGAGCCAAAAGCGATGTTTCAAGACAGGGCCGGATAATGCGGCCAGCGCAGGCAGCCCCCGTTGCTTGAAATTTTACAAAGCATGTAATAGGAACATTTTGCAGCTTTCAAAAATACGTAAAAAGAATATTTTGCCTTTTCAAAAACATGCAAAATAATTTTTTTTGTACATTTCAAAAATATGGAAATAAACAAATAAAACATTTTTCACTTTTCCAAATGAAGCAAAAAGAACATTTTGCACTTTTCCAAAACACGTAAATACAAAATTTTGCCTTACCAAACAAAACTATCTATAAAATCAAAACCGTGGTTTTTATAAGGAAACAAATTGCTGCCTAAAACCAATTCCTTCGTCCCGTCCTGTGTAAGCATTGTAGACAATATTACAATAATTATTGCGGTTTCTAAAAATAGTATAAAATAACGATTCTGATGGAATTCGAATCGCAAAGGCAACTATTATTATACAGCGACGTTTGAATTTGACGCCACTTGAAATTTTAGTACACTATTTTTGCAACGTCGCATGTTAAAGGTGACACGAATTGCGTAACGTATTTTCAATACGGTAAATAAGGGAGCGTCTAAACATGATGTCATCGGTAAGGTGAGTGAGGTATATTGAGGGTATATTGATTTCATGACTTACCATGTTAAAGATCGCCATTTATGCAATGGTTTAAACTAACGCCAGGCTGTAAGGGTTGAGGGGTTCAAAATCTTCGATTTTTGTACCCTGTAATTTATGCACGCTTCCCAGGCACAATTATTGTTAGTGAGACTTCATTATAAATTGTGACACTTCGGAAAGTGAAATTAGTTTGGGAAGAAAAGCGTAGAATGTACGGTGCACCTGTGTTGAGTTTGGGCGTTTGGGTATAGCTTTAAAATGCATACTAATAATACATACTATTGCATTATCATATTATACCTGTACATCGAATATTGAAATTTCATCCTTTTCTTTTGTTTGTGTTTTTACAGTGTCGGACTTTACCCAACAATTATCCCAACTCCATGAGCAACATGCTGTGGAGCTCCAGCTCATGGTTGACAATTTCCGGAAACGAAATGCTGATCTCCGGAAGGAACGGTGAGACAATATTATAAGCCTCTTTATATCGTCTGTGAAGAACCAAACTGACACATATCCATCTTTAGCTAAAAACAATATCAACTATCTACAAAAATATTCAAAAATGTCTTGAGAATATTTAAATAAAACATTTTGCACTTTTCTAAAACACGTAAATGCAACATTCTGCCCCTTTTCGAAAACATGGAATTAGAACATTTTTCAACTTTTCAAAAGAATGTAAATAGCACATTTCGCACTTTTCAAAAACATTTAAATTTAATATTTTACACTTTTTAAAAACATTTAAATTTAATATTTTACACTTTTCAAAAACATGTAAATAGATTATTTTATACTTTTCAAAAACTTCTAATTAACATTTAACTCTTGTTTCTAATTTTGTTTTCATGACATAGATCATTTTGATTTCAGCTAAATTTGGAAATGGGTCATTTTGGTTCTTCACAGACCATACGTAACTAAATTCCCTCAATATGCAGCAGGTGCTAAAACTTTGAAATTTTTAGCGAATTTGAATACTACAGAGACTTTCAAAGACTAATGTGACGAAATAGAGTTATAAATTGTACAAATTTAAATTCGAATTTGTTGTACGCCGTTTGAAATTATATCTAGATTATCGCATTCAAGCTTATAAAGATTTATCCTTCGTTTTGAATTGAGTTAAGGGACTTCACAACTAATGGTGCACCTTGTACAAGAAGAATAACTTTAAAAATTAATCGTGTGTATACAGATACACGCACATTATGTAAATACTGCGGATTAGAATTATAATTAGATTTTAATTTGACAGACGTATACGAAGGGAATCAAAAGGATTTGGTTAAATACTTGGAACATTTGGATATATGGAATACATAATTTGAATTTAAGAATTCTCACTGTAAACATTAGACATACATATAGTGATATAGTACCCTCCAGATTATAATACTAAAATAATTGCAATAGTCTTTGTATTAGCGCTTGAAAGCATCTTGCTGTACAGGTAGTGTCCTTCTATTCTAATATTTCATTGTAACCGTAACCGCTATACAATTACCGTTACGGTTTTACGGTTACCGCGACCGTTACCGTTACCGTGTAGCACAGCTGTGACGGGATGGGGAACGGGAACGGTGACAGTTCAAAGCTGGAGGTTTGGGAAAGTATGTCTCTGGAATTTATAACATTTCGCCTACACACGTCTACGCTCCTTCGTCTTCTTCTTGCTGGCCTAATTAAATTGTAAATGAGATGCGATGTGATCTTCAAGTGTGCATGTAAGTTCAGATTCAGTCTACGTAATAAGGAAGGTGTAATTTCAAAAAACCACAACGCTCTACTCACCATTGCTATCAGTCAGAGACGGTTGTCAGTTCATTAATTTATTCAAGACGAACCAAGCCGAGGCCGAGCGAGGGAAGAGACTGCAAACCACAAAGCGTGGGGCTATGACTATAGCGTCCTCGTCCTCTGGTCCTGGTCTGGCCAAAAAAAACAAGAGACCATGACAGGCATAGGACAGAACGTGTGGTGGCTCTTGACGACAACGACGGCGGTGACAGACACGTATTAAAATTACAGAGAAACTTTAGACATTGCATGTAGTGCATAATTTAAGATGAGACTTCTCACACCCGACACCGACACCCACACTCAAACCGTTAGTGTATGTAAACCAGGTCCGTGACCATAATGCCTCCGCCACAGTAACCGTAATCATAAGCAGGACGCTAGCCGCATAATGGGAATAAACGTGTGGTGAGAGTTAATTGGTAAATTGATTCTGTTTCAGTTGAGTTTGAGGTATGAGCGAGATGCTGTTTAAGACATGAGATGAGTGAGAGAAGGTAGAAAGTGGCGCGCGCAGAACTTCTTCCGCGTGTCTTCACTTCATCTTCTTTTCTTCTTTTACTTTTTGGCCATGTCTCTCTCTCTCTCTTTCGTTTTCGTTTTCGTTACGGTGTGTAGTCTGTCAGCAGATTCAGATTCTAAAGATGAGGATGTCGATGAGTGTGCTAGGAGATGGTATATCGTCAGTGAAGAACCAAAATGACCCATATCCAGATTTAGCTAAAAACAATATCAACTATCTACAAAAATATTCAAATATGTCTTGAGAGCACTTAAAATAGAACATTTTACACTTTTCAAACATATTAAATTAGAACATTTTGCACTTTTCAAAAATACGTAAATATCACGTTTTTCACCTTTTAGAAAACGTTAAGTTAGAACATTTTGTACTTCTTCGAAAACATAGAATTAGAACATTTTGCACATTTTTAAAAACATGTAAACAGGACATTTTACATTGTTGAAAAACATGAAAATAGAACATTTTACACTTTTTAAAAACATGAAAATAGAACATTTTACACTTTTCAAAACATGAAAATAGAACATTTTTCACTTTTCAAAACATGAAAATAGAACATTTTACACTTTTCAAAACATGAAAATAGAACATTTTACACTTTTCAAAAACTCTGAATTAACAGTTTATGCGCCTGTTTCTTATTTTGTTTTTATGACATAGCTCATTTTGATTGTAGCTGAAATTGGATATGGGTCGGTTTGGTTCTTCACTGACGATATGTGAGTGTGTGTGCGTCTGCCTGTTTGTAGTGTCTACATTTGTTTGATGAGCGGCTTAAGATCACATCATCTCATTTTCCTTTGATCCTCCAGCCAATTAATTAACTCCAAATAACTAGACATCTCTACACAAACACAACTACCATCCTACGAGTTACGAGACCATCTCCTTAAGTACACAGCCCCACTAATTTATTTTGACAGGTTTACAACATCTTCATCATAGGATCCACGTAGGTATACTTTTTAGAACTGCTTTTAAAATTACATAACATTTTAATATCTCTGAAAAAGCTTTAAATTGGCATGTGTTGGACTTGAACCGCACTGTCTACTAAATTATTTAAATACGGAATTGGTCTATCTGCTTACGGGGGTTGTACAAGATTGAGTTATTTTCAAAAGTGTCGAGTAAATCCGTCTAAAAATACGAAAGCTAAATAATTTCAAAAATTGTTTAAAGTCATTTTAAAAAATGTACTTATTTAAAAAACTAATTTATTTTAGTACGTTTCCCACATAATTGGTAAGTGCCGCATATGGAATCCAGTAGAATATGTATTATTTTTTTTAATGTAGAAAATGCCAAAATGTGAAGTTAAAAATAAGATTTTGAAAGGTCTTTAATTTTGATGAATTTATCTGTAATTTTTAACGAGCAATGTAATGAAAATATACTGCGATAATTTAATATGCCTAAAATAATAATTAGAATTTGTTTTAGATAAAAATATTTATTGACCTGGTTTTAAAAGGTGCGGAAAATGCTTCATTTACGCGGTTTTAATACGTCTAAAATGTTTCATTTACAAGTTTTTTTTAAAGTGTCAAATATTCTACTTACTTACTTACTGTACTATACTACTACTGTTCTATGATTTTGAAAGGTGCAAAATGTTCTAATTACATAATTTTGCAAAATTGCAATATGTTGTATTCACATGTTTTTTGAAAAGTGTAAATTATTCCATTTACATATTTTGGAATAGTGCAGAATGTTTTATTTACTTGGTTTGGAAAAGTGCAAAATGTTCCAGTTACATGTTTTAGAAACCTTTACTGCAAAATGTGCTATTTACATACTTCAAAAATCTACAAAATGTTGTATTTGCATGATTTAAAAAAATTGGAAAATGTTCTATTTATATTGTTTTTGAAATGTGTACATTATTCCATTTACATGTTTTGGAAAGCTCAAAATATTCTATTTACATGTTTTTTAAAAGTGCAATATGTTCTATTTGCACGATTTTGAAAATTGCAAAATATTCTATTCATTTGGTTTTAAAAAGTGCAAAAAGTTTTGCATGCATGTTTTGAAAACCTTCACTGCAAAATGTGCTATTTACATACTTCAAAAATCTACAAAATATTGTATTTGCATAATTTAAAAAAAGTGGAAAATGTTCTATTTACATGTTGTCTTGAAAAATGACAAATATTCTACGTACTTGATTTTAAAAGGTGCAAAGTATTCTATTTGCATGTTTTAAAAAAGTTCTGATTGTTCTATTTACACGTTTTTCAAATATGCAAAATTCACTTTTTACATACCCTTTTCAAAGTATATTTCAGCGCATTTTTTAGTTATAGCTAAAAAAAAATTAAAATTGGTCATTTTGAGACTGTACTGGGAAACTGCCATGTCTACTGTTTACACAGTTCTACACGGCCTCTGATGCTACAGCTACACTCTGCCATATACTGTCCCTAAATTTTTATTTAGCCATATAGAGCGTATGCTCTTCTGATGCTGATTGTGATTGTGATGCGATGCTGACGAGTCTCATTAAAATGATGATTTTTTTTCTTTCCCCGTATTTTCCAGACCGCCTTGTAGTAGTTCATTATTCCAAGTTTGGGAGACTCTGCTCCAGGAAGTTGAAATCGATTCTCAAGCTCATTCCGATCTTTCCGGTTCTCTGGGCAGACAGGTAAGAGATAATTTATTCCTACTACACAAACACACACAACCAACCACTCATTTCTCCCCATCGGCATTCTCCAAGATCCAATTAAGGAATTTGCAATTTTTGTGCACGTTAAGCCAACAAAGATTTTTAGCCTTAGACATTTTTAAAACTCACAAACACGTGACATTTCTTACAAGATGAAGGAATTAAAATTTGTAGGACATGTAAAATATCGTCAGTGAAGGACCAAAATGACCCATATCCAGTTGTAGCTAAAAACAATATCAACTATCTACAAAAATATCCAATTTAAGCTACAATAAAAATGAGCTATGTCATAGAAACAAAATGAAAAACATGTGCAAAATGTTAATTACAAGTTTTTAAAAAGTGTAAAATGTTATAATTCCATGTATTTGAAAAGGCGCAAAATGTTCTAGTTCTATGGTTTTAAAAAGTTGCAAAATTTTCTAAGTCCGTGTGTTTGAAAAGTGTAAAATGTTCTATTTTTAAGTTTTTAAAAAGGTGCAAAATTTTGTAATTCTATGGCTTTGAAAACGCAAAATATTCTATTTAAATGTTTTCAAGACAAATTTCTGTTTAAATATTTTTGTAGATATTGGATATTGTTTTTAGCTAAAAATGGATACAGGTCATTTTGGTTCTTCATAGACGATATACATTCCACTATTACCGTAACCGTTACTGTCAATAATGGGTGCGTGAGAACGTTATATGTAAGTAATCGTTTTTAAATTGAGCTAGCACGCGACGAAAAAATTAGAGAGCCCTCGGGGTTCTCACTTAGTTATTTATGGTACTGTGTACACACAATAATGTGCCAGCTCCACTACTATGGTAGCGTAACTCTGGTTTACTGACGTACCATAGAAACGCATAGAATCCATCTCCACTGAACCATTGTCGACAGTTAACTCGACTGTAGTAAGGACACTTACTGCAGTAAAACTGTCGACTAGGAAAAGTTTCCTAGTAAACCAGAGTTACTACAGTAAACCATCACACCAGCCACACCTAACCTGCGACCATTGGTCGTGTTCCGGACCAATCCTAACAAATACATACTACCACGAGCGGGGAAAGTCAATGTCATCGCCATGTCAAAGGGACCAGTTGACCTTTTGACCTTTTGACGATTTTCATAGCAATATTTTATTTTGGTAATACTTAAATTACCAGACATTCTTGTTATTTCTTATTTTAACCATATGCATTAAAAAACTATTTAAGTCCAGTTGTAGTGCACTGAAATTGTGAAATATTGTTAATTTATATTTTTTAATGTTTTACGTCCAAGTTTAAAGTTTTCAACAATAAAAATTCACAATTTCAGTGCACTTGGCAGTTGTAGATGTTAATTAATGTGTTACTATACGAGCATCGTTTTGTTTATGTTCATGTTATAGGATTTAAAAAATCATTGTTTCTTGCACTCAAATTGTCCTATTTATATTAAGTTAATTTGGAACACGACAATGACGGTTGTATCGAAGTGGTGTCATTTTGTTGCCATTATTTGTAGCTGTGATTCTGTCATTGATTCACTGTTTTTGAAATTTTTTTCCGAACAACCTCTTCGTAGCTGAAGTACTCCAAATGTCATTTAAGTTAAAGTTAGAATTCGGAAATTTTCTAATAGTTTGAATAACGGCAATGATTATTATTTACCTTCGTATTTATAACTGCTAAATACTACTTAACTATAAATTTGATATCGTCAACACGATAGTCTATTAATCAGGCGATGAAAACAATTTTCGGCACTGGACTGAGCTGAATGTGCATTGGCTACCCTTAACTGAACTTGCAATGTAATAACATTGTTCCGTCTCCACTACCATCGCTACTATTTACTACAGTACCGTCCTTTACTGAGGTTATAGTACAAACACGTTACATCGTCTCCACTACTCTAGCAACCAAACAGTGTTGTAATGGAGATGATTGTCAAAAACTCGTGACTGTAGTTAGTTACGACAGTAAGGCTACCATAGTAATGGAGTTCTAGCATAAGTAATGTTTTTCGATTAAACGCCTGGACGCTATTTACATTTTAAAAAATAGTTTGTTTAATAATACGAAGCAGTTGCCCCCCCCCCCTTAGAACTTTACTACTACGCCACTTAAGTTAATTACAAGTACGAATTACACCTATAGGCAGCTCATTCATTATAGAACGTTGGACAGGTTGGATAAAAATAATTGACTCAAGTTTCTAATTTTTAATAAATACGAGTACTACTGCCATAGGCTATAAACAGCACACGCTTTCTTTTTTAAATTAGTCATTTTGACTTTTGACATGCTAAGCATGCATTTTAGTGTGAAACGTAATTTGCCCTAATAATTTGCAAAATTCATATAACGTCATTTGTATTTAGCCCCTAACCAGGCAAGGATACATTTTTATTTTTTATGGTGGACTAATTTGACGCCGTTTGATTTTAAACTGTATTTGATGCGCTGAACTGTCGTGTAGCTAATTCTGCGTCTGTAAAATTAGGTAAATCGAAGTAATTTGAACGAATGAAGCTATAATAATGCCAGTAAATATTTTATTACGTAAATACACAAACTTGATTCTTTTATTTTGTAACTGCCAATGGATTGTTCATAAATGATGTCACCATAAAGGTGGGTGAGTTTTAAAAGAAACTCTTCATTAAAAGCAATGTTAAACAAGTTGCCATTCTTTTGTTAGAGTTATTGGGTTTGTCATTCATCCAGGACATCATTTATGGACGATCCCTAAAACCAAACTTGTGACAAGTGTGGTAATCCTGTTGGTTTGCTAATTTCCAGGTTGCTCGTCCCCTTTTGGAGAAAACATTTTGCAGAAAAATTCAGTCAAGAAAAATTTTTGCACACCGTGAGAGTTTTGAGACTGTGTTAAATAAAACTGAAGCGCTTCTTTCTACCGTAAGACTTTCTTTAAAGATTTTACTTAAATCCTATTCTAATTTCTGTGGTAGTTTTAGTTTCCAAACGTTGATTTTTAAAACGGGCAAGTTGACCATGTCAATCACAGAGGGCGTTTCAAATACATCAAAAAATGTAGAAGCGTCTAGTGTGAATTATGTACAAATACTAAAATTAATAAAAATTGATATTTTGTGTGCAGACTTATCGGGATTACTGTGATGCATGTCTAGCCCACATTCAACAGGGTAACAGCACAACATTGGCGGGTTATTTTGATGCTCACAATGCTTATGTGCAACAACTTCGTGGAACCAATGCTATGCTCAAAGAATATCATCAAGAAACACTTCCTGCCCTTTTGCAGGTCAGTCTCCAGTAGATCATTTTACACTCCTATACCTACGTACATAATTAACTCACCAGAAAAGACTACTTTTTCGATTTTTAAAAACATAATAATACACAGAATCTGCAACAGAGCTTGAAATGGACTTTTACTTTTTTGTAAAGATTTTTATTACAACGCTATTTAAATGCCTTTCATTCAGCTAAAAATGGGGCCTCAAATTTTAGCATTATTTTAATGCGTTTTTAAATTTTGACAGGTTTGCTTCTTCAGTAGCGATGCTTTTAAAAACTAACCAATTAAATTATTATTACATCGTCTATGAAGAACCAAAACGACCCATATCCATTTTAAGCTGGAATCAAAATGAGCTATGTCATAAAAACAAAATTAGAAACATCCGTAAAATGATAACTAGGAGTTTTGGATAGTGTAAAATGTTAATTAGGAGTTTTAAAAAAGTGTAATATGTTCTATTTACATGTTTTTGAAAAGTGTAAAAATTTTTATTTACATGTTTTCTGAAAAGTGCAAAATTTTGTATTTACATGTTTCTAGAAAAGTGCAAAATGTTCTATTTAAATGCTTGCAAGACATATTTGAATATTTTTGTAGATAAGTAGTTAGTGGATATTGTTTTTAGCTAAAAATGAATATGGGTCATTTTGATTCTTTACCGACAATATGTTATATTTGTAATTAATAAATTATTGCAGGAGCTGGATGAAATCTACATTGATTTATGCAACACACTTTCCGAGTCGACTCTTCATGGGGCTGATCTTATTTCAAGTCGGGTAAGTTTTTTTCAGTCATATTTCTGTAATTTAGTTGTACATAATTTTTGGAATCGCCAACTTTGCAGTGTCTACCGAATTCGTATGGAAATTCTGCTTACAATCCAAAGTCCATTACCAGAAGTCACACATCTCTCTTAAATTTGTTTTTAATGGAAATTTAAAGGGCCGTTCAAATATTTTTTTAAGCTAGATGAAAAATTATTGGAAAAAAAATTTTAAGAAATTTTTAAAATTCAAAGGTTTTTAAATTGCCGCCTCGAAAATGCTACTTCTTGCCCTTCTTGCTAACTTGCTAACGTAGGTAATATGTGCACGGTCCCAAAGTCCAAAGTGCCTTTTTGTCCCTTTGATTTTCACGGTAAAGATACGGCTGCTTCTGTAGCTGCTTTGTTGTGTCACCGATTAAATTGAAAATTTCGATTGGGATTCGGAGGACGCTGAGCATTCTATTGAATTAAATCTGTTTTTCATCCATGTTACAAATTCCCGTGAGTATTGAAACATTTCAGGGAAATGTCGCTATGGAGTCTCGGTCTTCTTGGCTAAGCTGCTCTGTTGCTGTAGCTACTGCCATTGTTTTTATTAGTAGTGTGTATTTATCCTGCGTCTGGCGGGATGCCTTGATTCTGTTTACGTTTGCATTTGTACCAAATGTGCGTTGGCTTTTGAATAGTCAAATAGTAAATGGACATATCGGGATTGAAGAATCAAAATTGGCCGTTTTCAAAGTAGCTTTAGAATTGAAATAAATTACGTCAACAAATACAAATTAAATTAGATTTGGATATAACTTGTCGAAGGTTACTTACTTTTGCTTTTAAAAGTATGAAATTTGTCATTTACATGTTTTTTTGAAATGTGCAAAATGTTCTATTTGCAAAGTTTTGGAAAGATTAAAATCTTCTATTTGTATGTTTTTGAAAAGCTGTTTATATGACGTGTTTAATAAAACGTGTAAACTGCTCTATTTACATCTTTTTAAAAAGTGCTAAAGATTCTGTTTACACGTATTTTTTATTTGCAAAATATTCTATTTAAATGTTTTTTTTAGTTGCAAAATGTTTTATTTACATGATTTTGAAATGTGAAAAACGTTTTTTATTTAAAATGTTTTAAAAATATCACAATCCTCTATTTGCATGTTTTTGCAGTGTTAAAGGTTCTATCTACACGTTTTGTTTTAAGCTAAAAATATTCTATTTACATGTTTTTAATAATAGCAAAAATGTTTTTTTCCTTTGTTTTAAAAAGTGCAAAATATTCCATTTTTGCATTATTTTAAAATTAGTTATTTTTTAATTTGCATGCTTACAGAAATTCCAAAATGCCCTATTTACATGTTTTTAGGACTCAAATTTTTAAATTTTGAGTAGACAGCATTTCTTGCTTTTAGCTAAAGAAAAAATGTAAATGTGTCAGTTTGACGATTTTGATTCTTCACTGGAGACATGTACATACCATGTGATATGAGTCACCTCTCACTCCCCACTTCAATAGCTATTACACTCCATGACATTACGACAGTTTAAGCTCTCCATAAAAAATAATAATCCTACTCATTCATTTTCCACTGTTCGCCATTTGTACACTTCAGACTCAAATCAGATTTCCCCCGCATTACAGTCATACCACCAATAATTCACTTATCTCACTGCTACTGCTCCTCGTTGCTACTGTGGAACTAACTAAAAAAAACAGACCATCGTAAAAATAAATACAAATCCATTAAGTAATATGATTACCCTATGTAATTGGCATCATTAAAAAACAAACCCTAAGCCCTCAAAGGCAATCATTTATCAAGGGAAACAAACGAATTTAATTGGCAAAAAAATAACAAAGTTTTTTTTTAAATGAACTTTCTATTAAATTTTTTTTAACTTGTTGGGCTTTGTAGCCTTCCATTTAAATTTACGGTAATTTTCTTAATATTGAGTCGGGAAATAAATTATGATCATGCAGATACTTGTAGTTTTTAAAGCGGGATAATTTGAAATGTTTGCAGAAATTTTAAACATTGAAAATTTTCAAAGTATCTTATATAGTAAGAATAATGGTACAGTATTGATAGAAAATAAACACAAAAAAAAACAAGACAGAAAAAATTAAGTGAAAGCACGTGGCGGTAAAGGCAGAAATTCGAAATCCGCCGAGAGTTGACTCAAAGATCGAAGTTGGAAGCAATCCGCTTAGTACATAATTGATGGATGAACTCGACATTTTTTTTGTCTACTACCGAAAAAGGATTTTCCTTTAACACAATTCTTTCCGTTCGTTGTCTTTCTAATGGGAAAAAGGGAAAAGTAGAGAGATATGTGAAGAATCCTTAGCATTAGTTTCAGCTTTATATGTGCATACTGTACTTCTTAAGATTTCACTTGGGTGAAAGCTAAGCTGGTGCTCAATATTTGGTCCCACTAGTGTCACACTGGGACTGGGACTGGAGAAATGCATAGGATAGACACATGATTTCCCCTTTATACTTTTGCCACAGTTAAAGTTGTCATTATTAAAAGAAGGCAAAAACTTAAACAACGAATGCCAACTTCAAGTTTTAACATAAGATATGTTTCTTAATTTCTGAATTCTCAAAATTTCACTTGTTATTACGCGTACCTTTTTTTAGTCCTTTCTTCAAATTACATATTTTTTACTGCCTCTGAGACTGTTGCTGATAGATTTGTGTTATACTTGTCTATTTTGTTGCTGTATTGTTCTATTTTGTTGTTGATGTTGTCGATTAATAAGAGTATGTTACTCATCATGTCCTCTGGTTTTGGTTGTGAATTGGACTTTGTCCCGTTTTTACCCTTTCCAGCCATGATGGTTCACAATTCGACTTTCTTGATATTTTCGTAAATTCAGATTTTGTTATTGTGTTGAGTTTCAACCTTGCCTTTGATTGTTAAAGATATGTATGACTGTATTTATCTTGGTTTTTGATTCTACATTTGTAGGTTTCACTAGCACTTATGTACTTCCATTAAAGTTTATGGCACTTTATTTCCGTTTGATTCCATGGGTTTTAGTTTTTAACTTTTTGTGTCACTTTTTTGTAGTTATTATTCCATTTCCTTAGCTTCCGCAGTAACTTCTAACCGAGGCGCATCTTTTAAGATAACTTTTGAGGAATTTCAGTTTATATTTCTATTCAAAATTTTGAGAATTATATTTCGAACACGCCGACAGATTTGAGTGAATGTCTGCTCCCTTGGAGCGCTAGATGGCCTCCGTTTCTATCTATGGCAGTAATTACTTCAAAAGTAAGTGACCTTGACATCCGGATTCAAAAACTAGAGACTCAACAAAACTTGACTAATAAAAACACCGGTGTGGACAAGGCTTACATCATACTCCATGGTATAAAAGAATCAGACGACCCTACAGAAGCTTCAAAATATGTAATAAATCAAGTAATGAAGGTCAAGCATGCAAATGTACTTACTGCACGGAGACTGAAAAACAACAAAGGAAAACCGTCGCCTATCATAGTTCAACTCCCTAATTCCTTTGCCGCTGCAGAAATACTATTTAATAGCAAAAAACTGATAGGATCAAAATTTATCGTCTGTGAGAATCTTACTAAAGAAGAACAAGAACAAAAGAAAGAGTTGTTGCTACACGTCAAAAAACTGAGAAAAGCCGACCAAAATGTTAAAATAAAAGGTTTCAACAAGTGCCTAGTAAACGAAGAACTGTTTATTTTGGTGGGACGAAAACTCCAGAAGATGACCGGTACCACTAAGAGTTAAGTACTTACCAAGTAAAGCTCAAAATACTAGTAAAGGACAAAGAAAAAGAAATTAACATACAGTCCATGGAATTACCCACATCCTTTTCAATAAATCATTTCGGTTGAATAACATACTTCAGTTCAGTGTAAAACTACCGTCTCCTGACTCCAAACTTCAAAAAATATCAAGTAATTCCCCACGGAGAATACTTCAACGATAATTAAACAACTGGAACTGGATCTAATCTAATCGGCAGCTTAAATTAAATTAACATGGAATTAAACAAGTTATTACAATTTATTCTATTTTACGCAATTCATTAAAAGCACTTTTGTAATAATATCAAAATAAAAGCTAAAAACTAAAAGTTTTATATTTATATCTACGCCAAAATTGACTATTAAACTATCAAACCAATGTCTGCTCCTAAAATAAAATAACAACTAATATACAACTATGTAACCTCCAATATTTACGCTACCAATTTATTATCAATATCAAATTAATTATTTATTAATTATAGTATCAAATATGTATTGTCAAAAAACTGTTGTTAACTTTGTGTGATGGGTGTTACGCCTTCAGGCACAATAAAGTAATTCAATCAATCAATCAATCAATCAATCAATCAATTACATATTTTTTCAAAATTAATTTTAAGAATTTACGTAGAAGCAGAAACTTATTTTGTATTCATTTGAGGGAACCTGATTTTTCATTATCTTAGAATAGAAGGTAAAAACAATATCAGGATTATTCTCAAACGGCGTTGAGTATGCCAAAATAATCAGAATCAGAATTTTATGAAAAATTGATTTTTTTACAGTATACCTACGCAGATATTGCTACATCCTGACACAAAAATCATAACCCCAAGGTCCTCCCGTCCCTTCCCCACTTTTAGTATGTAAAGGGATGGACAGTTTATGCATGCCCCAAAATTGGTTTTCTGAACTCTACAACGGAGATACTTTCATCGTAGAGGTTTAACGCCGTTCATTTAAATTTCTGCATTTAGGAGTCCAAATTAAATAGCAGATAGAAGACCCTGTTGATGTTGGCATAAGAGTAGTTGTTTGCAAAAAATGATTGTGTACATTGTGTAAAATGTATGTGTGTAAAAGTTGAAACTTAAACTGCCACAGCAGTGTTGAATGAATACAGCTTTAATTGAATGGTGAAAATATTGTTTGAACATGGCATTTTGTTTATGATTTTTTTCTGTGTAGTCACAAGACACGAATCGTCGGTACGAGACGCTGTCGAACGTGTGCCGGAACATGAGTGGGAATCAAGATTTACGTGATTTAGTCAAGTCCATGACAGTTCCAGCCCCACCCAATCAACGACATGCCTTCACACAACCCGTACCTCTCATTCCTTCTGCCGATGGCTCCGAACTTGCCCTCTCAGTAAGTCCTCTCTACCAATTTTTTATTTCAGTGATATTATCATAATTCTTGGCTCCTACTGTTGTAGCAACTGGCTTGGCGTAGCTAACAGTGTTAGCCGTAAATTTAAAACCAAACTAAACTATAAATGAATTAAACTCCACGCGAAATTCCCATATATAGTTTGTGAAGAACTAAAATGACCCATATCCAATTTAAGCTACAATCAAAATGTGCTATGTCATAAAAACAAAATGAGAAATATGCGTCAAATGTTAATTACGAGTTTTTGAAAAGTGTAAAATGTTCTATTTACACGTGTTTTGAAAAGTGTAAAATATTCTATTTACATGTTTTTGAAAAATGCAATATGTTTTATTTGCATGTTTTTAAAAAATGCAAAATGTTTTATTTGCATGATTTTGAAAAATGTAAACTGTAAACAATTCTATTTACATAATATTGAAAAGTGTAAAATGTTCTATATACATGCTTTCAAGACATGTTTCAATATTTTTGTGGATAGTGGGTATTGTTTTTAGCTACAAATGGATATGGGTCATTTTGGCTCTTCACAGTATATATATATAAATAACATGTATAGCATTATAGCGATATGTAGCTCCAGTTGAAGGAATCGTCCATAAGTGATGTTATCGGTAGGATGAGTGAGACCAGTGTGGAATTGAATACATGCCATGTTAAAGATAGCCGTTTATGCAATGTCTAATTGATGACATGGGGGTGGGGGTATGTCCTGAAAAACTTATAGTTTAAGTGACACCATTTATGGACCACCCCTTATAAAATGGGTATAGCTGTCTATAATAAAATTGACGGGATGAGTAGCCCCCTCTACTTAACGGATTGATTTATGTGGCCACGAGCATTAGGGGAATTTCTATATACTTTTAATACTATACAAACACATTCCAAATCCTCACTCAAATCCACACTACTTTTCCTAGCAGGGAATTTTGGGGCTTTTTATAAATTACCTTCACGATTATCAAGAAATTTGAAAATGTCTACCAGCCGCTTTTATCAATAGTTCCATTTATATTGCATCATGTTCATATTATTATATAGTAAACCTCCTTTATTTTCGAACCTAAAATTGGCAATTCATAAATTCGCAGTATTGAATTTTCAGAATTTTTTCAAACGTAATTTATGCAGAACCCTTAAGCTATACTTATTGTATTACGTAACTGAGTTCCCATAGGAAGCAGCTGGAGCTTGGAACTGTATGGTTGTGATTGTGTATAAAGCGGAAATGAGCAATCGAAACCCAAACCGCTATACCACCGCAACGGTAACAGTAGCAATGGCATAGTACAGGTAATTGGGGGCATCCATCAATGACGTTTTGATTTATTGGGGCGGGGGGGGGGGAGGCCGAAGATAAATTTGTATCACGCTAAATTTTGAAAGTGCTAAGGTATGGGAGGGAGGTTTTAAAAAATGATTTTTTCCTAAACGTCATTGATGGACGACCCCAATACATGGCGTAAAAAGGCTCACCCACGTATGAAATACCACATGTCGATTTTGTAACATTTTTGCTCGTTACTTCTCCCGTCTTTTGTTTACACTACAAAAGTCGGTAAGGTTTCCGTTCCCGTTCCTGTGCCCGTGCCCGCTTCCGTTTCAATTTCGCAAAAGACCGAATCCGAATCCGTATCCCAATGTCAATGCCACTGCCACTGCCAAAAAGTAGAAAGTCAAACCGCAACGAAGGACAGTGACACTTTATGTCCCATCCGTGTACTCAATGCTAATGCTAATGCTATTATTGTGTGGGAACGGTACCGGTACCGGTAACAACCAGAACCAGAGGCCTACCTCCCGAGTGCGAAGGTAGTTTTATTATTTGAAATGTAAACGAATAAAGTGTTCCGGAGAATTTATTGAATAACATTTGGGCCAAGGACGACGCTGGATGCCTCACAATGTGCGCTGCTGCTCGTTGTCGACGTCGACATTCGCATCCAGCGTAGTATGTACTTATTGTTAGTGTAGGTAGGTACTTGAAATGGAGAAGAAAGCGATAGGGATCGCTGGAAGGGACTAAAAGGGGATATCTGTATCGCAGAGTCATATCACTTGAGTCGATCTGTATCCCCAGATACAGTGGTGTACGATAGGAAGGACAGGGACAGACCTACTTCCAGTTTCAACTTTCAACATCTCCTCCAACAAAGCAGCCAGTTCCTTACACCACGATACGAGTCTCCTCTGCCCGGAGCCGGAGTCTTAATGCAGTGGACTGGAAAAAAATCGAAATGGAGCCATATTTGTATTAATAATCATGCACTACTTACAACTTGTATTCAAGTGGGTGGAATGGGAGACAGGAAGATAGATGTAAATAGTAGATATTCCTTTTTACAAGTGGAGGGTTATCTACACAGATGATATTGAAGACGTCAATTTCAGGGCCGCACTTTTTAAAGGGCATTGAAACTAAAAATGTGTTCATTTCTTGAACAGCTTTTTTAGAGCATATACATTAAACTGGGTTACGTACTTGTGTTTGAAATGTGCAATATGCAATATGTGCTATTTGTGCATTTTTTAAAATGTGCAAAATGTTTTATTGTGTGTTTTTTAAAATGTACAAAATGTTTTATTTGCGTGGTTTTTAAAAAGTGCAAAATGTTTTTAATGCTTGGTTTTTAAAATGTGCAAAAAACTTTATTTGCTTGTTTTTTTTTAAATGTGCAAAATGTTTTATTTGCTTGTTTTTTTTGAAATGTGCAAAATGTTTTATTTCTGTTTTTTACTGTGCAAAACTTTCTTCTTGAGTGTTTTTTGAAATTTTCAAAATGTATTATTAGCTTGTTTTTTAAATTCGGAAAATGCTTAATTTACGTGTTTTTTGGAATGTGCAAAATGTTTTATTTGAGTGCTTTCGAAATGTGCAAAATGATTTATTTACTTGTTTTTTTAAATGTTTAAAATTTTTCATTTGCGTGTTTTTTTAAATGTTCAAAAGTTTTTATTTGAGTGGTTTTCAGAAAGCATAAATGTTCAGTTTGCGATATTTGCATTTGCATGCTCTTCAACAGTACAAACCCGTCGTTTTTGGATATTTTTAAAATGTGCAAAAAAAATATTTACATGTTTTTGAAATGCGCAAAATTTTCCCTTCAGATGTTGTTTAGAAAAGTGCAAAATCTTCTATTTACATGTTTTTGAAAATATAAATCCTCTCTTCACCAATTTCATTTTAGAAGAGTGCAAAATATTCTATTTAAAACTTTTGTAAAAGTGAAAACTGTTTTAATTCGAAAGCTTTTAAAAAAGTAGAATTTAAAATTTTTACACATTTTCATGATTACAATTTTAACTACACATACTGTGTGGATATAGCTCTCTTTGATTTTAGCTGAGCATGGGAATGGTCCATTCTTTTAAGTCTTCACTGGCGATATGTCTCCGGTGAAGAAGCATTTTTGCCTAAGTCCAGTTCAACACTAAAAGCATTTATTACCCAAGTCTATCCAAACCTATCTTGTTCAAACCTGCTTCTGCTGCAGTTTGGATATGCATGGACTTGGGCAATAATGCTTTTAGCGTTGGACTGGACTTAGGCAAAAATGCTTCTTCACCGGCGATGTTCCGTTAAATACTGTACAGAAAATCTGGAATAGTAAACGCCGTTCATATGCAGAAACAATTTACCTTCATTTGTTTTTCTGGTGCTGGTACTGGTACGCGCATTTAAAACAGTTTCTTTTCAAAACGCATCTATATTAGTAGTCCGCACTTTATCCACTAGACTTAAAGTGTTTAGCTAACAACCTCTTTATTACTGAACAAGTATATTACACTCAGCCTTAAAGAAAACTTTCCAAATTCCCTAATACAAAACTGCTCATGCTACATATCATTATCAAGCAAAGTAAGTATGCTAACCTTGTAGGCGTAGGCGTATAGGAAGCAAACTATTGTAAAATACCGTCAAGTTGGGAGTAGATAGTAGATTTTGCAGTCTCAGTCTGAACCTGACCGTGAGAGGATGAGGTTGAATTAATGGGCTGCCAAAAAGTAAATGGAGAGCTCCAGGCGCCGACCCTCGTACAGTACCGATGCCGATATTGGCACTGTCGCTATACCACTCTGGTATTTTATCTCCATTGAACACTGTAAAAGGTGCATGTAAGAAAGTAGCTGTGTGTGGGATCGTAGGATGTCGTAAGAAAAATGATAATATACTTTGTAATGCTCCACTCGTGATCACATCTCCTTCTCCCTCTCCTCAGTGTCCATGTTAATCTCACTAAAGGATCTCTTTTTCAAAAAAAAAGAAAAAAAAGAAGGAAAGTTGAATACGGAAATAAAATACATGGCTGCACGAGATTCATGACTATTTTCCAATAATTTTATAAAATATTCGAATTTCGAAATTGAATCTTGCATTTTAAAATCTCAAAGAGATATCACTATACACACAGCATAGAGCATGGCTCTGTGCTACACATTCGCAGAATAAATACTGTCTAACACAAATAGCAAAGTACAAATAACTGCAAACTGAAGAAAATGAACTAAACTAACAACTAAGGCTAATAGCAGAAAGAACGCCACTTAGAATCTAACTCACAAGGGAATCATGTGGAATAAGTTAACAGGATAAATAGTCTTTTGGCCTTCAATAGGGGGAAGATAAGAGGTCCTTGCCGTGCTGTCTAGTTAATTCAATACGAGCTCGTACTAGTCCTGTGCTTTAGCCGATTTAATCGTGAGGTTCAAATATTTATCCTCTATAGCCGATTATGCTATAGCCGATTTAATCGTTAGGGTAAAGTCTTCTTGTGCTATAGCCGATTATGCTATAGCCGATTTGATCGTGAGGGTAAACTCTTCTTGTGCTGTAGTCGATTATGCTATAGCCGATTCGATCGTGGGAGTGAAATCTTCTTGTGCTATAGCCGATTATGCTATAGCCGATTTGATCGTGAGGGTAAACTCTTTTTGTGCTATAGCCAATTATGCTATAGCCGATTTGATCGTGAGGGTAAAGTCTTCTTGTGCTGTAGTCGATTATGCTATAGCCGATTCAATCGTGAGGGTAAAGTCTTCTTGTGCTATAGCCGATTATGCTATAGCCGATTTGATCGTGAGAGTAAACTCTTCTTGTGCTGTAGTCGATTATGCTATAGCCGATTTTATCGTGAGGTTCAAATATTTATCCTCTATAGCCGATTATGCTATAGCCGATTTGATCGTGAGGGTAAAGTCTTCTTGTGCTGTAGTCGATTATGCTATAGCCGATTTAATCGTGAGGGTAAAGTCTTCTTGTGCTGTAGTCGATTATGCTATAGCCGATTTAATCGTGAGGGTAAAGTCTTCTTGTGCTATAGCCGATTATGCTATAGCCGATTTGATCGTGAGAGTAAACTCTTCTTGTGCTGTAGTCGATTATGCTATAGCCGATTTTATCGTGAGGTTCAAATATTTATCCTCTATAGCCGATTATGCTATCGCCGATTGAATCGTGAGGGTAAACTCTTCTTGTGCTATAGCCGATTATGCTATAGCCGATTTGATCGTGAGGGTAAACTCTTCTTGTGCTATAGCCGATTATGCTATAGCCGATTCGATCGTGAGGGTAAACTCTTTTTGTGCTATAGCCGATTATGCTATAGCCGATTCGATCGTGAGGGTAAACTCTTCTTGTGCTATAGCCGATTATGCTATAGCCGATTTGATCGTGAGGGTAAACTCTTCTTGTGCTATAGCCAATTATGCTATAGCCGATTTGGTCGCGTGGGTAAAATCGGGAAAGTAAAAACTTCCTGTACTATTGCTAAATTGAATGCGAGGGTCCAAGCAGACCCATTGACCTTACACATCATGTCAGTTATGAACGACCCCTATAACACAATTAATTAGACAGAATTTATAGCGTGAGAGGTTAATTGGAAGTTTATAAAAAGTACAAAATGTTCCATTTATATTGTTTTTAAAAGTAACGAATGTTCTATCTACTGTATTTTTCTAGATGCAGAATATAATAAATTCAAAATTCTTGAATAGTCCAAAGTAATCCATTTACACTTTTTCAAAAAGTGCAAAATGTTTTATTTACACGCTTTTAAAGTTTGCAAAATATTCTATCTACACATTTTTGAAAGTGCAGAATTTTTTATTTACACGGTTTTTAAAAAGCGTAAAATACTGTATCTGATTGTGTTTTAAAAAATTCAAAATTCTCCTTTAACATGATTTGTTAGCATTATGACATTTTATTTGCGTAGGTACGTAATAAAGCATTTTGTTTTTAACTGAAAAAAAAAATGGATTATTTTGGTACTTCACTGAATATCCTTTTCTCGGGAGAGAGTTTGTCTCGGCCGGGGGTTTCCTTGTGAGTCATGTAGGATAAAGACCAGAGGTGGTATCTAAAATGTAGGTTACCGTCTTGCTTCTAATAATTCCCGGGTCCCTATAATAACTCCCATGGTCTTTAGCATTGAATCAAATGGAGAGGATTTTGTTTTTTAAACTTTGTTTTAAATAACTCCCGGGTCTAAATCCAATAAGTTTCGTGCAGTAACTCTCCACGGGAGTTATTAGATGCTTGACGGTACGTTATTGGTTACAGTAGATTTCCTCTCGTCTCTTCTACTCGGTTTTTCTTTTTGCATAAAATATGAGGGAGATAGCCTCGTACATATTGTAGAGAGAAGAGGGAACGTAAATATTTAATGGAAACCATCATCAAAAAGCCCAAAGCCCTAAAAACCAGCAGCAAGCTTTACAACTTTAGGTACATTGTATTACACCAGTGCATAATAAAGTATGATCATCCCCAAAATTTTGCTTGGATCCACCCATACCCATAGCCATCCAAATACATTTCACTATTTGTATTTACCTCGTCTCCTTTAAAGTCCTATATATACGACGACATTTAGTTTGGCTGAATAATTATATGTCATTTTATTCTCTTTACACACACATGAAAAAAAAATGCTTTCTACATTTTTAAATAGCTCACTTTTAGAATAGAATTTCTTAACTAGTGTTTCTTATGTACCTTTCATTGAAAGTGCCTATAGTAAAAACAAAATAGTTGTGAGGCATAAAATGCTCTTTCATTTAAAAAAAAAGAGTAAATGAAGTTTTAATTCTTAACGGTTAACGTTCCTAGTGTAGTTTTCTAGTCCAGCCTTTTTTTAAAGAGAGTGCATACTACATTTATGTATGTGACTGTAATTTTGCCTCTGTTTCCTTCTTCATTTTCAAGATGGTGGGAATTTAGTGTTTTTATTTACGAAACATTAACATTTTTGACCATATACATATGACATCATTTATGGACGATCCCTTACACTAGTTCCTTACAAGATTTACTTTTACGGAATGCAGGCAGAGGAAGACAAGAAAGTAAAAAAGAAAAATGACTCATATCTGTTTTTAGCTAAAAAACAGTATTCACAATCTACGAAAATATTAAAACATGTCTTGAGATAATTTAAATAGATTTTTTTGCATTTTTCAAAAACATGTAAATAAGACATTTTGCACTTTTAAATACCATGTGAATAGAACATTTTACTTTTTTCAAAAACATATAATTAGAACATTTTACGATTTTCAAAAACAAGGAATTAGAACATTTTACACTTTTCAAAAACATAAAGTTAGAACATTTTACACGTTTCAAAAACATAAAGTTAGAACATTTTACACGTTTCAAAAACATAAAGTTAGAACATTTTACACGTTTCAAAAACATGTAAATAGAACATTTTACACTTTTAAAGAAATTGTAAAAAGAACATTTTGCACTTTTCAAAAATATGTAAATAAAAAAGTTTGCATTTTGCAAAAACTTCGGATTAACATTTGGCACTTGTTTCTCATTTTGTTTTCATAACATAGCTCATTTTGATTGTAGCTTAAATTGAATATAGGTCAATTTGGTTTTTCACAGACGATATGTTTGAGAGCTTTAAAACCGTGCCTATAGAGCAAAGTGAAAGAAAAGAAAACTAAAAAAAAGTGGAAAGTGCCTATCTTTTCCATCACCAAAACCAAACAAGACTCATGGAGGCTCAGAAACAGACATCGCATATCCCCCCGTGAAGATGAACAATCAAGAAAAAAAACATGTAGCTCGATCACCTTCGATTTCAGTTCCACAAACAAACAGAGACGACGACAAATACATAGTGGGCCATTTCCATTTCAATTTCGGCGATGAATGAAAGGGTGTGCCTTATGTACGTAAGCAAACAAGTACATAGGTAGGTAGAATGCGGTCGTAAAAATGGAAAAGACATCTGCGGTAGTGTACAACAACAACAAGAGGACCAGGACAAACAGCAGGACTCTGGAGGCAGACTGCAGAGTGGAATCATGAGACACTTGTGTACATTATTCCCAATCCTCAAATTCCTCAATACTTACAAACAGACAGTGGCACACACAACAAACTCAGGGACCCACAAAACAGTCCACTGTGCCATCCGTCCATCAGCAAGTACTCACTCCCACACGCCCACAACAAAGACAAACATTTTCAATTTCAAATCAGGCTCTTTCTCCATATTTCTTTACTGTCAAGTAAAACGCAGGTTGTGGCTGTGGCTGCGGCTACAGCTACGGTTACGGCTACGAGTCCAGTTTTACATCGTGTGGGAAGAACCAAAATGAGCTATGTCATAAAAACGAAATGGGAAGCATGCGTAAAATGTTAATTAGAAAATTTTGAAAAGTGTTAAATGTTCTTATTCCATGTTTTCGAAAAGTTGCAGAACTTTTTAATTCGATTTTTTTGAAAAGTTGCAAAATGTTCTAATTCCATGTTTTCGAAAAGTTGCAGAACTTTTTAATTCGGTTTTTTTGCAAAGTTGCAAAATGTTCTAATTCCATATTTTTGAAAAGGTGCAAAATGTTCTAATTCCATGTTTATGAAAAGGTGCAAAATTTTCTAATTCCATGTTTTTGAAAAGGTGCAAAATGTTCTAATTCAATGTTTTTCAAAATTAAAAATGTTCTAATTCAAAGTTTTTGAAAAAGGTGCAAAATGTTCTAATTCCATGTTTTTTAAAATTAAAAATGTTCTAATTCCATGTTTTTGAAAAGGTTAAAAATATTCTGATTCTATGTTTTTGAGAAGATGTAAAATGTGCTATGTCATAAAAACAAAATGAGAAGCATTCGTAAAATGTTAATCGGGAGTATTTGAAAAACGTAAAATATCTGCAGCGGCAGATCAAGAAGGAAGGGGGGCTAGGGGGCCCCCCTTTTTTTCCCAGAAGGAATTTTTTTGACATTGTAGAGAAAGTAGCGGCCATTTTCCAATATGGCGGCTCAACATTGTTAGCTTTCCCCCCAGACGAAGTTTCTGTATAAGCCGCTGCCTATTTACATGTTTATGAAAAATGCAAAATGTTTCATTTGCTTGTTTTTAAAAAGTGCAAAATGGTCTAATTCCACATTTTTAAAAAGGTACAAAATTGTCTAATTCGATAGTTTTGAAAAGGTGGCAAATGTAGTATTTCCATATTTTTAAAAGTGCAAAATGTTCTATTTCAATGCTCTCAAGACATATTTGAATATTTGTGTAGATAGTTAATATTGTTTTTAGCTACAAATGGATGTGGGTCATTTTGTTTTTCACAGGCGATATCCACTTGTTTTTCAACACTCTTTATCAGAGCAGATATTTCCTGCCCGTATTTTTTCTTGCTTAGTTTTTTAAAATGTTTTATGAAGTCTTTAATATCTATGTAAATTTTTCAATTCACTTCTTTTTCCGAAAATTCCACGTTTTACTTAAGTTTTAGTACATATATACCTAGGTACATACATTTTGAGAATTTTAAAATTTTCAAGTGTGTCATCTCATACATATTGAATTTAAAAAAAAAGAAACAGTGTTTTTATGTAGCTTGCCCATTTTGCCCTCGCCTTAGTTTTGAGAAATGTATAGCAAGTCTGCTGTAAAAATTGTAAATGATTTCTTTTTACGATTCAATTTAAAGGGAAAAAAATAGGAATAGGAACACGGTGCCGGTGCCGGGGCATGAGACTGCATGTATAAAAGGGATCGTCCACAGATTATGTCATCGTGAGAATCTGCGGGTCTACAGTTGGAAATTAATGACATGCCATATTATGTTAAACATAGCCATTAGGGTAATGGTACTTGGAACCTACAAAGAGTGACAATTTGGGTAACATCATTTATGGGCCATCCTTAATACATATGTATCTAGGCAGATAGAATATTATGTTTTCTCTCCATGCCCTCCACACTTACTTTAGTAGTAGTTGTAACGTGTACCTGTGAATGGGAAAGTGGGTAAGTTAAGTCATAATCCTTGGCTCACCTTGAACCTTGGGAGATATAAGGATTTCCCTGTGATAGGCTATGTTAGGGATCGTTCACAAATGACGTCAGAGAAAACTTTAATTTTTTTATTACCCTGTCATCAGCTAAAAAACATTGTGCAAATGGATGTTTCTACCATAAGGTGTGATCACCCATTGACGCTACAAATGACGTCATTTGTGGACGATCCCATAAGAATCGAAGGAGTGAGATAGACACCACGGACCAAGTTCTTCTTCTGGCTGGACGCGCCTCATAAATTCCATGAAATGCTCACTCAAATGTCACATTAAGACTCGCTCCCAATAAATTCCTGAGCACACACTTCCCTACTTACCATTAAAAATAAAAATTACGAGCCCCATCCTCCCGCCGCCGCCACCACCGCCACGCCAACTCTCTCAATAATTCCTATCGCTATACTCCAGTCTCCATGTCTTCCCCTTCATTTTCATTTGACCCGCAAAATGATCCAAAGGAACGGGAACGGCCCAACTCATTTCCAGTTCCAGCTCCAGACACCGTGTCCTGTCTTCGACTTGAACAGTAAAAAACGTAAAAAGAAAGTACAGCAGTAAATGTAAAATTTAGACAATCATTATAAAATTCGGAAAAAATTGAAAACTTGTGTCGAAAAAAAAAATTCGCCGCCTTCGTAATTGATATTACAGGTACATTTAGACTTTAGGGGATGGGGCTATTGGAAATTTTGGAACTATATTGGTGTTGGTAATGGCCGAGGAATTCCCATTTATGCTCAACCCACGACGCCAAAAGTACCCATTAAACAAGTTTCATTTACTTACAGTTGTGGGACATCCCCCTCCCCCACCCGACCCCAACCCGCTTCCGTAGATTCTTATTAAAAGCCTAATTGTAAGCGATAAAATTGCTTAGAAATTTAGTAAGAAATGAATTAATTTTTTAAGGTACTATAAACTGTATGGGTGTCGATTTCGATGTAGGAATGAATTATGAGCGATTTAAAAAATGTTTTTGGGAAGTTATGAAAATAAATTGTGCAGAGTAACGCCGTTTAAAAAAATTAATCTTAAGTTTCAAATGAACATGGGTAAGTTGATTGGTGGTTGCAAAATATTTTTTTTAAATTTGACAGGACAAGTCACATGTGCCAGTATTAAAAGACGAGATAATCATGGACCGTCTCTCCGCTCCCGCCGCCCGCAGTCGTCTCGACTTACTGAGGAAGGAAATGACTGAGTTGGAGTCGGAGATGAAGCAGCTTCAAGACTCTCTCGACACACTTATTAGGATGCAACAGAGGTAATTAAATAGGGCGCAGAGTGGTGGTAGTTGGTTGGTAGTTAGTACACAATTTATCCGGCTGGGATGAAGGACGGCTTTCAAATGTTGATTAAGCCACTGGATTTGAGGGCTATATATAGGGTCTGTGTATTTTTTTGTAGCTTTTTGAACAAACTTTAGTTTTGTTTTAGCACGTTTTAAGTTTTGAACACATTTTTTTTAAATCTTTTAGTTTTTTGAACACATTTTATATTAGATGCACATTTAAGATTTTGCGGTTTTATTTGAACAAGTTTTAGGGCTGGATAATGCGGCCAGCACAGACAGCCCCCGCTGCCTGAATTTTCAAAAAAATGTGTAAATTTAACATTTTGCACTTCCCAAAAGTATATAAATACAAAATTTTTACTTTTCAAAAACATGCAAATAAAATTATTCGTACATCTCAAAAACATGCAAATAAAACATTTAACGCTTTTCCAAAAACATGTAAATAGAATATTGAGCACTTTCCGGAATCATGTAAACCGAACATTTTACACTTTTATAAAACATGTAAATACAAAATTTTGATTCACTAAAAAGTAAAAACCGTCACTAAAATAAAAATAGTGCTATTTATTTTTGTACGGAAGCAAATTTCTGTCTAATAGCAATTCCTTTGTCCGGCCCTGACAAGTTTTAGTATTTGAACGCATTTTATTTGTGAACAATGTTTGTGTTTTGAACGCACTTTATTTTTTGAACACATATTAAGAATTTTTGTTGCTGGATTAAAATGTGTAAAATCATGATTTTCAGGAGCTTAGATTCCAACCTATTCAACAAAGCAAATGAGCTCCAGGAAGAAATCAGTATGAAACGATTTGATCTGCGCGTGGCCCAAATGCATTTAGCAGCTCTCAGAGCCCAGGTAATTTTATTCAACTTTACCTTTCTTCTAATTTGCATTTAATTCAATTATCCTACGTGTAATTTGTTTACCAATAGACAACGGGGCCACTTACAGTCCACGCTTGAATAAAAACTAGTTTATTTTGTACGGATATTTCCTTTGCCTCACGCTCGCTCAATAACTTACGGGTGTATAAGACACAGTCAATACACACAAATATTTAAATTCGGCGTCGAACTAAAATATTTGTACTAAATAAATTACAAAAGTCCACACACATAGCATTAGGGATCGTCCACAAATGACGTCATCGGTAGGGTCAATATTTGTATGCGGCTACTCTTGACCTACTATGCTTACGAAATGGTTAAGCTCATGACCCGCAGGAGTCATAAAGGGTCATAAAATTAGCGAATTTTACATGACGTCATTTGTGAAGGATCCCTTATATAAACGAAAATCTTTTTCATTGAATTACAAATTGAATTTATCTTGTTTTCTCGGGTAATAAAATTTCACTTTTAAATCATGTTTAATTAAAATTAAGCCAAAAACAAAAAACGAAAAATTTAAAGTAGGCTACCCCAACATATAATTGTATGTCAAAGGTCAAAACTCCTATGTAAAATTAAAGGTTGCACTTTTATTCACCTGCTCCCATGCCATTCCAACCGTCACGATGTAGCATACAAAATTTAATCGCATTATTACCTTTGTGGAGATAGGCCAGCGTAGCGGACGGTCACGGTATAGGAAACTAACCAAATAAAATTCAGCAGCGCTTTCCCTATACACTATACGAATACAAGAAGAAAGCATGGCCCTATACTACTAATACACTCTGCACTAATTTAGTAAAGCGCTCTGTCTATTATTATTCCAACAGCCTACTACTTGAGTCTCCAGGTAACTAATTAAAAACCTTAGTTCTTTAGTCCGTGGGAAAATTCTCGAACCGAATCCGGCCCAAGCAAAATAGCATGCAAAATATTCTATCTGCCTCCACTTGTGCATTCTATAAAAATTCATTTGAATACATAGCTTGTCAAATTCGAAGCTGTTGCACAGCTTGAAAGCAAAAGCAAAAGGCGCTATGTACAACGTACATACTTTGAAAGTTGGAATTTGTTTGCATGCCAATGCCAACAGAATGCCTATAAAACTACAGAAGGAATTCAGAATTTTGAAAGCAAAATCCTCTATCTCGTAACAATATTAAAGAAAAACAAAGTCGTTAAAGGGACAGCCTGTGTAGACTGTAGATAGTGGAAATGTGCAAGGAAGGGCATAGCATTCTCAAAGGAATTAACGAGGGCCCGAGCACAATTTACAAATTAAGGATAATGCAATAAATACTTGTGCTAACAAGAAGAGCGTCATCAATTGTAATGGTAGTCGTAATTCTGCCTAATGTCCGCCTACAGATATTTCAACTTTCAGTCCATCGTCTCGTTTCCTCACGAAGCATAAATAAATATGGAGGAGGCAGCACAGCATAGCAGTCCCAGTGCTACATACATAATGTAATCTCATTTGCAATAAAATAAGGGATGCAAAACGACGCGTATTTTAGTCGTGTATTTCTTATAGAGTTTTGTAAAGTGCTTTTTTTTCTTCTTTTTCTAAATGGTTTGTAATGAAGAACCATCAAAAGTGTTTGCGCACAAAGTTTTAAAAATCATTTTTGGAAACTATAAGCATGTTAAAAGTTTTTAAAGTTTTCTTCTATTTTTTATGTATGTGTGTATCGCAAGCCTTGTGGGGGTTGTGGAAAGGAAAATAGTTCAAAGTTTGAATTGAAAAGTTATTGAATAGCGGGTGTAATTTTGATGTAATATCGTTATCTGTATATGAGCAGTCAGTAGTTCAGTAGGACCGTAGGAGGACGGTGCCCGCCTCCTTAAATATATTTGTGTAGGGGTCTGAACTGTTTACAGTGTTTACTTAGTTAGATGGAAAACTTAATGTTTTGAACGCGCTGGTTTTAAACGAGGCTCAAGGTGTAGCACTTTCTTTTGTTGTTTTTTAAACAAACAAAAGTTTTTAAGTTATTAATAATATTTTGCTCAATATTATTGCGTAGGTATTTACTGGTAGTTTTCTTTAAGAGGGTCATAATGAAATTAGGCTTTACAATTAATTCTAATATTTTTTAAAATGCATATGCATTTTTCAAATAGTAATATAGGCTCCAAACGTTTTAAAACAAAAACATAAATGTTATTAAATTTAACATTTCTAGAAATCATAGCTTTTAAAATTTGAAGGTTTTTAAAAAAGGCACAAATAATTGAATTTTACAATTTTAAAAATCATAGATTTAAAGATTTTAAGGTCTTTAAAGAAGGTACAAATTTTTGAATTTTACATTTTTTCTTTTAAATTATAGGTTTTAAAATTTGAAGGTTTTTAAAAAAAGGAAAAATTATTGAATTTTACACTTTTTTAAATCACAGATTTTAAAATTTGAAGGTTTTAAAAAAGGCACAAATTATTGAATTTAACAGTTTTTAAAAATCATAGATTTTCAAATTTGAAAGTTTTTAAAAAAGGCACAAATTATTGAATTTGAAATTTTTTGAAATCCCAGATTTTAAAATTTGAAGGTTTTTAAGAAAGGCACAAATTATTTAATGTTGTATTTGCCAAGAAAGCATGTTATAAACTTTAAAATTTTACAGTTTTAAGAAAAAATTATAAAATAAAAAAAGCTCCAACTTTGTAAAAACATCCAAAACAAAATAAGTGATTTTTTTGTAATGTTTTACATAAATGGTTTCAATTTAAATAGAATTTACTTTATAAAAGTCTGTTTCTAAGTTTAAATTTAAGAATTTTTGGAATCCACCATAACAAAACAACGTTTTACGTACTAAAACCATTCCTAGTATTTTCAAAAACAACTATAGGAAAAATACAGTTTTTGTAGTTACGAGTGAATGTATAGTAAGCTAGAGTGAGAATATTGATAACGCCTTTTGCATTTAATGCGCTCATAATATGTGTACATATATAATGATGTATAGGAATTCCAATTCAAGTAATAAAATACAAAAAGTAACATGATTATGAATTCTAAGTGCATAATGTGAATTATTACGTTGAGTGATAAATCGAGTATTGAATATTCACACACACAAAAAACTCGATTCACTCTCAAAAGTCACAAAGACAAAAGATGGAAAGGAAAACGTGCAGAAATCCCCACGGCGAGATATAGGAGCTATGGGAAAATAATATGGCTGGGAAAAGGGAAAGACTAATAGATATACCCATATAGATATGGATGGATCTGGGTATAGGTATATAGCAAATAACAAAACAGCATTTGAGAGAGAAAATAGATTCGTCATTGGTTTTGATAGAACATTTGGAGAATTAAATTCCGGAGTTTGGGGGCTATGCAGGATAGGAATGAATATGAAATAAGAAAATGTTAAACACACTCAACTGGATTCCACACATTTCACTCAAAGCTATGGGAAAAATTGGAAGGATTTAATTTGCTAATGTAATTACAATTCACGTATGACCTACTCCTACATTTATACGTCCACAGTCCTCCACAGTCCCGTCCTCGTCGTCCCTCTCTCCTTCTCCTCTAACTTAGTCTCGGTCTGTTCCTGTCCTATCCACGACGTCCTAAATACGAATATAGAGCTTCTCGCACAAATTACAAACTTAAAGGGCAAAGTTAAATTTTAAAATGTAACTTTTAAACCTTTGCCCAAGGGCAAACTTGAAAGTACATTTAAACGCAATATTATGGGTTTAATATTTTTTTTTAAACTGTTTTAAAAAACAAAGTCAATAATTTTTTTGAAATTTAAAAAAAAATGCGTCTAATAAAAATAGCATTCTTTTGCAACTTTATAACGTTTTTAAAAAACTTTAATAAAAATATACTGTGACATTTTACAACCTTTATAAAGTTGTACAAATTCTAATATTTGTTTTACATCTTTTTTTAAAAAGAGAAAAATTTAAAATTTAAATATTTTAAAAATATTATCCGTTTAGCTATTTTAAAATGCTAAAATTACTAAAATGTTCTAAAAATATTACTTGTGCATAATACCTTATTTTAACCTTTTTTTGCATGCCAAAAAAATTGCAATATACAAAATTTAGAAACGTTTTTCACATGCATTTTATAAGTAATTTGCAAAATACATACAATATTATTGCTAGTTTTAAAATCATTTATGTATACTGCAATATATTCCTTTCTCTAAGGTATAAAAATTCACCTTTTATGATCTTCAAATTGAGAATTTTAGAATGTTTTTCTAATTTTGTTATGCATAAAATGTTTGGCAGGGGAAAGAAGCGTACCGTATTTCTTCTAATTGTAGACGGGTCTCCTTTTGTAAAACCTTTTTTCACAGAGAAAGCACTGTAAATTATAATGCTAATGTTATATCGCATACTATTAAAGATCCGCGTAGTATTAGAAATATAACAACAGTAGGTTGTGTGCACTGTGTACTTTTCGCACTGTATTAGTAAGCAGGATAATGTCAAATTTTGATTAGTCAACGGGGTCTCCTATAGGAGAAAAGAAGGTAAATATGGTCAGCTTTCAATTGTTTACGACATGCATGTCCGTAGCAGTAAAATCTGCATTGTCCTTATTATCAAGTATAAACTTCTCTCTATAAAAAGCCATGTAAAACTTTCTCCAAAAACCAAAACCAAAATCAAAACTTTTCTCTTTGCTTCCATCACCATAAAAAAAAACTTACTCCATAATTTATGAACGTTTCCTCAGTCAGTATGTCTGAGTGAGTAGGAGCAACCACAGAACGCTGCGCTTTCCTTTCCTGTTTTCTGTGTAGTAGTAGTTTTGTAGAGGAATTTTGAGAAACTGAGAGCAGACACACACACACACGACTACACGCCACTACATACCCCAAAAAGCAAAGCATCCACCGCCGCATGAGTCCTTTCTCGGGAGGAGTGGAGAGCGAGCGAGCGAGAGAGAGAGAGAGAGAAAGAAAAAATAGAGAGAAGGACGAATTGGACTACGTTGACGACGACAGTCTGGCTTTGGCTTTAGTGCAGTGCAGTTGTAGTGTGAGTGAGAGTGCAGTGGTGGTGTGGAGAGTGGCTGACTTTCAGTCCCGTTTCATTATATTTTAATTATAATTCCTTTCTCTCAATGGATAAACGTCAAACTGACGTTAATCTTTCTGAACTACGACTAAAACAACTACGTCTTCAGTCTCTGCTCCACAATAAATTGTGTCTTGTACCACACACGGCTCAATTTCTAACTGTTCCGCACTGATTTCTTCTTCGTTTTTCTTTTTGTGACTCTGTGATTTTTGATTTCCACTCTAGACTCTGAACTGTGAACAATGTCTCTTGTGTCTTGACTCTGTCTGTGTGTGCCCTTCATTTGACTTTCTTCGTCGTCTTATTTTACTTTTTTCAATTTAAATTCTACTTTCACTCCACTTTCACTCAAATCAGGTATATAAAAAAGTATTGCGTGTGACTGTGTGTCTGTGTGTGTTGTAGTAAGATCGTAATCGTATCTGTAATCGTAATCGCTATTGTATTGTACCACCCCACAGTTACTTGGATCCTGCCTAGAAGGCTAAATAAACATTTTTCAATCTGAATTTGGAATTCCTCCCATGTTCACACACTACACTTTTATGGGCTATTTCCCCATATCTTACTTGTATCATTCAAAGCAACAACGTTCCAACAACGTAGTAAAATATTTATTAACACGTAGTCAATTGACTTGCAATGATGGCGAAGGGGATTTTCCCAAAGACAATAGTCAACTGAAATACGTTGAAATGTGTGGAGAAAGTAACTTTCACTTTTTCAGAAGTTATTTATATTTTTTCTAAATTATCACTGCTAAGATGCTTTTTGAAATAAATTTAACGCCAATACGAAATTTGAATTTGCATCAAATTTAATTTGTAAAAAACAAGTTTGCAAAAAATTTGTAGATTTTTTAAGGTGCAAAATAAATTATGAACTTTTTTAATATTTAAGAAATTTCAATAATTTCAATTTTATTTTGGAGGTTGATAATGCTGTGAAAATTTTTACTACATTTTTAGCCTTAAAATAGAGCAATATGAATTTAACAATTTACAAAAACAAAACATGAGTGAAAGCGAAAATGGTGAAAGCAACATATTTTAAAAAAACACATATAAGCAATTGTTTCAATTGTTGTACTAACCTTAAAAATATTTAATTGGAATTAATTTCAAGACACGAGGAGACAATTCAATTAGAGGAGACGGTAGTGGGGACCCCGGGAGTGGGAATAGTGGTGTTGGTGGTGGAAGTGGTTGGGACCGCACTGGTGTTTCAGGTGGAACTGTTGGCGGTGTCAATAGTTCAGGCTCATCGAGCCAACAAGAAAAATATATCCGTGAGAGGAAGATGTCTGTAAATTCGAACGCTACAATGAAGTCTAAATGGATGAAAGCATTTCGAAGTCTCAAAACACCACAAACTCCATCACCGTCTAAGGAAGAGAAGTAAGTTTTTTAAACGTTCCTTATTCAAATTTTCTAATTATTCTTTTTTTTTAAACAAAGCGATAAAAAAATTTACTAATATCTTTTCCAAAAATAAATTCTCAAAATATTAACAGCCACATCCTTCTTCGTAGGTATACACAATAATAGAAATTTTATAAATTAAATCCAGTGTGTAGAACATAGTAGAGCATTAGAATTTTTTACATATTTAGAAATTAAAAAAATTAGCTTTTTAAGCTAATCGTGAATTTTAATGAATAGCAAAAAACTGTCTTTAAAAATGGCGCTTTTCTCTAAACTTTTTTGTTTAGTAATTTACATTTATTTGTCTTTTTTTGCATGATTTTAAAACAAACGTATTTCACTATTATTTAGAAAAAAAATCTTTTTCACAATTTCTAAAAAATTTTGCAAAACTTTAAAAAAAGTAGTAGTATATAGTGTGATATGTAGTGTGTAGTAGAATTCTTCTTTTTTTTGTGTAATGCGTTTTGCGCGTGCGATACTATATTTTTAGTGTTAATTTTCTAAAAACAAACAAATGTGTATGTGATTATTTTTTTGCCATGTGAATAATGCAATTTATCTTAAAATCTAATTAATTATACTTATTTGACTTATATATGGTTTGTGCATAATAGACTATAGTTTCTATCTATTCTCTAATTTTCTGCTTCCATGACTACCATGTAAGTTTGTGCAATTTTTTTTATTATCCTAAATTGGCCTCCGCTGGGTGAGACAAAGGAGAAAACGAAGGAAAAGAATCAAAATCAAATGTTCCTTGCTGTCACCGCCATTATGATGATGAGGTATCCTAAACAAAACAAAACAAAACAAAATCTAAAAAATCTAAACAACAAATTATACTGTGACAACAATTTCTTTTATAAAAAAACAAACTTTAAAATTAGCAAAATATTTGCTATATATCCCTTTCCTTTACCTAATAGCATAATATTCAATGCAAAATCCCAAAAATAAACTTCGGACGTAAAATACGAAAATAAAAATAGATTTTATTGTTATATGTGACATTTTGAAACTTACAAAACTTTTATTCAGTAGAATATAGACTATTTAATTTTTGTGTGTAAGAAATTTACATAGGACAATATTAGGAAAAATTTTTGTAACAAATACGTAGGACATTTTATTTTTTAAAAAACAATAACTTGTTTGGTTTGAACAGTATTTTTGTGAGTGTACTACTTTGTCATTTTTGTGAACAATTTCAACGTGATTTTTTTCATAAGAATAAAGTATTTTTTTGTAAACATTTAAATAAAAAAACAGTAAAACAAAAAACGTTGCTAGCAAAAGTAATCGTAATCGTATCCCCTTAGCAGTTCCAATTGTCAATAAATGTCATGTATTACGTCACCCGTAACCCTAATACTAATAAACCACGCCATCAACTTCATCATAATATGTAATGTGGGCTCTCTATACCCCTAACCGTAACCGTACCCGTATCCGTATCCGTATCCGTAACCGTAATAATCGTAACCGTTCCCCGTAAAAAAACCGTCCTGTAAAAAAATAATCCGTAAACCGTACACCAAAAAAAACCTATCACCCAGAAACGTTAAAGAAGCAAACAAAGAAATTTTGTTTCTGTGATTGTGCAATAACTGCAATATATATATTAGTCCACAATAATTGAAATTTAATTTAGTTGTTATTTAGGCGTATACCTATGTAATTAGATTGTGAGTATAACCATAATTATCTAACATATAACCTCCTTAGCGTGTCCGGTGTCGGTGTCCGGTCAATCAAACCGTTTATGTAACGTATGGTTTATATTTCGTCACAAATATTGTATTGTACATACATAGGCCGTATAGGGCGTAGCTCCACTTAATTGTAACTACTATGTACAAAATTAATTTTTAATGTCTTCTTGAGAATAACGAATACAAACCAAGAAGGGAAAGCTTTAATACGCAATAATTTCACTTTCCAGCTTTCACCATGCTTTCACTTAAGGTCCTGAGCCATAAATATAGTGCTTTTTGCATCCTACTGCGCTACTTGCTATTAACTTTGCATGCTATTTAACATCTATTTAACTTATTACATTCTTGAGGGTGTAAAAACAAACTGCCAACGGTAGACAATTTGCCAATTTTCTATTGAAAACGAATATTAATTAATTAGGATTAATCATGAACATTTTTTTAGTAACATTTTGACGACGACTTTTTTGACTTATGGCAAAATTAATCCTACTCATAATATGTAGATTTTAGTATAACAATGAAAACTAATGTTCATATTTTGAATACTAATAAGGTTCATTAGTTCATAGGACAAAAAAGACGAACCTGTGTTATTGTAGTATAGCCTTTTGAGATATACTTAAAAAAAAAAAATCAAATAAATAATACAATTGTACTTTCCCTCTCTCCCTCCCACTCTTTCACTCTAGGAAAAATGGAAAGGACAAAGATAAAGGGCAGCAGGGTGAGGGTTTCCAAATATTTGAGAATCACATCTTCCAAGAATACACCTACAAGAAAATCACACCTTGTGATATTTGCTCTCAAGTCTTAAGAGGTGAGTAGTATATAAATATCTACTTTCTTTTTTTTATTTTTACTCTCTGTCTATCTCTCTTTTTCATTCTCTTGGAATGTCTCTAGGATCCTCAAACAATGAGACGGGTGAGGAGGGCACTTTCTCTGCTTTCTTTTTTTATATTAGTTTTTCAGTGTACGAAAGGTATATGTTAAGAATGAAGATTTAAAATAAGCCAAATGTCCATATTCTGAGCAAATATAGCACAAAGCACAGAATTCAAAAAGTGTTTAGAAAACAAAAAGTTAGAAAACTTTACACATTTTGAAAGCATATCGCTTTAGTGAAGACACAAAATGGCAGAGTTAAATTTTTAGCTAAATGGAAAATTAACTATTATTAAAATTTTATTAATCCAAAAATCATGTATACAAAATATATTTTACACTTTTCAAATACATATGTTAATAGAACAATTTGCACTTTTTAAAAATGTGTAGATAAAACAATTTTCATGCATTGAAATGTGTAAATAGAACACCTTGCACTTTTCAAAAATGTGCAAATGGGACAATTTAAAATTTTTTTAAACATGTTAAAAGAATGTTTTGCACTTTTTAAAAAAATTTAAATAGAAAAGTATTCTCCCTTCCAAAATAGGCAAGTAGAACATCTTGAACTTCTAAAAAATGTGCAAATGGAGCAATTTAAGAAATGTTTGAACATGTTATGGACTATTTTGCATTTTACAAAAATGTGCAAATGAAGCAATTTAAGAAATGTTTAAACATGTTATGGACTATTTTGCATTTTACAAAAATGTGCAAAAATAGACAAATTTGCGTCTTTCAGGAACATGTTAATACAACACTTTACTTTTCAAAAACATGTAAAAATAGAAAATTTTGACTTAACAAAAAGCTAAAAAGAACATTATTTACACTTTTGAAAAAGATTTAAAATATTTAGAAATTTTAAAAAATCATGAGATTAAAACGTTATGCACTGTTTTAAAAGACAGTTGAAATTCTTCTAGTTCTAATAGAAACGTTTTTTAACGAATTTTGTGAAATTCAGAGGGTCAGCCAATTTATGTGCAACCAAACAAGCCAAAATGCCCTCCAGTTACTTTGTATCTGTAATCTGATCTGTTTAAAATTTAACAGATTTTTTAAAAATCTGTCTTTTTCATATCCTAGAAAGAATGTCAAATGTCACGTAACCAAACACGTTCTTAAGTTACATTTTTTTAAATTGGATATATGAGCCATTTTGATTCTTTTTCCCTAGCAATTCTGTGTGGTTTCTTATTTCGCCTATAGGCCCAAACAGACTGCTTTCTTTTTTTTTACTTTCTCTTTAATTTTTCTATTATCCACCTATCATTCCTGCGGAGATGGTTACGGAAGACATCTGTGCGCGCCATACATATTAGGAGATGGCGTCACAAATAAATTCTTGGCCGCGAGTCTAGACTTTTACTATACCTACATGAGGGAATGTGTTAGACGCCAATATAGGCCGGCTCCCTACAAACACATACCTTCTCTCGCCTGTAGCATTTAGAAAAGAAGTATAGAACATAGAGCATAGTGAGCGAGGAGATCTCCCCGGTCTAATAAAATATATTACACAAACCAAGTTTTCTCTCTCTCTCTCGTACTTTCATTTGATAGTTATACCTCCCTCCCGTGGTAATCAAGACGAGAGGAGAAAGCATCCATTGCCATCGTATGTACGCTCCGTACTTTGCATGGTAACGATAATGGAGCTGATTTTTGTATGTACATTGGAGGCCTGCTCTTGTGTAAGACTTTTACTTTTGCTTGTGTACGTTGTTCAAGTTGTTGGAAATAGAAACTTGAGAACTTTCTCTACTTTCACTCCGAATCGGAACTTACTCCACATCCACACGGCCACTACAGTTGCAGATGTTTACCTTTACTTAGTAGTTACTTAGTGTAAGTTACCCACCTACCTACCGTTGTATGTACTATGTACTTACACTGTACGGATCCTTCCACTACGAAGCTGAAGCCGTATCTCAAGTGCAGGTATTTTTTTATACTGTAATTGGAGAAACGTAAACACGTACATATTTTGCCTGCAGTAGAATGCTGTAGAATTTAGAATGTGCGGTCGGTTTTTTAAGTTAATTTTTTGTTTTGTTTTAGTTTCCATTTTAATTTAAAGTGCTGTAGCAATGTACCAATGTGATTGCAAGTGCAAGTCCCAGGCTCATAGCCAGGCTTCCAGGAGTGTGTAGCGTACTAAAATTTGAAATTTAAATTTTGTATAGTTTTGCCCATAGCAGTATATAAAGTATAAAAAATAAAATTTTATAATGTAGTTTTATTGTAGAGGCAGTCGAAGTTTTATATCTGTAGCTATATAACTTCATAAATATTTATACAAAGACTGTTTATTTTTTCACAAATTTTAACCTAATTAAATTTCCCATAGTGGGAATAGAGCGAAAGGACAAACAAAAAATAAAGTGATAAATATTTATAATTTGTGGGGGAGTGCTCTTATTGCTATGGTATATAGAACAAAGCGGGCTTGAGTTATACTATACATGTAATATAATATTAAAAGCTAGTTGCAAAAGTTGTTGTCAGTTTGTATTTAAGTCATATTAGTTTGGATGGATACCATTTTTGAGGAGTTTACACTAGAAATGAAGCAATATACCTGGGACTTGAATATTTGAAGAATTTTGGCTATACGACTAGGGGCTAGGGAGAGATAGCGTGAGGGAAAACTCAAACATGTTCCAAAGCAAATTTAAGCTAGAATTAAAATGAACTATGTAAAAATTACTGAATTGGTTAATAGGATAGTTGAACAAAAGTTTAATGACGAGTTTTGTAAAGTTCAAAATATTTTTAACGTTTTTGAAAAAAAGCGCGAAATAATTTTTATTACGTTTTTGAAAAGCGCAAATTATTTTTATTTTACGGTTTTTAAAATTGTAAAATATTTTTTATTTTACGTTATAGAAAAGTGCAAAAAATAAATTTTTTGCTTTCTTTTTTAATGATTAAACTGTTAATAAAGAGTTTTTTAGAAATCGTAAATTGATTTTATATTTACGTGTTTTTAAAAGTGTTAATTTTTTAAATACACAGTTTTGAAAAGTACAAATCGTTTTTAAAAAATTATTTTCTTAATGTACAAATTGTTTTTATTCAAATATTTTTGAAAAGTGCTAACTTTTTAAATGCACATTGCTTTTAAAAGTCTTTAAAAGTTGTTAAAGTACGGAATATTCTTTTTAAATGTTTTAAGGTCAAGATTATTTTGAATATTTTTGTAGATAGTACATTTTGGTTTTAGTTAAAAGGGATGTGTGTCATTTTGAGTCTTTGCTGATCATAAATGTAATGGAAGCATATACTTTTTGTTAAGTAACTGAATTTTTGGATGGTGTAATGCATTCTAAACCAACAGACTCAGGTAGCCAACGTTACTTTCAACTGTCAGCAGCTACTGTATTACAAATACTGTATCAAAAATAATTGCATACTGTCGTAAAACAAAGCACTAAAAATTCCTTTTTTGAACATTCAAGTCTAACAAAGGGACAGTATACAAGTGGTGATGTATTGTGCCACATTCCCATGAAGCTGGTTACAAGTTGCGGTTGACTGCAGTGGGTTGAAATTTTACGTTATTGTGAAAGTGATTACATAATTAATTACTCACCAACAAAATGTTTTAGTTTCAAAATATTCCATACATATTAGTTTCTTTATATGGGAGGCTTGCGTAGAAGGAAATGTGAAAATTACTCAACTACTTTCAGTTAGTCACAGTTACTTTAAATATTGCATTTAAGGGCATCAATTTCCTAATGTAAAATCCTGGCACAAAACTAATTTTATAAGCCGTGCAACTTCAATCCTATCAAGCAATATATAAAGTTGTAAAGCACAAGTTTAAAATACTAAGCGGCAAGAAAGTATTCCAAATTTGTAGTTTTCTAAAACTGTTACAGTAAACTGATTATGTTGAAGAACTTCAGTGAGCGATCGTAAAAGCGTTTGGATGTGTTTTAAACAATCGTAAATAAAATTTCAAAAAAGTTGTCCATTTTTAACTAGTTACATATCATAATTTTTGTTTTTGAGCTATCACCAATGTACAACAGTGTTTTTATTTTAAAACCGAACCAAAAATTAACAAAAGTTTTTTTAGACAAACTAAATTTAGTCACGTGTAATGTATATCATCTGTGAAGAACCAAAATGACCCATATCCAATTTAAGCTACAATCAAAATGAGCTATGTCATAAAAACAATGAGAAACATGCGTCAAATGTTAACAACGAGTTTTTGAAAAACTTAAAATTCCCTATTTACATGTTTTTGAAAAGGTGCAAAATGTTCTAATTCCATCTTTTTAAAAAGGTGCGAAATGTTCTAATTCCATGTTTTTGTAAAGGTGCAAAATCTTATAAATTCATGTTTTTGAAAAGGTGCAAAATGTTATAATTTCATGTTTTTGTAAAGGTGCAAAATGTTATAATTTCATGGTTTTGTACAGGTGCAAAATGTTCTAATTCCATGTTTTTAAAAAGGTGCAAAATGTTCTAATTCCATGTTTTTGAAAAGGTGCAACATGTCTTAATTACATGTTTTTGAAAATGTGCAAAATTCTTTAATCCTATGTGTTTGAAAAGTGCAAAATATTCTATTTAAATGCTTTCAAGACATATTTGAATATTTGTGTAGATAGTTGATATTGTTTTTAGCTAAAAATGGAAATAGGTCATTTTAGTTTTTCGCAGATGATATGTATTAGGTATGTTGACTAACATCAAGTGTCAGTTTAGTGAATGAAGGAAGAAAAGATGTCGTCAAAATCTTAAAAAAATTATTTGTGCACTAAAAATGGGAGTAAATTTGAAGGTTTTCTATTTGTGAAGTTGTGAAAACAAGAAAAGAGAAAGTCGTGAGAAGGGAAAGCAGTTTAAACTACAGTGAATGCACAGAAAAGCATATGGATGCTATATGCATCCTGCTGGTGTGAATATAATATGTAGATGAAGTAAAGGGAGAGAGATTGAGTGCTTTCTCTGCTTTCTCTCGCTGCATGTTCTAATGTCTAGTAGTAAATTGCATTGTTCCTATGAGAAGATGTAAGCAATCTTAAGGAAATACAAAAGCAGCTCATAGTTCCCTATGCGTTCTTCTCTTGGACTTGTTCCTCGGCCTCCTCTCAAAAACAAGAACAGAAGAAATGATCTTGAGATAAGATGAGACAGGATAAGCAATGCTCCTCTGTCTTTATTCTCTCCTCACACACACAAAGTCTTCCGAAAGCAAAGGGAAACGAAGGACTCCGACTGATGATGATGTGAGAAAAAGATTGAGAAGGAGAAAATAGACACAGAGGACGTAAAGGGGAAGAAATAAAGCTGATCCACAAAAAGCTTATATAGCGTGTAATATGGGTGTTACATGGATAATATTACACACACACACACTGTTTTTTTGTTACTAAATCAGCACTCGTGTTGCGTTGGTGAATGAAGAGTGAAAAGAAGCCGCGAGGAGTTTTTATAAATTCCAAACATTTTACACGCATATTTTAATCAGGGGCGTAACTATATTATGTGGTATCTACAAATAAAAATTTTCTTGTAGGTAAACCACAATTATTAAAGTTACCAGATAATAAATCATGTAAAATAATATTTTGAGCTTTTTAATAACATGTAAATAGAACATTTTACAGTTTTTAAAACACGTAATTAGAACATTTTGTACTTTTCAAAAACATGCAAATAAAATATTTTGCACTTTTTCAAAGATATTTATTAAATAGAATATTTTGCACTTTTTAAAAACATGAAAATCGAACATTTTGCACCTTTGAAAAACATGTAAATAGAACATTTTACAGTTTTTAAAACACGTAATTAGAACATTTTGTACTTTTCAAAAACATGCAAATAAAATATTTTTCATTTTTCAGAAACATGTAAATAAAAGATTTGAACTTTTCAAATACATGCAAAACGATGATTTTGCACTTTTTCAAAAAGTCGTAAATAATCTCAAACCCACATTCATGAAATTTGTCGAATTCAGTACGTTATATAGGGATCGATCATTAATAATGTCATCAGTAGTGTCCATGCGTCTGCTACTTGACTGCTGGGCTTATACTACCCCATGCTAAAGATAACCGTTTGCCCAATGGCTATATGCTGATTACAACGGAACCAAAATGTCCTAAAAATTGCAATTTTTCCATGTCGTCAGGTTTGGACGATCCCTCGTTGCAATTTATGGGTGGGCACTATAAGGAGCAATATGTTAGTTGAGTTAGTTGGTAGTTTACCCAAAAAACCTGAATCTTTAAAAAGTGTAAGCTATTTTTGTTTTAGCATTTTTAACATAGTGTAGGTGTTTTCTTCAAATATATAAATTTGTATTTATCTTGTTTTTTGCACTTTAGACAGAGTGTAAAACATTACTGATTTTTTGTTACATTCAAAAGATCAAGTACTCATCGTAAGTTTGACGTCGTTCAAAATAGTTTAAGTTGTAAAGCTTAGCATATGAATGTAGGGAATATCGCACTGGCAATTTGGGTGTTAAATAATTATCTCGGGTTTTACTCCAAAAAACAATATTACTCTCTATGCAAAATAATTGTAACTAAAATGTTTTTTTTTCTTTTTGAGTAAAATAAATTTTAACCACTATTATTATTATTATTATTATTATTATTATTATTATTATTATTATGTGCGTATTTATACAGCCAGATATGCACCTATACGGGTATGGCCGACTGTGCTTTCATACAACATTGCTTCTAGAGTTGGGTATCGAACAAGTAGGCAGAGGTCATCACTCCCTGACTAAATGAAATAGGCCCGCTCGCCCACCGGGCCCACCCCACCAGTTAGCCCTTCAATCATCCACGAGCGAAAGTAGCAGCAGCTACTTACTTAGACCTTGATTTCACTAGAAAAGTTAACCATTGTTAGCCTTAAGAAACTCGCTTTCAGATTTAACAATGGCTAACTCTGAAAGCGTGATTCTTAAGGCTAACAATGGTTAACTTTTCTAGTGAAATCAAGGTCTTACAGAATGGTTCGGAAAGATATGTTGAATTGGCTTATTACATTCATGCTTACGCTCGGCATTGAACAGACTAATGTCGTCTTTTCATTGCTATCGCCTCTGTCGCCATCAGTAGTAAACTGATACAGATAAACGAAAGCAAACTCATTTACTTTGAACATTCATCCAACTCTCATCAAACTCCCCTCCCCAAGCCAAGTATTAGGGGTCTTGCAAGTAATACGTAACGCAAAAATGCCCAATTTTGACCCATCAACTACCCCACGTAACGCGAACGTAACATGAAAACCACCAACTGACCACCCTTCGTAACGCTTAAATTGAAACCCTTTAAAACTTAGTCAAAACAGCTGCAATCAATAGAATAATGTTTTAGTTGAATAAAGAATTAAATAAACGGATACATTTTAGCGGCAAAAAGAAACAACGGGGCCCCGTGAAGTTGTAGCTAGTCAAACTGTATAAATTTATTCGCAAACAATTTGTAATTGAAACTAAACATCATTCATTCGCTTTAACAACTTATTTTTAAGAATCTTAGAATGAAGGTTCATTTAATTTTACCAACGGATTAGTATGCCACTCCCTAACGTCCACTAGTACTTCAATTTCGTCACTCTCCATGGGTTCCAAACTCAAGATATATTGCATATATTGACAAGCGAAGTTTATTTGTACAGTAAACAAAAGTTTCAATTTGTTGTCCATTTCAAATTTAGGCGGTATTTGTGCAGAAACATTTATTTTAAATCCGGTAGATGTACTCTGCTTAAAATATATTAAATCGAAACATACTTAATGGATTTTGCTGTTTTAAAATTATGCCATTCTATCTAGTGTAAAGCGTTACGTAGCAAATAAGCAGGTACTAACCACCCATCGTAACGATTTAGTAACGCTGGTCATAACTACCAACTAACCCCGACTGCGTTACGTATTACTTGCAAGACCCCTTACCACTGTACCACTCTCGTGCGAGAGGGTCTAAACTGGCTGCCGGCTGCGGTTAAAACCAACTTTAAAAACCATTCGCAAATGAAAACATTTTATACATTTTAAAAACTCGTAACTAAAATTTTATGCTTCCTAATAAATCTTACTAGTGTTTTAGAAATAGCTCATTTTAACTCTTACTCAAATAAAATATCTGGGCCATTTTGATTCTTCACTCACAATATACATATATATAGCATAAAGTAAAAGTTTTTAGTCTTAAGCATATATGTATATGCATGAGCGCAAATAGGTGCCTTTACATCTTTATTCCATTTCTTTGCCCATAATAATCTTCATATATATGCATCCACCCAAGGACTACTACTACTGTAGACTGTAGGTAAGTACCTACGTCTGGTGGAATGGGAATTGGGATAAAGAAGAAGAAGAAAAAAAACAAAGTCTAAAATTGTAGTGTTAAAGGCTTAAGTTCTTTCTTCACTTTCTCTCCTTTCTTCACAAGAGTTTCTTATTCCAAAAAGTCTCAAAGTCCCTTTATTTTTTTTTCTCCTCAATTTTTTTTTCAATTTGACACTTTCCCCGGATTAACGTTGTCATAATGTGCTAAGTAATGAGAGTAAATGAGAAAAAGTATTTAAAAAAAAAAAATTCGGAATTTTCCATTTTGAAAAATTCTAATCTTTTTCTTTTTCTTTTTTTTTGCCTTTACAATGTAAAGCAATTTTCATTAGCTTTTGTACTCGAAATGATGTGCTATGTGTCTTAATGTAATTGGGCAAAAGTCTCATGCAAAATAATGTCTTACTCTTTATAACGTAGTCGTAGTCGTAATGAGGACTATGTCATTACCATTTTATTATAATTATATGTAATTTAACTAATTTACTGTAATAACAATTAGCAGCATTCCCATTGCTCATTACTGCGCAGTCGCATTTGGCGTTTGGCCTAATTTACCTTTCTTATTCTTATTACCAGTATATGGCAATGTATGTAATTATTATGAGTCTTTTATTTTCTTGGACATTCATAATTCTTAAGGGATTTCAAAAAATCCCAAATTTCCTGCCATGACGCGCCAACTATAGGATCTAGTGGATAATCACATCATCATCATGTGAGATTAATTTGACTTTTTTCTTCTTTCTTGCAGGACACACAAAACAGGGACTTCGCTGTCGTCTCTGTAAACTTAATATTCATCTGGACTGCCAGGAGAAAGTGAGCAAATGTTTGCCAAAGACCCGTCTCCTCCGAAGGCAAAGATCTACATCCGAATTGGAAACGAAATTGACACAGATGGCCAATGAACAGACGACAAGTGGAGCGGAGGATGAGTCATCCAGTGAGTTGCACTACTTTTATATGCGATGACGTCATGCTATTTTATTAGTCGTATAAAACTTCTACAGTGGTCACTTTTTAGTACTAAATGTTTTAGCCAATAGGAAAAGTGTATATGTGATTAATGAGTAAAATCCTTGAAATCCAATTTAATAAGCGAACATGGACTTATAATAAAAGACGAATTTTGGGTAGGAATTTGTATGGCGGGAAGTAGTTCAAGGAAATTAAAGGAAGTTTTCCAGTATTTGCCATATCGTATATGAAGAATCAAAATGACCTATATCCATTTTTAGCTACAAACCAATAACCAAATTTACGATCTACAAAACAAAATTATATCATGATAATAAAAACTTGTAAATACAACATTTTGCACTTTTCAAAAACTTTAAGTAGAACATTTTATACTTTTCAAAAACATGTCGAAAGAATATTTTGCACTTTTTAAAAACATGTGAATAGAACATTTTGCACGATTTAAAAAGATGCAAATACAACATTTTGCACTTTTAAAAAATATGCAAATATAAAATTTTGCACTTTTTAAAAACATGCAAATAGAACATTTTCCACTTTTAAAAAATATGTAAACAGAATACTCTGCACTTTTCAAAAACTAGTAATTAACAAAGTTGCTTACATCCAAATCTCATTTCGTATTTTGTTTTTTGAGATAGCTCATTTTAATTCTAGCTTAAAATTGAAATGGGTTATTTTAGTTCTTCACAGACGATATTTACCGTCATTTAGGATTTTCTGTCCTACATAATATAATTTATTCGAATTTACTAAATTTTTGTCACAACAATAAATTACACAGGGAAATAACAGTGAAAATTATTCCCAAAATTTTGTAAAAATTTACTTTCATGCTTTCTACATTGTCGTGTCGTACCCCACACAGGGATTGTTATTTTTTAATTTTATTTCAAAGAATTATTAATAATTGATTCTGACGCTACAGGGACGGGTGGCGGGGGTGACTCAGGGGTGGGTGGGAGTAGTACACTGAGTTCGAGTGGTCGAACGGGGACAACTCAGGATCAAGAGCCGGATTTAATTTACCAAGTGCTGAAGCAGGCGACGGACATCAAGAAGACTGGGGGAGGGGCGGGTGGGAGTAGTAGCGGGAGTGGGTCAGGGAATGGGATTCATGGCTCCTCCAACACCTTGTACTCTCAGCATGACATTAACATGGGGGCTGGAGCCGGGATGTCTTCATCCTCTGCAAATGCCCGGAGATCCAATCCATCTGTGAATATTGTGGGTCAGTCCGGATCCGGATCCGGAGGGGGCGCAGGCTCGGGTAGTGGTGGACCTTCTACTTCCGGTTCTACTACACCAGGGGCAATGGGAGCCGCTCAAGCCCTTGCCAACACTTCCTCGTCATCTGGTAAGGCTCGTGTCCAAAAATTGTTTTTACTTTTTTTTTTTTTAACATTCCTATACAGAACAAAAAATTACTATTTTGTACTACTTAGGGCTACAAAAAAAAGTTTGTATTTGATTTCATTAATGTCATAAAACAGGTCATAATATTGTCATACAATCATGCATACATATTTTCACGAAAGAATAAAAGAGGGTTTACCGCATACCACAAAATGAATTAGAAATTTGAAATGAATTGATTCAACTCCTTATGCACAGGACGTGGATTATTGACGACAGACGCACGGCGAGATAGCTATATAAGTCACAAAAGCATTTCCGCTGAACCCGGACCCACATCCCCTTTTTTTCTATTAGCCCCTCCAGCCACGAGGTCACGCTGTATTTCCTTACCAGAGACACCACAAAGTATTGACAAACAACCATTTTTTATTTTACTATTGTTTTTTAAAAAATAAAAATCATTTACAATTATATTAGGATTCACTAAATTAAATATCTAATCAAATCCCGAGCTGCATTTCCCTTCGATTCCAAAAATCCACTCCATTAACTTCCATAATATCTTACATTTAAAACATTTTTTGAATTTAATAATTTTCTAATTTGAGCTTTTTATTGTTACTGAATTGGTTTTTGAATTTTTTTTAATGTGTGACCACCAAAACGTAAAATAGAAAGCACTTTCAAAATTTTAAAATTAGCGCCGTAGTTTTCCAAAGAACCTGAGACCCTCCAATTAAATTAGATACGCTGAACATTACATTTTTCCCTTTGAATTTTTGCGAATTTTTTCCCCAAGCCCAATCCAAAAGCGTGTGCGAATTAATTAATGAAATGAAATCTAATTTAAAAAAAATAATTACATCCACAATAATATTGCACTGCTGATAAAAATACATGGTAACCTGCTCTTGCTGAATTGTCCATTGTCAATGGCAAACGTGAATATTTAGCGCAAGCGCAATACAGTCAAAGGGTGTTGTTGGTGAGAGGAATGAATTTATTGTTGTCTTTTACAATAATTCTTTTAATTTTTGATTGCATTTCTCAGATTTAAATTTCATAATAATTAACTTACAAGTATGTAGGTACTTTAATCCACTCCATCTTACACATTCAATGCGTGTCAGACTTTATTTTTTAAAAAAATATTATTATTGAGCCTTGTACAGAAACTAAACGGCCGGTGTAGTGTTAAACATAAACATTAGAAATATATATACCGTTTAACAAAATGCTAATATAAAAATTGCTATAGAAATTCATGTTCTTAGTAAACGTAGACATTTGTACATATAGTAGTCCTACTTAGTATTTTTTTAGTGTATATCGCATATAGACGCGGTAAATTAAAAAATTAATTAATTAATTTTCTAGTCTGAAATTATACTAGTATATTAGATTTAATTTATATTACTAATATATTTATATGTAAACTTGTTGACACACTAAAAACTCATATTTGGGATTTCATACTTGGAGATATCCTTGGTTGGTATCTGGAATAAAACAAGTATTAGATTGTTACAATTTGATTATCATTATACTATTTTATTATTGTACAATTAAAACTTCCTTGTTTTGTAGCTCCACACAGTCCTCGACGACGGAAATTGGATCTTCGTATGAAAAGTTTTTCATTGGATTCCCCAGAATCCACTGAACATGCACAAAGAAGGCGATATGCTCATGGAAGCCACTCAACTTCCCACAGTCAATGTAATTATTTACTTACAACCAACCAAAAAAACACACAACAAAACACATAAAAAGACAACAGCTCATTTTTACTTATATATCGATATATAGTACAAAGTATACATATATATGGTATTTTTATGTATATCTGTCTGTCTATATTTTAGATAGTTTTAATAATTCGTCTTCTTCACTTCTACGTTATGAGTTCTACACAATATTTCTTTTTTTTTCATGTTATACTATATTATTTTATTATTAATTTTTTATCCATGCCTTCAAAATAGCAGCATGTGTAATTATTTTCTTTCGTTTTCTTTTTTCAACCACGCGGATTAATTTCTCTCTTTATTCTCCAACACTTTTACTTTTAACTTTCAATTTTAGATTTTTCTTTCCGGAAAGTATAAGAACATAATTCCTGTATTTCAATTTATGGTTTTCTTTTCTTTTCATTCATTCATAATTTATTCTGGTAAATATTTTTGATGAATGTTGTGTAACTTTTATGACTTTTTTTTGGAATTTTGAAACCAAATTTATTATGAATTTTGATTACTGTTCAAGCCTTTTATATAGTGGTTTCGGGGTAAAATGTGATTTTTGTTTTTTGGAATGTTGAGAGGTGTTTAAAAAATTCCAAATTTTCCAAAGTTTGTGTTTACTGTTTAATTGTTGAGTAATTTAAATGCTCTGTCGTCTTTATTTTAGCTACACATTGTACACGTCATAGGTCCAAAAATGTTACTGGGGGTTTACGTAGTACAAGTTGCACCTAATTGCCTAATTCTTATCAAATTCTATGGGCTTTTGCATAAAAGACAAAAATATTGAGTTGCGAATTCGAAATTAATTTCATTATTTTGCGAAACTCAGTGTGCATTTTAATTGTGCGATTTTCAAAGTTTTTTAAGATTAAAACATTGCCCAAAAAGAAATGAAAATGTACTACAAAACCCTCAGTAAGAACGTTTAGACCTTTACTCTGCTATATCTATCCACTTTTTTGTGAATTCACAAAATGAATTACGTTGATTTTTTGTACTCGTTTCAATTTTTGAACTGACCTCTGACCTTTGTGATCTGTGAATCTTACTCTTCCGATTTTTTTTGTCAACTTGAAACTATATATGTACTATTCTTCTAAACTATCAACTATCTTCTATGTCTGTGATTTCAAATTTCAATTCAATGTTGTCGACATCGCCTTCTTCTTGCACTCGTCCTCACGTATTTTCTTCTATTAGTTATTAAAGTAAATTAAACCATACAAAAATATCCTACCAACCACTCTCAATCGTAAATATACATATAGAATAGTATTTTAACTTATAGCTTTTAAAAAATATTTTTGTAGTTGCAAATTTGGTTCACTAAGTTTACAATTGCCAGTACTGGCAGTAGCTTTTTAAGTGTTTTTATTTTTCTTATTCTTTTTAACATTAAATTTGTGTTTTGAATTTCCCGACATTTCTCACGATTTGACGCGCAGTATTTGGTTATTCTATTGTTGCTTCGTCGATCTTCGAACACATAACAATAATAGACTAAAAACGACAACGACCATCACGATTACGTGTATAAGTACTGTGTGCTTTACTAACTAGTTAATTGACGTAAAAACTTAGGGACGGTCTATAAATGATGTCATGAAAATCATCATATTTAAGGACCACCCAATAACTCATATCATCACTTTAACGTTACGTAAATCGCTATCTTTAACATGACACGTCATCACGCTCCACTGACCCAACCTATGACATCATTTATGAACGATCCCTGATACTAGAGTAATAATTATTCCAACGAATTCGAAACCGTTCGCTAAATGTTTTGTATTGTGATTAAATTGTCGTTCTCGTTAGATGTTGTTGTTGCTTGTTGTTCGTTTAGTGGTGCAATTTGCTGAGTTATGGTTACATTGTTACATCATTTGTGTGTACGATTTTTTTCATTTTATTATTGAATTTCATTTTGCGTGTCAATGTGGTTCACTGTTTCGTAATATGATTTGACTTGGCTATATGCATGGCATTCTACATTGTGCAAGAATAATTTTTCAAACAATTTTTATGAGAATGTTTATGCAATTATGCATGGCAATAAAATGCATGGCAATTAATCATACGTTTTGATTCCATTAAATTAAAATTTTATTTACATTACATTTCTGTTTTAAATTCACGGTTTTTTGTCACTTGTCAATATAACATATCTATATATAATCGAACACTCTAAATTGTAATCTTTACAAAAATACTTGTAACTCTATGCTGTGCAAAGTGTACTGTACTCTGTGTCTATCTATGTGTGTTCAATGTGTTCTTTCTTTTTTCTTTTCTATGTATTTCGTGTGTTGCTCACTGTAACTTGATGAAACTTTACAGACTGGCGTCAATCCAATTATTCGAATTCCAATGAGCCGTCAATTTCTCTCGATGATTATGAGGATGATGGGGGGTTGTCAGTAGGGGGGCCGTCGGGTCATGGAGGGATGGGGGGTGGGATGATGGGAGGAGGGATGGGGTTGGGGATGGGGATGGGAGGGATGAACTCCCATTACAATCCTAATGCGAATCACATGGGTCATCACTCCTCGTCACAGTCAAATTTTTGTATAGCGGGGGGTCACGGGGGTGGCCATGGGATGGAATCCTCCTCCGCATCCACACTCAATCTCACAATGAGTGACCACCGCTACGCTTTGCATAACTCAATGTCCATGCATTTACAGAGCCACCTATCCAAAAGCCACTCCCAAATCCCACATTATAATGTGGGGGGTCGATCTTATGGGTCGGGGGGTGGTGGTGGTGGTGGCGGTGGTGGTGGTGGAGGGGGAGGGGGAGGTGGTTGTGGGGGGATGGTACATTCAAAGTCTGGGAGTAATATGGCTATGTCTGCGGGGGGTGGGAGTGGGGGAGGGATGGGCTCAGGAGGGAGGGGCGGGGCTTACCTTGGGAATTCTCTGAGCAGTGGAGCAGGGGGTGGGAACATAGGTGGGAGCGCGAGTGCCATAGGGGGCTCTGGGGGTGGGGGTGCGGGTGGAGGTGGGGGTGGGGGTGGTAGCAGCATGAGTGTGAATATGAAACGAGCTTCGACCCCTCCTACTTCTCTTCTAACTTCTTCATCTGCCCTCTCTGACTACTCCTCCCATAAGTCACACACGCAGTCTCAGTTACAGTCTCCATCTTATGCATCTCTTAATCATTTCGGTATATTTACTACTTCAACTAACATTCAACATTCTTTTCTATTTTTTTAACAAGTATTAAAACACTTCCTTCTCTTCTTTCTCTTTTTAGAATATACTTACAATTAGTTGGGAAACCAATGCCTATTTCTAAAACACTTGGACCTAAATGTAAAAGTACAAAAATCAAATTTTAATTCACAAATGTTTTAAGTACAAAAACAATGGATTTTTTTGCAGTACTTTTTTAAGCTAGTTACATAATTTAGCAAAACTTTGAAATATTTGCCAAAATCATTTAGGCTTAAATAGTTAACTGTCTAAAGTTTACGAAATTTTTCGAAACGATTGATTTAATGACTGAAGTTTTTGAATTTTTTCCCGAAAAAAAGTCAGTTTTTTTTCAATTTTTTTTTGCCACCTAGTCTTCTTGTAAAACTTAAAATATAGGCATTGGGTAATGGGTAGAAAAAAACTCTATAATTTATCTGTTTATTCTTTTTCCTATTGTATTCTATACTTTACTCTATATCTATAAACTATCCTATCGCTATACTTTTAGACAGCTGAGCTTCCTATTAAATATTGTAAAATTACTATTGTGTCGTAAGTAATCGTAATAAGTAATTCAACCAACCGTCCGTCGTGTATAGATTTAGCCCAAACGCATTCAATTTTACACTCCTTTTGTTTCGTCATTTGACCACTCAATCAATTACCAGTCCCAGTATTTTGACTCTGTACTTGCTATACTCTTGCTACTCTCTATATATACGTATATTGTTGACGCATTAACTATTTTTAGTTTCTAATTTTTCTATAGTTGATACATAGTTTCTTTGTTTAGATTTTGACTTCCAAATAGATTATTTTTTTATACATACAAATTAACTGTCTTTAATTAGCCCTCTTAATAGTTGAATATTGCTAAAAATTTGTAAGTTGGCGCTAAATTTCTGCGCTGGCTGAATATACAAAAAAAAACTCAATATGTAGATGTCCGGCTTCGTCGTTATCGTTATCGTTATCGTTCTAAAAAAAAGTGAATGCTCATCATGCGTATAGCTTTTATTATGCAGCATTATTATTATTAGTATGGCATATTGCATTGCGTTCCGTTCTGCCCCGTCGTACTAAATATGCTGTAATACATGTCATACTATGTGCGTACATACTAATAAGCTCCGCGCCTAAAAAAATCAAGCAATATTACAATAATTAATCGCATTTAATATTTGCATTTAACAAAAATGAATTTTTAATTAATTCCCGCTCCATAATTTTAACATCTATAATATTACGCTTGCAAATTAATTAATTAATTAATTAATCCATAATAATTTAATTCAAAAAAATTCCACCTCTCTCTCTCTCACACACACAATACTTTCCTTCGGCTAAATTAATACTAATGAATTTAAATTCAAATAAGTGTGATTTTTATGAGGTGAAGGTAATTTTAAACAAAATATTTTGAGATTGAAATTTAACTGTGTGTGTGTGTGTAAATATATAGCTCCATCTAGTCCAGTGCACAATCGTCGAGCCTTGTTGAGTGCTCGGAATGTGCGGATGAGCTCTGTGGAACTTCCGGATGAGAATGATAAATCATTGAGCTCTGCGAGCACGTCACCATGTCCATCACCGGTACTTGAGCTTGCATTGATTTTTATTATTTTTTTTATTTATTTTATAATCACAATCACAGGGCCGGACGAAGGAATTGCTTTTAGGCAGGAATTTGTTTCCATACAAAAACCACCATTTTGATTTTATTGATGGTTTTCTTTGCTAAAGCAAAATGTTGTATTTACGTGTTCTAGAAAAGTGGGAAATGTTCTTTTTACTTGATTCACAAAAGAGTAAATTGTTCTATTTATCTGTTTTATAAAAGTGAAAATTGTTCTTATTACTTGATTCAGAAAAGTGCAAAATGTTGTAATTACATGTTTCAAAAAAGTGCAAAATTTTTCATTTACATGGTTTTTAAAAAGTGGAAAATATTTTATTTTCATGTTTTTGAAATGTGCAAAAAATTTTAATTTGCATGTTTTTAAAAATTCAAAATATTCTATTTACATATTTTTGAAAAAATGCAAAATATTCCATTTAAATGTTTTTTTGAAAATTCAGTCAGCTTGCGCTGGCCGCATTATCCGGCCCTGTATAATCAAAACACTCTCGCCTTATAGTAGTGTCAAGAAACGTGACATTTTTACGCTATGAGGATTGAATGAAGGGAGGGAAGAATGTGATTGTATGTAGGTACTATGGATTTATTTCGATATTTAAATTATGATTTTCCTTCGATGGTTCAATTTACATAGAAGCCGCATCGACTTCTACCCACCAACTTGTACGTCGTGCTTTACATGTTCAAGGCGAGACATCCCGATGAACTGGATTTAAAGTAAATTACATTTTAAATTGAAATTATTATTTTCACCTGAGCCTTTTTTTAGGTGTCAGTGCGGCTGAGCGGTAACGTGCTTTGGTTTTGAAAAGTGAAGAGGCAATACCGGCAAAAGCTATTTGATATTTATTACAGTCAAACTATATGTATGTTGTGGCTTAAGAGTCAAAATAGCACGTATCCAATTTACGCTAGAATCAAAATCAGATTTTTGAAAAAAACAGTAAGATAGTTGTGCAAAATGTTAATAATTACGATTTTTGTACAATGTTTTATTTGAGTGATTTCAGAAAGTGCAAAATGTTTTATTTGAGTGATTTTGCCAAGTGCAAAATGCTTTATTTAAGTGATTTTAGAAAGTGCAAAATGCTTTATTTAAGTGATTTTAGAAAGTGCAAAATGTTATATTTGAGTGATTTTGTAAAGTGCAAAATTCTTTATTTAAGTGATTTTGGAAAGTGTAAAATGTTTAATTTTAGTGAGTTTGGAAAGTTCAAAATGTTTTATTTGAGTGATTTTAGAAATTGCAAAATGTTTTATTGAAGTGATTTTAGAGAGTGCAAATTGTTTTATTTGTGTGTTTTTCGAAACAGAGAAATTTTCTATTACTATTGTTTGCAAAAGTTTCATGTGTGTCGTTTACGGGTTTTTGAAATGGGCAAAATCTTCTATTTGCTTGTTTTTTTTTTAAATTTTGCTAAATGTTCTATTTACATACTTTATATGAGATGATATGAGTCATTTTTTATACGTTAGAAATATTTAAAAATTACAGTTTTGAAATATGGAGTTAAATGGAATGTTCATGACGTCTTCAAAAGATAATTAATTACTTATAAAAATTAAGTTAGAGTTTCCTCCTAGTATCTCTACATAATTTTTTTGAAGTTTGTATTTCAGCAGAAAATAAAATTCAAGAATTACTCTAGTTTTCTGGGAAATTGCTCAAATTTTGTTTGTATTATCGTACGACACCACATACAGTTATTGCAGTTCCTACAATCCAAAAACTTCGAAGTTATCAACTATCAATAAATGTAGTAAACATAATCTGATAAAATTCCTAAGCGGCGTCGACGTTAAACTTTCTTTAATGTTTTAAATTTTAAAGCAGTTTTAAAATGTTCACTGTTCGACCTTACAAAACTAACTATTAAATATGGTTAAATTTGGAACCCTTAAAACTTTATTAGTAACCTGTAAATTACAAAACATTATAATACTCAATACGTACTGCTTATTGGATAGCTATTTATTTAAATCAATAATAATTTGCTGCTTTAGTGACGTTTGCATTTTTAGTAACGTCTGTTCCGACACATAGCAACCATAGATGAGAAAATCACTTTTCCGGTTATAATTCTCACTCAAAGTCAAATAGACAAATCAAAAATCTGATTCTACATACATGCCCTGAAGTTCTTACTAATCTTCAATACGAATGTTCTAAACTGTTATATACAATTTCTTTATATACATTAAGCATTGAGCTGCTGGTATCGCCTCATTCAAAAAATAACAATAATAGTACATCAAAAATTGTATTACGTTAAACTGCGAATGTTGACTGCGAATGTTGACTGCGAACTGAACGTTCTATAAAATGTAAAATATGAAAATGTTGTGTGTCAGTTTTCTATGTTGTGTGGGTGTCGTAGGTACGTACGGAGTACGTACTACGCTCTTGTTTGACTGTTCATGGTTTAATTTGTGTGTTCATTGACAATCAAATCAGGGCAGGGTACAAAGTGACAGTGACAGACACGACGGACCCAGACTGGTGGCAAGGGAAATGTATGGGACGAATCGGTTACTTCCCTTCAAAATACGTGACTAAATTACAGCCCGGAGAGAAGCCGCTCCAAGTCACACATAATCTTCAAGTCACTGATGGTGCTGAGAACGGTCTCAAGTTACTTCGTGATCAGGTGTGTGTCCCGACGCATCTCTTCATCTCTGTCTCTTTTCCATCTTCATTGTATATTTATGTGCAGAAGAATATTTCTATCCCCGTCCACTTCCATTATTTCCATCTCCATCTCCTACCCCACCATCCATGACGAATATTTTACATTATTATTTTACACATTATATACACCATAATGTAGAAAAGCGAAAGTAGACAGGGAAAGGGAGACTATGGAAATCTGGAAGGGCTTAGGGGGCGTCCAGCAATGACGTGCAGATTTAGGAGAGGGAACGGGGGGGGGGGGGGGGAATGACCTGTGCAAGCATAGCGTTAGTATGGCGCTACATTGTTAAATTGTGGTTGCGCTAAAGTTTGTGAAGGAGAGGTGGGGTAAAGGTTTGCGTTTATACTAGACGTCATTGGTGGACGCCCCCTTATATAATATTATTATCATGCATGTTATATATTATGTTTCAAATCTCTGGATTCTTCCCTAGAATTGTAGCTTAGCTTCTCGAGCAGTCAAAATTCAGCCAAGTAGCTCATCATATATTTTACTTGATTTTAATATTCCGCTCGTCTTTCTTAGTTTCTTTCCCAACCACTAAGCGAATCCGTATCCGTAACCGTTAATAAACCGTTACCATAAACCATGTCCATCTGCATGGGCAAAATAATTCATAATTCCAAACTGCGTCTCGAGCACAGTGAGAGACAGTAGACAATAGACAGAGACACGAACACCGCATCGTTAAACCATAACATCTACGAGCAGCTATGAAATCAAATGAGCGGAAAGGCGGAATAAATCAGGGAAAATAGTACAAAAGAGAGATGGAACATTTTCGAGTTAAAGCAGAGACAAGTTTTGTTTTAGAAGGAAATTAATTTGGCTAAGATATCTAAATCTTACACATTCACCAAATGCTATACCCTTTTTTAAATTCCAGAATATTATAAATTCAAACAAGGATTTGCTAAGCACACTTTTTTAAACAGGTTTATGTAAATAGCATCTTTTAAGCGGATTTGTTTTGAATTTGGATTTTTTAAGTGTATTTTGGTTGTATTTGGTTTTCATTACAGTTCCTCTTAAGTCAACATTTTGAATCTGGATTTTCTCTAAGCAGTTTTTTTCTATCTAGATATATTTTAAGTAGCGATTTTCAAAATACAAATTTTTTTCATTCTTTAATTTGATAGAACAGATTTTTGAATAACCAACTTTTTAAAACCCAGATTTTTTAAATGCAGAATTTTTTAACACGGATTTTTGAATTCATATTTTTTAACAGAGATTTTTAGAATCTATATTTCCAAACACAGATGTTGTGATAATTATTTTTTGAACCTAGGAATTTTAAACAGGTATTATGAATAATAATGCTTGAATCCCATAAATCTTTAAGCCCAGATTTTGAAAAATCTATTTTTTGGATTGTAAAATTTTAAACACAGATTTTTGTAATGCAATTTTTAAATCCAGGAATATTAAAAACCGGATTTTCAGACAAAACATTTTTAATCCAGATTTTAGACATTTTAATCACATATTTTTTCAACACTATTTTCTATATCCAGATGTTTTTTTTCTTTTATACATTTTTAATTTACTGTAAGCACAGTTTTTTAAAATATACATTTTTTCAATACGATATAGTGTAAACTAATTCTTTTATAAACCACCGAATTTACATTTATTTAAGAAATCTTACACAAGGATCTGGTTCAAATCATGAAAATAATTTACTTTTGAATTTCCTACAGATCGTCATACAAGTCGGTGAGGAATTAGACGGGATGGTCACGATTCGAAACGGTGACAATAAACAGGGTATTTGTCCCCTCAAGTATCTTCAAGAAGTCTAGCATAAGGTTCTATGTCGAAGTCAGCATCGGAAAAGTCAGTAGTAAGATAAGACTCCAAAACCGCAATCCCAATCAAAAAACCAAACTACTCAGCATCCCTATTAAACAAACTGGCATTTTTACACGAAACTACTCGGCTCGACTTCGACTTTGTCAAAAAACATCAAAAACATTTTTCAAGATATGCAAAAACCAACTCGAGGAAATTTTGAATAATAAACATTAAACGAAATAAATTTAAAAAATAAATGCAAAAACCGATAATTACTATGTATAATATGCACTAAACTTTAAGTCGTACATATTCGTATTTGTATATTCACCCTCTATTTTAATCTTAATTTGTTTTGCAATCATCCTTCACGTCCCCAAATCAAAATATCTACGCAATTATTATGCAATGCAAGTATTAATTATTAATAAACTAACTAAACATTAAGAAAATACCACAACAATACACACTATATATTCGTAACACTAACTAACTACTCAAATAATAATATATTCGTACTCGTCTTTAAAACACTTTAACGAAAATAACGTAAAAATAAAACGCAACTCGTTAAAAAAAATTCAGTTTCTTTAAATTTTACATTTAAATAAATCGAAAAAAAATAAAAACCACAACAACAACAACTCAATCACTACTGTGCTGTGCAACATAAAAAAATGTATAATAATTAATTAATTACATTGTTAAAAAAACCAAAATATTAACTAGATTATACAGGAACACAATATACATATTTAAAAGAATTAAAATAATATAAAATATTAAATATATTCTAAAAAACTGCATTTAACAAGAACCAAAATAAAAAATTACACAAAAAAGAAAAAAATATATATCGAAATCGAAATCGATCGAAATTAAATAAAATCGATGTCGAAATTTCTATTTAAATCCATAGATTATACAATAAATGTAGACACACACACACACACAAAATTTAAAACCAAATGTATGTACATAGTTATGTTATTATAACCACTAAATTTATATAATTAATATGTATATTGTAATTAAAGAAACAGAGAGAGAGAGAGAGAGAAAAGCAGTATTTTAAATTTGAATTTTTGAAATTTTCAATTACAAAAATAAAAAATCTATAATGACCTATATTTAAGAAATAATATTATATTCATGACCACACTATACATAATGATATAGAATTTACTAGATTGTAAGTTACATATTAATTAATTAATTAAATATTGAATTAAACTTAATGAAAAATAAACACGTATATTCACACACCTTACCATTTACCATTACCATTAGTTCACAAAAAAAAGCAAGAACAAATTAATGCAACTATTAAAGATTAAACTAATTAAAATAGAGAAATGTAAAATTATAAAGTCACAACTATTCATGAATTAATAATAAAAAACATTAAAAAAAAAATTACCAAGTAAGTATAGACACTATATATACAATATATTATATTCACAAAACTAAAAAATTTTAAATACCTATAACGTATATATAAATATATAACCTATGTGTAAGAATACTTACTACGGTGAGAATAAAAACTACAGCTACAGTACATATAAACAATAAAATCTATATAATATACCTTTTAAAGTTTCTACCCAATTTATCTTTGTAAATATTAATATAGTCAATAAACAAGAAAAAACTAATAAATTAATTGTATCTACGTTCTACCTACACACTACTAGAAGTTAAAGCCCTGCAGCATACGGCAGGACTTAATGGGCTTAACTTTTACGAGTGGTAGTAGTGCTGTTGTTATTGGTTATAACAGTAAAAAAGAGTTGGTAGTATTAAACTATATTAATTAAATTTATTATTTATCTGAAGGACAAGAAACTGTTTTCTTAACTACTGTTAAATGAATTAATTAATCACTAATTTAAATTTTTCGCGCGGTTTACATTTTAGCGTCGTTTCTTTTATGCGTTGATGTACATATTATGTACTTTAATTAAACTCAAGTTTAACATTCAAATGTTAATTAATTAACATACTATAAGTATTACATTATAATTAATTTAGGTTAGGGACTGACTGTATATATCGTTATCTTTATCGTTATATGATTACTATTAGTATATCGTTCTATGCTTGTATATATTACAGTATGAATAGTATGGTTTAAAATATGCCGCTTAATTATGTTATACAAGTTATATTATTATCTTATTGGCGCGTGATTTAAAGGATTACAGTTTAATAGGAAATGCAGGGGGGAACCTCTCACTATAAATTACATAGCAACAGGCAAAAAGTAAGGACACACCTTAAAATTAAATGTAGGCTCGAATTTATTTACCTAATTATAATTATTATAGTTAAAAGTTACCATTAGGCAATCACAAATTGTTATGAAGTACAGTATCAGTGAAAATAATTATTACAACTTGAATTGGTTGTAGCGACCAATTACAAAGCTGATTTGAAATAATTAATTAATTGTTGTAATTAAATATATTAGTAATTAATTGCCAGGAATTGTTTAAATCAATATTGGTGTGTGTTTTACAAACAGGTTATGCAATCTTCGGTGGACAGGTTAGTTTCCAGCCAAGTGGGCTAAGCACTTATATTTACACATAATAGATACCTCTACACATTTTTGGGAAACTTGATTGCGCAGGATTTAGAATGGATTAAGTAGGGCGGGAATTTTAAAAGATGTATATCACGATAATAACAAACTGTTATTGATTAATGATAATTCTATTTAAATTTATCCTGTTTAGAATTAATTTTAGTTAAGTACATAATATTATATAGTTACTTAACTTACTATTATTAGAGGAAATATAATTACTTATATTATGGAAAAATGTATGTACTGTACATCGTGAACTTACTATTTGACTTATGGTGCTTATGACAGAGGTGCTAATAAAAATTAATTTAAAATATGTAATTGAACATACGATTATTGTGTGTGAGGATGGTTCGTTTGCATTTCAATTTAAAAAATTTTCTCATTTTCACAAATTAAAAACGTCAAATTTTCTGATTGTTCAAGTCCATCTAAGTTAGTAGTAAAGGCATACGTCATTCTTGACATTATCATATTCCTGCAAGATCAAACTTCAGGATTATTAGAGCAGGACGTTTTAATATTCAAACAGTTTCTTCGAAACTTTGAAAATACTGGCATTCAAAATGGTTACCTTTATATTTTTTTTTTTGCAAAATCATATATCCACTTTAAAAGCGATTATTTCTTAATTCGCAATCTGATGAGTCTTTATATAGGCCCAGAAGTACAGGTGAATTGTAGACTTGACTTGTGACTTTGGGCAGCTTCATTCATTGTAGTTTCAGTTTTATAATTCATGTGATCATTTCATTTCACAATGCTAGTGGAAATTGGAAATTGTACTGTTTCAGTTATTCAGTTCTGCACACATTAAGCTTAGGGTGCACTTGCCACTGAAAAATCTGAAAAATATCGATGAGTTTCAGAATGCCGCGAATAGTAAATTTTCGAATATTATTGCATCATCAATCATCAGTTTTGATTTAAATTTTGATGAGGGAAAGACCACAAATGATGTTATCCAAAAAAGTCGGATTTAGGATGGGCCCACCCCATTATGTCATCTTTTTAACATTGCCGTAAATAGGGAGGTTTTAGGGACCAACCCACCAAATCGATGACATCATTTGTGGCCTGTCCCTGAGTGATATTTTTGAATGACAGGAATGACTTCGTCGTCAGGATTTTTGAACGCTATAACCTCTCATTGCTCAGTCATCTGTGGAACTTGAACTCGAGTATTGAGTTTTTAAGTCAGCCAGGGCCAGGCAGCTGTTAAACATTAGCTTTTATTTGTAATTTACCACTTCCAACTTCTCTTAGAATGCACTAGTTTTAATTGTGATTATTTACTATTTGCCAAAAATCAAGGGATAAAAATACTGACAGTTTTTTTCTTTGATAGCCATTCATCTGTAGTTCTCGTGATAAAGTAATTAGTTGGTCGCGGAGTGACGTCGTTCGTGATCTCACTTTGATTTTTTACTTCGTTTGTAAGTTTTTTTCGTAACATAAGATAAAAATATTAATTAATTATGATGATTGTATATTATACTGAAATTCGCGAATTTAAAAATATCATAAATTGACTTCATTCTAATTTTGTGAAATGTTTTGTATTCGCAAGTTTGCTGTCTGTGGATGGATATAAGAAATTGAAATACACCAAGTATAACACAAATTCAGCATGTTTCGTCAATTGCATCACATCAAACTAGTCAGCTCCTTATCATTAAAATTCAAGTTTAAACCTACATCAATTATAAAACTGCTACGAGTGAGATCAATTGAAATCAGCCAGTTCCGTCGAAACATTGTCATGTCAAAAACTAGTCTGAATTTTGATCAGACGCACCATCCTCCGGACCACCCTGAATTTGCCACCTCAACACCGATCCTAAATGAACGTCAAGAACTCCGTGTTGATCTCTACCCTGGAAATGCAGACCCAGTTCTCAACTCAATCTATGAGTGTACTTCGATGCAACAAGTATTTGATATCTTTACAAGCCTAAGTGAAAATTCTACCCTAAATGAAAAGCACAGTTGTCAGTGTCTTGTTACTTTGTGGGATATTCAGAAACTTATGTTTAAGTTCGGTCATCTCTTTGACCCATCCGATCCCTACATCAACCGTGAGCACTACATTGACTTTCTTCGGGAACATCCAGTTCTTCCAAGCATTATTGAGCATGTTGTGGACAACTGTAAGATTCTTGATGATGAGCCTCTAGCTGCCGCCTTGCATGTCCTGAAAAGGCTCAACTTTTACTCGCGACATTCCAACTGTCAAAAAATCATTGAAGAACTTCTGAAGCGAAAGCAAAGTCTAGAACTGTCTGCGCTGAGTCGACTGTGTGTATGGATGCGGAATGACCCTCTTTATAATTTTTTTGAATTGGCAGAGCTTGGTCCAGTTTTGTACAGTCATATTGAAACAATGAGGACCAACGAGGATATACTCAATGTAACAAATGCTCTTCGCAGTTCTTTTCGATGTTGTAATGGTTCCGTCATAAGGAAATATCTGGAAAAGTTGAGTGAAATTTGGCTTGACAAGTCAATTTCTAGTCAACTTCAAGCACATACTCTGTATAAAATTATTATGTTTCTCAATACCTATCTTGAAATTAATAGAAATGGAAGTAATGTCAACAGCAGCAATAAAACCACCACCTTAGTTAATGCTAGTGATGCGGATAAAAGTGGTAAAAGAAAAGCACTAAGTGTGTCATCACTTTTGAGAAACTACACGAATCTTCTGGTACCGCTAGTGGATGAACTAGACATCGTTACGTTGTACACGTTTTTTTTACACAAACCAGAACTAGTTAAATTAGTAGAAGCGATGTCACACCGTCTTCTACAACTTGCTCAAATGAATCCTACTTTGGATCTACTTACTTGCGTTCAACCCATGAATCACGAACAGAAAGTCAAACTTGGATCTTATCTTACTGATTTTATTGATAATAGCCCATACTTCAACAATGTTTCACACATTATTCTTAACCTATTGTATAAGACAAATTTAGATCATGTCTTATATGATAAATATTGGGGAAAAGTTTGCCAGCGCATTTTGACTCGACGAGAAGTGAACGACATTGAAAACGACAAAGAAGCCGTTGCCATGGAATATACCTCCGCTTTTAAAGAGGACTGCGAAGGCAATAGCTTCGCAGGTAACTCTGACGAAATCGTTAGTTTAAATTTGGCATCAGAAAAGTACAGAATTATCTCGTATAGTCATCATTACTTAAAATTCATTCGTCGACATAAATATTCAAATCGTGAGCTTGAGAGAGTTATGCAAGAGAAAGTTCTTAATTTGTTCAAAGACGTTGAAAATTACCAAATTGTTTTAAATCCTAACGAGTATGCGAAGTGCTTATCTTTTTTAGTTTACATGAAGTATCCAGGTATTGAGCATCGATGGAACAAAAATTATATCAAGAATTTCATAATACAAGATTTACTCATTGTCCAAAATGCACTAGATCTACAAAGTAATTGCAGTACGAAATATTCGGATTCAATTACAAATGAGCTGAATAAAGAAGTTGCGAAATTTTTAACTTACGGCACGTTACATCCTAATGACTACTTGGGAATCGCAAAATTAAGTGTGGAATTTCAAAGGAAATCTAATTCAGATCCTAATTTTATCGAGAGTATGAAGCAGTTGACTTTACTGCCTTGGGACGATTCAAGAGTTGCAGTAGGGCTCATGAAATTAGTTCTGATGACGGATTACTATAATCCAAGGATTCTTGAGAGAGTGTCAAAGTTCATTTGTGAGTTTCCTGAGGATACTCCTGTAGCTTGTGCAGAAAAGTTTGTCTGTGCTTGTTTTGTTTGTGCAAGTGAGAAATTGGAGGGGATAGCTGTGTCTGCCGAAATCATAAAAAGGTGGGCACTAGATTATTATTATTATTATTACAATTAGGTTTTTTAATATTTATAATGATACCGTGGTTTTGTATTGTGCTTTGTATTATTATAACCTATGTTTTTAATTTAGCCAGATAATTGGAATTCTGCACAAACTCCAACATATTATGTACACCATTTTAAAGCTCATTACAAATTAAGCCCCAAAATTGAAAAATCTATACTCTAAAACGTCATTTTTCGTTTTTGTCGAAACAAATTCGAAGTTTTCGATTTTTCAAAAACCATCATATTATTATCAAGAGCTAAAATACTTCATTAAATAAATTCTACAACTCATCACCTTTAAAATGTTTATAACATGTGGCCATTTGCACTGAGTGCCTATGACATATTTTAAGTTTTTGCTTTCGCGTGATATTAAAATACCCCAATTTTTAATAGGTCACAAAATAAAATAATTTTTTACGGCTGTGCCGTTACGTGATCGCTGCAATCACGTGACTGCTGTCCTGGGAAATATAAAACATGGGGGCTAAGTGAAGCCCTTGGGTTTCGGTTTCTATACTGACATATCGTCTGTGAGAAACCAAAATCACCCATATCGATTTTTAGCTAAAAACAATATCAGCTATCTACAAAAATATTAAAATATATCTTTAGAGCATTTAAACAGAACATTCTGTACTTTTTAAACACATTCAAATAAAACATTTTGCACCTTTTCAAAAACATGGAATTAGAAATTTTTGCACCTTTTCAAAAACATGGAATTAGAAATTTTTGCACCTTTTCAGAAACATGGAATAGAACATTTTATGTTTTTAAAAAACTCCTAATTAACATTTTACATCATGTTTTTTATTTTGATATTATGACATAGCTCATTTTGATTGTAGCTTAAATTGGAAATAGGTCATTTTGGTTTTTTACGGACAATATGTAGTTTAAACTCCATTGCATTTGTCATCAGGTTTCAGGTTGTTTTGTAAGCTTTATTGTGACCATTTTATATCACATTATTACAGTAATATAGACAAAATGCATCCATTGGCGCTGCTTCAATCCATGCTCAGCTTCTGCTACTATGGATGTCTGGATTTGGACCTTGTCGGTCATGTCTTTCATGTCGGATTCCTCGATTCAGTTGATAAGGAGATTAAATGCTTTCAGGATGTAAGTTTTATACTTTACTGCATAATGTGAATAAGAATAAATCACTCAGTGTTAGTCATAATAATAATGAGAAAATCTAAAAAAAAAAATATTATTTAATTTTATTCATTTAATAATGACTATTAATAGCCCATTACATTATTTTATGATTTGCAGGGTTCACCTAAGGCTATGAAAATTCGCCGAACTTTTGTGGGGTTGAACAGGGCTGTGTGCATTGATAAGCCGGAAGCTAATGTACCTTGGTTTCATCAAAAGTTTTGTGAACAAGTAGCTTCTGTTTGTAAGCAATTTACTGAACGTTTAAAGCATTAGCATCATAAATAAATCTTTTCAGCCTACTTTCTAGAGTTAAACCTTTTCGCGAAAAAGTGTCATCTCCTGAAAGAAGGTGCATTATGCGCTTTGGATATATGAAGCATGGAAGTAAATAATTATTATTACTGTGTTTACTAACGTAAAGTAAAACTAAATTTCTTTATGTCATTTTTTACAGCTGACTTTAGAGATTCTTATCTGCATCAAGAAGTGGGTCAAGTTTTAAGTGAGCTTTTAGATGGGAAAATGTACGTTGCCAAAAATGTATATTCTCAGTATTTTTATGTAATGGGTAAGAATGAGCGACTTAATGGCTTCTGTGGTTAAACTTAACAATTTTCAATTAATGTTCTATGGTCAATCAATGGTCAATTTTGTGATGCAAATTTTTCAATAACTTTTTAGATTTTCTCCTGCAATTCGACAAACTGGGAAACCCCTTGAAGCCCAATGAAAATGGAGAGCCTCGTAAAGATGCAGCATCTAAAGTAGCAGTGCTTTTACTTCATCCACTAGATTTTACTACAAACATTAGAAGACTGAAAGGAGGCCAGAAGATGAAAACAAGGCATTTAGAAAAGTTAGGGTATCGTGTGATTCACATCGATCAGTTAGCCTGGCAAAGTGTGGGTACGAGTGAAAGATTAACCAACAATTATTATTTATATTTAGAGGCTTTAATTTTCAGCAAAGTCAAAAGTGTAGCCTTGTTAACTTAGATGTTTTTTTCACATTTGGGAGGTTAATTTATGGCAGGAAACTATTTTCAGTTTCAGGGGAAGGCAGAAAACCTTAGCTCTCTACATATAAGTATGTATTATACCTGATTTTGTTCTTTTATAGATACGATTAATACTGTGCTTGTATTTGATTTGTTGTGCTGTAATTTGAGGGTAGTTTAACATACGTTAGAACTGTGTACGGCGTGTGCGTGGATACTACATACTATATTAGTATATTGCTTTGTAAACTGATTGGATTACAAATTTGTTGAATTAAAATCTAATTTTAAGTACCACTCAACACCTTAAAAACATTTTAGTAGTACCAAATAAATTTAAATCTGAATACTTATTTATTTATTGCATTGCTGATTGTGTTTACTTTATTTGAGTGTTTAATAATGTGCAGCTTCAACAACGTTTACATTTTTAGCACATTTTGTTCATCCACAGTTGATCAATAGGGTATATTGTAATAAATGCGAGTCCCCTACTAAAGTATTGCTGTCTTCAGTACGAAATACAATAATGATTCCGAATTTCTCGACATCCAAAGATCTTCAACGAATATAAATGAAGCTGAGCTTCTTACAAAGAACTGACGGAATGAAACAGTCAGATTTCAAAGAGACCCATTTCAACAAATCAGGTTATTTTTCAATAGCACAGATCCAAAGTAACTCGAGTTCAACATTGTAATTTGTAAATCCGTGAGGTCTAATTTAGTCTAGGAATTCCCAAACTTGATCCGCATACGGATGTTTACTATTTTTTTAAAATTTAAAACAAAATTTAAAATGTCTCAAAATTTAAAAACTTATTTTTCTTATTGCATTTAAAACATGGCAATTATTGAAAAACACGGGTCACAGAAATGGATTTTTTTAAATTTTCCCAAAAAATGAGAATATATTTTTTTAACATTATTTCGTTTCAAACATGCTTAAACATGCTTGATATTACTCTGACTGCAAACGGTACTATCTACAGTTCATTTGCATCATTTTTAATTTTGAAATTAACGCAATTTTTTTACGATCCTAATGAACAGTATCTCCAAAAATCGATCTGCACGCTTAGACAAAATTGGAGCGTTGGAAAACTGGTATGCCTATCTAATATGAGCCATTCATTAAAAAGTGTTTTTACAGGACTCAACAGCTGGCGCCTTTAAGAATTTATTCTGCTTCTGAAGTACAATTTTGTCCACCTTACGTTGACCTATTTCTCGTATATTCCATATTTTATTATTTTATGAGCGGGGTTGCTCAAACACAGCATACGTCCCCTTAAATTATTTTTGGCAAAATGGGATATATCCACCTGAAAAATGTTCTCTGATTTAAATTTGGTTGTTGGGTGTTTTCGTAAATGGCGGAAGACAATTTAAACCGTGAATGTTTTATGTGCAATAAAAAGTTAAAAATGTTTGGTTTAATTCAAAGCGATTAAAATTTCGTTTCACGGACTTTTGACTCCATGTTAAGTTATTGATTTTTTGGCAAAACAGGATAAGTCCACAAATTAAAAATTTTGAAAATTTGTAAAACATTCAAAAGTCCACGTAGGGTTGCAAAACTACTTGTAATAACGCTTCATCAGGTACAGTACCTGTAGAAAAAAATTGAGTTGAAAAAACTAAATCAGTCACAATTTATTGAATTTATTCATTATTTCTTGTTCGTGTGAAATTTGATTTGATGGACTTATCCCGTTTTTTAAAATATACATTTTTTCAATACGAAATAGTGTAAACTAATTCTTTTTTAAACCACTAAATTTACATATATTTAAGAAATCTTACACAAGAATCTAGTTTAAATCATAAAAATAATTTACTTTTGAATTTCCTACAGATCGTCATACAAGTCGGCGAGGAATTAGACGGGATGGTCACGATTCGAAACGGTGACAATAAACAGGGTATTTGTCCCCTCAAGGATCTTCAAGAAGTCTATCATAAGGTTCTATGTCGAAGTCAGCATCGGAAAAGTCCGTAGCAAGATAAGACTCCAAAACCGCAATCCCAATCAAAAAACCAAACTACTCAGCATCCCTATTAAACAAACTGGCATTTTTACACGACACTACTCGGCTCGACTTCGACTTTGTCAAAAAACATCAAAAACATTTTTCAAGATATGCAAAAAACAACTCGAGGAAATTTTGAATAATAAACATTAAACGAAATAAATTTAAAAAATAAATGCAAAAACCGATAATTACTATATATAATATGCACTAAACTTTAAGTCGTACATATTCGTATTTGTATATTCACCCTCTATTTTAATCTTTATTTGTTTTGCAATCATCCTTCACGTCCCCAAATCAAAATATCTACGCAATTATTATGCAATGCAAGTATTATTAATTAATAAACTAACTAAACATTAAGAAAATACCACAACAATACACACTATATATTCGTAACACTAACTAACTACTTAAATAATAATATATTCGTACTCGTCTTTAAAACACTTTAACGAAAATAACGTAAAAATAAAACGCAACTCGTTAAAAAAAATTCAGTTTCTTTAAATTTTACATTTAAATAAATCGAAAAAAAATAACAACCACAACAACAACAACAACTCAATCACTACTGTGCTGTGCAACATAAAAAATGTATAATAATTAATTAATTACATTGTTAAAAAAACCAAAATATTAACTAGATTATACAGGAACACAGTATACATATATAAAAGAATTAAAATTATATAAATTATTAAATATATTCTAAAAATTGCATTTAACAAGAACCAAAATCTAAAATTACACAAAAAGAAAAAAATATATCGAAATCGGAATCGATCGAAATTAAATAAAATCGATGTCAAAATTTCTATTTAAATCCATAGATTATACAATGAATGTAGACACACACACACACACAAAATTTAAAACCAAATAAATGTACATAGTTACGTTATTATAACCACTAAATTTATATAATTAATATGTAAATTATATTACAAGAAACAGAAAGAGAGAAAGAGAGAAAGAAGCAGTATTTTAAATTTGAATTTTTGAAATTTTCAATCACAAAAATAAAAAATCTATAATGACCTATATTTAAGAAACAATATTATATTCATGACCACACTATAAAATACTTAATAGAATTTACTAGATTGTAAGTTAACTAATTACATAAATAAATATTTAATTAACTCAATTAAACATAAATATGCATATTCACACACCTTACCATTTACCATTACCATTAGTCCACAAAAAAAGCAAGAACAAATTAATGCAACTACTAAACTAATTAAAATAGAGAAATGTAAAATTATAAAGTCACAACTATTCATGAAGAATTAATAATAAAAAAAATATTTAAAAAAAATTACCAAGTAAGTATAAAAACTATATATACAATATATTATATTCACAAAACTAAAAAATTTTAAATACCTATAACGTATATATAAATATATAACCTATGTGTAAGAATACTTACTACGGTGAGAATAAAAACTACAGCTACAGTACATATAAACAATAAAATCTATATACTATAGCTTTTAAAGTTTCTACCCAATTTATCTTTGTAAATATCAATAATAGTCAATAAACAAGAAAAAACTAATAATTATTGTATCTACGTTCTACCTACACACTACTAGAAGTTAAAGCCCTGCAGCATACGGCAGGACTTATTGGGCTTAACTTTTACGAGTGGTAGTAGTGCTGTTGTTATTGGTTATAACAGTAAAAAAGAGTTGGTAGTATTAAACTATATTAATTAAATTTATTATTTATCTGAAGGACAAGAAACTGTTTTCTTAACTACTGTTAAATGAATTAATTAATCACTAATTTAAATTTTTCGCGCGGTTTACATTTTAGCGTCGTTTCTTTTATGCGTTGATGTACATATTATGTACTTACTTTAATTAAACTCAAGTTTAACATTCAAATGTTAATTAATTAACATACTATATAAGTATTACATTATAATTAATTTAGGTTAGGAACTGACTGTATATATCGTTATCTTTATCGTTGTATAATTATTACTAGTATATCATTCTATGCTAGTATATATTACTGTATGAATAGTATGGTTTAAAATATGCCGCTTAATTATGTTATACAAGTTATATTATCTTATTGGCGCGTGATTTAAAGGATTACAGTTTATTAGGAAATGCAGTGAAGAACCTCTCACTATAATTTACATAGCAACAGGCTAAGTAAGGACACACTTTAAAGTTAAATGTAGGCTCGAATTTATTTACATACTTAATTATAATTATTATAGTTAAAAGTTACCATTATGCAATCATAAATTGTTATGAAGTACAGTATCAGTGAAAATAATTATTACAACTAGAATTGGTTGTAGCGACCAATTACAAAGCTGATTTTAAATAATTAATTCATTGTTGTCATTAAATATTATATTAGTAATTAATTGCCAGGAATTATTTAAATCAATATTGGTGTGTGTTTTACAAACAGGTTATGCAATATACGGTGGACAGGTTAGTTTCCAGCCAAGTGGGCTAAAGAAGCACTTATATTTACATATAGTAAATACCTCTACACATTTTTGGGAAACTTGATAGCGCAGGATTTAGAATGGGTTAAGTAGGGCAGCAATTTTAAAAGATGGATATCACGATAATAACAAACTGTTATTGATTAATGATAATTCTATTCAAATTTACCGTTTAGAATTAATTTTAGTTAAATAAAATTAGTTATTACAAGTACATAATATTAAATAGTTACTTAACTTAATATTATTAGAGGAAATATAATTAATTATATTATGGAAAAATGTATGTACTGTACATCGTGAACTTACTATTTGACTTATGGTGCTTATGACAGAGGTGCTAATAAAAATTAATTTAAAATATGTAATTTAACCTATTATGAGCATTGCGTGTGTTGATGATGTTTTGTTTGCATTTCAATTTGTAAAATTTTCTGATATCCACAAATTATTTTAAAATTTTCTACTTGCCTAAGTCTCTCTAAGCAACTGGTTTAGGGTACACGTCAATCTTGACATCATTATATTGAAACAACATAACACTTTCTTTGTATTAAAGCTTGACCCAGCTTAGCTAATTACATGTTGTAGAAGTTACTTTGATGATTAGAAATGAATTTTCAGAACCTACGTTTTTTGACGGCGTCAGGAAAAATATTGGACAAGAATATTCAAACAACTTTTTTCAAAAGTTGGAAAACACTGACATTCAACATAGTTACGTTTATTGATTAAAATCCTCTATTCACTTTTAAAGCGATTATATTTTAATTGACAATGTATGGTTCTTTAGGCCCAGAAGAGTAGGTGACCAAACGTCTCAATTTACCCTTCATTTTAAAAGTTCAATTCATTATTTTTATTTTGCAATTCAAATGGTGTTTTTAAATGATTTTCGTTGACAGTACAATGATTAGAATTAGATATTACGACCAGGTAGAAAATACTCTCAAAAGGGGGAGATTAAAAAGAGAAATTAAGGGTTGGGCTGCACATCCAGCGTTAAATTCTTAGGCTTTGCCTGGACATATAGGTATACATTTAATTTTCTTACAGTAACTAAAAGGTAATATCTAACCATTGTCTAAGAGAAAACTGGAAAAAAGTTTTTCAATGTGAAACTAAATATTTTTGAAATATGAAACTTTTAACGTTGTTTTATATGTAGAAGTCCCGACATCTCATCTTCGACGCCAAAATAAAATACATTCCATATTGAAATATGACAAAAACTCTTCGACAGTGGATAGGCATTTGCTCAAGCTATGTATAATAAAATTTATTTTGAATGCACCTGCTACCAAATTTTCTAATAATTTACACAAAATTTGAAGTCATATGTTCTCCATGAGGCAGTGATAAAAACGTAATGGACATTCGCAAAACAAGGCCCAGAAGATTCAAATTTTGTACTCGGCGTTAAAATTATTCAAATTTCTTTCAACAATGCTATGAAATTCAAAACATGGATGTTAAATAATGTGAATTACGAATGTTACAAACAATGTTTCGGTAATAACGTTAGGTAAAATGTAATAAAACTTTTACGGTTGAAATTACAGAGTTTTTTAAAGTATAAGCTTGTTTACGAATTTTGATTCAATTACAGTGTTACATTATATTTATTTTCCAAAAAACAAAATAATTTCGACGCCGCTCACTATTTTAACGGGCTATGTTTTAACTTTTCTAAGTTCCGCTACAAAGGTGCAGTCCTACCCTTAATTGAGTAATTTGTCACATAAAATCACTTATTATTAATTATTTTTATTTATACAGCATCAACGTCCTTCAACTTTTATACTTTATATTTACACATTGTTTAGCAGTGAAAAGTGGAAATGGTGCCTTGTTAGTTGTTTCAGTTTTGCCTGCATTGAGCTTATGAGTAAACTTGCCAACTGCCACTGAAAAATCTAGAAAATATGGACGAGTTTCACAATGCCGCGAACATTAAACTTAACAAGGTGATCATGTCCAAGCCTCAAGCCAAGCCAACGTGAGACATAATTAAATGAGGTTATGGTCTAAGACGGTCATCGGTCGTAGTCATGAGTACGAGGTTTTATCAAATCCATAAAAACTAAATTCGCAAAGATAATTTGCATCAATTAATTGATAGTTACAACTACAAGTAAATATAATTAAAATAGTCATTTGAAAGTAATACTTTCTGACCGAGTCATTTGTGCAGCACAATTAAGAATTCGGTTATAAGTTAGTGACTTTATAACCTAGCAATATTCAACGCCAATTTCTTGGACGACCACACATTCACTTTCACACATTCAATAAATCGGATATTCCATCATCATTCTTGATTTTAATTTTGGTAAGTGACATTTGTAAATGCCCTCGACATCATGATGTTTGGCTTCTTAAAACCGCTCTGTGGAGCTCGAATCTTGAATTTTTAAGTGAGCTTAAACATCAGTTTCTTTTTAATATACCACTTCTCTTAACAAAGGCATATATTTATTTAGCTGTGAATTTTGATTATTTTCTATTAGTCAAGTTGCAAGTGCCGAGGGGTAAAAATAGTTCTAGTAAAGTAATTTGTTGGTCGCGGAGTAACTGAACGTTGTTCACGATCTTCTCACTGTGATTGTGAATTTCATTCGTCAACTATAATAACATTTTTATAATTAAAGCTATGATAATGTGATTTCATTATAATTTTGTGAAACTTTTTGTTTTCGTAGGTTTGCTGTCTGTATATAAGCATAAAAAATTGAAATACACCAAATATAACACAAATTCAGCATGTTTCGTCAATTGCAGCACATTAAACTAGTCAGCTCCTTGTCAATAAAGTTCAAGTTTAAATCTATTTCAGCAATAAAATTCCGACCAGTAATATCAGGTGAAGGTGAAATCAGTCTTCTCCATCAAAGCATTGACGTGTCAAAGAATTGTCTCAACTTTGACCAGATACCACATCCTCCTGTGTTCGTGACCTCAACATCCTCGTCGATCCTAAACTATTGTTGTTTGGGACACCGTGTTGCTCTTTACTCCGAAAATGCAGACCCGGTTCTCAACTCAATCAATGAGTGTACATCGATGCAACAAGTATTTGATATCTTTACAAGCCTTAGTGAAAATTCTACACTAAATGAAAAGCACAGTTGTCAGTCTCTTGTTACTTTGTGGGATATTCAGAAATTCATGTTTAAGCTCGGTCATCTCTTTCATCCGTCCGCTCTCTACATGAACCGTGAGCACTACATCGACATTCTTCGGGAACACCCAGTTCTTCTAAGTATTATTCAGCACGTTGTTGACAACTGTGAGATTCTTGCGGATAGGCCTCTAGCTGCCGCCTTGAACGTCCTGAGAAGTTTTGACTTTAGCTCTCGACATTCCCAATGTCAAAAAATAATTGAAGAGCTTCTTAAGCGAAAGCAAAGTCTAGAGCTTTCTGCGCTGAGACGGCTATGTGTTTCGATGCGGAATGACTTTCTTTATGATGTTTTAATATTGGCAGAGATGAGTCCAGTTTTGTATAGTCATATTGAAACAATGACAACCAACGAGGAAATACTCAATGTAACAATTGCTTTTGGCAGTTCCTTTCGCTGTTTGAATGATTCCGTCACAACAAAATTTCTGGAAAGGTTGAATGAAATTTGGCTTGACAAGTCAACTTTAAGCCAACTTGAAGCATATACTCTGTATAAAATTGTTAGAGTCCTTAATACCTGTCTTGCAATTAATGAGAACGGAAACGGTTTCAACAGTAGCGATGAAATCTGTAGCTTAGTTAACAATGAAAATGTGGATATAATTGGTAAAACAAAAACACTGAGTGCTTCATCACTTTTAAGAAACTATGCAAATCTTTTAGTACCACTAGTGCATGAACTGGACATCGTTCAGATGTACAAGTTTTTTTTACACCAATCAAAACCAGTGAAATTATTAGAAGCGATGTCAAACCAAGTTCTACAACTCGTCAACACTCTCAACACGAAGCCAACTCTCCATCAACTAACTTGCATTCAACCCAAGAATCTCGAGCAGAAAGCGAAAATTGGATTCTACCTCAATGATTTTATTGATAATTGCACATATTTTGACAGTGTTACACACATTATTCTTAGAATATTGTATAAGACAAATTTAGATCCTGTCTTATATGATAAATATTGGGGAAAAGTTCACCAGCTCATTTTGACTCTACGGGAAGAGAATGACATAAAAAACGACAAAGTAACCGTTTCAGAGGAATTTAGCTCCGATTTTAAAGAGGACTACGAAGGCGATAGCTTCGCAGATAACTGCGTCAAAATTGCAAATTCTAATTTATCGTCAGGAAAATACAAAATTGTCTCGCACACTTCTGATTACCTTAAATTCATTCGCCAAAAACCAGCCTATTCAAATCGTGAGCTTGAAAGAGTTATGGAAGAGGAAGTTCTCAAACTGATCAAACAAGCTGAAAATTACCAAATTCTTTTAAATCCTAGTGAGTATGCTAAGTGCTTATCTTTTTTGGCTTACATGAAGTATCCAGGTATACAGTTTACATGGAACGAAAATTACATCAAGAATTTTAGAGTAGAAGATTTACTCACTGTTGAAGACGCCCTACATCTAGGTTCTAATTGCAGTAGGAAATATTCGTATCCAATTACAAATGAGTTGAATAAAGAAGTCGCGAAATTTCTAACTTACGGCACTCTACATCCTTACGATTACTTAGCAATCGGTAAATTAAGTGTGGAATTTCAAAAGCAATCTAATTTGGATCCTAATTTTATCGAGAGTATGAAGCAGTTGGCTAGACTGCCTTGGGATGATTCAAAAGTTGCTGTAGAGCTCATGAAATTAGTTCTAAGGACGAACTACTATGATCCATTAATTCATGAAAGAGTGTCAAAGTTCATTTGTGAATTACCTGATGATACTCCAGTAGCTTGTGCAGAAAAGTTTGCCTGTGCTTGTTTTGTTTGTGCAAGTGAGAAATTGGAGGGGATAGCTGTGTCTGCCGAAATCATAAAAAGGTGGGCACTAGATTAATATTATACTGTCTCACAATTAGGTTTTTCAATATTTATAATGATACCGTGGTTTTGTATTGTGCTTTGTATTATTATAACCTATGTTTTTAATTTAGCCTGATAATTGGAATTCTGCACAAACTCCAACATATTATGTACACCATTTTAAAGCTCATTACAAATTAAGCCTCAAAATTGAAAAGTCTATACTCTAAAACGTCATTTTTCGTTTTTGCCGAAACAAATTCGAAGTTTTCGATTTTTCAAAAACCATCATATCAAGAGCTAAAATACTTCATTAAATAAATTCTACAACTCATCACCTTCAAAATGTTTATAACATGTGGCCATTTGCACTGAGTGCCTATGACATATTTTAAGTTTTTGCTTTCGCGTGATATTAAAATACCCCAATTTTCAATAAGTCACAAAATAAAATGACTTTTTACGGCTGCCATTACGTGATCGCTGCAATCACGAGACGGCTGCCCTGGGAAATATAAAACAAGGGGGCGAAGCGAAGCCCTTGTGTTTGAGTTTCTACTGACATATGGTCTGTGAGAAACCAAAATCAGCCATATCGATTTTTAGCTAAAAACAATATCAGCTATCTACAAAAATATTAAAATATATCTTTAGAGCATTTAAACAGAACATTCTGTACTTTTTAAACACATTTAAATAAAACATTTTGCACCTTTTCAAAAACATGGAATTAGAAATTTTTGCACCTTTTCAGAAACATGGAATCAGAACTTTTTCAAAAATATGAAAATAGAACATTTTATGTTTTTAAAAAACTCCTAATTAACATTTTACGGCATTTTTTCTATTTTGATGTTATGACATAGCTCATTTTGATTGTAGCTTAAATTGGAAATAGGTCATTTTGGTTCTTTACAGACAATGTGTAGTTTAAATTCCATTGCATTTGTCATCAGGTTTCAGGTTGTTTTGTAAGCTTTATTGTGACCATTTTATATCACATTATTACAGTAATAAAGACAAAATGCACCCATTGGCGCTGCTTCAATCAATGCTCAGCTTCTGCTACTATGGATGTCTGGATTTGGACCTTGTCGGTCATGTCTTTCATGTCGGATTCCTCGATTCAGTTGATGAGGAGATTAAATGCTTTCAGGATGTAAGTTTTATACTTTACTGCATAATGTGAATAAGAATAAACAACTCAATGTCAGTGTTAGTCATAATAATAATGTGAACATCTAAACAAAAAAATAATTAATTAATTTTATTGATGTAATAATGACTATTAATAGCCCATTACATTATTTTATGATTTGCAGGGTTCACCTAAGGCTATGAAAATTCGCCAAAATTTTATGGTGTTGAACAGGGCTGTGTGCATTGATAAGCCGGAAGCTAATGTACCTTGGTTTCATCAAAAGTTTTGTGAACAAGTATCCTTTGAGTGTAAGCAACTTACTAAACGTTTAAAGCGTTAACTTCATAAATAAATCTTTTCAGCCTACTTTCTAGAGTTAAACCTTTTCGCGAAAAAGTGTCATCTCCTGAAAGTAGGTGCATTATGCGCTTTGGATACATGAAGCATGGAAGTAAATAATTATTATTACTGTGTTTACTAACGTAAAGTAAAACTAAAACTAAATTTCTTTGTCATTTTTTACAGTTAATTTTAGAGATTCTTATCTGCATCAAGAAGTGGGCCAAGTTTTAAGTGAGCTTTTAGATGGGCAAATGTACGTTGCCAAAAATGTATATTCTCAGTATTTTTATTTAATGGGTAAGAACGAGCGACTTAATAATGGCTTCTGTGGTTAAACTTAACAATTTTCAATCAATGTTCTATGGTCAATCAATTGTCAATTTTGATGTGAATTTTTCAATAACTTTTTAGATTTTCTCCTACAATTCGACAAACTGGGCAACCCCTTGAAGCCCAGTGAAAATGGAGAGCCTCGTAAAGATGCAGCATCTAAAGTAGCAGTGCTTTTACTTCATCCACTAGATTTTACTACAAACATTAGAAGACTGAAAGGAGGCCACAAGATGAAAACAAGGCATTTAGAAAAGTTAGGTTATCGTGTGATTCACATTGATCAGGTGGCTTGGCAAAGTGTGGGTACGAGTGAAAGATTAGCCAACAATTATTATTTATATTTAGAGGCTTTAATTTTCAGCAAAGTCAAAAGTGTAGCCTTGTTAACTTAGATGTTATTTTCACATTTGGGAGGTTAATTTATGGCAGGAAACTATTTTCAGTTTCAGGGGAAGGCAGAAAACCTTAGCTCTCTACATATAAGTATGTATTATACCTGATTTTGTTCTTTTATAGATACGATTAATACTGTGCTGTGCTTGTATTTGATTTGTTGTGCTGTAATTTGAGGGAAGTTTAATATACTGTAGAACTTTGTACGGCGTATGCGTGTGCGTGGATACTACATACTATATTAGTATACATTGCTTTGTAAACTGATTGGATTAATTTGTTGAAGTAAAATTTAATTTTAAGTACCACTCAACACCTTAAATACATTTTAGTAGTACCAAATAAATTTAAATCTGAATACATATTATTTAATTATTGCATTGCTGATTGTGTTTAAACTTTATTTTAGTGTTTAATAATGTGCAGCTTCAGCAACGCTTACATTTTTAGCACATTTTTGTTCATCCACAGTTGATATAAAGGGCAGATTGTAATAAATCCGAGTCCCCTACTAAAGTATTGCTATGTCTTCAGTACGAGATTCCGAATTTCTCGACACCCTTTTCTTTCTTCACCACATCTTCGACGAATATAAATGAAGCTGAGCCATACCCGGCAAGGGTCTATATCGCGCTGTATCGGCAGACCCCTCTGGAAATTTTTCGCGCAATGGTAAATTCTAGACCCCCCCCCCAAATTGGAAGGTCCACAATGTTAAAGGGATAGGTCTACTTTTTTTAGACCCCCCTGGGAAGATTCAAGGTTGCCGGGTATGAGCTGAGCTTCTTAAGTACAAAGGACTGACGGAATGAAAGAGTCAGATTTCAAAGAGACCCATTTCAACAAATCAGGTTATTTTTCAATAGCACAGATCCAAAGTAACTCGAGTTCAACATTGCAATTTATAAATCCGTGAGGTCTAATCTAGTCTAGGAATTCCCAAACTTGACCCGCATACGGATGTTTGCTATTTTTTAAAAATTTAAAACAAAATTTAAAATGCCTCGAAATTAAAAAACTTATTTTTCTTATGGCATTTAACATGGCAATTTTTGAAAAACACGGGTCACAAAAATGGATTTTTTTAAATTTTCCCAAAAAATGAGAATATAGTTTTTTAACACTATTTCGTTTCCAACATGCTTAAACATGCTTGATATTACTCTGACTGCAAACGGTACTATCTACAGTTCATTTGAATCATTTTTAGTTTTGAAATTAACGCAATTTTTTTTACGTTCCTAATGAACAGTATCTCCAAAAATCGATCTGCACGCTTAGACAAAATCTCAATTCAACTCTGGTAAAGATATGTCAACTGTATTTAACATAAATACAACCGATTTGCCTGTTAATTTCAAAATTTTGGAGCGTTGGAAAACTGGTATGCCTATCTAATATGAGCTTTCATTAGAAAGCGTTTTTACAGGACTCAACAGCTGGCGTCGTTAGAAAAACTCAAGCTTGACGCCGTTAAGAATTTATTCTGCGTCTGAAGGACTATTGTGTGCACTCTACGAGGACCTATTTCTCGTATGTTCCATATTTTATTATTTTATGAGCGGGGTTGCTCAAACACAGCATACGTCCCCTTAAATTATTTTTCGCAAAATCGGCGAAATGGGATGTATCCACCTAAAAAATGTTTTCTGATTTAAATTTGGTTGTTGAGTGTATTCGTAGATGGCAGAAGACAATTTAGTGCGTGAATGTTTTTTGTGCAAGAAAAAGTTAAAAATGTTTGGTTTGATTCAAAGCGATTAAAATTTCGTGTCACGGACTTTTGACTCCATGTTAAGTTATTGATTTTTTGGCAAAACGGGATAAGTCCACAAATTAAAAATTTTGAAAATTTGTAAAACATTCAAAATTCCACGTAGGGTTGTGAAACTACTTGTAATAACGCTTCATGAGGTACAGTACCTGTGGAAAAAAATTGAGTTGAAAAAACAAAATCAGTCACAATTTATTCATTATTTCTTGTTCGTGTAAAATTTTATTCGATGGACTTATCCCGCTTTTCCAAAAAACTCTTCACTGTTCATTGAGCAATAACAATAAAAGTCGGATTTGAACTCGCGACCTCGGCCATAGGTAGCTTTCTCTTTAACAACTGGGCTGAGACTGAGACAACACATTTAATAATATATTGTGAGCGCAAATAGTATTTTCCCTGACCGTTAATATTTGTGCAAAAATTTGTATCACATGTAATGTTAAAAGTAACGTCAAGTTCTGCTGCGCATGTACAAAAGTCCAATCCCAAACGCGAGAACAATACAACTAATTTGGATTACAATTACAGTTGTATAAATGCTTTAACAGATTTACCCAATATTTTAAGGGCGCGTATGCTGTTTTTTGCGACAATAGAACGGGCATACAAAAAATAGATACGACTATGTAACATATTTTCCATATTGCTTGATGTCGTATCTAGGGACTTGGGAAGCAAAATTCCAAAAATAATTTTTAGTTTGGTCACTAACTGAAATTAAAAATCGTCAAAATTAACAAGCTTAAGACAAGCTTAACAAAATTAAGATTAATTTTGTTATAACATCCAATAACTTGATCATTTGTTAACTATTATTATTGTAGTGTTACCAATGGAAGAATGGCTTTGCGCCAAATTGGTTTAAATAACACGTTAATAAAGTTCAATCAATCAATCAATCAATCAATCAATCAATCAATCAATCAAAATTAACAAGCGATTATATGGGGAGCGGAGATCCTCCCGTGTTTGGTGGTTAATTGCAGCTAAATGAAAATGAAAATACCAAATATCTCTTCTGGAGTCCCTACGCAAATGTATGAACTACTCAAAAATTTGAAAATATTTGATGTAGGTTTCACCAAAATTTCGATCTATTGTCTCGAAATTTTGTCCCTATGTTGGTAATGAGGCACTTGCAAAACCCTATTCTCACGGGCTGCAGCGGGGCACCGGCAGAAAAATTCGGAGTAGCAGCAATTCATGAAATGGCGTCAAACTACGTCATTTAAATTTGCTGTCTTTGTATTGCCCCTTTCACGGCTGCCAGTCATTGAGTCAGTGTGAGTAAAATCCCTCCAACCAGCAATCGAAATTTAACAAATTAGATCCAATATTACGTATTCGGAAATTCGAAGATTGAATATAAATTTTATAATGAAAAATTTGTACTAAATACTTTATTCCTTATTACCAAGAAATACTAAACGTTGACGCCGTTCAGAATTTATACCACGCCTGGGAGGAATTGAAACTCACCTTACGATGGTTTATTTCTCGCAGGTTGCATATTTTATTATTTTTTGAGCGGGGTTGCTTAAGCACAGCATACGTCCCCTTAACTTATTTTCTGTAATAAGTAGTCTACAGAAAATCTAGTGAAGTTTTTTCTTGGTAACATGCAGCTCTGCTACATGAAGGTAAATGATTTTTCCCACCTCCAAAATTTCAAAAATTACATATAAACCTGTCAACGTTAACACCTAAACCTGTTAGCGCAATCTTACAAGAACTACAAGATACAAAAGAGATCTTTCCTAAAAGAAAGTAGGAGTAGGTAGCATGTGGCGAGGCGAAACGAAACCGAAGAATAGTTAGAGAGTTTACAGTGCTTCAACTATAGCAAGTATCATTGAATAGTAACTTCGTACAACTACAGGAGTTCTGCTTCACTTTTTGCTTATAGGTAAACTTACCACTGAAAAATCGAAAAAAATCTATGCGTTTCGTAAAGCCGCGAAGATAAAATTCAACAACGTGATCAATTCAATGAGGTTAAATTTAATTCTTGATCTTTAATCTTTATCCTTAAAAACTTATACGAATTTATAGTTTCATGTCAAGCCAAATAACTTTTTATAGATAATAAAATATTACTAAGTACAAAGGTACCTCGAAATAATGTTCACAATTATTTGACATAAATATTCGTACTACATCACATGTTACCAGTTATCGGAGAAGATTCAACACTTTATTCTTTCAATTTTACTTTCGCCGACAAAGTTATTTCATCAATATATTTTGGGATGTTGCAATGTTGCATCATCATTCTTTGACGGGCATCTCGTCGTACTAACAAGTGATAGCACACAGATAGCTGGCTGTCAAATCATTCTTGACTTTTTGATTTAAATAAGTGACATTTTTAAATGACCTCTGTGTCATGAATTTTAAATATTCTAACCTCTCTATGGTGCTGCACGCGCTTTACAACTTGTGACTTGCCTCCAGCTTAAACAGTTATTTTGAGTGTACTACATCGTTCAGTAATCCGTAAGTAACTTTGAATTTTGTTACCCAGTCAGCGGACATACTATTAATAAACACCCCTTGGAGGTAGATTAACTTCCCTACAAAAGATATTAATTAACTCCCTGTGGAGGTACATATATATCCTCGGGGATTATATTTACATCCCAGGAGTGCAGAGGAGTTAATCAACACCCCAGGTAGGTAAATAAACTACCTTCATCGCGCCTGCGCGGGTTCAAATCGCTGCGCGATTTAGGGATCATCTTCACCGACCGCAATTTTCATGATTTGTGAGAGTGAAAACTATTTTCTATCTTTTGTAGATGCGTTTTTGAGATCGTAGATGCGTCTTGTGAGTAATTGAATTTTAATTTTTTTTTAACTTTTACCTGAAAGTATAATTTTAGATCTACATGAGTTATAGACAGTCATGCAGTTTTCCAGTCATGAGCTTGCCGAAGTTATGGGAAGGAGTGATTTAGATAGTGAAGAAAAGAACAGTGAAAAGGAAAATGACGACGATAAATCTATTCAGATTTCGGCACATTCCGAAGGTGAAAACCTTGTCGAGCTACTCACCTCTTCATCTCAGACTGGGTAACCAATATTACAAGTTACACGCATTATGCATAATATGATTTGTGGTATGTCGGCTTGAAATCAATAATTCGTGATTCGTATTTGTTGATGAAAATATAAAACAAATGTGATAGTTTGAATTGTTCATGACTGGATCCAGTCACTTTATCACACGACGAACTTTCGTGTCCAAGTTGTCCGCATTCCCAGCAGCTGTAATCAAGCTCATCAGACTTTTTCTCCTGCATTTACACGTTTACTCACTGAAAAAACTGAATTTTATATTTATTTTTGAGACAATTTCAAAATAGACACCTCTGAAATTGACGTACCTGTGTCGTATATTAGATTTCGAGTCGGGGAATGTCAAATCTAAATGTTTTGAAATCCGCGCTCGTCGAATCCATGTGTTGTCAAAGGGGTGTAAATATATATCCCAGAGACGTAAATATATCACTCGGGGGTCTAGATTAACTCCTCCCCCGGGATGTAAATCTACCTCCTAGAGGTGTTTATTAATAGTATGTCCGCTGACTGTTACCTGCTAATAACATTATTTTCTATTTGACATGCAATTACCGATGTAAAAATAGTGCTAGTGCTTAAGTAATCGTTGATTGATGGGGTAACGTTAAGCATCATTTCTGCTCGTATCAATTTTAATGTTTACTTACTTGGTCAGTCATCAGTTTCCTTCGGAAATCCCAGGGTGATTAGGTCTTAATAATTAATATTGACGATAATTTATAATAGAATTCTACCTGTGATATTAACACTATATACCTACCTACATATATATGAATTCTAATTTTGTCATTTGTAAATCTTTTTGTATTCGTTTGGTGGGCTGGGTTTAGATGGTGGATGGATACATTAAATTAAATTCAACCAAGTGCAATCCAAATTCAGTATGTTCCTCCGTCGAATGCAGCATTTTAAACTTGTCAGGTTTTTTTCGCTAAAATCTAAATCTACATCAGCTATGAAATTCCTACGAGTAAGATCAAATAAAATCAGCCAGTTCCGTCGAAACATTGCCATGTCAAAAAATAGTCTAAACTTTGATCAGATGCACCATCCTCCGGACCACCCCGAGTTGGCCACATCAACAGCGATCCTAAATAGACGTTCAGGACTCCGTGTTGATCTCTACTCTGAAAATCCAGACCCGGTTCTCCACTCAATCTATGAGTGTACTTCGATGCAACAAGTATTTGATATCTTTACAAGCCTTAGTGGAAATTCTACACTAAATGAAAAGCACAGTTGTCAGTCTCTTGTTACTTTGTGGGATATTCAGAAATTCATGTTTAAGCTCGGTCATCTCTTTGACCCATCCGCTCCCTACATGAACCGTGAGCACTACATAAAAATTCTTCGGGAACATCCAGTTCTTCAAAGCATAATTGAGCACGTTGTTGACAACTGTGAAATTCTTGCGGATGAGCCTCTAGCTGCCGCCTTGCACGTCCTGAGAAGGCTCAACTTTGCCCCTCGACATTCCAACTGTCAAAAAATAATTGAAGTACTGCTCAAGCGAAAGCAAAGTCTAGAACTTTCTGCTCTGAGTCGACTGTGTGTTTCGATGCGGAATGAACCTCTTTACGGTTTTCTCATAATTGCAGAGCTTAGTCCAATTTTGTACAGTAATGTTCAAACGATGACGACCAACAAAGAAATACGAAGTGTCTCAATTGCTCTTCGCAGCTCTTTTCGCTGTTTGAATGATTCCATCATAAGGAAATATCGGGAAAGGTTGAGTGAAATTTGGCTTGACAAGTCAATTTCTAGTCAACTTGAAACCATTACTCTATGTAAAATTATTATGCTTCTTTATGACTGTCTTGTGATAAATGAAAATGGAAATAATCTCAACCGCAGCAATGAAACCACCTTAGTTAATACTTGTGATGAGGATAAGGTTATTGAAGCAAAAACAACGCTAAGTGCTTCATCACTTTTAAGAAATTACGCGAATCTTTTGGTACCTCGAGTGCATGAAATGGATGAAATGGACATAGTTACCATGTACAAGTTTATTCAGCATCAACCAGAACCAGTTCAGTTAGCCGAAGCGATGTCAAACCGTGTTTTACAACTCGTTGAAACGAATCCTACTTTGGACCTTTTAACTTGTGTTCAACCCAAAAATCACGAGCAGAAAGTAAAACTTGGATCTTACCTCAATGATTTTATTGATAATTGCACATATTTCGACAAAGTTTCACACATTGTTCTTCGAATATTATTTAAATTGAATTTCGATCGTATTTTATTTGATAAATATTGGGAGAAAGTTCATCAGCTTATTTTGACTGGACGGGAAGAGGATGACATCGAAATGGACAAAGTAGCCACTGCAGAGGAATTTAGCTCCGATTGTCAAGAAAGCTACGATAGCTTCGAAGATAATTCTGATGAAATTGAAAGTATGGATTTTGCGTCAGGAAAGCTCAAAATTATCTCGTACAGTCACGATTACTTAAAATTCATTCATCGACATAACCGAGCCTATTCATATCGTGTGCTTGAGAGAGTTATAGAAGAGGAAGTTCTCAAACTGTTCAAAAACGTTGAAAATTACCAAATTGTTTTAAATCCTAGTTTGTACGCCAAGTGCTTATCTTTTTTAGTTTACATGAAGTATCCAGGTATAGAGTATCGATGGAGTGAAAGTTACATCCATAATTTTAGAATAAAAGACTTACTCAATGTTCAAAAAGCACTGAACCTTAATCCGAAAAGGAGAGATTCGTATTCAATTACAAATGAGATAAATAAACAAGCTGCGAAATTTCTAACTTACGGCACTCTACATCCTTATGATTATATAGGAATAGCTAAATTAGGTGTGGAATTTCAAAGACATTTTAATTCTAGTCCTAATTTTATCGAGAGTATGAAGCAGTTGACTTTGCTGCCTTGGGATGATTCAAGATTAGCAAGAGAACTCATTACTTTAGTTCTGAGTACAAACTACTATGATCCATTGATTTTTGAGCGAGTGTCAAAGTTCATTTGTGATTTTCCGGATGATACTCCAATGGCATGTGCGGAAAAGTTTGTCCACGCGTGTTTTGTTTGTGCTAGTGAGGAGTTTGAGGGGATAGCTGTGTCTGCCAAAATTATAAAAAGGTACATACCGCATAATACTATAAATAGTAGATAGACTTACAACTAAAGTCGACATGCACTTAAATATTTATATTTGTTTATTTAATTCTCTTGCAGTATGTATTTATTTTTATTTTTCATCTGGTCATTTTCAATTGCTCGTTTTTATTGTAAACTTTTAATTTTTTACAAAAATTTTACAGTAAGAAAGATAAAATGTATCCGTTGATGTTACTTCAATCAATGATCAGCTTCTGCTACTATGGATGTCTAGATTTGGAACTTGTCGATCATGTCTTTGATGTCGGATTCCTCGATTTAGTTGATGAGCAGATTAAAACCTATCATGCTGTAATTTTTTCTCGTTTTAATGCAGAATGTCAAGATATGATTAAATCATACCATTTTTGTGTGAAATTTTGAAATATACAATTAACTAATTATTTATTGTAGTGCTTAAAAATTAAAACATCTTAGTCATTTTTATTTAATTTTATTATACAGTATACATCTCAACCTATGAAAATTCGCCAAACTTTTATGGAGTTGAACAGGGCTGTGTGTATTGATAAGCCGGAAGCTAATGTACCTTGGTTTCATCAAAAGTTTTGTGAACAAGTAGCTTCTGTTTGTAAGCAATTTACTATGCACATATACAAGTTAAAGTTAAAGAGATGGTTTTAACGGGCTGGCAAAAATGGCATTTAAGCCGATTGTAACCGGCTATTATTTTGGGCAATGACTGGCAAAAATCGCCAAAATGTTCGAATTGAATTTAGCAATAATAATATTTATAATTATGTGACGTGTGTGACACATTCGGATGACTAGGACCTTCATTCAAGAAATATTGTTTTTTTGATTTTTGTTTTATTTTTCAAATTACAATTCCTAGATTCGCTGAATTATTTAGGTTAAAAATGTTGTAAACTACAATGTAGTTTAGATTATTTATGACGTGGATGTGTTTACATCTTATCTGCTGTATCTATTTGACCATTAATGACATTTAAACCGGTATTTATTAGCCATTTGAGCCGGCTGGTTAGATTTTGTGATTTTTTCTGTCCGTGCTTTGGAAGCATGACAGTAAATAATAAAATAATTTATAAATATTAACTTGAAGTAAAAATAATCATGTTCTTTTGTTTTTCTGAACAGCTGACTTTAGAGATACTACTTATCTACATCATGAAGTGGATCAAGTTTTAAGTGAACTTTCAGATGGGCAAATGTACGTTGCCAAAAATGTACATTCTCCGTATTTTTATTTAATGGGTAAGAATGAGCGACTAAATGGCTTGTGTAATATCAAAATTAATTTAATTTTGTAATTTGAATTTGTCAATAACTTTTTCTTAGATTTTCTCCTACAATTCGACAAAGGAGGCAACCCTTTGAAGCCTAATGGAAATGGGGAACCTCGCAAAGATGCAGTTTCTAAAGTAGCAGTGCTGTTACATAATCCACTAGATTTTACTACAAACATTAGAAGACTGAAAGGAGGCCACAAGATGAAAGCAAGGCATTTAGAAATGTTAGGTTACCGTGTGGTTGATATTGATCCAGTAGTTTGGAATAGTATGGGTATGAGTGAAAGATTAGCAAAAAATGATTATTTAGAAGCATCGATTTTCAGCAAAGCGTAGACTTTTTCAGTTAAGATTTTGATTTTTTTTTTATATTTTAGAAATTATTAAGAAAAATATTTAAAAGTGTAGATGCAGAAACAATAAGCCATTAAAACAATCAAGTTGCCGGTTGGTATTATTTAGTATTTATATATTTACTCAAATTCAGCATTTATTTAGAACAGTAAGTACTTACAAGAATCAGGCATATACTTTTTAACTTTAAATATATTCTCATATTTGCAGCTGCTGCTCCTTACTAGAAATGTAATATTTAAAACAACTATAATCTATTATTACCTAGTACAATTTTTTTTAAATTTAACGTATAAAAACTGTAGAATGAACGAAACAAAAGTAAATTCTCAATTCATAATACCTAATTTTATTTTCTGCATTTAAATTCAGTCTAATTTTGTGATTTAATATTTAATTTAAGATGTATTGTTCGTTTGCTTCATAATAAAATAATTATTTGTGTTCCTTTGCACTATGAAAACACGATGATGTAATCCCACACTAATCGTAGTCCAGTTCGTAGTAACACTGAAGAGTTAAAACGAATCTTGAAGCCTAGAATATTTTTGAAAACTTAAAATAATAAAAATATTATAAAGTGCAGAAAATGTACCTGCAGACATTGTAAAAAAATCGTTGAACAATATTTACAACAAAAGTGAAGTGAATTTTAAAAATATTTAGATAATCTCGCTCATTTGTAATAATAAACTGAATAAAAGTCATTGTATCAAATCTAAAGTAGACACGAAACGAAACTAATACATAAACTATTATAACATTGTTCTCAAAGAGAAAACTGCAATACAATTCAACAATCTATTACCTATTAACTTATTACTATTAAGTACACATCATTTGCTTCCCCAAAAGGGAAACAATAAAATTATATACAGGTGTACTACGTAAGTTAGGCTAAAAGTAGGTACCATTAATTACTAATTATACAATATTATGTAATTTATAAAATCGTATAAAAATCTATTTCGTAAAGGGATAGTTGTAAATGCAATGTAAGTAGCACATTTCGATAATTTCGAAAGGTATGAATTATTGACACACTTTCCATTTATTTCAACCGCATAGGTACTTAGCGTCTAAAATCAAAATCGACTTTGAGCCGCGTACTGGCAATATTATTCTTACTCTATAAAACACTTCAATAGATAGCTGTGATTATTAATTTTTTTCGAACTGGTACGTACTCCGTATCCGTACCGTGCACACACATAATAAAATCAAAAGTAATAATAATTAATAATAATCGAAACTCAATGTAAACGTGATTTAAATATGTACAAGAATGTTAACTTAAGGTCAAGTACCAACAATACGGAAGAGTTGTGGCATTCCCTTCAAAACTTTCAACTTTGAACCATACTGTTTTTTAAGCAACTTTATCGTTATCGACAACACGTACTACCTGCACTTCTGCGGACAGAATTTCGGGTTCTATAATAGACGTTTCATTACAAACACAAATCTGACCGGCGAGACAATCTTGGATCGTAATATTGGAGATTTCAAATCCGCAGTTGGCCAAGAGGGCAGATTGTAATAAATCCGAGTCCCCTACGACAGTAGCTATGTCTTCAGTACGGGATAGAATAATGATTCCGAATTTCTGACAATTTTGAATTACTAATGAATTTATCTTCAAAACAGCACCGGGATTCGTCTCGATTCCCATGCGGCATCCAAAGATCTTGGACGAATTTAAATGGAGCTGTGCTTCTTCTCGGATAATTAAGCCTGTAACGAAGTTATTTATTTGACAATTTTCAAGGGAGACAATACCTTGCTCGAGTGCTTTGATTCCACTAGTTTCTATTTCTTCGCATCTAAAAAAAATACCCAAACGAATAATCACAAATCGCAATAGACCTAATGACAAATACATGTACTATGTACTAAGTTATTTTTAAGAAAAGTATCACAACAGCACGCACAACAAAATAAATTGGCACACTGCATTGCAATTAAAGTAAAATTTTTACTATATTACCACATTATAATAACTAATAAGTAATATTACTAATAAAAACAAAAGTAAAACTTAAGCATACCCAATTCCGCCATCCCCAACAAATCCTTCTACGATAACATTCTTCAAAACCAAAGAGCCACGCAGTGTGAGAAAAGTTATTGAAGATGCTGCCTCATTCATCATGGAAATATTAGTAGACTGGTCGTGAAGCTCCTCATCTTCCTCACCTGGTCCTGTAATTGGTGGAATCCATTTTTGAGTGACCCGAATAAAAACATTTTCTACCGTAACAGAATTTTCTGAGTTCGCAACAAGCCAAACATCACCCGCATCTTTTGGTTCGATTATGACTCTTTCGTCATCCTTGCCACTTGGAATTCCTAATCAAAATTACAAAAACAAGTTCTTTTTTAGATAACACTACTAACAATGCTCTTTGATTCAGCTGAATACTGAAATCTAAAAGAATAAAGACATACATACACAATTAGTGTTAGTGATTATAAAGCTCACCAATGATTGATCCACCTTCCTCTAGAAAACCCAACCCAGATATTTTGTGAACCCCTGGTTTAACAAAAATCGTCGCCTTGGATTGGCAGCGATCCAATGCTTCTTGTAAACTTTGAATAATCCTGAAAATTCAAACGTTAAATTAGTTAAATGTTAAATCGCACCATCATTTACGTAGATACATCACACTACTTGGTGAATGTGGGTAGGTATGTACATTTAACTGATCCTAATTTTGTTCGTACACTTTACAAAATCAAAAGGTTCAAAATTTACTTAATCTTTTCGTCCGATCCCATTCTAGACTCAATAAAATCCAAATCTGCCTTTAGGTCCTTGACAGAAGAACTCTGGGTAGTTATCAAAATGTAATTTTCTGTGACTAGTCCAGATGTGCGATTTTGCTTGAGATGAAGCTTATTTAACATATTTCTGCAATCAAATCAGAAATATTCAACTTCATTGTAAACCATAAGACCATTACCGAAATCAAATTATTGCTTTTAATAGTTAAGAGTACTTATGCAATGGTATACTTCAAAATAAATAATATATTTGCCACCCCGCGGCTTGTCAAAAACTAAGGTTTCAAAGATAAATAAAATGAAATATAGCTAAAAAAATGTGTACCGCCACAAAGGACTCTCAAGCATCTGAAGCCTTGACTTTATTTCTTCCTGACGCATATGAACCGGAAGCATTTCCGCTACAACATCCTCCTCAATAGCATCTTCATCTGCATCCGCAAATCCAAGACGTTCTTCCAATTTGTCGATTTTGTCTTGATTTAACTTTGCTTCACGGATCAAATCCCGGATTTCAGTCGACATAGTTTCCGAAATGGCCCCAGATTGAAGATCATAATAAAATTGAATTCGAGATTCTAAATGAAGCTCACACCAACGATCCGCATTTTCAGAATCCCACGGAAATAACAGGTGATTTAAGAAGAAACTATCGAATATAAAACCAAACAATTTATTATATTGCAAAAAGTCAGTAAAACTACTACTACTATATACTGGTTGGGTAATCGAGATAACAGAAGAGTGAAAACCATCAATTTATTAAGGTATTACAATTTAATTTAGCAACGATTTGCATGAATAATAAGTTCAAATATTAATGAGCAGTACAGTCGTACAATAGTGGTTAAAATCAAAATCAAGAACTAACCGATAGTTGTCAATACATTTGGAAGTAACTTTCATCGATAAGCATGCATTCTCCTGTACGGCCAATGGATACAGTTCACACAGGGCAACAAATGCAGTCGTTTCGTCCTCATATTTGACCCGCGCAGTAAGAGAGGCACAGTTAACCTGGGTCACTTCAACCGTATCGAATTGCTTGCTTTTCTCTGTGGTAGAGCTCAACGTGTTAGTTACCGTTGTACCTTTATTCTTCAGAGCTTTGCTGCTATTTCCCTTAGGCTTCCAAAGTGCTTTCCATCCCATGGGCTCAACGTACGTTTCAAAATATAGAGTCCAAAAATTTGATAAGCTTAAGCCGCCTTGGCCGAAGTTTTCGAAGGCATCATTGAGTTCCATGAGACGTTTTTGAAGTGACATGTTAAATGTTATGACTCCATCAGAATCTTGAAGTAAAGTTGCCTCACTAGATCCAACTGATTCTTCAAGTTCGTCGAGGATATCCTCAATTTCTAAGTCACGGTTACAATGACCCCGGTGACTATGGAGGGGGTAGGGCACTGATTCATAATGGATTTCTTCAAAAGAACCTCCCAACACCATAGAGCCAGAACTGCTACTACTATCGTTATCGTCGTTTTCCATTTTATCCTCATTTTCTGTTTCCTCATTTTCTAAAATTCCGCAGTCACAAACAAATTAGTAATTAATTGCAAGGATATATACCGATATTTAAAATACTATTTAACCACCGACATAATTTAAAGTTGATGTTTATTCTGACGAGCATCACGCACCAACGTATCCTCACGGATTTTCCCGCCGTATTTTTTTTTGAAAAGAGCATCCAAAATAACTTTGATTTGCTCAACAACATGGTGCGCTTCGTGAGTTTTTTCGATAAAATTATTTTTCGAAAAAACGAAAAAGGCCTTAAATTGTATGTGTAATGGTTTTTTCATCCACATTATTTAATTTTAGTCAAAATTTTGAAACTTTTGGTTGAAATTTTTGTGCAAAAAATCATTTCAAAGTGTAAGAAATACAAAAAAAATTAAATTTTGAAAATTTTGAAAATTTCGTTTTTTTCAAATTTTTTGTTGATACTATAGTAACGAGCTCTAAAATTTATGAAAAAACGATTTTTTTAAAATTTTCAGAATTTAATTTTTTTTTGTATTTCTTACACTTTGAAATGATTGTTTGCACAAAAATTTCAACCAAAAAGTTTCAAAATTTTGACTTAAATTAAATGATGTGGATGAAAAAACCATTACATATACAATTTAAGGCCTTTTTCGTTTTTTCGAAAAATAATTTTATCGAAAAAAACTCACGAAGCGCACCCTGTTGTTAAGCAAATCTAAGTTATTTTGGATGCTCTTTTCAAAAAAAAATACGGCGGGAAAATCCGTGAGGATACGTTGGTGCGTGTTGCTCGTGAGATCATACCCCCAACCTCACATACGTAGATAGGTACATTATTAAAGCACTGCAACTATTTCATACATTCATGCATATAACAAAAATACCTTTAATCGCTTCTAGTTTAGAACTAGACCCCCCACTAATTAAAACAGTGTCATCGTCCTCCTCCTCCTCTTCAACTTTTGTATCCTCTTCATCAGCTTTTTCTGTAGCTGCTACTGGGCTGGAACTAGCAAGTGGCTTCGTTTCATATTTAATATTTTCGTCAATCTTATGAACTACATTTTCCTTATCCACGTCCATTTTAGTATCCCCTTCCTCGTCAATATTTCCTTTGGTATTCGTATTTTGATTTTCAGATACGCCTGATAGCTTATTCTGATTTTCTTGGATTAGTGAAGACATGGTTGTATATAAGGCTTGACAGGCAAAGGGGGAAGCAAGTTGGTGATTGATAACAATATTAGGTAAATTCTTAAGATCTGAAAATTGATAAAGATACAGAATAATAAGGGTTGCAACTACATTTGCCGCGCCCCCCAATAATATCAGTATGTAATGTAGAAATTCACTTCAAAAACACATTCAAACTATCACTTGTAGAGTACGACGAGATGCCCGTCAAGCAATAACCACTCTTCATAGTACTTTAACGATAACATTTAAGTAATTGCTCACAACGTTCAACGTTCAAAACGCAAACTTTGAATTTTGAATTTCACTTGATGTAAATCCTAACGGACAAACTAGTCGTTATAATTGTATACCATGCACCTACTCTACATGCAACAGTATCGAGTATCGAGGTATATAATATATAACACTGTCTGCCTATGATCATGATTGCAATTAAACTAAACTGAAATTGTGACACCTCACGCAACGATTGTCAAAGTGACAGTGGTTGAATTGGACGTACCAGTATGTACCAGTATTAAGAGATTATTTGCCGTTGAAGTAAATGCAAATAGTTGAACAAATTATTACAAACTATTTTAAAATGATTGTTAAATTGTTGTTGTTACTTACCAGAATTAAGTAGTGTGAATTGTGGATACTTGAGGTTGAGACTGGTGATGTAAGTAAGTAAATAGTGTACTATTTTTGCCGAAGAGAACTTCCAAATTAAACGAAAAAAAACTTTAGCCTTTGGGTTTAAAAGCAGGATGTGATGTGAGCGAGTGATCTTCATTCAAGTATAAAAGCATGTATCTGCATTCTCCATAAAGGAAAAGATAGCTAAAGATAAAAGGAACTAATAAAAGTACACTGAAGAATCTGTGGGTTTGGGTTTGGACGTTAAAACTTCCTGACAAGAGGCAGGCAGACAGTCACAGAGAAGTGTTAACCGCCTTCCTAGTATTTCCGTTGTGGATCTCTCGCGCCTTTTAAAGTAAAATCATCGAGTAATAAGATTCCCCATACATCTAACAATTTACATTTCACTTTCACTATCTCGGGTCTCGGCTGCTCGGCTTCGCCACTCGGCACCCGGCACGTTAATATAAATCTTCTAATTGCTTTAATTAATTGTTTTAGTAATTGTTGAATTTTATTTCAACAGTTTTAAAAATATAATTGTATAAATTAATTAAAAATTGAATTCAATATTAAATTAGTCCAACATGTAAATAGTTGTTTGACAAAACGGGATAAGTCCATTTTTTTCAAAAATTGGATTTTACTAATATTTGCGTTATGTGTACTATTCAAGTTGATAGTAGATACATACCTACGTTACGTTGCCGTGTTGAATATATAACAAAATGGTTAAAGTTAAAAACCCGAGTAAAATAACCAAAATTTCGTTGTTCGGCAAAACAGAATTTATTTCCCAGATAATATTGTCTTTGCAGATTGAATGAATTTTCCTTATTTTATGGTTCAAAAGAAAATCCACTCTATACTGATTTGAAGTTGCAACATAGTATTTAACGTACCTGCATGGCATAACTTATATAATTAATTACATATATGTAATGAATGCGCTCACTAATGCAACTCACTAATTAATGTAATCACAAAACGTCTGGTCAATTCAAAAACGGGTTTCAGCCGCTTGAAGTAGCATAAAATTGGTTGTGATTTTTCATACTTTAATTAGGTACTTTAATAAACTATGCGGTGTTTTGTAATGAGTGCTGTATGCATGCATCCGAAAATATTTTAATTCTCAGTTAATCAAACAGAAATAAATTGATAAAAGCTTTTATTTTCTGTAAGCTAATGGAATGATTGTGCGAATATTATAGGTACTACAATTAATTCTCGAATTATCAGCAAGTATAATGATTAGTTTAACAGTTTTCAAATGATAAAATTTAAAATCAATTTAGTAAATTCTAAAATCCAAACATCAAAATAAGAAGCTAAAACTACAAACTGTCACTTTTGGGCACATTAAATAATTTAGGAAGAATCTCGTCATAGATCTCGATCCCTCTGAGAAACACATGTTCATGGAGGAACTCGTCATGGTCATGGAGCAAGACGGGCGTGTTGTTCATGGGTGAGAAGCCCAATGCTGGAATCCCAATCTCACGTAAGTAACGAGAGTCCGTCGCAGCAGGGAAGATAAGTTTATTCAATTTAATCCCTCTGAAAGGGTTTTAATACCAAACATACAAAATTATTAACGTTTATTGCCCTTAGGTCATATGCCACAGTAAGGTCACGGTATATATTATATATATAGTATAATTGAACGTACAATCCATCAGTGGCTTCTTTCAAATTTCTCCACCAAGGATTAGAGTCCACAAGTTGAGTCGACTCGGCCACTTTATTTTTCTGAATAAAATCGTACGTTACTTCAGAGCCTGCTTCCCTGCACAAGTCATCCAGAAGCTTGGTCACATCCTCCAGTTTCCAGGAGGGCGTTATGCGGATGTCAAAGACGACTGAGAGCTCCGGCGGAACTACGTTTGCTTGCAGACCTCCCTTCAATGCAAATACATGAATTAACATGAGATAAATTCACAATTTTAGATTACATAAGGGGTCGTCCATAAATGATGTAATCGAAATATCCCTATATTTCTACCGAACCCAATCATCAACTTATAACCATTTCGAAATTGTTTAGCTTTAAACATGGGATGCCATTCATATCCAAGTGAATTCATTGATCCCACCCGTGACGTCCTTTATGGACGATCCCAGCTATTATTCACTAATTAACTCAAGTAATTACCTCGACCATGGTTAAGTTGATTGTAGTCACATCTCCAAGATCCAGTCCATTCACTTTCATCCGATCTTTCTCCACAGCCCGAAGTTCCAACATTTTATTCATGATTTTGTGAATTTTCTCAGCTGCCGTGTTCTCATGAAGGAGAGACCCGTGACCTGTTTGACCCTTCGCCGTGAACTTGACCTCTGTGTTTTTGTAGGAAAAACAGATCAATAAATTAAAATTAATTACAAATCACATACATAGGTAATTAGCTCATACTAGATTTAATAGTAAAAATTCCTACTATTGCCTCTTAACGGTTTTTAAAGCTAACCAAAAATTAGTAATATTATGTATGCAAATAGGTATAGGGTTTTAAAAATGTTTCTTACGCCAAATAACACGCTCCCCATAAAAGAGATGGAAAGACTCGTCAGGGCTGGCAATGCCTTCATCCATGCTGAAAGCCACGTTCAAATTCCGAAATTCGTCCATGTGGACAAATGGCTTCATTCCTTTGTGACCGCCGACTTCCTCGTCTGAAATTAATCAATTTTCGTGTAGAAAATATCCCATAAATTAAATCTTATTAAATTAATTCCCCATATTTTCTGTTCACATTAGTATCAAAAGTTCCAAATATTTCAAATTTGTAATCAAATAAAAATCAAAAATCAATAATAACTTTAGAGGTATTCCCTATATAAATATTGGTATATTCTAGTAGTGTGTGTCTTACCTGGAACAAAAGACACGTGAACAGTTCTTAGAGGAACAAATCCCTTGGCTTTAAGTTTCCTTATGGTCTCTAAATATTGAACACCCACACATTTCATATCTTGAGATCCCCTCGCAAAAATTTTCCCTTCTGCATCTTTGAAAGCAGAGAATGGGGAGTACGTCCATTTGCTCTGAAATGCAAAATCACAAATTAAAAAAATAATAAAATACGGAATAAATTGGGTTGACGCTAATTCAACTGATTGTTTGTGTGATCGATCGTAGTAAGTCAAAGTTTGAAACGTATTTAAAATTTCAAGTTAAGTTTAATCCAAAATTCAAATAGAAATTACGGGATCAACTGGAACCACATCAATATGAGAATTAAGCATGACAGACTTGAGTGTAGGATCCGTTCCTTTCCAAGTCAGCCAAAGGGCAAATGCTTTCGTCCCATCGAATTCTTTGATATTAAATTCTAAACCGATTTCCTCAGCTTGATTTTTTAGCCAAGCAATACAGCCGTCTGAAATAAATTCGAAAACAATATTACAAATTATAATTTATTAACGGTTGGATTGGTAGACTCTGAGTTTTAAAAATCTTCTTTGAGTAAAATTTAAATTCTTTAGCTATTAAAAATATATATACAATCAGATTATACTAATAATTGTTTTTTAGTCTAAAAATTAAAAAGGTACCATAATCAGGGTCAGGTTGAACAGATTCGAGTCTTAAGTATTCTCGAAAACGAGTCACTGCTGGGTGTTCTACTTCAGACGACATTTTTTCACAATTTTGAGAGCACTTGGCACTTTACTTTGGCACTGAAAATTTTGATTTTGCTTACGTCTTTAAATCTCTGCTGAGAATGAATCGTATTTATTGATGCAGTGAATCAGTGAATGTAAATGCATGCAGTCTACGTCTACACGGTCTCTGAAGCTACACGTATTGATACATTAATTGCGTCAACTGTAGTTTAGATTTAGATGGGTTCAAGTAGAGGGGTGGTATTTTTTCTTGTGTGATTGAAAATTGTGTATATGGGATCTATGGAAATTAATCAAAGCTGGAGTCTGGTGGCTGGAGTCTGGAGTGCAACTTCACATGGCATAATACGTATATCATACTAGATAATAGTAGTTTGATGTACCAGGCGCATCTTATCGGCCATCTGCTCGAGCTCGTGCATTGGAATACTGGAATCAATTTAATAAATTTATAATTATACCCATCCATGGTACGAATGTTACTGCATATTAAATAGGTATATCGAGAAGCAATGTGTAAGTGAACCTTCACAGCATTGAAATTTGACACATTTGACCTTGGACTTGAAAGTAATGTGATATGATACTGAAGAGCTTAGATTTTATAATCGTAATCTTTCCCTTCTTGTCTTGCTTGCTTGGCTAGTCAAAAAGTGATTGTGGCAACAAGGCAGTGCATTATTTTATGTAGCTTGAACTAATGAATTGTTTGGTGCATTTAAGCATATTATCGTCTATGAAGAACCAAAATGACCCATATCCATTTGTAGCTAAAAACAATATCCACTATGTATAAAAATATTGAAACATGTCTTGAAAGCATTTAAGTTTAAATAGAATATTTTGCAATTTTTTAAAACATGTAAATAGAACATTTTACACTTTTTAAAAACATGTAAATAGAACATTTTACACTTTTCAAAAATTGTAAATAAAAAATTTTATACGCATGTTTCTCATTTTGTTTTCACGACATATCTCATTTTGATTGTAGCTTAAATTGGATATGTGTCATTTTGGTTCTTCACAGACGATATCCAATATTCTAGTAATATGAGATGAAAATAAGGAGTAAAACTACTGCCTGGAATGGAATTCAATATTTATTTACTCGACTGAAGTTTGTAGTGAGAAAAGGATTTTAGCATTAGAATCAAGATGACAAAGTTGTATTAGTTTCTGCACGCTAATAAACTATACAGTTACAGTTATAAACGTATTGTCTGGATACAAAGTCGAGATAGCTGCTCAAGGTGTCCAAATAGTTTCATACCCATGCAATCAAATGGACGCGGCAGGGTTTGGACACCTTGCCCAGGTATCTCGACTTTGTATCCAGACAATACATATATAAATTACAAATTTCATACCAATTACAGTGTATATCTTCTAATACTACGGGGGGTCTCTATTAAAACGCGGGTCTCTAATACAACGCTTGGTTCGCTATGCTTTAACATTGCGCATATAGGTGGTTGGATGAAGTGGAACATTTTCAATACACGGCGGGTCTGTAATACAACGCGGGGCTCTAAAATAACGCGGGGGGTAAACCTTTGATTAATTTTGTATGCTCCTCACAAAACTCATATATTGACTTGTTCTCAGTAATTTAATAATGTGGTAGGTTTGGTTAGGCAAAGTAGTGGAAAAAAAGTGTAGGTGACGGGAAATAATTTGTGTGAAAATAAATTGAAAACAAAAAATAATAACTCGGAAATTGGATATTTTTATTTGGCGAAACATAGCACACCGCACCGAAACTATAGATTGCGACAGTAAAAATACATTGTTCAGTATCACATGTCGTGTTCTGTCAGCGTTTTAAATCACAACTAAACTTTTTTGGGCCTAGCAAAAGGGAAGGTCCATGAGAAGTAGGTACAACATTGATGACATTATTCCCTTTCACTTTAGCCCTGCTTGACTCTAAATTACTTTTGGTTTTTGATCCCCATAATTTTGAAAATGAACTTTTTTTCATGACTGTAGAGTTTGCTCTTGTATTTGTTTTTGTAGCAAGTAATAATTTATTACTATCTTTTGAAATAGTATTTGTATTCGTAATAAGTGCGTTTTGGTTTTCAGCTTCCGTTTTTAAATTGACTTTAGCTGGATCAGGAGAATTATACGATGTAGGCATCGGCATCGGCTTCAAATGTCTCTTTACTGGAATTTGTCTTAGATGGTTTTCCTTTTTTTGTTGGGTAATATTTGGCAATTTGGTGACTGTAGCAACCATTGTATCTGGTTTAACTGTTTTGACTGGTATGAAACTTTGTCTCATTTTTGCACCAACTTTTGCTATTTGAGTGCTAATGAAGCTTGGTTTAGAGGATCCCGCCTCTTCCAGAGGTTTCGAAATTCGGGCATTTTTATCTTGTACATTATTAGACGAAGTCGCGTCATGTTGTGGTTGTTGTGGAGTACTGACTGGTGGTTGTAGTTTTGTAACTCCCAAAATTGGAACTGGAACTGGTAAGCGACTTTGGCGGGAAGAACATGCTGCAGAGGCAGACGCAGGGCGGAGCTCTATTGTTTTAACCGAAACTGAACAATTTTCTAATTTTTGCTTAAGTTTTCTTGGGTCGTCTAAACAAGCACTTTGGGGTCTCTGGTCAATTTTTGGTTTTTTAGTTTCAGTATTTCCAGCACCAGCACCCGTTGGGGCAGAAAGTTTTGGAAGTGTTTGAACCTTTTTTATTTGAACGGCTGAAGCCGTTTTAGGGGATTTTTGGCTTAGTACAGATACTTTGCTTTGGTTTTCAGTGATGGATTTATTTGACTTTGACTTGCTTGAGTTTATGGGCACTATGGAGACTGAGTTTTTTTGAAGCTTTTGTACCGAACTTTTCTTTTCTTCCTTTGTACTCATCTTGTTTTCAAAATTGGCACATATTTTAGACTTAGTTTTGATTGGGTTGTTAATTTCAATTTTACTTTGGCCATTGTTAGAACTAGAACCTGGGCGTGGGTGAGTACAACACTGCTGAGCATAATGGCTGCTTTTTACGAATTTAGGATGGTTTAAATTTTTGAGGTCGTTTTTATCCTTGGCTTTTCCATTTAAAATATCAAGGATGACTTGTGCTGCTGTTTTGTACTGCTTTAGAGAGTCCTCGTTCCCTTGATTTTCCTTGTATTTTTGAACCGTCTGCTCGAAGAAATTTGTAAATTCCTCTACAGTTGGGGTCCTTGGTCTGGGAATATTTTTACAGAGGAGCAAACTCTCCTGTTTTCTTCTACAGATTGGGCAGCCATTGTCGGGAACTATTGGGATCTTGATGTTGTACTTCCCTGAGTCTAAGGCACGCATGTCAAGGTTACCTTTGTGATTGTAGAATTTTGCAGCATCTTCGAAGTGTTGTGCATCTAGAAAGTCCAACGGCGACAAAGGACCTGGACCTGTTTTGAGAGCAGCTTCGGTGTCGGTGTCGGTTTGGTCAATCATTGTTGAATACATTTCTTGTGGCAGAAAATTATTATTGAAGGCATCTGCATCTGCACCTGCTGCATCGAAACTACTAAAATTCAAAACACATTTTGACGCTTCCGGATCTTTTTCGGGAAGTGTTTGCGTCAAAATTGTGGTGGATATTTTATCGAATTGAAGTGACTGAAAGTTTTGCGGTGAAGTGACAGATGGGCAGCTGTGTGGGGAAAAAACTTTATTTTGAGCCTCAACAACAAAATTGTTATTTAAATCTGGAGCCAATTCAATTTCATTATTTAATCCACCAATCTCGGTTTCGGCTGATTCAGCAGTTTCTGCTATTGAATTATTGAAAAAACTTCCGCGAATTTGAAGTTTTTGAAGTGAAATACTATTTTCCAAGTCTAATTCTGACCTATTAAGGGATTCAAATTCAAATGAGGTTTTTAGCTTTTCTGAAATTGGAGTGTCGGTTTCTTTAAGGAAGTTTGTTTTTGATTTTGAATTGTTTCCAGACACATTTAAAGCGTCGGCGTCATCGCTTAAATTTCCCTTTCTCACGTGATTTGTGTTTATGAGAAAGTTTGCTGCGCAGGAGCTTTTGCGCCGATTACTCATATTAGGACCAGGACCAGAAGGACTACTTGGAAATGTGGACCCTTCTTCTTCCAGAATATTTTCTCGCATTTCTAAAGAAGTATCCAGATCATGTATGTGCAGAATTATTCTTGGTTTTGAGCGGGACGTGGTGGGGGAGCGGGACGGACTAAAATTGCTATTGATGCTTTTCATTGAGTGTGAGGATGATGCGGATGCTACGCAGCTGTTGCTAATATTGTCTTCAAAACTTGTGGAATTTCCATTACAATCTGTAATGGTAGCTTGAGCATGGGCGGCGGCGGCGGCAAGTGCAACATTTCTTGCTGATAGTGATGGTATGACTGGTGCTTCACATATTACTGAAGAAACTAATGGCGTCCGATTATGAATTAGGAAATCTGATTTATCCGAATTTAAATATGGTGGTGGGATTTTGAATTTTGAATTTACATGATGATTTCCAGTTCTAGCGAAATCTGTTTGATTTTGAAATTTACCCTGAATTTCCATTTGAATATTCGTGGCATGAGTACCAGTAGCAGTACCACCAAGCTCAAGTATTGAATTGCTAGATGATGTTGCTGAGCACTCAAAAAATTCCTGGACTTCCGGTGAATCATTGTACATATCTGATTTCTGTTCCGGTATCGGTACCGGCACTGATACCGGTACCGGTTTTAGACTGGGTTTAGCTTTGGAAAAATTATTATTTTTTTCATTTTTACACAATAAATTTTGTTCCGAAAAAGAATTTTCTTGTTTGCAGCAGTCGAAACTTGTTTGGATTTTGTCCTCTGTATGAATTCCAACATCCGTGTTGTTAGTAGCATCCACAACTTTTATTTTGTGAGTGCTTTCATTATTTGGACTAAAAATGGATGTAAAAGAATTGCAAAAATCTTGACTGGGAGGCTTAAGTGCGGCTTGCGTTCCAATATTAGAATTTGATTTTGGTGGATCTAGTTCTGTAGGAATCGGAATCGGAATCGGATCTGATGACGCAGATACTACAGACGGCCTTTGTGTTTGGGTCCCGTAAGTTTTTTGAATGATCGGTTTCGGTTTCGGTTCCTGTTTCGGTATTGGTAGCTGAGAAATCTGCGGTTTAAATTCCACAACATCTTGAGCAGGATTTGTTCGTTCAACAGTAGCATCAGTGAGTAAAGAACTGGTACTGGTACTGGCAGTGGTGGTGAAGGTGGCTACAGCTTTTGTAATTTTTGGAGTTGGACCACCACACGAAACTTGTGGATGCCCCCCTGGTTCTGATTTCATTAAATTAGTTTTCATCGGCGAATTCAAGGATTGGGTTTGAGGTCCTGCTTGTCTTGACCCTGGCTCTGGCAGTGGAATAAAAATCCCTTTGACAGTCGTTTTCCCGTCCAGACTTATCGTGGAAGGGACAAAGAAATGAGCGGACTTCATACATTTGTCATCGAAGCGGGACATGAGAGCCATTGAGTAGTTGACGTAATTGTGGAGCCAACGGATGAAGCGTCGATGCGACGTGAGAAGAAAGTGAAGATCTTTTATAGAAATGTCTGATGAGGAAATTAGAGCATTGAAGCGGAAGTGCAAAATTCTCTTGGCTTTCTAAAATTAATAGGAAAAATGCATAATAAAATATACACTTGCTAATAATTTAGGTACCTACGTATATTATTATTATACTGACCTTAATAGAGTGCGCAATTTCTCGAATAAGCCCCTCCCTAGAAGCAACAGCAATCGCTAAGTATTCAACGCTCGCATTATTTTGATTTCTACTCCCGCCATAAAGGTGCGCATGCGCATCGGCAATTTTATGAGTACAACTACTTATCCTATTTTTTAGCGCTGCTTTAACTGCTTCTGGGCTTTTTGGTTCCACTACTGTGGAAAATAGATGCAATTTTGAATTTCTTGGCAGGCTTTTTGATCTGAACTGAAACTGATTTTCTACATCAACCTCTGAGCTTCTACTAATGCTTCCGGTATTGTATTTCGCAGAAGACTTGTCCCAAGGTTTAAGTTCTGTTTGAAAATTAACATTTTTGATTGTTTGTTGTGTTTTCGGTTTCCCGATGACTTTTGGCTTGATTTTGTTTTCGTTTTGATTGTGAGCGGCATCATTGCTACTTGGAACTTCAAACGTTCGTTCCCGCTCTATTTTCCTGTGGTAAATATTTAAATATGTTTTCCCTGGAGGAGCTGATTTTGTTCGAATTTGGTAAGTAGGGCGGCTAGATCTGGATGGTTTTGAAGATTGGGACGGCGACAGTGACAGTTGACCCGTCGAGGTCAGTTGAGGTCGTGCAAAGCCCTGTAAGTTCTTTTTTAAGGCGTTGATTTGGTTCATACGTTTGTTGCTACTCGTAAGAGCATTTTCTTTCTCGTTCATTAATCTGGTCACGTGGTTAAAGTTTGACTTGGGCTTTTGTTTTAAAGGTGTTTTTGCTTTCAATTTCAACTTAAATGAAGGTACAACCTGTGCTTGAAAATCTTGTCCAGGAATTAAATGTGAAATGTCCGCATCATCGAATGTACGAAAGGAGAAATAGTCTACATTTGGATTGTACACGTTTTTGGTTGAAGTGTTGTTGTTGTTATTTTCATCTGATGGGACATTCCATGGAGGTCCTTCGTTCGGCTTTAATTCCTCTAATTTTATGCTCTGTCTCGCTATGAGGAGTTTTGCATTTGATAAATCCTTACGGAGTGTTTCCACTTCCAGCTATGGTATATAAATTTACATTACAATTAGACAGTTTTGATTCTTGATCGACGATAATTATTTAATTGTAGGTGATTTTAATATATCGTCTGTGAAGAACCAAAATGACCCATATCCAATTTAAGCTACAATCATAATGAGATACGTCATACAAACAAAATGAGAGACAGGCGTCAAATGTTAATTAGGAGTTTCTAAAAAGTGTAAAATGCTCTTTTTACATGTTTTTGAAAATTGTAAAATGCTCTATCAACATAGTTTCTAAAAGGTGCAAAATATTCTAATTCCATAGTTTTGAAAAGGTGCAAAATGTTTTATTTACATGTTTTTGAAAAGGTGCAAAATGTTCTATTTACATGTTTTTGAAAAGTGTAATATGTTCAATTTAGATGTTTTTGAAAAGTGTAAAATTTTCTATTTACATGTTTTGGAAAAGTGTAAAATGTGGTATTTACATAGTTTTGAAAAGGTGCAAAATGTTCTATTTACATGTTTTTTAAAAGTGTAAAATGTTCTACTTACATATTTTGTAGTGCAAAATATTATAATTTAAATGGTTTCAAGACATATTTGAATATTTTCGTAGATAGTGGATATTGTTTTTAGCTGTAAATGGATATGGGTCATTTTGCTTATTCACAGACGATATATTCTATATTTAACTCACATCACTGAATTGTTTCAGTAGTTCCAACTGCCTTATCCTGCCTTTTACATTGGCGAGTAAATTCGACGATTTCGATTCTGGGCTTAACAAACTGGAACTAATAATGGGGGTGTTACACGCCTTTGGTGCAACGCTTACTTTAACTATCGAACTTGACCTTGGCTTTTGCTTTTGGTCCAGATTAAAATCAGTATTCCGGCTAATGTCTAGTTTAATATCATTAATTTTAGGTTTCATAATGGGAGCACATTCTTGAAGCATTTCATATTGAAATTTTGCTTTCTTTTCTAAATCCAATAATTCTATTGGCAGAAATCCCGCTTTCGATTCTTTAGAAATTGGTGTCCAATTTTGTTCTTCGAAAGTCAGTTTCACATTTTGAAGTTCCTTTGGAGGAAGTTGTTGCAGGATACACCGTTGCTTTAAATTATTGTTATTTTCGTCGGTTTCATTTTTATTTTCTGTAGGGGCGAGCGCTGCGACAGTTGGTTTCGATTTTGATAAAGCTTCAGCTAACTTTTCCATATGACAAAATTCGTCATAATTTGGGATTTCACAAGAATTGTTGGAATTTATGTTCGAAGCATTTGTGCGGTGCATCCCATCAGAAATGTCATCTTTGTTAAGATGGGTTTCGTTTACTTTACTTCCAAGCAAATGAAACCCTTGCAACGATTGAGACAGTTTTGTTGATGTTTGTAATGGAAGTACGCCCGCCGCTGTTTCTGTGGATTGCAGTTTTACTTCTTTTTGATAATTGTTATTTTCAAACATGGAATTATTAGAAACTCTATTTTGGCTTTGGCTTTGAAAATTTTGTAAAGTGTCAATACTATTTATTTTCGGATTTTGCATCAGCTTGTTATCGTGCCCAGAGATACAGTATTGCCCATCTGGTATATTATTTTTAGCGGGGTTCGTTTTATTGTCTGGTAATATTTTTCCATCGGTTCCCTGTTCTGCTTCCGGTTTATTTTGAAATTTAAAAGTTTTAAATTTCCCTCTTGGAAATGTCGAAGTGCAGATCGGTGATGCTAAATTTGGAGTTACTTTTTCTGGTGACATGGCCTCCCGCTCTTTTTGTTTAAATTTAAATTCAAATTCAGGACGTCGGTCTCGGTGTTGTTCGAATCCTGGCTTGGAATTTGGTACAGAAGTTTCAATTATTTTTCTTGTCCGTTCTTGTGGCTTTTGTTTATTAAAAGCATTGCACTTAAATGATTCTCTAGAAGATTTGGCTCTGAACCTGGTTAAGGAGGGAGACCTCCAACGAAAACCGAAACCCGGACGAGGGCTACGGCTGCGACTGGAATGGTCCAGGTCATCATTTCTATTTAAATTCCTCGCTAATAATTTTTGTTGGTGGGGTGAATGTGAGTTAGTTGCCAGTTGACGTTGCCTCTGCGTGGGTCGGGAAAATCGTGATCTCGAATTAGTATTGGATAAAAATTGACCCGCGACAGTCCTAGGTGGACTAATTCCTCGCCTTCCGTTCCCTTTCCCTACTGACGGCCGCTTTACATTTCGATTCCTGTTCTGTAAGTTGCACTGCCTTTGAACTGGGTGGGAGTTGGAGGAAGACACAGAAGATGGTGCATTTTTTGCAGATGACCCGAAACTTAGTGGGGGGTCATTGAATAAATTTATCATGGTGGGCATTTCCCGATACAGATAATTTCCGCCTCTTGTTGACCCTGACCCGGACCCTTGTGGGTGGGGCTGGGATTTACCATTTTGATTAGAGTTTCTATTATTATTGCAGGATCGTATTGCAAGGGCAAGTTCACTGGAACTTCTAAGACTTACTCTTTTTGGGTATTTGTGCTTATCAGTGTTGAGAGGTGGTTCATTGAAAGTACGATTATGAGGTAAGGCTGATGGGCGACCTTGGCCTTGACCTTGACCCTGACCTTCTTGACCTTGACCATGGGCGTGGCTATTCCAATTACTAATATAATTCTCCACAGGAATTTCACTTTGTTGTTTGTTTTGCTGTGGGCCTGTGGGGCTGGGAAAAGGACCAGAAGTTTTTCTTGCTGCAGTTGCAGTTTCACTTGGGTTAATTTTGATCATTTTTATTTTTAATAAAATGTTTTAATTTTCCAATTTTAATCTAAAACAAAGCTTAAAAACATATCGAAAATCCGAAAATGGAGTACGCTAAATTGTTTGTAAATTTTAAAGTAGTTTTCTACTGAAGGTTTAAGCATTGATGAGCCATAATTATTGTAGTTAGAATAAAATAGGCTCTTATACTTGTGTAGTTTGTAGGAGATTGGTTTCTAAGGCCTAAGGACATGTGCAGTATCAGTATCAAGGTGAGTGGCTTAAACTCTTACGTGACCTGACTTGACCTCTGCAATCTCAGGTTAGGTATGCATTATGAAAAATGCATTGTCTGATGGTGATAATGCCTAAAACAACTGAGGTTCTGCAGGTGAATAAAACCCGCTGTTTTTTGAACTTGTAAATACCTAATTATTTTTAAGCTGTTTATATTAAATTAAGGTGTTTGGTTATTGATTATGTTTTAGAAAAAGTCGTGCTGAACATAACACTTTTTTTGTACCGATTATTATCTTAAAATTTTGTAATATTTATTCACAAACATTTCTGTAATCATTCCTGGTGGAACGCTAATTAAATTTATTAAGTGAATCATGTCATAACGACAGGCGATGTGGAATTTAATATTTAAGGGTGATATTCGTGTAAATGATACGGTTCTGGTGTTGGGGTGTTGCATATTGGAACAATTATTGCAATACATTAAAATATGCAACAACCTGCTTAAACATGTAAAAGAATACATAATTAATTAGCAAAACAACGTTTTGCGTGCATTCGTATGAAGTGCACTTCTGAATATAAATTCGAAAATATTAGGCACAACAGGGCGCGTTTTCAATTTTAAATAAGTATGCACTACAATGTCGACAAACAATATGCACACACAGTTTAATAATTTCTATTTTTAAATCCATAGATTTATAAATTAGATTTTGCACTGAAACTTCCCATAGAAATGAATGTCCACATAATTCTTGTATTAATTCATTTTCCCTTAAAGTTATTTTAATGTTCTGCATTTTTCAACAGCTCTAATAATTTAATATCAAAAATTTTACAAAGCAGACAAACGAAATTCAATAACCAGTATAATGATAGAATTTTTTATGTAATAATAATTGGCTCAGTCGCGGCTGCACAATTTAAAAGTCTGAAAAGAAAAACATTTCATATTAATTAATAAAAAAAAATGGTTCTAGAATTCCAGTCATCCAGTCAGACACGAGATGTCGGTAGTCGGTTAATCAGGATTAGGACCCAATACCCAACCAAATTACCTTTTAAAATTAAAATCAAAGACATTGCAATTTGCTAATTTAAACTCAATCCGGAATTCGGAACAGAATGCACAAATCCCGCCAAAATCTTTAAATTCATGCATAAATTCAAAATTCAAAGCTGCCGCCAAAATATTTAAATTTTAATTTAAATTCAAAATTTAAAAAGCCCGCAAAAATCTTTAAGTTATAATTATAAGTTCAATTTTAAATTCTATCAAAGTCCCGCCAGCCAAAATCTTAAGTGTCAACAATTCAAACTTAAATTCAAAATTCCTGCAAAAGTCTCTAAGTTCAGTGTCAAGGTTAAATTTAAAAATTAAGAAAATCATTTATATTACGAGACCTGTCTGTGACTGTGTGACAATAAGATGGTCTGTGGGGAAAATCTAGTGCTTCATGTGGGTCAAGCAGGTTGTCAAGCAGGTCTCGCCTGTTGGGAACTCCTTTGCCTGGAACATGGTATTTACCCGGACGGGACGCTTGCGACCGAGTACGGTCACAGCCGCTCGGAAGCCCTCCCTCAGACCCGACCATTCTTCGTCGAGTCCTTCCCTTGTAAATACGTTCCTCGGGCCCTTTTCTTTGATTTTGACCCCGTCTCCACCTCTGAAATAAAATCCGGCTGCTACCAAAGCCTCTTCTGTCACAACCAGCTCGTGGGCGGGAAGGAGGACTGCTGCTCCAACTTTGCTCGTGGCTACTACTCCATGGGGATCGAGTTCATCGAGTGCGTCATGGATAAAATCCGTCACATGGCCGAGGCTGCGGATCACATCGACGGCTTCATCATGCTTCGTTCAAATTGTGGCGGGACGGGGGCTGGCTTCGGCTCGCTCCTCATTAATAAACTGGACGAGGACTACGGGAAAGCTGTGAAGCTCTCAATGGAGATTAATCCAAGTCCAAATAATTCCACGTCACCGGTGGAACCCTACAATTCCATCCTCTCGTGTCACTCCTGTATGGACCATATCAACTGCGTCCTCATGTCCGAGAATGAGAAAATGTACAACATTTTTGAGCGCTATTTGGGCCTCAAATGCGCCAAGTATCAAAATGTGAATCAACTTCTGGCCCAAATATTCTCAGGGATCACTGCTAGTTTCCGCTATCCAGGTGGTCTCATTTCCACCCCCTCAGAACTACAAGCAAACATCGTCCCCTACCCCCGTATCCACTTCCCCCTACTCACCTACGCCCCCCTCATTAACTACGAAAAAGTCTACCACGATCTCCACTCTGTGAGGACATTGGCTACTCAAGCATTTGAGCCCAATAACCAAACACTCCTGTGCAATCCAAGAAATGGAAAATATATTGCAGCCTGCCTCCTCTTCCGCGGGGATGTAAGTCTCAATGACGCATCAGATGCACTGCGCAAGTTCAAAAATAACAAGTCAAATGCAAACCGAGTCCAGTTCACGGACTGGTGTCCGACTGGACTCAAACTTGGGCTGAGCGGTTCTTCGCCCATTGCAGTGCCTGGATCACATTTAGCCTGCGGCTGTCGGAGCGTCGTGGGCGTCATGAATACGACGAGCACTGGAGAAGTTTGGAAGAGGCTCCTGGACAAGTTTGACATGATGTACTCCAAGAAGGCTTTCGTTCACTGGTATTTGGCGGAGGGCGTCACGGAGGATGAGATGGACGAGTCAAGGACGAATTTGCAGTCACTCATTGAGGATTTTTATGAGATTGGACTTCCTAGTTATCCACCGGGCGGTCCAGGTCCCAAAAAATCGAGTAGAGGCAGCCGAGCCTCCACGGAAAGTAACAATAATAATAATGCATATTAGCAAAGAAATTAGCAAACGTTTATTGCTGTAGAAATTCAAAATTCAAAATTTGCATTCGTGACGTGTACGGTACAGTAATGTGTCAAATAAATTCAAATAAAATTTTGTGTTGTTATATAATTTAGATAGAAATTTTGAATAGATCAGTGCTTAAATTTTGGTGGTAATTTTCAAACTTCCAATGTTGTCCCTGAGAGTTTTTGTCACATGCCGCCATTGTCAAATTGAATGTAGAGGTCATTGTCATGCAGAGTTGAGTGAGTGAGTGCTTCAGGAGTTTAGTCTGTAATAAATATGAAAATGTTTTAATTATAATAATAATATTGTCGCACGTAGCAATAAAATACAATGCAGAGAGATGAACAATTGCAAGTGTATGACACAAAAGATGACAGAACTTGTGTCCCAGGAAAAAAACGTAATTTGTTTTGGTCAATAAAAATTTTTGGTATTATAACTTATTATAATTTTAAGACCGTACATCCATGTCATAGATCCAAGCCTGGTTCCCCATTGTACTCCAGCCGTGACATTTAGCAATCATAATGTATTGTCCAGACGGATAGTCCACGCAGTAGGAGTCACGGCGTATTTCGAAAATACGTGTTAACGAAAATTGCTTTAAAAGTGAGCAAACAAAGTTCATAATATATTATTTAATATTGTATGTCTAAAACACTGAGAGAGCCCTGGTTGTCCAGTGGTGCCGAGCGAGACATAGCGTCTGAGGCTCTTCAATACTGTTGACGGCGTGGGTTCAATTCCTACTAGCCTTGGATCTCTTTCGTGAGAAAGTTGATCTTAAACGCCGGGCTCTCCACATGTGTGGCAACCTATGTCATTAAAGGCTTACTTGGCTCTGTGTTAGTACGGGGTAAGCTAGTGACACGGGGGTTCGGGTTGGGAGATCTGATCAATTGATTAGAAAAACCAAACCCCTTAACAAATAAAGATCCTTTGACCTTTTGACTTTGACTGTAACTGCGGTGTAGATGGCATGTAAAATGCTAATTACGAATTTTTGAAAATTTAGTTGTTTGTATATATTTTGAAAAGTGCAAAATGTTCAATTTACATGTTTTTGAAGTGTACTAAATGTTCTATTTGTTTGTTTTTGAAAATTGAAAAATGTTCTATTTACATACATGTTTTTGAAGTGTACTAAATATTTCATTTTCTTGTTTCAAAAAGGTGTAAAAAGTTCTATTTACATTTTTTTGAGATGTGTAAAATGTTCTATTTACATACTTTGAACAACATTTTTTAATATTTTAATATGTTTGAATATAGCACATTCTGGTTTTAGCTGATAATAGACACGTCATTTCGATTCTCTCCAGATTTCGTAAGTTATTATTAGCAACTGATTTGCAAAATACGCTTAGTCCAAGTGGTATGTTACAGCCTCGACTTATTGCATTTTGAAAACAAACTCTTCAATATACATAAAGGTTGCGTACCCATCAAGTATTTTTTTACCCTTATACTATATGGTACAAAGTAGTGACATACCTGATTACCGCCCCCTCCGTGACAAGGAAAGAGCCCAACAGGCTTGTGATCATGATTTTTAGCCATCACAGAATCCAGGCATGTTTTCCCACCAAATCCTAAATTCCGAATCTAAAATAATACTCAAAACCGCCCAAATAAAAATGAGTCTCCAGAATTTTGTATATTCGATTTTGCACAGATGTAAATATTAAAATAAAAGGTATGGGGTCGTCCACAAATTACGTCATCGGTAGGGTCTGCTTGGATACTGATGACATCTCATGTTAAAAATAAACATTCACGCAATGCTTAAGCTTGCAAGGGTGTCATGGGGTTCTAAAAGTAAACTAATTCCGATGACATCATTTATGGACGATCCCTATTTGAATCTAGCTCACCTCTCCAAAGGCATACCCGTTGTCCGGAATGAATATTTCAGGGTAGACGTTTTCCAGAAACCATCGAAATGGTTTACATTTAAGTCTTTTTCTTAATGCAATCCTTTCAGAGATGTCCCCATAGTCACCCTGCATGTTGTAAAATGTGTTTGTAGGTAAGAAAAAATACATAATGTTTTCTTTCACGAAACATAATACGTATTGCATTTTATACTCTTGTTAATTAACGCTATTGAGTTAGCAAATGCATAATATCCTTACTAAATCCGAACTATTTTTTATTCCAAATCTTGCGTAGAAATATTTAATGTAGTCGTCCATCCAAACTTTTGCCACACGAATTACATTGTTCCGGTAATATGGCCCACTTGGGACTTTGTACGGCGTAAATTTTCGGTAAATATGACCCACGTGAGAACAAGGAACTGATTCTAGTCGACCACCACACATCCAGGTCTATGGTTTTAAACGGAATCAATGTTTAATTAGACGTGCATTTCACTAGATAAGTTTACAATTGTCAGTTTGTGAGTGGAGAAAGAGTGGTTCTGGCAGCAAATTGAGTAATTTGAAGGGATTACTCGCCCTGAGCATTGGCCGAAATAGAGCAGAGGTGTTTGACTCTCCCTCGCATCCAGAAATACTATTCGGACTAAGTCTGGGCTACTGTAGCTCTACTGACTAGTAGGTACCTTCACCTTCTACTGACTAATAGTACTACTGACTGAAGGCCTGTCGAACAGAAAGTTAAATTAAATTTAATTTAATTACCTTAAAAGAAATCTCAATATTTTCCCCTCCCCAAATTTCCAATCCATCATCATATTTCCCCAAGTACTCCCAAAATCGTTTACTGATAGCAAATAGACCACCTGCCATAGTTGGGGATGCATAGGGCTCCGTCGTACAATTGTGTTTTCTTTTTTCACGCTCTGAAAGTCCTTCCCAATTGAACTGAAATATTTGTAAATTTTTTTTACTCAAAAGAATGTTATCTTTTGGGAAGAATCTGAATTATTATCTAATTATTTAAGCCGCAGAATTAAAATTATCTAATTGTTGAAAACTTTAAAAAAGGTAAATGCATAAAATAATGTTAAATAAGAGTTTTTTAAAAGTTCAATACGTTCGTTTTGCTGTATTTTGAAAAGTTCAAAATGTCGTGTTTACATGTTTTTGAAACCTGCCCAATATTCTTTTTACATGTTTTTGAAAACTGCCAAATATTCGTTTTAAACTTTTTTAAAAACTGCCAAATATTCTGTTTACATGTTTTTAAAAACTGCCAAATATTCGTTTTAAACTTTTTTAAAAACTGCCAAATATTCTGTTTACATGTTTTTAAAAACTGCCAAATATTCTTTTTACACGTTTTTGAAAACTGCCAAATATTCGTTTTAAACTTTTTTTAAAACTGCCAAATATTCTGTTTACATGTTTTTGAAAACTGCCAAATATTCTTTTTACATGTTTTTGAAAACTGCCAAATATTCGTTTTAAACTTTTTTAAAAACTGCCAAATATTCTGTTTACATGTTTTTAAAAACTGCAAAATATTCTTTTTACACGTTTTTGAAAAATGCCAAATATTCTTTTTAAACTTTTTTAAAAACTGCCAAATATTCTATTTACACGTTTTTAAAAACTGCCAAATATTCTTTTTTTTCTAAATCTTTTATTTACATGTATTTTGAAAGTGCAAAATGTTCTATGTACCTGAAGTTAAATGATTTTGACATTTTGAAAAATGAAAAAAAAAGGTAAAAAATACATGCTTTCAAAATCATGCTGATAGTTTTTGTGTGTGGATATTGCCTTTTGATTATAGCTAAACGATGAAATGGACCAATTTTATTCGGAAATAAGGTGTACGGCAGTATAAATAAGAGGATGGTCTGGCAGTAAAGTCGTAATAAGGTGTGTGGCTTATATAGACAAGTGTGGGTTATGTTTTTTCAAACTTACGTTTAAATTCCATTCAAAGACACCAATAGATCTGTCTTCGTATTCTGGTCCAGACGGACTTTTATCATACAGGAGCTCGAGCGTATAGCAGCATAAAACATGAATTTGAGGAACAACCACCGTTGTAAAATTGCGAGCAATTCTGTCTAGCAAAGGTGGTAGCCAGCCTAAATGCATGATACATGATATGCGATTTATAAACGCCTTTTTAAATAGTGTAGAAAATATTCAAATTAATTCATTAAGAACTATAATTGAATAAAAGTGTAAATTATTTACCTGGTGTAACTTCAATGTGAGCATCTAAAAAAGTTAAAATTTTTCCTTTAGCTGCATTTGCCCCCATTATTCGAGCCCGGATGAGTCCGAGACGAACAGCTGATCGTATAATTCGAACTTTGCTAAACCTCAACATGTATGTCTCGAGCTGATCTTTTAAATGTGCTATGTAATGAAATAATTTCTTAAACAATATCACCTTTACTGACTGAAAAATAGCTTCAGTGAAGAATCAAAATAATCCATATCAAATTATTTCCAAAGTAAAAACTCACTACCTAAAAAAATTTTAAATGTCGTCATCCTACAAAGCATGTAAATATATGACATTTTGGACTTTTGAAAAGCGCGTAAATAGAATATTTTGCACTTTTTAAAAGCACGTAAATATAAAATTTTGAACTTTTCAAAACACGTAAATAGAATATTTTGCACTTTTCAGAGCACGTAAATAGAATATTTTGAAATTTTCAAAAGCGCGTAAATAGAATATTTAAGTCTTTTCAAAAAGCATGGAAACAGAACATTTTGTACTTTTCCAAAACTTGTAAATACAATATTTTTCATTTGTCAAAACCTCGTAATTAATATTTTACGTCTATATTTCCTTTAGACTATTTGGCGTAGCTCCTTTTAATTCTGGCTTTAATCAGATATCGTCATATCGTCAGTGAAGATTCATTTTGACGTAAGTGCAGTTTATAGCTAAAATCAATCTGTTGCAAGTCCACCGGATTATTAAATTGGCTGCGTCATCAGTTATTAACTTCATAGACTTGGAATTTTAGGCCAAAATGTCTCTTGACTGACGATGTGTCATATTGTCATTTCGATTCTTCACTCGCAATATGTTAAATAGTATGTATGTATCTTTTGGGTTTCATATCGAGCACGCTCACAGTTTCGCACTCGATAATCATTGGATCAGGCCGGTATCGACCCATTTCCATCCCAAGTAGATGTTAAATAGTAATAAGTGGTTCACAAAATAAAGGTTCTTAAGATTTAAAAGTGTGAAAATTGAACGTCGCGTACACATTGAAGAGTTATCGTCAACCAAAATGATTTCTTTGATCAATTCCGGCGGGGATCGATTTAGAATGGAGTGAACAGCGCGCAGAAGGACGGTCCAAGCTTCATTGTGAAAGATTATAACAACTGAGGTCGGGGGTAGAGTGGGGAGGTACCTACCCGGGTCCTTGCACCTACACATTCACATTTTCACATTAAGTACGTCACAAAATTTTCTTTTTTAAAAATCGATTATTGCTTCAGGGTTGTTGCATATCATCTGTTTGTGAAGAACCAAAATGACCCATATCCAATTTAAGCTACAATCAAAATCAGCTATGTCATAAAAACAAAATCATGAAAAACATGTCTAAAATGTTAATTAGAACAACTCTTGCTTTTAAGACATGTTTTAATATTTTTGTAGATAGTGGATATTGTTTTTAGCTGCAAATGGATATGGGGCATTTTGGTTCTTCACAGAAGATACATAAACTCTATATGGTATTAAATAAACAACTACCTAGGATTTCGTAGGTCTGGTAGTGACCTCTCCACACTAATGAGATCACTTACATACTGATTAAATCCATTATTTTTCATCCCGTCCTCCACTAGTTTCTTTTGGTGCTCTGTTAATTTGGATGGAAGTAAAACTGCTTTACCCATTTCACCCGGTTGACCCAGACGTTGCATAGGGAGAACAAAATCTCCCATTTGATTATTACTGTCACTCCAACCAATTTCCCTGTCGTCATCATCAGTATTGTCACCAGGCTCGAAGTCGTTTAGAAGTAGTGATCTTGGATTTCGATTTCGATTGATATCTTCAAATCGAAATTCATTTGGACATGTTAATTTAGGACAATTATTGCAATGTCCGATGTCTTCACTCACTCTACTTCCAATTTCCAGACCAATTTTAAAAAATACACCACACGCCCCTGAGAGCAGAGCATAGCGAAGTGTTGTAAATAAATAGCGTTTTAAATAAAATAGCTTGCGATTAATACTATTACGCTCACGCTCTGAAAAGAGGATCATTGAAAGTCCGTTGTTTTTTTTTATCGAATTTAGAAAGACGCTGGCATCATAATATGTACCTAGGAAAGTGTTTAAATAAAAAAAAGTTTAGATCCCAGTGGTTTTATTTTTGGATTTTATTCTAACATTTTTTGATTTTTAATTGGCCCAATAAAAAGTATCAAACATTGGTAAGGCTCATAAAGTGCTTTATATGTGCCTACTTTATAGCGTGCTTAAAGCTTATCCACAAAATAATTAAAGCGCTGAGTACAATTATACTTACATGACATATAATTATGCATTGGTCATAAAATGTACAATGACAATGAAAGCACTAAGGGAACGTTCATAAATTACATCGTACAAAAATAAAAAATTTTGAACCCCCCCCCCTATTTTTCTGGTATGTACGCCCATCTAAAAGGATAGGCAACTTGAACCCCTACCCCCCCTCCCCCGCCTCGATGTGCAACCTAATTTATGCACGCTCCCTCAGCAGATTAAAACTACTACCAGTGCAGTATAATAACCTTTATAATTACATAATGAACTGAATTGTGTGTTATAAGACTAATGATGCATTAAAGTAAAACTAACAGCAGATTCCAAAATGAATTCGAACATTGTAAGAACCATTTCCTTGTCTATATGGTACATTCCCAATACATGGAAACGCAAGCTTCTAAACGATCGCAGATACTTTTTAAAAAGGCGCCCGTCACTTCCACTCACTCCATTATTGCAAATTTTGAAAAGCTTATTTCCATTTGGATATTCGATTCGTGCATTCGATTCGCATTTCCAATCCTGAAGGACTTCCGATGACCTTTCATGAATTCCATACAAAAATGTGAAGAGGAGCGCAAGGAAACTTGTGGCATCCGCACCAATGAAACCAAGGCCAATTGCCATAATCCCACTGAATTTAATTGCACCATATGTGCAGAAAACAGTGAAGCATATCAAGAGTACTTTGACTGCAGCGATTGCAATCCCCCAAACCTTGTCTGCTTCCATTGTAAGGAATTGCAGGGCTCTCCAAATCAACACTTTTCGCAAAGGATGTCTTAAATATGTGTTGGTTACAGAGCTTGACTTATCACTGAAAAATACAGTTTCCAAAGATTGCATGCAAATATATATGGAACGCAGCTTTTGGTATAAATTGTTAGCGCTAACTTTCTACAGGGAGCGTGCATAAATTACGTGGTACGTCGAGGGGGGGGGTAGGGGTGGTTTAAGTTGCCTATCCTTTCACATGGGCGCACATACAAAAAGGGGTTTAAAATTTTCGATTTTTGTACCACGTAATTTATGCACGCTCCCTTAAATCAGATAAATTTAAAGTTTGAATTACCTGAGCTCATTAATGACCACTGTAAGGTTTATCATGCTTGCAAGCGAAGCGTACAGGAGTACGAAACAATTGCTGTAGTACAGATGCATAATCCATGCATGAAACGCGCATGACGTCACACGAACAGTCACTTGTAATGCACTCGACTCTTGAGTCATGCGCGGGAGGAGTACGGACGAGATGAATTCTGGTGAATTTGGATTTACAATGGACAGTACGATCATGAGCAGAACATTCCCATTGAACGCTATGTCAATCAGCAGCATATACGTCTCTCCACGCTTTACCATTTTAGGGGATTCAGCTCCGTCTTTCACGAAAATTGCTTCAGTTTCAAAAATAAATCAATACAATAAATTAAAACGAGCTGCATAGTCGGTAAAACAGATATTGGGAAATTCATATTTTTATGCGGAAGAGGCAACACAACTGTGCCCCATACACTGCATACAATACGTATATTATTATACAAATACTAAATAACGAGCGTTTGTAAAATATCGTCTGTGAAGAACCAAAATGACCCATTTCTAATTTAAGCTAGAATCAGAATCAAAATGAGAAACGTGTGTAAAATATTAATTAAGAGTTGTTGAAAAGTTCAAAATGTTTTTTTTACATGTTTTTGAAAATTGTAAAATGATCTAATTACAAGTTTTTGAAAAAGTACAAAATGTTCTAATTCCATGTTTTTGAAAAGTGTAAAATGGTCTAATTACACGTTTTTGAAAAAGTACAAAATGTTCTAATTCCATGTTTTTGAAAAGTGTAAAATGGTCTAATTACACGTTTTTGAAAAAGTACAAAATGTTCTAATTCCATGTTTTTGAAAATTGTAAAATGGTCTAATTACAAGTTTTTGAAAAAGTACAAAATGTTCTAATTCCATGTTTTTGAAAAGTGTAAAATGGTCTAATTACACGTTTTTGAAAAAGTACAAAATGTTCTAATTCCATATTTTTGAAAATTGTAAAATGGTCTAATTACAAGTTTTTGAAAAAGTACAAAATGTTCTAATTCCATGTTTTTGAAAAGTGTAAAATGGTCTAATTACACGTTTTTGAAAAAGTACAAAATGTTCTAATTCCATGTTTTTGAAAAGTGTAAAATGGTCTATTTAAATGCTTCCAAGACATGTTTCAATATTTTTGCAGTTAGTGGATAATGTTTTTAGCCACAAATCGATATGGGTCATTTTGGTTCTTCACCGACGATATGTATTAAAATACGCTCTACATTTTACAAAATATTTAAAAGTGGCAATGGCTATTATACACTATGAATAGTGTTTTAAATTACCAATTTATTAATTAAAAAAAATTACCTTCAAATCCTTGTACAAAAGTCATTAGATTCGAGACAAAGACCGGGAAGTGTTCCTTTGTGATAAGGAAGTTCGCATTGAGAAATGGAATGAAAGTGTAAAACACTAAAATGAAGTACATGTAAACCTTTTCAGCCTGTCGCTTCTCATTTCCAATCGCATTTTCATCTCCATTTTGGATGCAGCATATTTGAATAAAGCGCCAGACGACGAAGACATAGTAAGCCGTTGTCACAGCTATATTCAATTTCCACAAATTTTGGCGCCATCTATTTGTATTTGTATTTGCATTTATTCAATTGTCAAGGTTATACATCAAAATGAATCAATGGTTTCAAAGACCGGACAATAAAGCTATAGCAAGAAGAAAGAATACTTAAAAAGTTATGCGTAGGTTTAACAAATTTATATTTAATTAAAAGTAAATTTGCCATCTGCCAAATTTGCCATCTGCCAGTGGCTACCTTCGGACGGCCGTCTGCAGAGTTCCATCGATAAGGATGTGCTTGTACAAACTCTCCATATCGAACCCCTTTTTCGATGAATTCCAAAATTCTAGGAGTGAGGATTATATTGGTAGCCATTTGGAATTTTCATTTATGAAGCAAACGATCTTGAGAAAAAATTTGAAACAAAAAATAAAATTTTGTTTTTTAAATTATTGTACGAAAATTAAGTAATTTAGTGTAACTAAATAATAAAAAGTAAATACAGTATTTTATACAGTGAAAAATTAAATTCTTGTTGTTTGTCTAGTACTATTATATGTGTATGTGTCGCTATTTTACCAGAAACAGTAGTGGCTTCAGAAAGTAGTTTCTGTAGAAGAAAACACAATAATATGCTTCCGTAAAATGTGTTACATGGACGAAGAATTTGCCATTTCGAATTCCCCTATACTTACGCGTTAGTGTCCAACCAGTGGTCAAACTTGTAAAGTACCGAAATTAAACTTGGAACTCCCGATCAGTAGCTTATGATTAGCTATTTAAATTTCAATAATTTCAAGGACCCATTATTATCTGCCTACCTTAGGTGTAGTAAAATAAGTGTATAGAGTTGATAGAATGTGCAAAGCTTTAAAATGATATTTAATCGTATTTGCACTTTTAATGATTTGCCAAAACTGTAATTACTCGTTGAATTAAGTACCTTATGATTACGGTTGAATTTATAATTCCAAACTGAAACACGTCATGCTTCTAAAATACCCAAAATGGTGTGTGATTAAACACTTTAATGGTTTCCGGACCGCTCCTTCTTTACCTAACCTAATATATGTATGCTACTTAAAGTTAGCTGTGATGTAAGTTAAAATACTTGTTTGTAAAGATACGACGTCATGAAGGCAAGAAGAATTGTATGGTATAATTGCAGAGCGCGAAAAGGCAAACATGGAGCACCTAGCAAAAAACCAACTCCCTAATGTTAACAATTACAACTAAAAATAAAAGTAATTTTAAGCTACCGTAATCGTAATCACGCAATCAATACACAATTTGACTTCCCTATTGTTCGTAAATCCACTTGACACATTATAGTATCTAATTTTAAAGTGTTTTTTTAAGTTTGTGAGAACGAACGTATTTAAAAGAACGTGACCTATTTACATACAATTTACGTGAAGAGTGCTACTCGAAAGCACTCATTATCAACGTAGGTGCATAAATTCTGATTCTTTGAAACCAGAAATGGTGAACCTAGTATGTTGAGACCCTAATTAATTAATTCCAGTAAACTAATGGTAAATGGTAATAGTCTCGTCACAGGTGATAGCAAATAGTTTCTTTGACCAAATCAATCAGCTGCTCCAAGGGTAGTTCTACTCATCGCGAGCCCACAACAGGTCATTAAGTTGACAGGACTTCGTTGGAAAACAAACGCTCAAGTTGAGGCCTAGATAATTATTGTGAAACTAGTTACCTACCAATTTATAAAATGCAAACTTGCCAAACAAACTTGTGTTGTAATTAATGATGATGACAAAGATGACGAACCCGTTCGGAAGCCATGGTAACCGGAGAGGATGGAGATCCATTGTCCAAATTCGTCCCTTAAGCTGAATATAATGATGTTCTAAAAATCCTAAAAATGTAAAAAAAGGCATTTAAAAAATCCCATTTACAAACATAAAATTTTCCAATCATTAGTTGAATACAAGAATAAACAAATAAATAATTTCTTCAAAAATATAAATATTAGGTCCGATATTGTTTGACGCTTATGTCAGCGACATCGACTAATTTTTTCCATCGCGCGGGGATATTCATGTTGAACTAGGTGGTTCAGACTTACATGGGAATGACGCGACATGCTCATAAAAATTTAAAAAGGGGTTTAATCCAAATCCTGATACATGACGACTTTCCTCCCACGAACGAAATCAACGAAACGAGGTTTGACAGGACCGGATAATGTGGCCAGCGCAGGCAGCCCCCGCTGCCTGAATTTTCAAAAAAACATGTAAATGTAACATTTTGCACTTTTCAAAAACATGTAAATAGAACATTGAGCACTTTTCTGAATCAAGTAAACAGGATATTTCGCACTTTTCTAAAACACGTAAATAGAACATTGAGCACTTTTCTGAATCAAGTAAACAGGATATTTCGCACTTTTCAAAAACATGTAAATAGAACATTGAGCACTTTTCTGAATCAAGTAAACAGGATATTTCGCACTTTTTAAAAACATGTAAATAGAACATTGAGCACTTTTCTGAATCAAGTAAACAGGATATTTCGCACTTTTTAAAAACATGTAAATAGAACATTGAGCACTTTTCTGAATCAAGTAAACAGGATATTTCGCACTTTTCAAAAACATGTAAATAGAACATTGAGCACTTTTATGAATCAAGTAAACAGGATATTTCGCACTTTTCAAAAACATGTAAATAGAACATTGAGCACTTTTATGAATCAAGTAAACAGGATATTTCGCACTTTTCTAAAACATGTAAATAGAACATTTTAATTTACCAAAGAAAACCATCAATAAAATCAAAATAGTGGTTTTTGTATTGAAGCAAATTGCTCCTTAAAAGTAATTCCTTCCTCCGGCCCTGAGATTTTACAAGTTCTTTGACACGTTGGTGGTGCCTAATGCAGTTCCGTGTATGAGCAATTAATGAAATTAGATTTTTTTTTAGTCCTTTTTAACATGAAAGTTTTGGAAGTCAAAGCAACTAAATCCATTTCTGGTACATACGGCCTTCCAATACCATCTAAAACAATTTTTCAGAGCATCTGTCTAGCGTAATAAATTTGGTAAGTGCCTATAGGTACATAATTGGATAATTACTATATACCACTGTCGTACTTGGGCCATCTGGAAACTTTGCCAATTTTACAAAAATTCTTCAAATTGTCTTTTAAGTCTTTATCAGCCACGGGCCTCTCTAATTTTCAAGTAGGCCGTGTGGCCCAATGGATAAGGCGTCGGACTTCGAATCCGAAGATTGTGGGTTCGATCCCCATCATGGTCATACATTTTTGTTAAATTTTGGATTTATGTGGCATTTTACAATGCGGTAATTGCATGATGTACATATTGTAAAATTCATATCCAATCTTGTTTGTACCGTACCGTAACCGTAGTTGAACTTGCATGTACCTTATACTCAATAGCAATCAGATATATTAACCTATATATGGCAGTTAAATATAATAAAGACAACAAAAACAACGACGCAAATGGTTATTTCGGATTTTTTTTCTACGACTCGTCTAGTTGTTAATTTTAATTCTAATTGTCACGTCATGTCATGCTACATAAATACATACAGACAGACAGCTGGCGTTCAAAGAAGCCTAACAAAAAATGCTGAACATCAGAATTCCAAAGTACGTCCCAACATGTCACCATCGTCATCGTCGTCATCATCCTCACCCTACCTCTCGCTGACAGCCATGTAATTATGCAGAGTACGACGTGGTGGGCGAGAATGTCAAGTTGATTTAAACTATTACTAATCAAAGCTAAATGACTCGGCAACCTTCCCAATTGAATGTGTCCCGGCGGCCTGTGAAGAGCCCATTTTTATTTACTAACTCAAAGCGTCAGCATCCCACAGGCACTCAAGTTACAAATAATACCCTTCCCCTAAATGGCAAAAGTTAACTAAAAATAATTTTTATTTTTAATGTGCAACGCAAGTGCAGTTTAAATAATTGTGTATTCATTTATTTGAATGAAATTTCCTTTATCTCTATTATTTAAAAAATCTATTTATTTACAAAAATATTTTTAAAAAATAATTGTAAAAATGTCTTAAACTAAGCTCTTTCTGTGCCTCAATAATGCTGATAAAAATAAAACCTATAACAGCCAATTTAATCACCATTAATTTCTATTAACTGAGAATACACACAACTATGACTGACTGATGACTCCAAAATACTGATGATACACCGTACCGTAACACTATACATAACGATAACGATAGAAGTAAAAGTAACTTCCCACGGCGTGCTCACAAGTCAGTCAAATAATTTTGAGATTTTCTAAGCAGTAGTGTTGTCAGTTCAAACTTCAAACAAGCAAGGAAAAGCGAAGTAACGTAATATACAGAAAGTTTTAAAAATATTAGAATTTCATGTAATGATTTTTGCCACAGTATTAACCACTGTGCTCCTACTGGTGATAATTATTGACAATGGAAAGTCTTGCGAGATTTTAGTCACGATAATAAAATCTCCCAAAGTGACCAATTGGGGGGATTGGGGAGAGTGGGATAAGTGCTCCTTTGGTCAGTTTGCAATTGGGATGAGGCTCAAAACGGATAAAAATATGTCCAGTGATAATACAGGATTGAACGGGATCAAGTTCTTTTGTGCAAAGCCAGGTCATCCAATTAATGGGACAAATGCAGTGACGAGCTCACTCGGGACACGAGGACGCTGGGGGACGATTTACCTCTGCTCAGGACAGAATGAAGTCGTGACTGGATTTCAGCTGAGGTCTGACAAGTCTCGTGGAACACTCTTCAGCTCTAGGGATGCGGATGACACGGCTGCAAATAATCTCCGGGTATTTTGTAATCACAACACGAGGGTTGGACTGGAGGGCGATGGAACTTCTTGGGGAGTTTGGACAGAGGCTCAACATTGTCCGCCTGGAGAGAGGGTTGCGGGGATTCGAACTCAAATTGAGTCAGCTCAAGGACCTGGTAAAAAAGCCTATATTATTAAGTTTGTGTTTGTTTGACGACATTTTTTTCAGTTGATTTTGTGCCTAAATATTACAAGTATAACTACAAACAATTTAAACTTTTCAAAAACATGTAAACTAAAGTAACTTTTTCATTTTTCAAAAGACATAAATATATTCCAGTTATTATATACTAATTTTCAATTTTTAAAAATATATGCAAATAAAACATGAAGAAAATTACAAAAACTTGTAATTAATGTTTTAAGCATTTAATCCAATCTAGTATTTATTTTGACAGTTCATTTTAATTCTAGCTTAAATTTTACATGTATATAACTTTGAATTCACACACATGATATCGTCTGTGAAGAACCAAAATGACCTATATCCAATTTATGCTACAGTCAAAATGAGCGATGTCATACAAACAAAATGAGAAACATGCGTAAAATGTTACTTAGGAATTTTTGAAAAGCGTAAAATGTTCTATTTTCATGTTTTTCAACAATGTGAAATATCCTATTTAGATGTTTTTGAAAAGATGTAAAATGTTCTAATTACACACGTATTTAAAAAGTGTAAAATGTTTTAATGACATGTTTTTGAACGGTGTAACATATTCTAATTGCACGTTTTAAAAGGTATAAAATGTTCTAATTACACGTTTTTGAAAGGTATAAAATGTTCTAATTATACGTTTTTGAAAGGTGTAAAATATTCTAATTACACTTTTTTGAAAAGTGTGAAATAAAATTTTCTTTTTACATTCCTTAAGGATCACACGATATTCATGTATTGTATGTAGATAGTACATTTCGTAGATAGTTAAAGTATGGGCCATTTTAATTCTTCACAGGCGATATATAGTATACTTGTATACTGCTTTTAATACATATTCTTGTAAACTCAAAATTGACTCTATTTGATTTACAGGGGATGACACGTCTTTAAACAATATTCAAGTTGAGTGTCGTCACTACTCTCCATGCTGCTACAATCAATCTTCTGGTCATGGACATGGATAATGAATTGTTTATTTAAAATTTTAATTGTAACTCAGTTGTCCATTGTCCACGTAATTTCCTGCATTTTAAAATCACATTTTATTTTATTGTGATATTACTTTGTGTAGTATTAAACATTTAATTTCCATCGATATCTAATGTAAATAAGTAAGTGACACCATTAAATTGAAATAATATTTTATTAATAAATATACGTTGTTTCAACGCTACTTATAGATAATATCAAATATTGTAATGTTTTTGTTGTTTCTTATGCATTTTAGTCTAGTATTGATAAATAACCATTCTGAAAACTCATGAAACTTTGCAATAGTACAGATCCAAAATAACTTTAGTACAGTTTTAGCGTTGTTGTGTCACAGCGGCCCGCCAAAGTTTACAAAAATTTAAATTTTCAAATTTATCTCCCTGTAATTTCCACATTTCTTATCCGATTTTAATGAAATTTGATTTTCAAATTCAAAATTTTCATTTCTTTTAAAAACCCAGGAACTATACATTTTTGAGGCACTATATGTTTTAAACCATTTTTTTTTAAAGAAGAGCATTTTTGAAATTGACGAAATCCGGAAATTTATTTTTAGAAAGCCGAAAAAATCAAATTTCATAAAAAATCGGATGAGAGCTGTAAAAGTTACAGGACGAAAAATTTTAAAAATTCTAATTTTTGTTTGTAAACTGTGACCAAATAATGGAGACTGCATTCAAGATATTTTAGTTAAAGAATTCTGAGTTTTTAGAACAGGTATTTCTTAAATAATAGTGTGTAATGAAAAAACGTTCCCAAGTAAGGCGGCTTGCCTTACTTGGGATTTTGTGTTTACTGTGGCATTTTGTAACCCAGTTGGCTTAACTGGGTTAAAAAATGCCACAAAATTTATAAACATGCAGAAAGGTATATACAAAAATATTAAAATCCTGCCTTAAAGCAGACTCTGAGCTTAAAATCAAAAGCGTATAAGTAGAAGTAGACTAAAATTGCCAGCTGAATTTAAAAAAGTTTTTTGAAAAAATACTAAATATTAAATGATATTGTATAACATAATAAAATATTGCCTGCCTAATTTTCTATGACCAGTAAATTGCTATATATAATCTGTATCCTTTCAACTCCAGAACAATATATATATTATGTAATAAATATTCCACAAACAATGTATAAGCAAAAATTAGGCAAAAACCCGTGTGATTTTTAATCTGCTTAATTCAAATAAACGAGTAATACACGTATATTAAGCAATTTGAATATCGAGTTATATAATGGTAGTTGGTATGGTATTCGACCGAATTCGAACTTGAGTTAAATAAAGTTTTAATTTTGTAGGCTGTATAGTTTTAAATGGATAAATTCAAGAATTTTGTAATAATAGTATATCATTGTATTGTATCAATATGTGCACCCATTAAAGTAAAAATAACTAAAATTTTATATATATCTATGTATTCGCAGCCGTACTTCTAGCACATAATTAATTAGCGTAAGGAAAATTTTGCAACTTAATTAGAGCCTCCAGCACTAATCCACTGACGTAAGCTTAATGAACCTTAAAAATACAATAGGAACTAATTATATAAAGTATATAGTTACAGTTAGTATAATATGCTATAGGTGACTATATGCATTATAGTATAGTCCTTATTTTCATTCAATTGCAGTAATGCCATTGTCTTTTTTAAAGCAATACACGCCCTCATAATGTTCATAATATAATTTTATACAAAAATCAAAAATGGGAGCAGTCTACAGTTATTTTAAGAATCGTCCTCAACTCAAAACGGATCAAATTTTTCTTAACGATTTGGTAATTCCAAAAATAAAATTCAAAAGACATTATTCAAAAACCAAATTGCAATCGATCACGTTAAAATTTAAGAATTTAATGAAATTTAATTTAACTAAATTAGTGTTTCAAAATTTGTGAATTAATTCCAGATTCTGCGAACAATCTTAAAGCACTTACCTCCCAAAGATTTAGTAGTCTGCCGATTGGTCCATTCTCTGTGGTTAATCGAAACGTCCAAGATTCTAAAGAAGGGTAACTACCTCAACGAAATTCAAATAGTGCCAACTATAAAGTCACAACTGGACGCCAAGCTCCATTCCCACGCTGACGAGTCTAATGTCCGTCAATGGATCACATTACAAGAATTCCTCGAAATAATTCCACATTCCACAGCCCTCCTCCCTTTTAATTTTCACATGATACCAAATCGTTGGGAGGCCACGAATTATTTTGACGACTTTATCCACCTCCATGGGAAGGACATTACGGAGCTATCCCTCACTGCGAGGATGTACGACTCTATAGTGATGAGCCCCCAGCGCTTCGCTCAGTTTGAAAAACTTTTAGTGGAACAGTTGCCAAATTTGAAAATATTATCATTAGGAAAATTACCCGCGGAATTTAATGGCGCTTCTCTCACTTTTTCAAAATTTGGAAATTTTCCTCCTAAATTAAAGTCTTTAAGAACGCTTAATATTTCACCATATTGCTCAGAAGCCATGCCGCTGACTTGGATCATTAACGAAGCCCCTAATTTGGTTGAGATCCGGAACCGGACCGGAAAATTTAGTGTCAATTGCTTAGACGTCTTGCTACGACTCAAGAAGGGGCACCTTATAAGAGACATGCGCTTTGAATTTCTCACAGAATCGGAACTTAGAGCAGCGGGAAATGAAGCGGGAAATTTGAATTTAAAATTAGTTGATCTCTACTCCAAGTTAGCGGAGCAACAACCATTGTTGAAGAAAATCACTGCAGTTTCCTTTGCTGGGGCTGACTTGATGGAAACTGTGCTGCCGAGATTAATTCGGATTTTAAACAGTTGGCTCGAGTCAAGTTCAACTTCATTAGAAATCTTAAATGCTGAGTCATCATGCGCACTGGGCTCCTTTCCAGGTTTAATTTTCCCGCCATTGCCAAAGTTGACACATTTAGGACTTGGACTCCATGCTTCGGACCCCCCAAGGATATTCCCAGAACTGAGACACGAGCTGAATTTGAATTTGTTAGGTAATATAAATGCTCGTTTGGATTTGAATTTGGCGGGAGTGTTTCCGAATTTAAACTGGCTCAGTTTAAACTTTGATGGGGATGTGTTTTCACTTCTTGAACCTTCCCAAGTTTTTTTTGAACCGCTGACTCGTATTACAAGTGTAACGAAACTCAGCTTTTCAACTGAACATTTAGTGCCGTCCATTTCGTTGGGGTGGTTAACGTATTTAGGGAAAATGTTTCCGAATGTGAGTTCACTCACATTGCCAAGATTTAGAGCTTCGAGTTTCGTTGGAGCTTCGAGAAATATTTGGACGTGGAGATTTGCGAGGTCAAAACTAAGGGAGCTTCGACTATGTATTTTGGTGGATTTAAATGAAGACAATAATCATATTCCGCCAATTTTGGATGCTGCCTTTACTGGACTTTCGATTGAAACATGTAATTACCTTATAAGAAGTGGTTTAAAAGGTGTTTATACTGTAGATAAGTTGGATCCTTCAAGCATGCGGAGTGATAATTCCATATTAGCTCTCAAGTGTAAGAACATTTTGCTTTATTAGTGAGTGTGTTGAGATTCTGTACTGATATATTGGTTAACATACAAATTTTAGTTTAAATAGAGCAATGGAGCGTGTTATATTAGCCTAAAATCAAATTGAATTTGAAGAAACATAGGTGCTTACATCCAATTTAAGCTACAATTCAGATGAGATTAATGAAATATATGAAAACAAAAAACGTCTAGAGATAAGTAAGTAAACAGTAAAAAGTAAATTATATTTTTTTTAAGTTCAAAAAGTTCTATTTACTTGTTCTCAAAAATTGCAAAATGTACTATTTACTTGATTTTGAAAAGTGCAAAATGTACTGTTTACTTGATTTTGAAAAGTGCAAAATGTACTGTTTACTTGATTTTGAAAAGTGCAAAAATTCCTATTTATTTAATTTTGAAAAGTGCAAAAGGTTCTATTTACCTATTTACAAAAATTGTAATATTTACTTTGTACCTGTTGTTGAAAAGTGCCAAATTTTATATATACCTGTTTTCAAAAAGACTTAAGAATGTTCTATTTACTTTTTTCGAAAATTCGAAAGTTTTCTATGAGCTTGTTTTTAAAAATTGCAAAACGTTCTATTTACTTGGTTTTGTAATATTTTAGTAGGAGGATAAATTTTTAATACTATTTTTATTGTTACAATAAAATTGCAGATTTGAGAAAACTAACGGTAGACTTTGTTGGTGTTCAGGACCAACTTCCTGTTTCTAAAGTGAGCTGTAAATTAGCGTTTGACCTGTGTCTTGATTTGGAAACAACTTTTTCAATTGATAATCCACGTAAGTGAAACAAAAAGTTTTGCAATTCATTACTAATTAATATTACTAATATTATTCATGCTGTTTTTTCAATTAAAAAACTGTCAACCGTAATTTATGTATTTCTTCAAAATTTCAATTCTGAATGTTTGATGCATTATTTTTCTCGGTATCTAAACAGGACTTCTTGAAAAACTGGAGATAATTGCACCTAATGCAAAATGTGAAATTATGGAATACTAAATAAATACTCGAATATATTTTGTTATATTTTGTATTAATTTATTCATTATAGTTACATTTTCATATTATATTATAGGCTTGCTACGTACAATTACAAGTAAGATTTAAATGTCATAAGCTGGGACTTGTAAATACACATTATTTATAATTAGGTATACATATAATTGCTAATTAAATCTAACCTAGATAAAATATGTACATACACATATATTATGTGACTAACAGCGAGAAAAAGAGCACGAGAGATAAACGATTTTGACAGCGGGAACGCAGAATTTTATCGTATTTATCCAATAGTAACCACCGGGGCTTAAATAACTTTCCGTTTCAAATCAAACAAATTTCACATATTTAACACGTAATTTGGATTCGGAGGACTGCAATGTAAATACATGGCATAATTAGATTTTATGATTTTTTATGGTTTCTACAAGCAACCTTTTACATAATTTAATTATTGTTGGAATCATTTTCACTAGTAGTGTTTAATTTTAATTCGTTGTACTATGTAACTACAGGACTAATAGGAGTAGGAGACAAGTTAAGTAACTTCGGATTAATTATTCTAAATTTTGAAGAAAACTGTATTTAAATTGACTAATTATTAATTTAGGGGGTCGTCCATAAATGATGTCATCAAAATATATCCCCATGTCTGGGACCCAATGACTGCCTTGTCATTGTCATAAGCTTATACCCATGACGTCCTTTATGAACGATCTCTAGCTTTAGTTTGAGGTTTAACTAGTTGACACTATTCGCTACGTATAGTGAATCATATAATATTTTAACAATTTTTGCAACATTTATAAGGTAATTTAGTAACGTAGTAGCAGTTAACATTGTAACTTTAAATATTGTGTAGTTGTGAAGAGAAATTAATCTCATAATTTTTGTAGAGATGCTAACAGATGGCATACATACCTTCTGACTGTTACCAGGCTACTACTGGTACTGGTACCGGTAAAGGTCGTCTTGTACCGTCAAAAAAAATATTACAACGCCTCAAATTTATCAGATTCGCAATCGTCAGAATTGATATAGCTACACCTCCCGTATAGCATTTCTACAAAAATATTGTTTGTCTTTGACCGTGTCTTTTTGTGTGTATCATCATCAGTATATTTCTTTAAATCCAATCCAAACCACTTTTATCTTCTTGATGTATGTATAGATGACTATATAGCTGCTAGCCCCTCCCCCTCCCCCTCCCCCTCCTCCAATCTATCTTGGCCCCGCCCCCTTTTAAAAACCCGCACTCATTTTCACGCCTCATCCAAGTCATCATCATCAAACTCCTCCTCTCATAAATACCCCTCATTGACTTCCCCAAGTTTATTTTCCATCCACTCAAAAGCACGATCCCCAAGTGCAGGGATATCATACGTCTCAGAAAATTTCCCTATCCGTATGATGAGCTCAATGGAATACTGGTCATCCTTGGTTTTAATCAAATTATCTGTACAGATTTGAATCACTTCCGCCATCAAATAATTCTCAGCCAATTCCAAAATCTCCAAATTTCTCACAACGTTATCGAGCCAAACACCCTGGTCACAGCCGTAGACAAAATTGTGGAATGCCTTCATAGAGTCAATGCTCACGTAGGGACACATTAATTCTTTTGGTTTATCATCCGGGTTTTTTTCCGGGTCAAGCATCGCGTTGAAAACTGGACTTAGGTCTGTGGAATTTTCATAGAATTAAAAAAATACGTAAATATGAAAGCTACGAAAATCCGTTCTAATTGTGAATTAAATTTTGTATAACTTACCACGAAGAATCATCTCATTGATTTTAATAAAATCACTCAAGCGTTTCCCAGCACGAAGAACAACTTCGTTATTAAGATGTCCTCTCAGGTAAAATAATTTTGAGAGTCGCTCCTTTGAGTTGACGGGCTGCGGGGCGGCGACGCTGTCATAACTTGGGTCGTGATATTTGACGATCATCTTGACGACGACGGTGATCTGGTAAGTTGGGTAGCCCACGTAGGCTGAGACCAGAGAGAGCTCCTTGTCCGTGAGGAATTCATCAGTAAAATTTATCACCTGGAGATGATTTCGAGGAGCTCCCACGTTACTCTCACTCACTCCCGCTTTCGTTGTGCACTCGAACCCTAAATTTGGAGAGCGAATATTTTTATTTTTTAACAAGACTTTCACATATTATTACGTTGGTCAGTAGAACGGACATTTTATATCCTAGCCCTAACCATAAAAAGACCATAACCCATTCCATTTATTTATGTTATATATAGGCGTTATTCACGGAGTTGATTTGATAACACGCATTCGTATATAACGGTAATGGAAAGGGCTTGTAGATGTGAGTAGGTGTATCGGAATTTTAGTCATCTTTGTACAAACTGATTATGTATGTGAATCTCCTCTCCCCAACAATTACGGAAGCATACCACTTACAACATGAAATTCATGCAGAATTTTAATATTTGCAAAATTTTCATATAATATCGTGAGTGAAGAATCAAAATGGCTCATATCTAATTTGAGCTAGAATAAAAAATGAGATATGTCAAACAATACACTGACATAATTGCGTAAAAAATGTTGATTACTGCACTTTTTAAAAGGTGCAAAATATTCTATTCACATGATTTTAAAAGGTTCAAAATTTTGTATTTGCATGCTTTTAAAAAGTGCAAAATATTTTGTTTCTGTTTTTAAAATAGGCAAAACGTTCTATTCACATGTTTTTGAAATGTGCAAAATGTTCTGTTTATATGTTTTTTAAAGATACAAAATGATTAATTTACATGTACTTGAAATGGGCAAAATTTTCTATTTAAATTTTGGTAGATAGATAATGTTTTAATCTAGCTAAAAATAAATATGTGTCATTTTTTGGATCTTCAAACGTGATGTACAAATATAAGTGTGCAAAGAAGTTACTACTTGCATTTATAAACACTCGTGGCTTTTCCATCATTCATAAAGCTGAGATGGACGAAGTAGTCTCGCCTCCCATTGGCATTTCCACTGTTTCTGTTCGTCACAATATTTGCTTGGAGTATACAGTTACGTGGAGCGTGGGATAAAAAGTCCAGCTGGAGCTGCCTGAAAGATGCATTTTAGAAAAAATATTTACATCAGAGAACTATATTTTATCATAGCTTTTAGGGCATCACGTCTGGCATTCTATAAAAAAATCTGCTTCAACCTATTTCAATTTTTTTTAAACTAATAAGTAAGCTTCAAACTTTGCATTTCGTATTGTATTATATAGGTCTACAATATATCATGGAGAGTGCAAAATGCACTACCTGGGACAGTATGTGAAAACAAAATTAAAATATAAAGTAAAACATGTGTGGTTTCTCACAGAGTAAAGTCCGGCTGCCCAGGACCAAATTGAAACGAACAGTTCTCATTGCAGGTATAGGCCTCAGAGGACGTTTCATACGTCAATTCCACCAATTTTGTAGATTCTCCAACCTGGATTTCGGAAGTACCAAAATAAAAGCTGATTTCTTGTCCCTTGTTTTTGTTCATATTTAATTGTATGTAATGTACCAACAATTAAAAAAAATTATTAAACAGATGTCATAATTTTTAAAAAATAGTAAAAGTTTTGTGGGTACTTAGCTGCTTAGTGCTTTCGAGCCAATTCAATAAAATTAGTACTACGTAGTGTGTTTATTAATTTATTTAAAAATCCTTGAGTGCTTTCTAAAAAGATTTAAGTTCAAACTTACGCGAGGACGTTTTGCATTGACGATGTGTATCTTTGACTCCATCTGTACCTACAAATAAGGGAAAACATTAAATACGTACCTATAGACCAGGATATTTCCTGTATAACTTTATATCGCAAGTCAATATTCCAATCTCATACTGTGTAGAAATGTAAAAACCTTGTAGCTATAGTAGTAATTACATAGGAAACTATAAAGCATGAATAAAATAAAAGATTAGGGCTGTACTACTTTCTACTTTCTACATACAGCTTTTAAGGAGTCGTCCATCAATGTCGTTCAGGAAATAAAAGGCAAACTTTTTACACCCCTCCCCAATTCCCTCTCATAGTAATGCACATTCACAATGTAGCGTCATGCAAAGTTTACATAGGTCGTTTCCCCCTCCCCTAAATCTAAACGTCATTGATAGACGCCCCAGATTAAAACAAAAAATCTAAAAACGACACTTGTACCGGCATTCGATGGTCCATAGGCGACTTGATGAACTTCATGGAGCCAGCGATCGATGAAGTTCTCCGACACATTGCAGACGTACATTGTGACTGCTCACCGTCCAACTCGAGTCCCAATTTTTCGGGTAAATCGGTAACCGACCCCGCATTACTTTGACTCTATTAAAATGGTAATTACATGGTAATTTGTAATTACTTTGTATTTAAGGGATGGTCCATAAATGATGTCACTCAAGTTATCTCCCTGTTTTGACCCACCAAGAAAGAATCATTTGCCATCTTTTCAACGGCTATCTCTAACATGACCTTACCTATGACATCATTTATGGGCGATCCTTTATCAACATTATTTTTGCTTTGTTAATAGTTGACTTAATAAATTTAATGTAAAAAAACTGTAAAGTTTGTGAAATTCCCAAGATGTCCATAAATGTCAATAATTACTTCGCGGATAATCCAACATTTTTTAAAATTGTAGAAATATTAGAAAAAAATAGTGTTCACCTGCATGAACTTGCTATGTTGAAGTTTGACAAGATCTTTAGGCATCGGGAGTGAAAGGGCACCCGGACTCATGGGGGCTCCATAGATTTGTGTCTGAAGGATATTCCGGACTTGAAGTTGAATCTTCTCAATTTTGGCGAGGAGATCATTTTGATCTTTTTGATGATCTAAAACTTTACCACCAAAATATTGGATTTGTTCCGTGAGGAACTGGAGCTGATAGGCTGGGATTGGATCAGGCTGAGCCATGTCACGACTGCTGGCAGCGGATGATCTTTGCTGCTGCTCCGAATCCGAATTTTGATTTTCGGCTTTCAGCTTTGCAACACCACTTTGTGGTAGACTTTCACGCCGTGCAAAAATATTTCTGCAATGAAACAACCACGACTTAAAATAGATAATGCATGTAGTCTAAAGGGATGTTGTATCAACGTAGTGAACGCATATAAGCAGAATTAAAAATAACCTAACAAATCAAAAATATCGAATATTTTACACAAACTTTAAAATGAAATTATTTAATAGGGTAAACATTTAAAAATAATTTCGCTTATACCTTTACGAGTAAAAAAATTTCAATTACCTCCGTTTTCTAAAATTCACACAGTCACAGGAATGACGTTGACAGTGAAAATGATATACTTCCTGCGGTGACGAGTGGAATGTGACTGACTGACTGTAACCTAAAAATAGTTTAAAAGGTTCAAATCATCTCCTATATGCTATTTATTATGTGGGTAGAAAAAAACACTTAGGATATATATTACATTATATTATATTGATTGCTTGGAAGTTGGAACAAGGAGCAACAACAGCTTTTAGCCTTATGTGTATCATGAAGAAAGTAGCGTATGAAAAATGAAATGTAGTTTTATATGGTCACATGAAAATAAAATATCTGGAGCAATCAAAAGTTCCAGTCCCCACCGCCGCCACGTCATGTACATAAAGGGCGAGACTATAATCAGAGCGTTTTAATCTTTGCCGAGAGATGCATAATTTTGATAGAAAAATGTAATCCCCGACGACCATGACTACAACGGCAACGACCACGACGACCAAGAACGACTACGACTTGAAACTGTTTTCCGGTCTTATCAATTTCGGGGACCAATTCTAATTCATATTTTAATTCTAATGAACCCAGCGTATGTTACTGTGTGTACATATAACATATAAATACGGCATATACTTACATGTTGGTTGGTACTAGTAGCGGCCACGTTTAAATATATAAAATATGTATACAATATTAAAAGTTATTGTAGGGATGTATTTGTGTAGTGTGTAGTATGTACATACTAACCTAGAAGCAGTGATTTATTCCTATGGTGCCACTTCTTTGTTGTGTACGATTAATGTCACTAATTTGATGTTACAAGTGAAAAGAAGTTCTAACTGCACTAAGTATAACCTTTTAGACAGGTTTCTGGTTTTATATTAGTTTGAAGTATTTACTAAACTGAACTCGCTGCTATAGCATCGGGACTATAGTGCCTGGATATACCAACAGTTTTGTTTTAAATTTTAAATACACTCTTAATCCCTGAATTTTGTATGCATACTATTCAAACTAAAGTTTCTGACACCCGCACATTAATAGAGACATTGGTACTATTACTATTCAACCTCAACCTCAAGCTTCAGATCCCGCGTAAAACTCAAAGCCCGTGCGTTTGTTCCAACCCGTGTGCTATTTAAACTCAAGCTTCTGACCCCACGTGCAATTTGAGGCACTCGCACTCCCGTCGACCCGCGTACTATTTAAATTTGAAAAAAACGTATGCCTTAGCCTACTTAAAGGGCGTATGCTGTGTTTGAGCAGCCCCGCGCAAAAAAAATAATAAAATATAGGCAACCTACGAAAGATAGCCCATTATTGAAAGGAATTCACCCTATTTTAGACGTAGAATAAATTCTGAACGGCGTCAAGCTAGCGATTTTTGGTAATAAGGAACACAGTATTAAGTAAGAAGTTTTCATTATTTAATTTATATTCGTTCTTCAAATTTCCGAAAATGTAATCGGACCTAATTTTTTAAATCCCGATTGTTGGTTGGACGGATTTTACTCACACTTAATCAATGGCTGACAACGTTGAAAAGGGCAATACGAAAACAGCAAATGTAAATGACGCAGTTCAACGCCGTCTAATGAATTTCTGCTACTCCGAATCTAGCTTTCGGAACTTGCCGCAGCCCTTACCATTATGGGGAGGACTGCACCTTTTTTTGGTAACTTATAAAACATGCAACATAACACATTACCACTACAACGTTTCAACACCAAGCAATGTTAAATAACCAGGCGGCGTCGAAATAAATCATTATTTTTATACCTAATAAAATCTCATATTTATTGTAAACAGCAGTTTGGGGCGTTTTAGGGTTAATTACTTTGATGTTAACTACAGGTGCTATCATTTCCCCCCTCCAAGTTTTGTCTTGGCAGTGTATATCCAATTGTCCATGTTTGCATTTAATGAGGAACTAAATGTACTAGGGATTTACCACACTGGTCCGGCACCAATTACCACAGGTAAGTAGGCCGCGCATGCTCCCAACGTACAACTCATGTAGATCCTCCCACCCAACAAGCAGTATACAAATATGCAATTGCAGTATATGCACAAAAATTCGATTTTTCCTTGATACAGCCGCGTAAATTACACGAATATGAAACATTATTGTATTTATTGTTTTAAAACTTTACATATTTAGCAGTTACTGAATGTGAGATTGATAGAACTGAACTACATAATTATTATTAAGTATAGTTTTAAATTATTATTAGCATCTCATTCAAGAATTCCGCTACCTACTCCAATTAATCCAAGGTTTTGAAGAATTAATATGCAAATATAAATTAAGATAATAAGTATAGAAAATATATAAGTGCATATTAATTCTTCAAACCCGTTTTCCTCGTCGTCGTCATTTTCATCTGATTCTGACTCTGCGCTTGAATCTGAGTCATCACAAAAAGGATTTATGATAATAGGTTTTTGAATGTGTTCAATGAAGTTTTTCTCAACTAAATTATCTCTTTGCCACATAGAGTCCTCTACTTTAATAGCGTGTTTGACACATGCTGCCCATAACTCTGGCGTTACACCGGCTATAGTTTCCTTTGCTAATTCTAAAACATTTGCGGTGCCCCCTTTACTATTGTTTTTTCCAATCTTAGTTTTGACGTAACTCCAAACGAGTTCAATTGGGTTTAACTCACAGTGAGCCACCGGTAACCACAGTATTTTTACGTTTTTTCCACATTCTTCGGCTAGCTTCTCTACTTCAAACTTTGTCTGGACAGGGTGCTGTTCGGACAAATCAAGTAAGCTCCGTTTTGTCAATTTTTCAAAAGTTTCAACGTCACTTGGGAGCGGGATGTTACGTAATTGTAAGTTGGCAATAATATCCGGTTTTTTCCAATATAATTTAGGCATAACACTGTCAGGAACCTTAAAAATAGTATTAAAACCCCGATAATAGAACCAAAAACAATCAAAGTAATAAATGTAATTGCCGGATGTCTTAATAATTTGTTGGTGTATACCCTGACTTTGTGATAGAGAGCTTGATCTAAGACAATCACTGTATTATTTTCAACCTTTGAAAGTAGCAACTGAAACCAATGCATGTAGTGCTCTCCATTCATAGCTCGGTGGTAATCTTGGGAGTCTTTCTTAGAGATAAAAATATCTGCCACTTCATCAACAAATCCTAAGTCACTTCCAGCGTGATTTATAATCACACGACCAGCACCGCCGTTTACCTTCCACCCACCTGGTTTAGCATTTCAAATAATTAATTTGTTGCTTATTATTATTTTGTTGGTAGTTTCAAATTACCCTAAAATGATTTCAAATTATAATTAAAGTAACAGTAGTATTTATTATATTTACCTGTGTACCCATTCATATCTATAAGCACTTTATTGCTTGACCCGACATCGCGAAATTGACGAAACTCGTCCGCTTCAAGCATGAAAAGCCAACACCGGTTTGGAGCTTGTTCTGGACTTGCCCAAGTCTCGTCAACGTAAACTATGCGGTACCCTTCCAGTCGGAACTTCCTTATTTGACGTAAATATGTCTCTCTTTGGACAACTATGTCTTTTCGTTCTAGATACACAGGTTTTCTATTCATTGGACGATACTTGAATTTGGCCTTTTTAAGCCACTTGCCAAACAAATTTTTCTGAATTCTAGGAAAATGCGGATTTTCCAAGCATTCGTTTAGCATCATCTCGCGAGTAGGGTAAATTCTACGAGCATAGAAGTTAAGGGCGACTCTACGAATTTCAGCAATGCTAAACGAATCACACTCAATTGGCAAGTTTTGTTTTCGCAATTTTTTGGGCGGGCTCGGTAGTTCATTTTCATTAACTTCATTTTCCTGGCTTTTGGCATTCGCTCGTTTTACCGTGGTAACTGAAGTATTGAACAACCATGAAGTTAAAAGTGTAGGGTTACTGTATTTTTTTTCATAATCCACTTTATTGTTCGGCAAACCTTGGCAAATTATGTCGTGTCTAACTTCTGTTAGAAAGACCTTTACCATGTGAATAGCCTTAAACTCTCGAGAACTGAACGGTTTAATTTTTTTCTTGGTTGGGGTGTTCATATTGTAGTTTTATTAAATTAAATGAAAAATACGGAATTACTAATATAAAAGCACCAATAGTTACTTATTTAGTTATATTCCGAAATAATAATCCCACCTAAATTGATTTCCCGCAAAATATTTCATAGGTTACGCGGGTTGTATCAAGGAAAAATCGAATTTTTGTGCATATACTGCAATTGCATATTTGTATACTGCTTGTTGGGTGGGAGGATCTACATGAGTTGTACGTTGGGAGCATGCGCGGCTTACTTACCTGTGTTAATTGGTGCCGGACCAGTGTGGTAAATCCCTACAGTATGTTTGAGTCCAACGCCGACTACGAAATATTACTAATATTTGGCTTTTGGAAAATTGTCCATTTCCCAACTGCGCACGCAGTTTTTATCACTGCCTCATGGAGAACATAGGACTAGAAATTTTGTGTAAATTATTAGAAAATTTGGTAGCAGGTGCATTTAAAATAAATTGTACAATACATAGCTTGAACAATTGTCTAGCGACTGTCGAAGAGTTTTTGTCAGATTTCGATATGGAAGGTATTTTATTTGGGCGTCGAAGATGAGACGTCGGGATGTCTACATATAAAACAAGGTTAAAAGTTTCATATTTCAAAAATCTTTAGTTTCACATTGAAAAACTTTTTTCCAGTTTTCTCTTCGACAGTAGTTAGATATCACCTTTTAGTTACTGTAAAAAAATTAAATGTATACCTATATGTCCAGGCAAAGCCTAAGAATTTACCGCTGGATGTGCAGTCCAACCCTTATGGTTTTGTAAGTGCCTCATTACCAACATATAGGGACAAAGTTTCGAACTAATAGATCGAAATTTTGGTGAAACCTACATAAAATATTTTCACATTTTTGAGTAGGTCATACATTTGCCTAGAGACTCCAGAAGAGATATTCCGTATTTTCGTTTTCATTTAGATGAAATTAACCACTAAACACGGGAGGATCTACGTTCCCCATTCAATCGCTTGTTAATTTTTTCTTAATATTGTCAATTTTTTGTGAAATTAATAATGCAATGTAGTTGGGTATACCTATATGTGAATAATACCTACTAGGTATATATTAAATTTATAAAATTATGCTTTTATACATTGTATTTTAAAAAAGCGGAAATAACCTCGAAGGAATTAAGGAGAAAGCTATGTATATTACCTGAGTAGATTGCAAGTTTCTGGAGGACACAGGATAAATTTACATGCTACACGACACATAAGGTTAATATAAATGTTTTAAAATATTACAAAAAAAAATATTTTAAGTTTACAGATCAAAGTCAAGGCAGGGATTAGATATATACGTGTAACCTCATTTAAATGTGCTACATACATGACACAAAGTAAAGGTAAGGTACAGCAGACCATGCACAGCTGTATATACATTCAAAATATGGTAAAAAGTAGACATACTATTCCCTTAGAAAAACTGATACGATACAATACCGATACCGATTTAGTCTCGACATTGGTAAATTTTAAGATTTCGATCAAATATATACTTTGATGTACCTGCACCTGCCTATAAGGCTTAAAAGGTAGAATTTGCAATTTTCTACCAGCAACCGCAGCCACGTTATGTATATTACAGAAAAATTAAAATAGAACCGTTTTCAACGTAATTGTAATCATATCGCTTTTCTGGTTTCTGTTTCGGCTTCGGCCCCTTCAACATCCTATGTAGTTTAACCGAAAGCAATTTCATTATCGTTATTATTATTCTTGTTTATTTTCCACGCGCTCCGTCGCCGCGTCCCCATAGTCCACGTCCAAATAATCGATACCACAATATAACACAAGTTGTTTAGGTGTTATCTTGACAGAATAAGCGAATTTTCTGAGCACGCTACAAGCAAAAAAAATAAGTAATCTATTCATGAAATCATTATACATTTTAATTTTCTGTGTTTTTCCCAGACTAAAAGCAAAGGGAAATGCAAAGCTGAAATCAAAACAAATATATATAGTAATAAATATAAAAATTAAAGTGCGATTCTAGATTCAAATTCCAGGCGACGGCATTGAAGGGAAAATGACGTGGTTTTATATGTACTCTATTGCTCATAGACTTTTAAAGATTTGAAAGTACAGGAAATCATTTAATTAACTTTGCCATATTTATATGAAAACCGCACGTGTGTCACACATCACATAAGTACATTATTTTTTCTTGGCACCGCCACACAAGGTCACACCAATTTGATTGCGGATATTTTTTCAGTGGTTTACATACCAGTTGTATTTGTCACGTGGAGCTGTGTATAGCAACCTATGTAACTTATATGAAGTAAATTAGTATATATGTATGCATAAAAATGTATTTGTTTAAAAAGACCTAACCGAATGCCTTAATTAAATTCTGACACACATAATAATATGTACTGTTTAGACTTTTGAATAATGAATAAAATATGCATTTGTATGACTGTACACATAATAGTAAGTGAAGAATCAAGATAACCGGTTTAGAATTTAATCTACAATTAAAATACGTTGAAGACTTTGTCAAAATGACACTGAAGGCGTAAAATGTTATAGCTTAGTTTTTAAAAAGTGCAAAATGTTCTATATACATGTTTTTGAAAAGGGCAAAATTTTCTATTTGTGTGCTTTTGAACAGTGTAAATTATTCTGTTTGCATGCTTTTAAAAAATTCAAAATGTTCTATTTACAAGGTTTTGAAAAATGTAAAATACTTTACTTGCGTGATTTTAAAAATTGCAAACTGTTCTATTTACGTGCTTCTGAAAAGCGTAAAATATTTTATTTACTTTTTTCTTGAAGAGTGCAAAATTTTCTATTTACAAGCTTTTTAAAATTGTAAAACTTTTTATTTGCATGCTTTTAAAATTTTTTAAATGCTCAAATTACACTCTTTTAGGATTATATCATATACATTTTTGTATATTGTACATTTTGCATTAAGCCAGAATTCGATATGGGCCGTTTTGATTCTTCACAGACGATATCTGTCAGTCTGTCAGTACGTATCACATGCCACGTAGTCAAATAATATTCTACAATTACTTGCAAAAATTGTTCCAATGTAATTAAAACATGTTTATAGGTCACGGGCCTGTAAAATAGTACACAGGTGTGGGTGGTTAGAATTTGATTAGTACTATTACAGGAAATACGTTAAAATTTATTTAAAAATATTAGTAGGTATATTTCATTTTCATGCTCAATATTTACTGCAAAAAGCAATAAGTCTATTAACACGGAAGTCAAAAATTAATAAATCAGGAAATAAAAATGAATAATATCGTAATTAAAATTCTAAAGGTAAACCGAAAATAATATCGAAATTTTTCCTCGTACTGTAAAATTAGGTCACCACAATGCAGATCCTATTCACTCTTCCGGATTGATTTCCAATAATAGTGTGTGCTTGGTTACCTTGTTAATTTTTTTTTAATTATTCAACGCACTGATTTTCTTTTTCTGTAGCTTATTACACATAGCAAATTATTTTAAAATTATTGCACATTTTTGACCATATGCTAATGATTCTAAGTTGCAGGAAAAAGTGACATGATATATCAAAGAAAAGTTTCCCTTTACAGAATTCTCAGCACTATTATCACAGCGTATTTCGTCCATGTCATTGGTATTTTTATTTGTAAATTGTTTAGCGAGTAATTTAAAAGAAAATGAAGCAAATTGAAATTTTGAAATATTTGTGTTTTATTCTACTCGCGATTTCTTCATCACTAGCGCAGATCTCTTTTTCTGACACCGACGACAATGACCCCGACATTAAAAATCGCCACGACGCAAATCAGTTACAAACACATCCACACCAGGAATCAAATTCAAATAATCACGACGAAGTTGTTTTAAACTTGTGCGTAGAATCCCGTCCAAAAATCCCAGGCGAAAACGACCATGAAAATGAAAACTCTGCAACTGTAATAGACTCTAAAACTTCCAGGCATAACATTCTACGCATACCAGAATGGCTTCAAGCCCCAATAACCCCTGCTAAAAAAGAATACTTGAGATCACAACTCAACCAAAACCGAAACCGACACCGAGGCATGGCCAACTCTTCCAACTCCAGCCTCTTTCATTTTAACGCAATATACAAAAATCCAGAATGTCCAAATGAGGAAAACAGTACACAATTAACGTTTAGTATTCACACTAACGTTTATAGAAATGAGTCTGCATCGTTTAATTTCAAGTTAAATTATTACCAAGACTACTTCACACCAAATGGGCATTTTTTCACATATGATTATCTTCTGGATACTGACAAGTATTGTATTTCCAAGTAAGTACCTTTTTTAAATTGTCATTTTTAAAAATGATGTATTAGTCATTGAAATCAGTCTAGCATTTCCTGAATGTACTAAATTACAACGTAAAACAGGAATTTTCATTTCTAGAATAAATACAACGGCAATAACCCTTGAAATTTGCTTCCCTGACCAGTCAGCTGAGACACCAAAAAACCCGGTTTTAAAGCCATACTCAGCATCTGACGAAGATTCAGTACCTTCAAGCGAAATTATTCTTCAGAAATGCTGCCCACCAGGAAGTACTATGCAACTCCATTCTGACCACCTTGCCTTTCCGCCGTCTTGCATAGAAAACCCGAGCTCTTCAGAATGGTCACCAGATTTCTACCAGTCAAACGATCCGTCTAAAAAAGCTTCTGAGCCACATGATGTACAACTTAAATATGTGCCCATTGATTCTATTTGTGAAAACATACACGAGACCGGATTTGACTTTTTAACTTCGCTTAGAAAATCATTAAAACACACTGTTGCGGAGTAATTTAAAGCCATACAAAACAGAATATATCGCCTGTGAAGAACCAAAATGACCCATATCCAATTTAAGCTAAAATCAAAATAAGCTATGTCATAAAAACAAAATGAGAAACATGCGTAAAATGCTAACTAAGAGTTTTTTACATGTCTTATGTGTAAAATGTTCTACGTAAATTTTTTGAAAAGTGTAAAATGTTCTATTTACATGTTTTTGAAAAGTGTGAAATGTTCTATTTACATGTTTTTGAAAAGTTTAAATTTTCTATTTACATGTTTTTGAAAAGTGTTAATTGTTCTATTTACATGTTTTTGAAAAGTGTAAAATGTTCTATTTACATGTTTTTGAAAATTGTTAAATGTTCTATTTACATTTTTTGAAAAGTGTTAAATGTTCTATTTACATGTTTTTGAAAATTGTAAAATGTTCTATTTACATGTTTTTGAAAAGTGTTAAATGTTCTATTTAAATTTTTTTAAAAGTGCAAAATATTCTATTTAAATGCCTTCAAGACATGTTTCAATATTTTTGTAGATAATGGATATTGGTTTTAGCTGAAAATGGTAATGGGTCATTTCGGTTCTTCACCAACGATATTACACTTTTATTCTTCAGGGTCGTTCGTATATTACGTTGGGACCAAAAAAATGCAGTCGTAATTTTGTAATTTTTTTCGTTGTAGCATCCGAATTTTGCAATCAGGTAAAGTTCTTGTGAGACGAACAGGAAATGATAATTGGGATCTGCCGATCGTACATCGTACAAAATACATTCAAGATTTTTGCATCGACAGTATAATCGACTCTGCAACATGGCTGTCCATGCCAGTCAATTATTCTAACCCCCTCCCGGAAGTCTACACTACGATTCAATTCTGCCACGAAGAAACCCGGGTAAGAAATATGGCATTTTTAGAGCTGAAGGTCAATGACCTTTTTTAAAGCACTCAACAATAATTGAGTATGGGAAAATAAAAAATAAAATTACAAGATATATAAATTTAAATTTTGGAAAAATTCCTATAATTTGCTGTTTACACAGGAAGACTTTGTGTACACCTACGCCCAGATCGAATTTGCAATTTATTTCCCATCCCTTGTACTTCTTTTCCTTATTGTCATAATTTACGGGTTGGTGTGGAATTTGCAAAATGTTCACGGCTGGACTGTGGCCACGTTCTCCTTTTCTATGTTTGTCTGGTTTCTCGCCTCGGTCATTGCAAATGGAGCGGGATTATTTGGATATGATGGGGTTGCAGCGGGCTCCCAAGGATGCATTTTTATTGGTTTTCATTTTTGAACTATTACATTATTATACATACAACATTTTTACAATTTACATAATTTAAAGCATACTTAAACCTAATGCTCTGTAAATTGCAGTTTATGGAATAACCAATATACATATTTATTTTTATTTTTTCATATATATACATACATATTTATTGTGGTAATTTTTTTTAAAGGCGTGCTCAATCATTTCTTCTACATTTCAACATACTGCTGGATGACCATTCTGAATTTTGATCTGTGGTCAACTATCACGTAATCAATTTAATTTGTAATATAAAACGTACCACAATTACATACCGTCTGTGAAGAACCAAAATGACCCATATCAAATTTAAGCTGGAATCAAAATGAGCTATATGTCAAAAAAACATATGAGAAACATAGGTAAAATGTTAGTAATTAGGAGTTTTTGAAAAGCTTAAAATGTTCAATTTTCATGTTTTTTAACAATGTATCCTATTTACATGTTTTTAAAAAGGTGTAAAATGTTCTAATTACAAGTTTTTGAAAAGCGTAAAATCTTCTATTTACATGTTTTTAAAAGGGTAAAATAATCGATTTGCATGTTTTTAAAAAGTGTAAAATGTTTTATTTAAATATTTTTGAAAATTGCATAATATTTTATTTAAATGCCTATAAGTTATAAGACATATTTCAGTATTTTTATAGATGATGGATAATGTTTTTAGCTAAAAATGGATATGGGACATTTTGGTTCTTCGCAGACGATATATAAGCCACTATATAATAATTCATTTTTACCCGAATTTTGTTTTTGTTTTTTTATTTATTTAGTTCAATGACCCCAAGGTCAGCCCGAAGACGAGGGGTAAAGCGTTATGGGATATACTGTCTAATTGGGTTCGGAGTTCCAACCTTTGTTGTCACTGTTGCTTTGATTATTGAGAATGAATTCGGGTGAGTAATTATTATTACGATAAACAAATCTGACTATATAGCTACGTCATGTGAAGGGGTCATTCATAAATGATGTCATCGAAATATATCTTTATAGGGCCCAATGAATCCTCCTTTATCAGCTTAACCTTTGTGTTACTGACTATCTTCGACATGTGATGTCATTAGTATCCAAGCAGACCTTGTAATCCAGCTTCCCTTAACGTCATTTATGGACGATCCCTAATAGGTATAGCATATTTTAATTTGTTTTTTTTTAATATTTTCCAACACAGACTATTTGACGACCGTGTGATTCGTCCACAGTACGGCCACGCCGCCTGTGTCCTGGACAAAACGAGCTCACGATATTACGCCATTATACCGAATATCATTTTGTTCGTATTCAACTCAATATTTGCCATCCTCACATTAGGATTCATTGTGGACTACAAGCAAAATTCAAAACATTTGGATGTTACTGCCAAGGTTTCAAAAAAGCAACTGTGAGTTTCTGTAAAATTGTAAATTATTTATAAGATTTAATTTTACTGCTGCAAAGTAATTTATTGACAATAAATTGTTATTCGGGGACAGGGGAATATTTTTTGTGAGACTATTCACACTCATGGGCTTCACTTGGGTCCTGGAACTAATTCCGAATCTATTGGCAAATGAAAATGACACCACGTGGTACTGGACCCTATTCAAGGTCTACAACGTCCTTCAAGCTGTGGGACTCTTTTGGATTTTTGCCCTCAAAAAGGAAATTAGGGAGCAACTTTGCCAGAAGTATAAAATCTTTGAAGGTTACATAGATCACTTACACAAAAACAAAGTGTATTCTGCAAACATGTGGACAGCTTCAACAAACTAAAAAAAAATAAATTATCGAATTAATTTTCTAAATTTTGTAAATGTTTCATTTTGTTTCAAAGGTGCCTTCAAATATTTGGATTCAAAAATGGAATCCACCAGCAAAACGAAACAAGAATCAACTGGAACTGAAGCATCACGGCTGTCTGATGAGCAACTTTAACACCAGGCAAATTTTGCACTGACTTGCCCAGCCAACAATGCGTTGCATGCAGAAATTCTTTTTCGAGGCTCAAAATAATATGCTAAACACTTTGAATTTAATAGCTTGAATGAGGATGATGGGAAAGTGATTAAAAATATTAAAATATAATTACCTAAAATTAAATACTACAATAAACATCCAGAGCTTCTGTAATTTTTAATGTTGGGATCAAAAGTATATTATATTAAATTAATTAGAAAGGGGTTGCTCATAAATGATGCCTTCAAAATATTCAAATTTCTATGATCCTATGACCCCCTTGTCATCATCGTAACCATTGCGTAAATGAATCTACTGTGTATCAAGAAATAAAGTGGAGATTAAATTTGAGATACGCAGTCTACGGTGACGGTCACGTTATTGACATAATTTATAAAGTAGAAATAGTTTGCTCAAGTTTAAATATGACTCATTTAGAATTGCGATTAATTAAGTTTGAAACTATAGTTAGCTGAACTTAATTCCTGGGCGTTAAGGTAATTTTTAGTTGGCACTAGCCGTCTATAGGCACAGGATGCATAAATGCACTAGCCGCCTGTAGGCACAGCATGCCTATAGAAACAGGCTGCCTATAGACACCCGCTGCCTAAAGGCACGCTCTGTCTGTAGCCACAGGCTGCCTAAACGCACTCCCTGCCTATAAGCACAGACTGCCTACAGGCACAAACTGCCTATAGGCACAGACTGCCTATAGGCACAAACTGTCTATAAACACAGACTGCCTATAGGCACAAACTGCCTATAGGCACAAACTGTCTATAAGCACAGACTGCCTACAGGCACAAACTGCCTATAGGCACAGACTCCCTATAGGCACAGACGGCGTTTAGTCACAGACTGCCTACAGGCACACACTGCCTATAAGCACAGACTGCCTATAGGCACAAACTGTCTATAAGCACAGACTGCCTATAGGCACAGACTGCCTATAGGCACATACTGCCTATAGGCACAAGCTGCCTATAGGCACATACTGCCTATAGGCACAAGCTGCCTATATGCACAGACTGCCTATAGGCACAGACTGCCTATAGGCAAGGGCTGCCTATAAACACGGGTTGCCTATAGGCACAGACTGCCTATAGGCACAGACGGCGTTTAGTCACAGACTGCCTATAGGCAAGGGCTGCCTATAAGCACAGACTGCCTATAGGCACAGACTGCCTATAGGCACAGACGGCGTTTAGTCACAGACTGCCTACAGGCACACACTGCCTATAAGCACAGACTGCCTATAGGCACAAACTGTCTATAAGCACAGAGTGCCTATAGGCACAAACTGCCTATAGGCACGGACTGCCTACAGGCACGGACTACCTAGGCACATACTGCCTATATGCACAGACGGCGTTTAGTCACAGACTGCCAATAGGCACAGGCTGCCGTAAGCACTGACTGCCTGTAGGCACTGGCCGCGTATAAGTACTTACTGCGTTTATGCACTGGCTGTCGTTTTGAGTAACTTAGTTAAAGTAAATTCGAGGAAAAATTCAAAAATTGAACCACAATTGATTATTATGAAATTCACGCATCAATTGTATAATTGGCTGCTTAATAATGTAGTGGAATAGAACATTAGAAAGGAATTAGAACATTTTGCACCTTTTAAAAAACATGGAATTAGAGAATTTTCTCTTTTTCGAAAACATGAAATTAGAAAATTTTGCATCTTTCCGTAAAGATGTAAATAGGAAATTTAACATTGTTGAAAAACATGAAAATAGAACGTTTTACGATAATTAGAAACTTTTAATTAACATTTGACGCATGTTTCCTTTTGTGTTTTTATGACATATCTCATTTTGATTGTAGTCTAAATTAGAGATTGCTCATATAGGTTATTTACAGACGATGCTACATAATAATTGTAGAATAGGATCGGCATATTGACGGGCATTGTATATCATATAGGTACAGGTGCACTTGTAACTGTGAAATGCATCTTTCAACCTAATTATGAATAACAATTTAAACGACGTTGAAGTCTTCTACAGTACATAAAGTTAAATTATGCTTTTGTATTTTACAATTCATTCATTTTAAATTAAATTAGGTCATAATAAATAAATCATTGCCACACATGAAAAAATAATCTAAATCTGAAACAGAGTTCAAAATATTTCCCTTTAAATTTTGACACGGGTAGTTTAATTATTGTATACATTCTACTCATTTTATTATTGAGTCATATTTTATACCTAATATTATATATTAATCTATGTATTTTTGCACCGTATTGTAGAAATGTAATTTATAATAAATAAATATCTTTAATCTATTGATACTATACTATTTTTCGGGATTATCTATATAATTAGCAAGTCCTTCACGATTTTATCTTATCCCGACAAAAGTAATACCCAGCATTGACAGTAGTGCTATTTATTTGGTCGGATTTATTTCATCAAAGTAAAATTAAGACATTCATTCTGGCAGTAGTAGAATTGTTAATACCTATTATTAACACATTTATAAATTGGGGGAATTCAGGCTAAAGCCTGGATACGTCTCATATAAAAAGTCTCATTTGATTTGGGAAGTAGGTAAAAGCATTCATATTCATTAAGAATTATATCGAAAAGGGAAGAATCCTGGGGGGGGGGGGGGGAGAAAAACTGTCGAGGCTTAAAGTCACGTTATTGAAATAATTTAGAAAGAAATAGTGTCCTTAAGTTTTTATGCGCCCCATTTAGGAGTGCGAATAATTAAGTTTGAAACTACAGGTAGCTGGAAATAATTCCAAGGCGTTATGGTTTGGTTTAGGTAATTTAATTCCAAGTTGCGGATGGAAAGAGTTATTAAATAAGGTACAATAACACGTATGTATTAGAAAGCAAACGGATATTTAATGTCCAAAAAGAGACAGCATTACTCCACACTAGGATACAAAACAGCTAATAATGTTTACCTGGACTGATAAATGATAATCGATAATAATAATGAGAGAAAAACTTTATTAAGTCACTGTTGCACAATTGCAATAGCTTCACAGCTCAGTATACAAGACAATACATTCTTAAATACAATTGAAACATTTAAAAGAAATTCAACACGTTGTAATGCATAAATAAATCCTAAGTATATAAATGATGATTATAAATCATAATTGATCCTCGAAGAGCGTGCATTAAAATATCATCTACAACTGCAGATGGTATACGGAAGGATTTAGCCCACTTCATAAAAAAATTTGTAATGGTCCCACGCGCTCCAATATAAAGACCTGTCACTTCTATACTTTTTAAATTCCATTTCTCCAAGAAATACTTGATACAGGGTTCGTAAATTCCTTTCTTCTCCAAATCAACTGCCACTGCTTGTTCCTCACTATCCCCAAACTCAAACCGTATTGTAGGATCCAAAATATATCCAATTTTAGATGATGAGTCATATGCAATAATGTCCACTCTCCTAGTTGATCCATTTTCTGCAACACAATGAACTTCCTGTTCCACAACAAAGCCTCTCTCAGCCAGAGCTTTTGCAATAATTTCTCGAATTCCATGATGTCTGCTGTTACGTATGAGTTCTCCCCGGAAACAAGAACCTAAGACATGACCAAGGCTTTCTTTCTCAGTGCTGCAATGCCTGCACTGGGTTCCGTCTAAGCTCCTTCCTGGAATTACTCTTACACTAGCAACATTAGAATTCATTTTTAAAGTGGTTACATATTCAGAAGTCGTTAAGCCCACTTTATTTATTAATTGCTTATTTCCTTTTAAGTTATCTTTAAACTGACAAACTCCAGCGCCCCGCAATTTCATCTTACACCATGACTCAAATTCCTTTTCGCGAAGTTTTATGCGCATTCGTTTAGTTATCTTTGTTTTCGCTTCTGGATCATTGAAGGCTGTCAACTCGTCATCGGTAAAATTTAACGCCTTTTCACACTGATTTAATTCTTTTTCAATGTCTTTTGAATATGGAACATAAATGTCACATGAACAAAGCAAAACTAAGCACACATTATAGTGCTGGAGGAAAGCTTTCCATTCGGCTCTAGTAATAGAAAGTCCTCTCAAGTTCTTAGAAGTGTACAACATGGCATTTGGAGTATCTGTTGGAATTCCTAAAATTTCTTTAACAGCACTACGTATAATGCGGTCCACGTCCATTAAAAAGGTTTTTGGCAATTTATGCAATGGTGCCATTTGGAGAGGGTATATCAGAACACACAGTACACACACATACACAGTAGGTATGCAAAACATTGTCTAAATAATTAAATACCGCATAATTATACTGGTATTTACTGCTTCTATAAATCAATTAAAACGTAGTTATACTATTTTAATATTTGCCTTTGCATCATTACACACATATTTTAGCAGATCTAAGGTACATTTAACGATCCTGAAATGATCGAAATTAATAATTATAAGTTTTTTGAGTAATTTCAGAGTTTTTATAGCTTTTATAAGGAACATTAAATTAAGCTGACGCAGAGTTTTGAAAAAACTAAAAACTTAAGCTTTGACTTACGCTTTGAGCTTTGAGAGGCAGATTCGCCGACAGTGTATTACATCGTGAATGACACTTTTTCCGTTCGTAAATGTAAGTAATATTGTATCAAAAGTCGAGCACCATAAGTATTAGTAGTTATGCATTTTTTTCATTTTTGATTTCCACATAATATCATTTCGGTAATATCTGTGTTATGTGCTTACCCAATTTAATCAAGTATCAAATTAAATGGGCTTAAAAATTTGCACCTCAAGACATACTCTAAATAGACTTCAAAAATAAAGAATTGATTTAATTAAAAACGATTAAAATAATATATTAAACGGTTTTGTGGCTTGGAGTTTAAAAGTATATATGACATTGTAAGGGAGTTGATACTGTTAACAGTATTTAATAATTTTGCGCAATCATCAATAAGTATGTTTTATTGAATATATTTCTAATCAAATTCGTAAAGCATACTGAACTGTTGTTTCATTTTAATTAGAATTTGTAATATTAACATATATATACGCGATTATTGTTCATATATAAATGTCTAAATCCTGTCGTTTCTGTTATTTTAAAAGTAAAAAATAATCAATATGTATTTATGAAGTAATTTCGCAGTTAAATATCTCAAGTACAATTATAATGTATAAAGCCATTTTTGTACGTCAGCGGTACCCGTAATTGTAAATAACTCATAAGATAGGAATTATGTGCTCAAATTTTCATTCGTCCAATAATAGTCGGAATATTGCTTTGATAAATGAAAACATTATTTTGATTAAGAATTTTACTACAATTTTTATTAATCACCACAACAGTACTTCCTCTAATGGCAAATTTTATTTTGACAATAAGGCTTTTATTGAAGGATTTCATTCAACTTTTTGAATCATAAGGAACACCTGGAGCAATAAAAATGACAGCCACAAACGTAGTGCTCACTCCTGAAATTCTAGGATTTCTCAAGAAAGGATTTACCTACGGGAAATACCTTCAAGTTCATCCGTTTTCTTGGAATGAACTTGAAGGGTGCCCTGAGGTAGTCACTGGAAAATGGCGCCAAATAATTTGGAAAATTCACGCTTCCGTTGGAATTTCATACTGGCTCTTCTTACTCGTCCGCTTCATTCAAATCTGTCTCTATGAAGATTCAAACACATCCCAAAAAATTTACATGCTTTTCGTTCTCATCCTGTACAGTTTCATTCCGATGCACTACTCAAATTTGATTTTGAAACAAGAAGAATTTTCTGCCTGTATTGGAACCTTTATCAAATTCATGGACGCGTTTGAAAGTAAGTGCTCAGTTTCTTGTAATCCCAGGGCCGGACGAAGGATTTTTTTTAGGCAGCAATTTGTTCCCATACAAAAATCACCACTTTGATTTTATCAATGATTTTCTTTGGTAAACCAAATTGTTGTTGTATGTATGCACATGTTTTAGAAAAGTTTAAACTGTTCTTTTTACTTTATTCAGAAAACTGCAAAATGTTCTATTTACATGTTTTGAGATAACTGCAAAATGTTTTGTTTGCATGTTTTTGAAATGTACAAAACTTTTTAATTTGCATGTTTTTAAATGTACAAAAAAATGTATTTCCCTGTGTTTGAAAAGTATAAAATATATTCTTTTTACATATTTTTGAAAACTGCAAAATGTTCCATTTCCATGTTTTTTGAAAATTCAGGCAGCGAGGGTTGCCTTTGCTGGCCACATTACCCGGCCCTGTGTGATCCTGAATCAAAACTGTAATTTGTAGTTAGCGGATATTGTTTGGTATGTGGCACTGAAGTTAAAAAAATCGTTGCCAGGAAAAAAGCTGGCAATGATGGGATATAGATTTAAGCACCAGTTAAGTTATCAGCTTTACACGTACGCACTTAGAATTGTTACTACAGTCCACTCTCTACATAGCGTACTTCAGCGGACCAGCAATATTAGTACGTTATGAGGAGAGTTCGCTATGTAGAAAGTACAGATTTAAAAAGAAATCAGTATTATAGATGAAAACAATAAAAATTCTACTGTTTAAAGTAATTATTGGTTCTACACAAATCAATCAAAGAATGTGCTTAGTAATTTTGATTGAATAAGTTTGCAAAATGAGTTAGATCAAGTAAAAAAATAGTAACTTTTTTAACTGAGCGCTAAAATTTTTTAAATTTCTGAAAATACGCTATGTAGCGACGAAATTTACACATGATGAGTGTTTTGGGCCAGCAAAATTAGTACGCTATGTGGAGGTATACGCTATGTGGAGGTACACTATATAGAGGTATTATTGCATCAAAATCATTGGGATTTAGCCAGGGATGTGTGAAAAGTACGCTATGTGGAGGTATACACTATGTGGAGGTACACTATATAGAGGTATTATTGCATCAAAATCATTGGGATTTAGCCAGGGATGTGTGAAAAGTACGCTATGTGGAGGTATACGCTATGTGGAGGTACACTATATAGAGGTATTATTGCATCAAAATCATTGGGATTTAGCCAGGGATGTGTGAAAAGTACGCTATGTGGAGGTATACACTATGTGGAGGTACACTATATAGAGGTATTATTGCATCAAAATCATTGGGATTTAGCCAGGGATGTGTGAAAAGTACGCTATGTGGAGGTATACGCTATGTGGAGGTACACTATATAGAGGTATTATTGCATCAAAATCATTGGGATTTAGCCAGGGATGTGTGAAAAGTACGCTATGTGGAGGTACGCTTCGTAGAGAGTGGACTGTATACAGGGTGCCCCATATCGTTTGCCGCCCACTTAACAATAACAACAAACTAACACATTAGTGTGCAGTTCAAAACGTTTAGAAGTGACTCCGTCGGACTGACATAGTCTGTGTCTTATATCCAGAATCCCTTTTAACCGTATAAAGGATTTCCCTTATAAGCGGAATGGTGTGTACAAGCGAATAACTTATGCTGATTTTGTGTGTGTTTTTTAAGGACGCTTTGTGGAGCCTAGAGCAAAGTCACCCAAATTAATTAAACTAAGTGGGATGGGCATGAAGCTCCTTTATCTTGCATTAAATGGAGATGCAGTCATAATGGTGGTCATGTCAATTCTCCTCCCAAAGTCTGCAGAGTTTCTATCCTCTGTATTTCTGACGGACGACGCTTTAGGAGAAGCCCTCTGGTCTGAATTTCTAATGAAACTGAGTGTAATAATGGTCTCCTCGCTATTTCAAGCTTGGATGGTCTATATTTTTTTTAGCGTCGGACTTCTGGCAACGTTTGGAGCCCTGGCAATAATGTGTCCCTTAATAGTCCTCGTAGCAGAGCTAAGGTATTGCAATAGACAAACCTTTGTTTTATGATTAAACATTTTTTGACGAAAATTCTGCACAATATTTTTGGAATTTTATAATTACAGTTCAAAGACATGCTCAGTCACTCGAGCCGAGCTGAGAGACCATACCAACAAGTTGAACATGTGGCGAGCTGTTCAGCTCATCTTGCAAGATTTCAACGATGTCATGATGATACCATTAGTTGGAGCAAAATTGTTAATGATTTTTTTGGCCATTTTTAGTGCATACGGAGCCATTAAATTCAGTGGAATTTTTGCTGTTGGTCTTGCCTTTATAGGATTTAGTGGCACAACATTGCTCGTTATTATAATGACCATCCTTTCAGGATTTCATGAGTAAAGTAGCAAGCAGATTTTTGAGTGGAGCTCAGGAAGACATTTAGAAGGGGGGCGTGACATGAGTTTGAAAAAAGGTTTCCGTAATAATACTGATGATAGGGTGCGACAGCTGATTGAGAAAAAACAAGTGCAGTCCTTGCATTGCATTTCAATGTCTATTTTTGGAATGTACCGTATTGACAAGGTCATGGTTCTTCGAATGTGTGAGTTTATACTCGAGTCCACTATTAACTTTATTTTAATGTACCGCTAGGTACTTTTTAGTTTATTTAGTTAATCAAAGATTAAGTTATTACTCAAAAATTTTGTTTTTCTTGTCCCAAGACATGTAGTTATCCTTATTAATAATTACCCACTTTTAACTTTATAATACATAAATATGTATATATAGCATTTAGTACAAACATACAGCATACATAGAAACTAATGAAAATCACAAGTTATGTGGATTAAAAGAATGTGCGACGAAAATATTTATTTTTAACTTGGTATTTAAATGTATGGCATTTTGGAGACGTTCACGATATAACAAGTATTTCACAATTTTGCACAATTAGTGAGTTTATTTTTATTAAATAATTTATTCTAATAAAAAATAACGTGTATACCATACATAACTGGGGTCTAAATTGAATGTGTAAATAAAATACATAAGTAATTAATGAAGTAGAAATATCTAACTCCTCGGTGAAGCATTCATTGGGATTTTGAGAGTACAAAAATATTGAATAGGTGCATAGATACTGGTGCAATTGTAACTGTAGCCAGATTCAGATAGCTTTAGCCTAATTATGAATTAGAATTTACACGACGTTGAAGTCGTAATACATAATTAAAAATCCATAAATATTTTTCACTCACATATTTTTAAGAATTAATTCATTTTAAATTAAATAAGGTATTCATAAATAAAGCACGCAAAAAATTCTAAAACTGAACAAGAGGTGAAATTATTTTGCTTCAAATTTTGTAAACAAGTAAACCTGCATACTGTATAAGTAATAGTTGTCAAAAATAAATGTGAATCCCTAATTATTACAGTTTACGGAAGAGTTGGATTAAGATGTAAACTGTAGTGCGTATATGATGAATGCAGTATTGAATGATTTATTTCTAAAATATCTTTCAAATCAAGAATAATGCAATTATTGTCAAATAAATTACCTCACTAGCTACACTTATATATATATAGCTTATATTAAAATTAGAAATACTAATTTTATTAAGCCGTTTATCCTAATTGTAATTCAATATACCAGAATGAAATATGAGCCTCTATGTATTTGCATCGTACTGTAGAAATTTAATTATTTAAAATAAATGACAATTTTCAATCTACTGAAGAAACTGCAATTTTCGGGGTCATCCATAGCTTTTCCTTTACGATTTTATCATACCGACAAAAGTTGACAAAAGTGCGATGGAAGATCGTCCTAATTGAGTTGTTTACGAGATTTTTTTACCACAACGCTCGCAACAACACAGAATGCCATATTGAAAGTATTTACAGCCAGAAAAAGATCTTTATCATACAAGTATACTGTGTGGACAGGTTTCAAAACCTTTGCATATTTTGAAGAAAACTCTATTCCAAGGGCCAATTCAATGACGGCAAGTAAAAAGAAAAACATGTGAGCACCAACCATCCCATCATTATAGGTATTTTTCCCCTTGAACTATAGAACAAAATTGATAATTATGTAAGAAATTTAGTGCACGCTAAAATTTACATTGCATGACGATAAAGCGACCTCTGAACAGGAGAGGCTGCAGTGTTAGCCTATAGCCAACAAATTATTTTTCAAGCAAAAATTTTAAGCTTTTGAAATATGAAAAAATGTTTTGAAAACCTCTAATTAAAATTGAAGGTAAGGAAAAGTTAAAAGGTCATAAAATGTTTTGAAAGCGACGTACATTGCTGATTGTGTTGGAAATCCCGTTGATAAATTGAAAAACACCAGCAATGATGCCAATAGAAGTCCCAGCAATTAATCCATCCCACCATTGTACACCTTGCCCAGCATACACCTGTGCTCTTGTTATTCTATACATGTACAATGCGGACGACCACAGAATAATTCCACCAACTGCCTGATTACAAACACAAAGTCACAGAGATACCAGAGATTGTATCAGCATTTATAAATTCAATTTAATTTAACTATCCATATATTATAAGGTAACTGGAATTCAACTTTAAACAGGGTCACGCTGTACATTTTTAACTAACAAAATAAGAACTGGAAACTCAAAGCTGAGACAGTTAAATAAATAAAAAATATATACGCGATTATTACCGAGAGTTGAAAGTATAGATAAAACCAAAATGTGTTTACTGATAGCCTTAGCCATCTTAAAAGCAGTTTTGTACAGAAATTAATACAGAAATTTTGATTTTGATGGCAGGAAAATTTTTATTAGGATACAAATGAAAATCATATAAGTACCTACATACAGTTAGCAACAATAACCAACAATGTATAACGCTATAATTTACAACTACAACTACTCGATTCTCGATTTACCGTAGCCAGAAGAATGAAGCAAAATTTGTAGGTACGTGGTGACCTTAACTAATTAATACTAACTGCTACGCCAATTATTACAGTCAAACGTTAATTCCAAAAAACGTTAATGTTCATAAATTCATTCTGAGGATTAAAATTTAATAAACACCAAGCTTACAAGATTTTACGAAGTTTTTGTTTTATTATGATTTCCGAAAAATATTATTTTTATTGTTTTGTAATATTATTGAGCTGACTTAACAAACAACCTGATTTTAATACATAAATATTAATTAAATAATTGGGCAATGCATATCGATTCATTCCATGTCAACAGCCATAACTGTATATTTATGCTCGATATTTAATAACTTAAAAATGAAGTATTATTAAATTTAATTGGACGATCAAGTCTATGATACTAATACTGCTGTTGAATTGCATATCCTACTGCTTATACTCACTTGATGCAAACTCAGAATGAACAGAAAACCACGAAGTACACAATTGTGAGCTTGATGTTTTTCTTGAACTGTGTAACGACAGTATGAAGCCTAAAATTTAAATATAGCATAAAAATATTTTTGTTAATTTCTAAAATTACGACAACTTATGAGGATTTTAAATTCTAATTTGTCTTTTGATTTATTTAATTAATTTATGTACATACATGCTTGAGAATTTACGTGAAGGTGGTACGTAAGTAGGAGGCTACATTTGATAAATAATTTTAGTTTAATTGTGCGACCCACCCGAAGGTTGGTCATTCCAAAAAAAGCTATATACTCATAGCATGTCCCCCTCCACGGAAATCTTTAGTAAAAGGCGAAATATTTATACGTCTTGAAGGGAGACCCGAGTTAGTTCTCAATGAAGTTCCTGCAGCATCTATGTCACATATTAACTTCAATGAAGAACGGATCGTAACATTTTCAAAGCTACCACTAACGAGCATAACTTGTCAACGTGTAATCGAGTTTTCTCAGGAGATGTTTTTTTCGAAAAGAGGGTCCCAAAAACCTTAGGATGGCTTAACAACATGATGCGCTAAATGAGTTTCGGTCGATGAAGTATTTTTTTGAAAAATCGAAAAAGGCTTCAAAATGGTTTTTTAATCCTATTTTTAATTTGTTTAAAAACCATCTTAAGCACTATTTTTGAAAATTTGGTGTGGAAAACCATTTTAAAATATTCTGAATTCAAAAACAATTAAAATTTAAAATTTTAAAATTTTTTATTTTTTTCGAAATTTTGGCTGACCAATGAAGGTGTCTAGAAAATCTCGAAAAAAATTAAAAATCTCAAAATTTTAAATTTTAATTGTTTTTGAATTCAGAATATTTTAAAATGGTTTTCCACACAAAATTTTCAAAAATAGTGCTTAAGATGGTTTTTAAACAAATTAAAAATAGGATTAAAAAACCATTTTGAGGCCTTTTTCGATTTTTCAAAAAATACTTCATCGACCGAAACTCATTTGGCGCATCATGTTGTTAAGCCGTTTTAAGTTTTTTGGGACCCTCTTTCCGAAAAAAAGTATCTCCTGAGAAAACTCGATTACACGTTGACAAGTTATGCTCGTAAGATATAAAAGCAATTTAAAAGAAATTAGCAATTCACACAATTGTCCAGCAATATGCACCATAGCACCATCAAGTTCATAAATCAAAATTTGAAATTAATGAATATTTCATCGGCTGCTAGGAATTAATTTGATTTTGTATGTGACTTTTAAGTATTGGGCATCACATGAGCATCGCAGAGCTGGAGTTGCAGTTGTCGTAGCGAGTACAGTGCATCATTATGGGTGCATCATTATTAATGATGCACCCATAATTTCTTGTGGCCAAAAGCTATCTATTTATAATATAGAAAATTGTAGATATATTATGTCTATGGGTAAATGTATATTCTTAGAAAAGTGTGTTTCATTCGCCATTAACTGAGAATGTAAATGATCAACATGACCTGTCCCGTTTTACTTACATTGGTAATCCGGTAATGGTGATGGTAATTATGTGTTTATAAGAAATAAAATTTAATGTACGTACACTGGAATTTTATGCTTTCCGTCCGTCTCTTTGTTCATACATTAAGTTTAGCAGATTTTGTTTGAGTAGGATAGTTAAAATACAAATGCATTCCTGACAAAAGTGAAGCATGGACCAATGCAAATGGAAATTTCCAGTCGTTCAGTCAACAGCACTAGAGATGTATTCTTGTTTCATTTCATTTCCATATATTATATTATTAAAAGGAGTAATTCAGTAATTCCGACCAATTGAATGTGCGTTGGCACGACTCGTAATTATTTTTATTTGTATTAGTTTTGTTTTAATTCAACGCCGTTTAGCAATAATATTTGTCAACAGCAGCTGTACACTATGTCAAGTTACACTACAAAAATTGGAGTTTTACGAAAATGAGAAATAATATTTGTGCCGAATAGTTTGCAAATTGCTATGTATATGTAATGTAATTATATTATATACCTCAGAATTTTCATTTTTCTGCCCAAAAGTGATGTTTTTTTGAAAATAGAACGGAGCAGAAACCTTACAGATCGCGGCGCGGGGGGTAAAATGCAACATTTGTTTTTACACTTAAAATGAAATAGAAAGGCTTTGACTTTACTACCGTACACACGCTAACGCTAACTACCATATTAATTTAACTACTGTTTGATTCACACATTAGATACGTATTTTATTTTTAACATTATACAATACAACATTGCAATTATTTTATTTTATAACATGTAAAGTTGATTATTTTCAATGCTTTCCGAACGCGTGTATAAAATAGAACACAGGGTCCTGGAGAATTTTATAGGATGTGACATGTGAGGCAGTCTATTTTAGAGAATATGCTAATCCTATAGTACTGGGATAGCCGGAAAGATATATGTAATCAAATTATAGTGTACTTAAATAGCTTTTAAAGTGAGACAACGTTAGAGCATTGCTGGAGTGGGGTCAACGTACGTTTCTTCAAAGTTTGCACTTGTATTCATATTTATGACCTTAGAGAACATTTTGACAATTACACAATAATTAAATTCTAACCAACGCAACGTGAGTAATATTTACCACATATCATAAATTCCGATGAGTAGCTTTATTGAAAATTAATATTTGCTCATAATTATTATGAATATTCAATGCATATAATCATTAACTATCATATTATACCCCTTTGATTTTCCGTTTTGGGAAATTCTCACAGTGAAAAGTAAGTCATAAATATTTTACTCTCCTCTCTCCTTTCATCTTCATTACTGTAGATTTAAGTTATTATGAGGATAAGATAGAGTTTACATTAGATTAGGGGGAATCAGCTGAATTATCACTGGAAGTCTCATCCTCAAAATCCCGAGCCTTCCTGCTACCAGTAGTTTTCTCCCCTTTTTTCTTGAGTACAATACTTTTATCAATGTCAACTTCAATATTCTGTATATTCTTCATCTTTCTACTTTCATAAATATTAAGTATTCTTTGCGCAAGAGTTGCTCCTCCATCCTCACGATCATGACCAGCACCAGCACCAGCAGGGCTCTCAATCATTGTTGACGAAGGTTTGTACAAGGACGATGAATTGGTAAAGTTAAATATATTATTAAGTGACTGAAGTGTATCCCCATCCCCACCCAGTGTAGTATCATTATCTTCCCCGTCATCAATATCAAGACCGTCATCATCGTCATCATTACAATCGTCAAACTCATCATCTGATATGGAACCGAAGCAGTCCTTTGCCCAGACTGGAAGTTCCAACGATTTGAAAATTGTTTGTAAAGACTGTATATAAAATGCTTTGGTTAAATTCCCAATACCCAAATCTCCTATGCTAGTTCTCGAAAATAAATCTTTACTGCTCGTAGTCTTGCCGGTCCCGGTTCCGGTACCAAATCCAGGATTAGGATTATCTCTTGATTGTGCTGTATGTATTTCTTTTGTCGTCAAATCTGTTGAAAGCGTTGAAACTAGTGATTTGGGATTTGTTGCTGACTGATGAGTTGGATCAGTCTTATCTCGCTTAAGAAAACTTTGAGCTTCAGCCGTTGTGGATCTCAAGTTATTCCTGGACAAACTCTCCATTTTATTTTGAAAGTACTGAATGGTGAGTAGATCACTATTATGTTTTTTATTTTTATTATTACCCATGAAGGCGATTGGAGGCACTTTAATTTTGAGGAAAAATTGTGGATCAGCAAAGCATGGAAGTTGGAGATAGTGTGATCTCGTGAATTTCAAATGTTCCAAGGTTAAATTCGGATCCGCGCCTTTGAATTCTCGACAAACTTTCGTGCGAAACATGACTTGTGGCACGTGGTTCACTTCCCGAACAGATTCTAATTGTAAATATTCGTTAATAAAATCGTGACTAAAGGTATTCCCTAATTTCGACAGACTTGAATTTTCATTTTCTTGGTCAGTAGCATCACCGTAGTAACTTTTATTGGTAGATCTAGATCTGGACTGAGTTTTGTTCTCGCTCCCGTTCTCAGCATCGTACTTATTACTAGAATCCGAATCGGAAGTTGTAGGACTTTTAGGAGACACGGGAGTGTTGACTGGTGGATTTATCACAGTAGTTTCTGATTCTTTATCTGCTACTGCATAGTTATTTTCATTCGAGGTTTTTAAAGATACTGGGAATGGCAAGTTATCAACGTTGTCCATTTTCATATTTTGTGGAATTGAAATGTCATTTATGTGTATTAGTTGATCAGAATGAGTTGAAACACAGTCATTCGTGGTTGCCGCTGCCGCTGACGACTTCGGGAAGTTCATACTAATACCGTTTTCGTTTTCAATGCTCAATTTTACTGTTTGAAGGAGAAGAGCAGAAAAGTTGTCATCAATATACTTGGTTGATTGATGGACTTTGGCAGCCGAAGAGGGCCGAGATAGTCTTGTACTTTTCGGAGTTGTAGGAGTAAAAGGCCTAGCGTAAGTTGGTTTTGGTTCATGGTGAATTCGATTGCTTTTCGGTGATTTCACTTTTAAAGTAGTATTTTCATTTATTGTTGAAGTTGTCTGATTTTCATTTTGTTTTAGTGAACAGAGTTTACTACCCCCAGCTGTTGGCAAGGATAATGCAGAAGTTGGAGGTGTAACCGTAACCGGAACTGTTGCTTTATTATTAGGTTTGTCAGTAGAGCTGTTGCCGGCGCTGTTATTACTGTCCGTTTTTATTTCGATTTGGAATCTTTGGTTTGATTGCTTGCTTCTCTGCTCTGGTACGGGTACAGGTGGAATCGGTACAGATATTGCAGCTAATCTTTCAGATAGTTTCTGAGTTTTTCTCTGAGGTTTTGCGGTTGGAAGAATTTTAGTCATTTTTTCAAATTTTAGAGTGCTTTTCTCGAATTTTGGTTTCGAAATCGAAACAGAAGCTTCTTTAGAAACTGGAGCAGGTGTGGTGGTTGCTTTAAGTTTCTCATCTTTTATATCGGAATTTTCTTTTGCAGTTTGCCTGGAACTGGAGCGTATGCGGGTCACTTTGACTTTATTAAGATTTATTAACTCCGTGGCGTCTTTAGTTTCGGAACTCTCCTTCACTGTTTGTTTGGCAGAATGAGTCACTGAAACTGATCGAAGATTAGGATTGGGCATTGGTTTTACTTCAGTATCTTTCAGCGTTAGCCTGAAATGTGGACGAATAGCAGAAGGAAGATTATTTACTGATGTTTGATTATCCTTAGCTGTCAATTGTCTGGAGCGTGAACGAGGGGCAGAATGAAGATTGTTCGGTGTTGGGGCATCTTTAACCACGCTAGTAGCTGAATTATCTTTTCCTGTCTGTCTTGAACGTGGACGAGACCCTGGCCCTGAAGAATGAAAATTCATGACTCCTGTGCCATTTTTAACGTTCGAAGAATTTTCGAGGCTGTTTTTTGTGAAGCGTGAACCACGGCTTCCTAGCTGAGGATTAGCTATCGTTGGAAGTTTAGTTGACGTTGTTGTGTATGGGGAAGGCAGGATGATATTTAGAGCGTCTTTTATTTGTTCACCAAGTTTTTTGGATTTAGATCGGGATCTGTTGGTCACTTGCTGTTCGTTTATACTTGACTTCTCTTGAAAGTAACTTAGAGTGTCCAGTAGTGCACCAGGAACTGGTTTCTTGCCCGATGTCGATGATGATGTACCTGGCAGAGACCTCCCTAGAAACGTTTGAACTGTTTTTGGCCTTGTTGCTGTTGTCTTGAAATTCATGCTGGAATTGAATTGGCAGTAAGAATTGGGATTCGAGTTCGATCCTTTCTCAGGTGACTTGGATGATGTGACTCTCCGCGGGTGTGCAGTGACTGCCCGCGTTGTCAGCGGTAATTCAGATGACAACTTTGAAAGGGATGAAAAATACTTTTGAGTATTCACAATTTTTGGTGATTCTCCAGATTTCCCGTGGATTGTTTTCAATGTTTTGAGTTCTAAATCCTTGCTTACGGCTGTAGCGGCGCGTTTGGCTTTAGCAGTGACGACCACTGAAGAAGTTTTTGTTATTGGTTTTTTTCCAATGCCTTTAAATTTTGACATGTTGATAGGATCAAAAGTCGGTGTGACTAACGGCTTCTTTGTAATAGAAGGGTAATTGATTTTTAATTCTGGGTTGCTTGGTGTACAGATGCAATCCTGGGATTCCGCCTGTGCAATTGCAGATAATGGTGTAGTGGTGCTTCTCATACATTTTACTTGCGCTTCCTTGTCCATTTCAAGTGCTGCAGCTTTAAGGCTGTAAAATTTAATGGAACCAAAGGGGTTAAGTATATTATTTTTAATGCTGTCTCTTCTTTTATTTTTATTTGAAGTGTATAAATTCAATAAAATATAAAAGAAACTTCATCAAAAAATGTGTTTAAAAAAACTACTAATAAGCTATAGCTACATAATTGAGGGACATGGAGAGAAGAGATAGAATCATCATTATAATCAATATTACGTTGCAACTTGACGATGTTCCATCTCCTCAATCAAATTTCGTAGTCCACGCAGTGTAATTTTATCGTCAACATTACAAATTCATTTTGCAAATATTTTTTTTATTTGCATTCTGTATTGAATTCCTGGTGCCTGGAGTAGTGGCTTTCAATCGTTTGCTGCTACGGCATCGATTATCGATATCGATCTTGTCTTTGCCTTGTTACTATACAGAGTCCCACTGTGCCACTGCCACAGAATAAATATGATTGTGATTATTTTTTTACCAGTTGACTCTACTCTTAACATCCGGTATTGTTGATAATGATTTATTGGTAGAATTGGTTAATGATTATTGATAACGTAGGTTAAGGGTTAAGGTAACAATTAACTACAACATATACGTAATAATACGCATTACTTCACTCACAATTCAACAAAATTCACGGTACTCCTCCTGTCCTAATATTCATTTCGGTTTTTCAACTAGTTGATTTTAGTTAAAGTCGAGTATTATGCATGAATAATATTCATAGTGCTAACTTTAGATCTTTTAATAAATTTTGTGTGTTAGTGAAAATCAAAATAAATTATTATTAAATTAATTTAATCATTAATTTTGAAAATCTTGTTCTAGTTAAGGGAAGTAGCATTTTGTTTCTGAGATTGTATGCACGAATGTCCATCAATAGGAAGTCAGGAGTCAGGACAACATATTCTAAAATTGAAAATTCTAATCTAAACCGCAGTAAAAATGGTAACTTTGAAAAGTAGCGGGACTTCCGTTAAAGTTTATGCGAAAGTTATAAGTATGTAAGTAACCTAATTGCTTAGTATTTTATTGTGCAAAAATGCTTATTTTTCTTACTGTCTTTACGGCAAGAGTTAATGAAAAGCTCCAGTTGTAAATACATTTTTATTCTGTCGCTCAACGGCTGCTGGTTCTAAATAATGATATGCTTATAATTTTATAGTACGATGCAAATTAAAATATCATTAACCTTGTATGTGTAAAATGCTAAATATATTTAAGGATATATGTATAAGTGATTAGTGATGTAATATGAAATAAGCAACGGTGATAAATGTAGAAGGACCAGTCTTCACTTCAAACTAGTTTGACACATTTTTGAAATATAGTTTTAGCCGTAGAGCACACTTCTTTAGGGTCCGTTGACGTTCCGATGTTCTTCAAGCCATTCGTCTTCGCACATTCCATGTCCAAGCTTTTCTTTAACTGGGCCACATCCATTTGGCTCAGTACTTCCTTTGCGAGCTCAGGACATGTATTTTGCAGCTTCTGAAGAGTTATACTGAGAACTTCTAAGTTTCTTCTTCTGCGACCTATGCATGTTCCAAAACATAACATGGTTAAGAAATAAAATATCAAATTTTTTTCAACGATAGTTATATGTATCTGAATGGCTATACTATACAAGTTAATGTTTGGGTACTCTACATTATATGTTATAGTACTTACCGCCTTTTCTGGGAGCAGATGTTACTGAAGAGAACGCCAGTAGGACCAAAAGACACGTGATGAAAATTTTGCCCTTTTTGAAACCCATCTTTGTTTTTATTTTCTAAATTTTAATCGTTATTAATGTTAATATTTTGAAGCAACCTAAATGGCGTCAAGTAACGATAACGAAGGTAGATTATTATAAAAATTCTACAAAAATTTGTTATGTTGATTGGATGGAAGTCAAAAGTCAAACCTGATAATGTTCTGAGCCTTGTGGGTTAGCTTACAAATATTGTAAATAATAATTCCAGTTAATTATGAACTGTTTTACGAACTAAAATGTATTTTATATTACGCTTCTACTTACTGCCTATTGATATAACAAGAACTTCTAATTACTCGTTAGGCTATATCAACAATTTTTAAAGCTTATTGTTTGTTTTTGGTATCTTTTGACGAATGATTCGCATTGCAAACTTTTTTTTGGGCGCATTCCAGGAAAAGCACTGTTTGTTATTGTTATGCTAGTTTTTATTTCCTAATTCCAACTATTAGCGAGATGCGCAAGAGTGAAACAAGACAAAAATTAATGCATTTGTACTGTCATATGGTCAATTCCAAGTCAAACATGATCGTGACTGCAATAATTAGATTCATACCTAATTAAGTATCTACATACAATTTTTGTAATTTCATGAATAGTAACACACACACACACACGCATACTTTATTGAGGAAGAGTTTTGACTTTTGACATGCAATGTATTGGCCAGAGAGATTTTAACAAATAGCAATGCAATCAATTGCTGATATGTATTCTTCGTATGTAGTCTTACTATGTACTACGCATGTATTTTAGGGTAACTATATGTACAAAAATTACCTTTTTAAAATACTGTTGTCTTTTTACGATTAGGCTTATTGAATTTAGACCGAAAACTTTTCTACATAAATAATTTTTATAACACAGTTTGCTTCACAATTTACTTAAAATGCATTTTCAATAACAATCCTTCTGCTTCCCAATCCCAACAATATTTGACAGCCATCAAAACTAATAGAGTCAAAATATATTACCAGGGCCAGACGAAGGAACTACTTTAAGGCAGCAATTCGTTTCCATACAAAAACCACTATTTTGATTTTTATTGATGGTTTTATTTGGTAAAGCAAAATGTTGTATTTACATGTTTTAGAAAAGTTCAAAATGTTCTCTTTACTTGATTCAGAAAAGTGCAAAATGTTCTATTCCCATGTTTTGAGAAAAGTGTTAAATGTTTTATTTGCATGATTTTGCAATGTACACAAATTTTTATTTTGCAAGTTTTTGAAAAGTCAAAATATTCTACTTACATATTTTTTTAAAACTGCATAATTTTCCATTAACTTACATAGTTTTTAAAAATTCAAGCACCCAAGGGGGCTGCCTGCGCTGGCCGCATTATCCGGCCATGTACTATATTACGTATAGCTTATTGTTGTTTGCGGCATAAGCCATTGAAATATGTATAAAGTATTCATGTGGTAATAAAATTGCTATAGTTATATGGTACGGATTAGGATCTTAATAAATAAAACTCCAATTTAGGATTAGGCAAAATGGAAATGGAAACTAGGCTACAGATTTTTAGATTTTGAACAATAACATTCCACGGTCTTTTTAAACTTATGGCAAAATGCAGGATCTTTGAGTGGGTTAACATTCAATTGGATATTATTGAAAAAACATTTAACAAATGCCTCCTGTGAATGTTGTATATTTTTCAAGGAATTAACTTCATCAGGACTTATTGTAATCTTCTCTTTTAGTAGACACTTGTTTAAAGCCTTATCAAGATCTTCTGGTTTCAATGTAAATTTATCACTATCTCTGTCTTCTGCAAAAGCAAAATTTTTTAAAGAAATTAGTTTAAACACTTGTATATTTCCAAATTTATATTTTTAAAAAGAAATATTTTAAAGCATTACATATATTATATAGTGAGTGAAGAAACAAAATGGCCTATATCCAATGTGAGCAATAATTAAAAGGAGCTATATTGAAAAATGTTTTTTAAATTAATAAGAATGTAATGCGTAAAATCTTAATACGAGATTTTTAAAAGGTGCAAAATATTATAATTACATGTTTTTGAAAAATTGTGCAATAAATTCTATTTACATGTTTTTAAAAGGTGCAAAATGTTCCATTTACATGTTTTTAAAAGGTGCAAAATGTTCCATTTACTCCTTTCTAAAAGTGCAAATTTGTCTAATTACAAGCTTTTAAAATCGTGATACTTTAATATTTTTAGTAGAAAGTGCATTTTGTTTTTAGCTAAACATGGATATGGGTCATTTTGATCCTTCAAAGACGATATCAGAGATATTCCATAAGAAATTATAGTAAAGATTATATTTTGAATTTATACAAAATTACAGTATTATGATATTTGTATGTTTTAATTTTCGTCAATTTACCACCATAACTAGGAGAATTATTTTTATTTTTTGCACCTTGTGTTTCTTGTGCAACTATCAAAATCCAAAATAGTACGCAAAGGAAGCCAGAGATTTTAACAAATGAAATTTTGATTATAAATTATTGCTTTTTAAATTTTCGTTTAAAAATATTTTTTAAACTCAAAGGCCGATATCAATCAATGAACCCTTTCTCTACAAAAACTTGCGAAAAGCCTTGTGATGCAATAACTGTAGACTGAAAGTTGGGGTTCTATTTAAATGCAGTAATATCGTGCTCATTTTAAAATTTAAAACACGGTTTTAATTTTTCATGATATACTTTTGTGTTTAGTTTTTTTTATGCATATTTTAATTTATTAAGGAGAAATATTTTTATCAATCGAAATAAAAATTAATATCAACAACAATTGACAATTTGTTAAGCAATGCGTGAAGCGATGAGTAAATTGGTAATAATTATCAATTTATTATTACATTTCAATATTTCATTGTACTAAATGCTACCATTTTTTTTCTCCATGATATTTAATGCAATAGTGAATGAAGTAAATATCTACATAATAATAAAATTCAAATCACAGTCTCCGGTGTCCGGGGTCCGGGGTCCGGTGTCCGGTGTCCGGTGTCGGGTGTCCGGTGTCCGGTATCGTGTTGCGTTACCTTATCTGTTTTTAACCCCTAACTATGGGGTTGTATATAACCGTAGAATCAAGCAAAAATGAGCTAACTATGCAAATTAATTGTGCTACTTGAGGAAAAAATTAAGTCCCAAAAAACTTAAAAAACTTAAAAACCTTGCCACAGTTTGTTTTTGTTACCTCCTGTTATGCAGAATACTGCACAATCGCGCCCGCCAGTATACCATTCCATAGGACATTAAATTGTCTACATTTTGGCACCACATACAAGGGCGCATCAAAGGGGGTGGGGGCTAAGGTGCTTTAGCCCCCCCCCCAAAAGAATTTTTTAACATTGCGAACATAGGAGCCGCCATTTTCCAAGATGGCTGCTCCTATCTTCTTAACATTGTGAGCCCCCCCCCCCCCCAGATTCTACAAGTTCTGTCCGTAGGACAGGCCGGGTTACTTGTTATTTCCTACTTCCTCATTTTGATTAACAGGGCAATCGTAAACCAGTCAAACTCTACTTGGAGTTGTGTTAAATTATGACCTTTGACCAGGGCCAGATAATGCAGCCAGCGCAGGCAGTCCCCGCTGCCTGAATTTTCAAAAACATGGAAATAGAACATTTTGCACTTTTCAAAAACATGTAAATAAAACATTTAACGCTTTTCAAAAAACATGTAAATAGAACAGTTTGCTTTTTTCAAAAACATGCAAATAAAACACTTAACACTTTTCAAAAACCTTGCAGAACATTTTGCACTTTTCAAAAACATGGAAACAAAACATTTGACGCTTTTCAAAAAACATGTAAATGGAACATTTTGCACATATTTATTTATATAATGCAAATAATTTAGTTACAAAACTTCACAAGAAATCGGAGAAAACGGACTCAAATATCAATTCAGAAGATGCGCTAATATAATATGTATAAATTCAAAATACTATTGCACATGGCAATTGTTTTAGCGCTCAAAATAGATAAAGTCAATGAGCATACATGCTCCAATCATGACCGCTTTCAGTTTTACATCTAAATCAGTCATGTCAAACACGCGGCCCACGGGCCGCATGCGGCCCAGGTTGACTTCTTGTGCGGCCCAGAAAAAAAATACGAAAGTAAAATTATTTTATTGAATAGGTAAATAAAATAAATGTTTACGCTATGATAGCATTAAAACATTTGACAATTAGTTTTATATTTACAAAGATGCCAGTTTAATTTATGTATTGTGGTAAAAAACACGAATTCATAATCATTTTAGCTCAAACTAAATAAAGCTATGGCTTGGAATGTCAAAAACGTTACAGGTAAACTGTGCGCTAAAGTGAAATTAGAAACTAATTCTTTGTGACGATGTTATTGCAACTTTACTGCCGGCCTATAGAAGTAAAATTTTTCTGAGATTGTATTGCAAATATATATTTTCTAGCATTTTTTCCTATTGAAAAAAACATGATTTCAATGAAAACATGACGAAGAAAATTTGCAAGCAGTAATTTTTCCTAAATAATATTGCATTAAGGACTTATTTAGTGAAATTCATAATCAAGTTGAATCTCATTAGTAATCGAAATGGTCTTGTCAGGACCAGAAAAATCTGGTCTGGTCTGGTCTGGTCCGCGATGGTTTTGGACCAGCCTAGATTTGTTTTTAGATGAGACCAGACCAGATCATATTTTCCTAGTCCGACCACATGCAAAATATTCAAGGAAATCCAGCGGGATAATTTGCTTTTCTACTCTATTTTATTGAATTGCTCATAAATATGTCTGTATTTATTTATTAAATTTAAAATCTTTTTTAAAGTTTTTCGTGAAATCAGGGGGGAAACTTTAGGCAAGAACAAAAATTCTGAATCTTTTTTAGAAATTTTCTAGTCTGAAGTGGTCTAGTTTGGTCGGGCTTGGTCCGACGGCAGGACCAGACTATATGGTCAGATCTGGTGATGTCGGACCAGACCAGATCATTTTGATCACTAGACCTGATGTACTTGTTGAAATTAGGTGTTACTTAATCTTAAGATTAGTTTGACACTGTTAAAATTCCGTCTTTTTATAAATTATTGCTTGGAAACAGACTTTACAAAAATTAAAGAACTGGCAGGGCTAAAAATGATGCAAAATGACGTTTTGTGAGACGATAATTGTTAAACTCAGACAACCCGACTGCTGGAAAAATCTTTATTACGGCGTGATAAAACTTGCTTTAAGCTAAAATTTGAATACCAAAATAAAAATAGGCGTTGTATCAAGTCTTTGATTGCCTAAAATAAAGTTTGTATGCAAATTACACCTCCTTAAATATATGGTTAGATCAAAAGTAGGTACAACTAATGAAAAATTTTGATTTAAAAATATTTGCGGCCCAGCAATTTAAAAAAAATGTAAGCGGCCCAACATGCTTGACGAGTCTGACGCCACTGATCTAAATCAATTGGGAAACTGATACTAAAATTGTCGGCATCCGTGAAAAATTCCCGTGTCATTCCTGACCAGTGCTTAGAATCTTCCCTACTTCGATCGACTTTTCCAGCGAGAGAACATTAAATCCGACGTCATTACAGCAGGAAATAGTGATATAAATTTGATATAAAGCATTGTTTCACCCTGTGGCCTGTGCATCCTTGACACGGAATTTTGGAATGCAGAAGCTCCATTCTTGCTCCATACTCCCAACCAAATTTCCTGGAGGAGCAAACACTTGGAGAGACTGAGGGCAACAAGAAAAATAGCTGCCGCATGCGAGCGGTCGTTTTAAATGGATCACTTCTTGGTCCGTGGTGACATCCTTGATAATCATGTCAAAGGGGCGTAAGCGACCCGAACAATGTCGAGTGCAGCAATCTGTATCCTCTTGAGCATAAAAAATCTCACGCCCGTCATTATCTACGAGAATGGTTCATTATTTCTTATGTCCGTAGTTGGTTGACTGGTTTAAGAATTTGAAGCACAATTATTAAAATGTTGGCTACGGAAACTTGAACTTGAACTTGGCTTTTAATTACGTCAGTATTTTTCTGAGAAATCTGAAACCATCCGCTGTTGATTCCGTTACAAATACGCTGCCTACGATTACATATTTTTTAAACAAACCATTCACAAAAACGCAAATAATTTACTCCCCCAGCTCAAATTTAAAAACGTAATTTCAATATAATTACGTTTTATGCTATGCCAGAATTTATTCTTGAGATTAATATTTATAATTCTTTGAGTTAATATTTTATTAAAGTTTGTATGGGTTTAGGTTATACTTTTATTAATGAGGGTACTTCACAACTCGCAGCAAAAAAGGTTTCTTGCTCATTTTCGCACCTTCTGATTCTTGGGCTGCCAGTAGAATGCAAAATATTGCGCAGTGGGCTGCGATGATCAAAATTGAACTCTTCATTTTAAATTCTTGTTGTTTTATTTAACAATTAAAAATTTTAAAATATATATGACATGTGCAAGACTAAAAGATTGGTTTTATTTTTTAACTTGTGTAAAAGAAACTTGGGACAAACTTTAATGATTAGTTAACAGAATGTGAGTCTAATACAATTTATATGCAAATTGTTCGTGTTAACCACCAATCTACAATTTTAAATTATTTTTGAAATAATTTCATGTGCTTAATTTACTTTGTACTGTAATGTTACTTCTGCACGACAGAAATAGAACTCTTTTTAAATTACCGGAAATAAAAATTGATCTACGATTTCCCATTATGTAATATTATTTATTATGCGAAATGAGTAATGACGTGCGCAAATATATTTCTGTCATTATAGTCATCAGCTAATAAAGCATTGCATTCGAAGCATTTTAATGTTTGTATCCTAATTCTTCAGCATGTATAGACATACTTATTAGTATACGGTGCGATGACCCCTGGCTGTAGCAAAATAGAAAATTAGAAACTCAACTAAATAAAAATATTGAATACATTTTTATTCATTTTATCAAGCATATCTAATTATTATCCACACACATTTTTTGAATTTACAATGAACCTATTTTTATCCTAATGTTTGAACAAAAATCACGTTACAAAAACACGTTAAGGGTTGGACTGCACATCCAGCGGTAAATTCTTAGGCTTTGCCTGGGCATATTGGTATACATTTAATTTTTTTACAGTATCTAAAAGGTAATATCTAACCATTGTCTAAGAGAAAACTGGAAAATAGTTTTTCAATGTGAAACTAAAGATTTTTGAAATTCGAAACTTTTGCCAATGTTTTATATGTAGACATCCCGACGTCTCATCTTCGACGCCCAAATAAAATACCTTCCATATCGAAATCTGACAAAAACTCTTCGACAGTGGATAGGCAATTGTTCAAGCTATGTATAATAAAATTTATTTTGAATGCACCTGCTACCAAATTTTCTAATAATTTACACAAAATTTCAAGTCCTATGTTCTCCATGAGGCAGTGATAAAAACTGCGGGTGTAGTAATCGTAGGGGACGAGATTATTTCCGGCCTAGGAGATTGAAATTTTGTACTCGGCGTTAAAGTCATTCAAATTTCTTTCAACAATGCTATGAAATTAAAAACATGAATGTTAAATGTGAAATATGAATGTTACAAACAATGTTTCGGCAATAACATTAGGTAAAATAGAATGAAGCTTTTACGGGTGAACTTACAGAGTTTTTTAAGCATAAGCTTGTTCACGAATTTTGATTCAATTACAGTGTTATATTATATTTATTCCAAAAAAGAAAAAATAATTACGACCCCGCTCACTATTTTCATGGATCTAGGGAATAATATCATTTTCGTGGAAATTGAAATGTTTCATCTTTTATAAGTTACGGCAGAAAGGTGCAGTCCAACCCTTAAAAGTTGACAGTTAACCCGGTAGAAATTATTTTGAAACGCTGATCACTATAATTTAATTTACAAGGAGGAATTTTGATTTTTGATTTGTTGAGCAATTAGCAAAAATAGTAATAATATAACATATCTCTATTTTCATTAGTTACCACAAAAGTTACAGTTCACCCTTAACAAAAAATTTAGTTCAAATATTGTAAACTATTTACAGGCACAGTCCATAGTCTTGCTAAAACAATTACAGAATTTAGGATCTGTGAGTGGATTGACATTCATGTTGATATGTGTCATTAAACACTGACCAAACTTTTCTTTCGCCTCCTCCGTCTTCTGCATCTCTTCCAGGAATGCGACTCGTTCCGGACCCATCGTCACCTCCCCGGACTCTATACATTTTATTAAGGCCTTTCCAAAATCTTCTGCGTTCATCGCACTGCCATCCCCTCCGTCTGAAAACAAAAATTGAAACAAATTGATAACCGACCCATGTATGTTGTAAATTTAGATAATTAACAATAAGTACCAACATATTATTTCTTTTAATGTCCAGTTCTATTTTATTTAAGGAAATACATTTACCTAATAATAAAAACATGGCCTAGTTCACAACTAAAATTTAAATTTTATTTTGATTTGTCAACTTACCGCTTCCATAATTATTCGAAGGTGGAGGTTTCTTCTTCATTTTTGCTCCTTGTGATTCTTGAGCAGCCAATAGAATGCAAAATAGTGTGCAAAAGCCAGAGATTTTAAAAATTGAACTACTCATTATGAAGTTTTGGTTTTTTAAATTATTGATTACAAATTTATGCAAATGTTAATGTTTTGAGCTCTCTGCTAAACTAACCTGAGAAAATGCCTTCTGATGCGTTGATTGGAAGCTGGTGCTCTATTTATACGTAACAGATTAGTGCTCATTTGTCAAGCATAATTTAAGTTTCTTAAAATATTTTGTATGATTTATTTCGTGTATTATATATTGTGTGTTGAGGAAAACTATTGTTACAAATGAAAATCAAAATTAAAATGTACAATTGACAATTATTTAAAAAATGTTTGAAGCGATCAGTAAATTTGTTGTAATAGACGATTTTCTATTACGCTTTGCTGTAATAAATGCTAAAATTTTCTATTTTTCCTCCATGGTAATGAATATTTTTTCTAACTTCCTCATTTGTTTTTTGGATTAAATTCAGCTGTGCTATTATATAATTAATCGACATTCCATAAGCGTGTGGTAATATAGCGTGCAGTATTATTAGGATACAAGTGACCAGAATTATATGCAAAATTCTGTGTTCCATTCAGCATGCACAGCCCTATTAATTTGTACCAGCTGCATTTTATATATTTCAAATGAAAATAATCACTTGCAGATCTTTCAATATACAAGCAGGACTTTTGAATAATAAATACCTATATACCTTCTTTAGTGCCGGAATATTCTGATGGAAACGGACAATTATTTAGAAACGTTGTATTTCAAATTTTCTAAAAATCCAATAAAAGCTGACGGTTCTAAATTTTTATTTTGAAATTGCATCTACGATTGTGGTGAAAACCCAAAGTTTGCAATCGAATGACCCGAAAACAAGTTTTGACAGCACCAGTTCTGGGTTTAAATAAAAAGACTTATAGAACAAAATAAGGTAAAACCTCTTCATCATTGGATAGACAATAATTGCTTAAACTATTTTTTTAAATAATGATATTAAACGCAGTTACTACCAAATTTTCTGGAAAGCGCGAAATTTGATGTTTTACATTTAACTGACATTTCCTAACAGGCGTTAAGCTTACAAAAGTTTAACTAGTTTAGTAACTTCAAAACGAAGAGAGGTCGATAGTAGAAGTCAACAAAAAATGTTGTACAAGGAAAATGAGAGAATCTTTATCATTAACGTAATTAACAGCAAACTCCTGTTTAGAGTAAATGTTAGACTGATTTGATTTCGACAAGAAAAAGAATAACTGTCTGTTTCAACGCCGCTTGTTATTTTATAGAGAGACGATACTGCTAATTTCGCAGCAGATGAGTATCAGATTAATTTTTGCAGTATCTTCTACTTATTATCTAGCGACTGACTAAAAGAGAAAATTAAAAAAATGTTTTTCAACTTAAAACGATGCATTTTTTAAAAAAGGATCTTTTACCATTGTGGTAAATAGGGAGGTCTTGACAGTCCAACTTCTACGCCAAAATAGTGGAACTTGCAGACTGAAATATGGGGAAAATGCTTAGTCAGTCGCTAGACAATTGTTCAAACTATTCACAAAATTAATCAATTTGAACATAACTGCTACCAAATGTTCCGAGAATTTGCATGAAGTTTTATGTCCTATGTTTTCCATGAGGCAGTCATAAAAACTGCGTGCGCAGCAAAGAAATGGACTGTCACATGCAAAATTTAAATATTAGTCCAAAATCCAAAATCCAAATATTAGAACCCCAAAGCGTGCCCCAAACTGGTGTTTACATTAAATATGAGATTGTATTAGCTGTAAAAATAATGACTTATTTCGACGCCGCTTGGCTATTTAACATCTATTGGAATTAATTTTTAAATTGATAATGTCTAGTTGCATCGTTTATAAGACACCATAAAAATATTGCATGTAATGTTACAAATAGTAACATGACATGTATCTAGTTTTATAAGTTACCTACCACTAAATTCACAGCCCACCCGTAAGAGTGCGTTGTAGGAGGTACCGGTGGCGGTGGCTCCGTGGCTCCACCGAGTCATACGAGAGTGTATGTGGAGTGAAGTAGTTGAATGAGCTTGACAGAATGTGATGACTGTTAAAGTGCAGTCAGCACATTAAGAATGCAGTTGGTGTAGTGTATGCACATTGTTAACCTAAATGGAGTTTACAATGTGGACGTGGAGTTTGCGACGTGTCAAGATATGTCAGCAGTCTCATAACACCATAGAGTATGTTAATACTGTATTGGCGACTATTATTTTAATAGTCGCCTCATCATTAAAATTGTATTGGCAGCTATTATTATCTATATGATAGCTGCCCATTTGGTTTGATTATGAATGTATGTAATTTGTAACAAGACTGAAATTAAGAGTGAATGATACAATAAAGATTTAGTCTAGAAAATAGATTCACAGGCGTTGGACGTATTTGTTGTGAGTGATCTTTATTTGCATACGGCATAGTGAGATTCAATGAACATATACAAGTATCTATGAGCATATGGGCATAAAGCTAGATACATCCTACACGTTCTCGAGCACGGTATATACATACTTAGAGACAGAAACAAAATTGAAGTGTGAATAACACTCATTTTACGGAAGAAAATTCAAGAATCCAAGGGAAAAGTAAAGTGCTATTTTTCGGTGAGTAAAAAAACGGGTGTTTGTTTTTTTTAAACTTGAATTAAAATGTCGGTGGTTAACAAAATTGACCCCAGAGGGGTAGGTCAGTTAAATGACAAGAATTTTGCAAGGTGGAACAGGCAAGTGTCTGTCCTTTTAAGGTCGGCCGAGTTGTGGAAGTATGCAGACGGCAGCTACCCGAGACCCGAGGAAGTTCAAGCGACTGTGGGTGCTCATGGACACGGCTTAACACTGGAAAAGTACCAGCTGTTATGGGACAAAGAGGACTTACAGGTACAAACGATATTTCTGACAACAATTTCTGACGATTTGTTAGTTAGCACACAGAGTTGTGCTACAGCAGCAGAGATGTACGCCACCTTGGAGTCACTTAATTGTGACACAAGTGCAGTTAACCTAACATCGACCAGATTGGCTTACTATACACATGTACCCAAGCCGGGTCAGACTCCAGTGGAGATCTTCAACGAGTTAGCCTCTAAGGCTATGGAACTTAGTGAAAAGAAGTTCCCTGTTGAAGAAGTGATGCAGATCCAGAAAGTGATAGAGTGTCTACCTCCAAAGTTTGAATATTTTGTCGAAACTTGGAAAGGGGTTCCAGATACTAGAAAAACACTTAAAGAGCTACTTTCACGGCTAAAAGGTCTGAAAGTGGATGGACTTGCAACTCCTACCAAAGCCTCAGAGAATAAAGCGTTCTCGGCTGCGAGTACTAGTGCCGGTAAAGGAAAGAAGAATACGAAAGCCAAAACGAAAGAGCAAAAGGAGGCAGCCAGAGCAAAGGCAAAGTGCTTTGGATGCCAAAAGATTGGACACTACAGATACGAGTGTCCAGAGAACAAAAAGGCCGATGGCGAGGGAAAGAAAGATGAGGAGAAACCAAAGTCTGAAAAAGACGGTAAGCCAAAATTTTTCAAAGCTCATATGGCTAAGGCAAATAGGAACCGACAAAGAAATAAGGCAGTGGACCCAGTAGTTTTCACCTGGATATGCGATTCGGGGGCGAACAGTCATTATTGCGGAGTGTCCGAGTGGTTCCAAGACCTTACGGAGTTTAAGAAACCCGAGCTAATAGAGGTGGCCAGTGGGAAATTCATAAAGGCCCACGGGTTTGGAACAGTTCCGGTACAGGCTCAAGCGGCCGACGGAAAATGGTTCGTGTATGAGCTCGAACGAGTCATATATTCACCGGGGATGGCCAACTTGTTCTCAGAAGTAAAAATGACGGAGGCCGGGTACTCAATATTCAAGAAAGGGATTCTAGTTAAATTTATCCCTGGGAATGAGGAGGATCCAGAATTGACTGGTGTCGTCTGCTCAGACGGCATTGCGGAAATGATATTTAAGCCATTCATTTCAAACCTGGCTCTGGCGGCCAGGAGGGTCAAGGGCTCCAAGTGGCACGAGAGATTCGGCCATGTAAACTATCAGTACATAAAGGACACTGCTAGGAAACAGGCAGTTTGGGGACTTCCGTTCAACTGCATCCATGATCAGTCACATTGCGGTGACTGTGTCAAGAATAAAATGACCAAGAAATCATTTAACACACTCCCACAGACGGACTACCTTCAACCGGGTGAAAAGGTAGCCATTGACCTGTCGGGCAGGCAAAGTATTAAATCTCTCGGAGGTAATGAATATTTTATGCTCTGCAAGGACGTGGCCACTGGCTATAGGACAGTGTATTTCCTAAAAGAGAAAAGTGAAGCCTCCAAGTGTATTAGGCAATATATTAGGGATATGTTCACTAAAACTGGAAATAAGACCAAGGAGTTGAAGACGGACCAGGGAGGAGAGTTTATGAGTGAAGAACTCATTGCTAAACTCGAGAGACTGGGCATAGAGATACAGAGATCCCCTCCGTATTGCCCACAGCCAAATGGCTTAATCGAAAGGGAGAATAGGACCGTAAAGGATTCGGCACGAACAATGCTGAATGCGGCGAAGCTCCCTGCGAAGTTCTGGGGAGAGGCAGTGGATTGTGCTGTCTACTTATTGAACAGATTGCTCAATAAAAGGAGCCCAGACAAAACACCCTATGAAAGGATTCATAGGAAGAAGCCATCAGTACAACACCTAAGGGTGTTCGGCTCAACAGTGTACTCTCTTGTCAGAAGGAAGCCCGGTGAACAATGGGTGGAGAGGGCCAGGGAAGGTATACTGGTGGGATATGACTTAAATCCTAGAAACTACAGGATTTACGACAAAGAGTCATGTGATGTGATCAAGGCTCGCCATGTAACCGTGGCAGAGGATCACATATCGATGGATATAAATGAAGAATTCTATATCCCTCAGGAAGATGTCTCAGGAACTTTCCTCGAAATAAGGGAGGGAGACTTGGAGTCCGAACGAGTCTATACTCCAAAAGAAATACAGACTCAGAAAATTCAAGAAGTGAGAAGAGCCTCTCAAAGAATTAAAGAAATGCGGGTAGACAAGGCCATTCAAAAGATGAATGCCAAAGAATTCAAAAACACTGCGGAGCCCAACTTCACAACGATAAGTAAAAACAAAAGGTACTTGTCGTTCGAGCAGGAAGTGGAAGAAGAGTGTGAGGATCCTGAGGATGAAGGAGGGAGAAAGGTCAACTTAAGAGTTGACGTCTCATCTCAGAACCTCAACCAGGCCGGTCCAAGTCGGGCAGAGCGTCTGGGGCCATTACCTACACCAACAAAAAATCGATTTTCTCCTCTCCGAACAGAGTCAGTTTCTAGCGGCTCCAGTTTCGAACTTGTTGAAGAACAAAGTACAGATGAATCTGGAACTGAAGCTGAGAATGAGGAGGAAGTAAAAGTTGAAGGTGAAGAAGGTATGGAGGATCAGGAGGACGTGCTAGACTTAGAGGCACCCTCCGAGAGTGAATTAGGAGTGCCGCCCGTAAGTGGAAATGTCTCTCAGGAAGGGACAAGTGAACCAGACGAACTGAATGTATCCACAGTTAAGAAGGGAATTAAAAAATTCTCTAAGTCTGAGAAGAAGACGGGAGGGAAAACCTCCGTCTCCTTAACCTTTGGGAAAGAAAAAAGTTCTAAAAAAGATAAAGGTAAAAAGAAGACCAAAGGGAAGGAGGACACAGAGGCAGCTACAAGAGAACTGAGAAACAGAGGCCAACTACCAGTTATTGAGAGACTGGGAGTAAACGATCCTAGGACTATGGAGGACTATGGTGTGAATGACTTCTGCGCTCTGACTGCGGCTGTCCTCACTTTGGATTACACTAATGATTTGGACTTAGAGGAGGATACGGAAAGTCCAAGGGAACCAGGATTGCCTAGGAACTACAAACAGGCAATGGAGTCCAGCGAAAATCATAAGTGGGCAAGTGCGATGAGAGAGGAAATGACTAGCCTCTTTGAGAATTGTACTTGGAGAATGGTACCGCGGCCAAAGGGTCGACGGGTACTTACATCGAGATGGGTTTATACTATCAAAAAGGACGAACAAGGACGGCCGATCCAACATAAGGCTAGGGTGGTCGCCAGAGGCTATAAACAGGTAAAAGGACTGGATTATAAAGAGACGTTCGCCTCAGTGTGTAGATTCGAGTCGGTGAGGACCCTGCTGGCCATAGCGGCTGCAGGAAACTTTAGCATTACTCAGTTCGATGTGAAGACGGCTTTCCTATACGGGGAGCTGGACGAGGAAGTATTTATGGAGCTTCCTGAAGGATTCGAGGAGGGTAATGAAGACATGGTCTGTCTATTAGTGAAAAGCTTATACGGACTGAAACAAGCCCCGAGGATCTGGGCTGAAAAATCGAAAATAATTCTAGGAAAGATAGGATTTGTGGCCACATTGTCAGACCCATGTGTATTCACTGGGGAGTTTGATGGATTCACGGTCTACATAGCTATATATGTAGATGATGGACTGCTATTGTGCCAGTGCCAAGAAATCAAAGAGAGGATCCTTGATCAATTAACTCAAGACTTGATAATTACGGACGGGCCCCCATCGATTTTCCTAGAAATTAGTATAAAAGTCTGCCCTGATGGAGAGATAAGAATCTCTCAGGAGCATTATGTGCGCGAGCTTTTATATAGATTCAATATGGTTGACTGTAAAGGGAAGAAGATTCCCATGTCAGCTGGCTGGTCAGCTGAGAAGCTGAAAATTCCAGATGCGAAGTACCCATATCAAGAATTGATGGGAGCTCTGATATACCTAGCAAGGAACACTAGGCCGGACATTAGTTACTCAGTATCTAAACTGTCCAGATATCTTACAGGGTACGGTGAGGAGCATTGGAACGCAGCCAAAAAGGTACTCAGGTACTTGAAGGAGACGATCACAAGAGGAATCTCGTTTAATCCCATAAATGAGATGGCAGTGATTGGATATTCGGACGCAGACTACGCGGGTGAAAACGTGAATCGGAAGTCAACGACGGGCATGGTGTTCTTAGCGAACGGATGTCCCATCATTTGGCGGTCACAGCTACAACACTGTGTAGCTATGTCATCTACGGAGTCCGAATATATCGCTCTGTCAGAGACAGCTAAGGAGGCTGTATGGCTGACAAGGTTCATGGAGGAACTAGGGTTCTGGAGGGCTAACCCGATGAAAATCAGAGTGGATAACCAGGCGGCGATAAGGCTGGCCAAGAACCCGGAATTTCACCAAAGAACAAAGCACATAGATGTGAGATACCACTATGTGCGGGAGCAGATCGAGAAAGGTAAAATAGATGTAGAATGGAAACCAACGAAGGAACAGTTGGCCGACTCGTTTACCAAGGCGCTCCCACATGAAACACTGAATGAACAGATGACTCGAATGAACCTCAATAGGGTCGAAAAGATCGAGAAGTTAGAGGCGGAGGACACTTTTCATTCAGGTGAAGAACCTGGAACGCCACCAAAGAAAAAGAGGAGGAACGCGAATGTGGAGGATCCAGAGCAACAAAGCATTCTAACAGGGAGATTATGTGGTATGTCTGCGTATATGTTAAATGTTATGATGGTGCTATGTTTGATTGCTCCTATCTCCTCCCAGACGAAAACTGGAAATGTCTTATGGCGTAGACATCCCAGTCCGGTGGCGGGTGGTTTTGAGTCCATCCACATGATGGTATCCTTACTTTCACCATGTACAGTCGTGGAGAAAGATAGAACACAAGGAAAACTGGGTGAAGAAATTCACCGTCGATGTCTAGAATCATATGAAGAATATTTTCTAGATGAACTGGAAATCCTATGTCCTCGGAAAAAGTGGATCTCTACTCGTGGAAAAAGAAGTCCATTAATGTTGGCTATGACTCTCATCGCAGTTGTGGCGAGTGCGGGTATCGGAATAGCAGCAATATCTATGGCAGCCACCAACAAGGAGGACATTGAGGTTGTTCAGGAGATAACCGGAAACCTACAGAATAGACTGGACGATTTAGCATCAAAGATTAATACTGCGGACAAGAATATTCACCACCTACAAGAGGAGCTGATAAAAGTGTTGTCCCGGACAGAAATGATCAAAGTTGATCTGAATGATTTTAAGACTAAGAATTTGGAGTCTAATTTCATGATTTCGTATCTAGTAGGAAGGTTACTCATTGGAAGGTCCATAATCCAGGAGTTCAGGAGAGAATGGGCTGATGGAAAGATTTCGGGGGGATTTCTGGATTTTATGAATCTTACTCTTCCCTGTGGCGAAACCTGCCCACTCAGATTCTCTCAGCCGAAAGGCTGTAGGCTCAGTGAAGACAGAAGTAAGCTGTTTCTGGATTTTCTAGTACCTATCGTAAATACTGGACTGGTACTAGTGGAGGCGGACCCTTTTACTCTGTTGGTGAAGAATCAACAAGGTAAGAATTGTAAACTTGAATATATAGGGCCTATGAATGCTTTATTATCCAAGAAGGAGGATTGCCTATATGATGTGGATATACGGTTACCATATCCGGGGAACTTAGTTGTGTCCTCATATAGTCAATGCCGAAAAGGGCTAATTTCTAAAGACGAAATGGCGCCTTATGTTTCGACTGGATGTACGAGTCAGGACCATGGAGACGTGAAGGACTTCGTACAGGTCAAACTGTATGACGATAAATACTATATTTATTGTTATGGTTCAGAGTATCAAATCGGACCCCGGCAGACGCAGAAGTGCCCCAGGGAGGTATTTACTTTACCTCTTGTGACGACCTTTTCTATCAATAAAGTTAAGTTCGAGGGTGCTATGATCGATATGAGTTACACTGAAGAAGTGGACCCATTGTTCGCGGAGACTGCTGGCTTCCATTTGGATTTGGAATTGAATTGGACCAAGATTAATACCGAGCTCGAAGAGGGTTCGTATTATTCAGTACTTAATAGGGGAACTAAAGGCCCTTCCCTATTGTGGACAGTGTTAATAACCTGTCTATGCGTTTTGTTGACTTTAGGTTTGGGAATTGCTATTATTCTAATATGCAAGTTCAAGTGGACCTGGAGGATAAATCAGTCTGGACAAGGAATTGGATTTGGTGATGATGATGAGATACTTGCGCTGCTAAATGAGAGCCATAGTACTGCTGGAGGAGGGAACTTGGATTCGAGTGGATCTATTGTGAATAGTCCACAACTTTCTTCAATTTCTTCATCTACTGGATCTGATAGTCCATTGAGGCTGGTGTTGGTAACGCATGAGAGGGCACAAAGAATCCGGAACATGATTTTCGGATTACATCCGTCTCCTCCTCGAAGAGAGCCGGAGGTGGAAGGAGGAGCAAGTCATTAACTACTTAGGAGGATGTAGGAGGTACCGGTGGCGGTGGCTCCGTGGCTCCACCGAGTCATACGAGAGTGTATGTGGAGTGAAGTAGTTGAATGAGCTTGACAGAATGTGATGACTGTTAAAGTGCAGTCAGCACATTAAGAATGCAGTTGGTGTAGTGTATGCACATTGTTAACCTAAATGGAGTTTACAATGTGGACGTGGAGTTTGCGACGTGTCAAGATATGTCAGCAGTCTCATAACACCATAGAGTATGTTAATACTGTATTGGCGACTATTATTTTAATAGTCGCCTCATCATTAAAATTGTATTGGCAGCTATTATTATCTATATGATAGCTGCCCATTTGGTTTGATTATGAATGTATGTAATTTGTAACAAGACTGAAATTAAGAGTGAATGATACAATAAAGATTTAGTCTAGAAAATAGATTCACAGGCGTTGGACGTATTTGTTGTGAGTGATCTTTATTTGCATACGGCATAGTGAGATTCAATGAACATATACAAGTATCTATGAGCATATGGGCATAAAGCTAGATACATCCTACATGCGTATGCTGTGTTTAAGCAACCCCGCGCAAAAAATAATAAAATATGCAACGTGCGAGAAATAGGCCATTGTAGCGTGAAATTCATTTTGTTCCAGAGACAGTATAAATTCTAAACGTCGTCAAGACTTAGTACCTCTTGGTAATAATGAATAAAGTATTTAGTACCAATTTTTAATTATAAAATCTATATTCAATCTTCGAATTTTCGAATATGTAATCAGATCTAATTTCTTAAATTCCGATTGTTGGTTGGAGGGATTTTACTCACATTGACTCAATGACTGACAGCGTTGAAAAGTGCAATACAAAAACATAAAATATAAAAATGACACAGTTCAACGCCGTCTCATGAATTACTGCTATTCAGAATATTGCTGTCGTTGCCCCACCGCAACCCTTGAGAACAGGGTTTTGTAAGTGCCTCATTACCAACATAGAGACAAAATTTCGAGACAATAGATCCAAATTTTGGTAAAGCCTACATGAAATATTTTCAAATTTTTGAGAAGTTCATATACTTGCCTAGGGACTCCAGAAGAGATATTTGGCATTTTCGTTTTCATTTAGCTGCAATAACCCACCAAACACAGTAGGATCTACGTTCCCCATATAATCGGTTCTTAATTTTGACGATTTTTAAATTCGGTTAGTGACCAACCTAAAATTAATTTTTGGAATTTGGCTTCCCAAGTCCCTAGGTACAACATCAAACAATATGGAAAAAATGCTACACAGTCGTATCTATTTTTTTATGCCAGTTCTATTGTCGCAAAAAACAGCATACGCGCCCTTAACAAAAAATATTTGTTCAAATATCATAAACTATTTACTTACAGGCGCAGTCCATAGTTTTGCCAAAACATTTACAGAATGTAGGATCATTGAGTGGATTCACATTGACATTGATATGTGTCATTAAGCACTGAGCAAAATTTTTTTTCGCCTCTTTTCTTTTCCCCAACTTTCTCATTTTTCTGGATTTTATCCGGCTTTGATATTATGTAAACGAAATTCCATACGCGTATCACTATATAGTGTGCAGTAATAACAATATAATTGACCATAATTATATGCATCAGTCTGTGTACATTTGACTAATATTATGCTCAGCATTACTTAAAAGTGTTGAAAAATTATTTTAATATTATCCTTAGGATATCAATACAGGATTGAAAAAGTCATAGACTATTATTTTTCCTGTTGGATATTCTTAAAATATCCAGTTGGTATACAAAATTCAGGGGATGTTTTTCATGATATTAGGGACGTCCCCTCAAAGAAGCCTGCCAACTGGGAATTGTTTGAGCTTTCAAAATACATGAAGTCAATAAGCATGCATGCTCCAATCAGGACCGCTTTCAGCTTGACATCTAAATCAATTGGGAAACTGAGACCAAAATTGTCGGCATCCGTGAAAACTTCCCGCGTCAGTCCTGACCAGTGCTTAGAAATCTTCCCTACTTCGATGGACTTGTCCAGCGAGAGAACATTAAATTCGACGTCATTACAGCAGGAAATGGTGAGGCACGGCCCTTTGATATGAAGCATTGTTTCACCCTGTGCATCCTTCACACGGAATTTTGGAATGCAGAAGCTCCATTCTTGCTCAATACTCCCCACCAAATTTCCTGGAGGAGCAAACACTTGGAGAGACTGAAGACAACAAGGAAAGCAGCAGGAGCCGCATGCGAGGGGTCGTGTTAAATGGATCACTTCTTGGTCCGTGGTGACATCTTTGATAATCATGTCAAAGGGGCGTAAAGGACCACAAACATTTCGAGTGCAGCAATCTGTATCCTCTTGAGCATAAAACATCTCACGCCCGTAGGAGTCGTAGATTTTGTATTTGTTGTTCGTCTCACAGCCAAGGAACGTTTCGAGAAGTTCAATCTTTTGTTTTACAAAAAGTCGATCAATGCTGGCCAAGTATTCTAGACCTGTGGAGTTAGTTAAGCTGTACGAATTCACTTGTTGAGGTCCTCCATAGAAACCAGCAGGTCCTGGTTGAATGTTTTGCTGTACGAATTTCTGTGGAGATCTTCCTCCAATGAAGCCCATAGGCTGCATAATGATTGGTTGTTTTTGCTGGCTTGGGCTGTGGTTCTGGTTTGGGTACACTGGACCTGAATTCGGGTAAGTTTCTGTCGAAGGAATCTCTCGGAAGTCCTTTTCCAGCATAGCGTGATTCATTTTCCTATAAAATTATCCAGCAATATAGGTAGTTTAGTTAACAATAACAAGAGAATGAATGACGTGACATCTTATGATACACCCAGATTTCACTGAGTGACCTATTTTAAAAAGTCAGGCTACTTTTCAATAGCACAGATCCAAAGTAGCTTGTATCCATTTTGAATTTTTTGGTCACAGTAACCCGCCAAAGTTATAAAAAATAAAATTTATAAACTTCGCCGCCCTATAACTTCTCTACAGGTTCCATCCGATTTTGATAAAATTTGAGTTTTTCTAATTGTTAGTCAATTTTCTAAAAATAGTTTTTAGAAAATTGAGCTTTTACAGTTCTCAACCGATTTCGATATGTCTAATTTTCAGATTGTTTTTTAAAGAACACCTTCAGGATTTCCTACGATTAGACACAAAATAATTGACTTTCATTCAAATTGGTAAATTGTAATGCAATAAGGATATCAACCAGTGAGATATAGCAGTGGCAATTATTGATTTAAAAATCACAATTGATTTCCATAAACTCACCTGTTTCTATTTGATTCCGAACCTAATGCGATCGAGATAGTGTTGTAGGATTTTGTTTTAATACTTGAAATGCACTTTTACAAGTATTTATTTTTTGAATATGTTATATTTAATCGAGTCAAGAGTGCAATAACCAAAATGAAAATGAAGGTCTCAAAAGGAAGGTGTTTGTATGCAGTCAAAGTCAAAAACAAAACACGGGATTTGCGTATCGTGCAGCACACTATAGTTCCTTCGGTCTGTTTTGTTGGATTGGAAATTAATACGTAGGTAATAGTGAACGATCTTATTCCAAGAATCGCTCACAAAAAATACAATGGGCTTAGGTGTCTTCTACATAGTACGTGAAGACAATTCCTCGCAGCTCATACGCTTCTTAGTAAGTACATACCATAAGACCTGAATACCTGTTTATTTTGCATTATCTACTGCTGATGTTTGCCATTACGCCCCAGTATTTATCTCAACCTCAACGGCAACTTAATTTCTACCATTATCATAAGGCTGCAGGCTGCAGTGCTGCAGAAAAAATCAGCAGATGATTATATTCAATCCTTTGCTATGCAACAATGCAACAGCGGCAATTGTAATAATTATCAAGTAACCTATTATCATCTACGAGACCGATTAAATATTTCTTATTTAATGCCCGTCGTACACTTGCAGGAAAGCCTGTTGGTTGACTGGTTTAAGGATTTCAAGAGTTATTTATAATGTTGGTTCTCGGGAACTTGAACTTGGACTTGACTTTTAATTACTTCAGTATTTTTCTGAGAAATCTGAAATCATCCGCTGTTGGTTCCGTTACAAATTGCTTTCGAGATAGGTTGATGAAATTTTTCCCTTTGCGCTGGCTGGAACCATGATACCTAGTACATTAAATAATATCCAGGAAGTCCCGACATACATAGTCATAATTACATTAACAAAAGTAGCAACTGCACCGACATCATGTAGTTGTAGTTGCAATTTTTTGAAATAATTTAATGTACTTAATTTATTTTGTACTGTAAGACCTTGATTTCACTAGCGACTTGAACAACTGTTAGTTAACAATTATTGCTAAGTTATCAATGGTTAACTTTGCGATTTCACGAGTAGTTACCAATTGTTAAACTATCAATGGTTAGTGTGAATTCACGGCATAAATTAACAATTGTAAATTATACATCGCGGGAAACTTCAAATTTTAAAGTTTAACAGTTGTTAGTGCGATTTCACAGGTGAAGTTATCAATTGTTGACGCAAATTATCGATTTTAACAATTGATAAAAATTATTCATTGTTTTAAGAGTTTAGCAACTGTTAGTTCACATTTCACGTAAAAATGAGTGATTATCTAACTGTTGTTAGATTTAACAATTGTTGAAGTCGCTAGTGAAATCAAGGTCTAATGTGACTTCTGCACAATAGAACTGTTCTGAAATTACCGGAAATAAAAATTGATCTACAATTTCCCGTTATGTATTATATGTGAAATTAGTAATGACGGCCGCAAATATGTTTCTGTCATTAGTCATCAGCTAATAAAGCATTGCATTCGAAGCATTTTAATGTTTGTATCATAATTCTTTAGCATATAGACATACTTATTAGTATACGGTGCGATGACCCCTGGCTGTAGCAAAATAGAAAATTAGAAACTCAAGTAAATAAAAATATTGAATACATTTTTATTCATTTTATCAAGCATATCTTATTATCCACACACATTTTTTGAATTTACAATGAACCTATTTGTATCCTAATGCACAATGTTTGAACAAAAATTACGTTACAAAAACACTTTAAAAGTTTAGAATTAACCCAGAGGAAATTATTTTGAAATTTTGAAACGCTGAGCACTATAATTTAATTTACAAGGGGGAATTTTGATTTTTGATTTCTTGAGCAATTACCAAAAATATTAATATAGCATACCTCTATTTTTATAAGTTACTAAGGTACAGTCAACCCTCAACAAAAAAAATAGTTAAAATAGTATTAACTATTTACAGGCGCAGTCCATAGTCTTGCTAAAACAATAACAGAACTTAGGATCTGTGAGTGGATTGACATTCATGTTGATATGTGTCATTAAACACTGAGCAAACTTTTCTTTCGCCTCCTCCGTCTTCTGCATCTCTTCCAGGAATGCGACTCGTTCCGGACCCATCGTCACCTCCCCGGACTCTATACATTTTATTAAGGCCTTTCCAAAATCTTCTGCGTTCATCGCACTGCCATCCCCTCCGTCTGCAAACAAAAATCGAAACAAATTGATAATCGACCCATGTTATGTTTGTTGTAAATTTAGATAATTAACTATAAGTACCTACACATTACGTTTTTTTAAATGTCCAGTTCTATTGTATTTAAGGAAAGCCATATGCCTAATAATAACAATATAAACTAGTTCACAACTAAAATTAAAATTTAATTTTGCTTTGTCAACTTACCGCTTCCATAATTATTCGAGGGTGGAGGTTTATTCTTCATTTTTGCTCCTTGTGATTCTTGAGCAGCCAATAGAATGCAAAATAGTGTGCAAAAGCCAGAGATTTTAAAAATTGAACGACTCATTATGAAATGTTGGTTTTTACAATTTTTGGTTACAAATATGTTTTAAACGTAAAGGCTGATGTTAATGTTTTGATCTCTCTGCTAAACCCGAAAATGTCTTCTGATGCATTGACTGGAAGTAGGTGCTCTATTTATACGTAACAAGTTAGTGCTAATTTTTAAAACACAATTTAAGAACCATAAAATATTTTGCATGATTTTTTTCCTATATATTATTATGTGTTGAGGAAAACTATTGTTACAAATCGAAATCAAAATTAAAATGTAAAATTGACAATTAAGTAAACAATGGTTGGAGCGATCAGTAAAATAATCGATTTGCTATTACACTTTGCTGTAATAAATGATATAATTTTAAATTTTTCCTCCACGATATTATTAGCCAAATAAATAAATAATAATTCGTACTTCCTCATTTTTCTAGATTTTATCCCGGTGTGCAATTATATATTTAATTGAAATTCCATAAGTGTTCCATTTTATAGTGTGCAGTAACAGTAATACAAAATACCATAATTGTATGCAACAATCTGTGTGCATTTGAATCAGATGCGATTGATTGTTTAGCAGTCACACAATTGTAGCACTAGCAATGGAAATGTTTCAGTTTTCCATCAATACTAATTGCAGGCACACACGGGATTTTCCCCACTAATATGGAGGTAAAAGTGTAAAACAAGAGCTACAGCCCTTGTTTAATAGCAGCCTTAACAGCAAAATTATGCATTTTAAAATTGCCGCTAAATTTTAGCTGACTATTTATAGGTTGTAAATTAAGGAAAGGAAGCTATAAAATCGTTAGCTGTGCCGATTTACTAATACGTACAGGCATTTTTATATTGTCAACAAAACCAAAAATTTTTAATTCGAAATTTTGAATTTCCCGCCAAAACTTTAAATATTGTGTTGAATCAAGATCCCGACCGGTAACTAAATTAACTTACACTAACATGATATATCATTTGAACAGTAACAATTAGGCTGAGCTAAATAACTTGGTGCTACTAGCAAAATAGTTAATATTTTTAAATGGGTTTGAAAAACAGTAATTAAAATTTTAAAAAAGTTGACACATTTTAACGAGTGATATATTATTTTAAAGCTCTTTAAAAATAAAGAAATACATTTTTTTTTCAGATTGCGGCCCATACAACACGTTTTAAGCGATATTTAAAAATTAAAACACCGTTATCTTGAAAATGTTTAGTGTTAATGACGGCGAGTTCGGTTATTTGAATTCTACTAGTGATTACCTTTCGAATGATATATGATTTGATGAAGTTATGGCAGTATTGCAAAATTTTCAAAATTCTGGTAAATTATGTAGGTGGGTAGTAATAAATTGGTAGTTATATAAACTTTAGCCGAAATTTTCTTGATAATTGCACTAAATAGTTAATATTTATTGTCACAACTTATGCATGATTTTACTAGCCTATGTATCAGGCTGGAAAAAACCTCTGGCCAAAATACTACGTTCGAGACATTTGTAAAATTTCTTCTCCCTAAAACCAGGCGTCATTTACAGTGCCTGTGATTAGTTTATAGTTAATTATGAAAGTTTTAATTAATTATGAAAGAAAGTTTTCACCAAACCGAATGCGGTTTTTTGCAAAAATTATTTTAAAAAATTAGGCTATTTAAAGGCTGACACTAATTTTTCTGCAATGGACAGAAGTGGACGAAACAGAGGTCAGACCATGTCATTCATGAAATGACGTCATTTAAAGTCCTTGTGATTGGTTCAGAATTAATTTCATTCATATTCATAATTTCAGTTCATAGTTAATTGACATGAGATGAAAGTTAGAGATTGCTTGACGTTACATACGGAATTCAATGGTTTCAACTGCACTCCAATCAACTAGTTACACAGTGTGTCTCATAATTTTAAACTCACCCCGGTTTATGGGGTTTACTTCCTTTCAAGAAGGAACTTCCCGGCGAGATAATTAATTGTAGGTGTCAACCCTCTATTATATAGTTATGATTCGACTTTGTTTAATCCCCAGAGGGGTCACGTGGTTCTCATGTAAATAATTAAAAACCAAAAAATGGGAGGAGTTACGAAACTGATGTCACTTTAGGAATTATAAAATTCGAGCGACAGTGAAGCTGCCCAAATAAAAATAATCAATAATAAGTGATCTATGTGACAATTAGTTCGATTGCTTTATTCCCATCATGTACTGCTCTCACTTTCTACTATGGTTACACAGGTTTTGACACTTCCTCTGGAGCTATTTCTCAGCTTTAAAAAATTTTGAAACGATTTTTTATCCAAGCACCTACCTTAACCATTTAACTAGGCAATCTCTGAGAGTTTTGTTCAATTTATGCCTTGTAAGTATTTTATTAAAGAGGTCGAAGTTGTCGTGACACTCAACCCCATTTGATTCTATGATAAAAATTTCGATTTTTAAATAATTCTGACTCGTAACAGGGACAAAAATTTTGAATTTTTCTTAGAGGTGCCCTAGATATTGCTGAAAAGATGAGATACAAAATATAACTTAGCATGCCCCATGTCTCTACACTACAGGCTTGTCTTAGGGCGCAAAGTTCTTCTGTCTCCCCCTTAATGGCATAGCGTATATGATAATATTTACCACTTTGAGCGCAGTGTTGCGGGACATTTCCTACCCGGATATTTGCTACTCTGGCGTTTCCTATCTGGACCCGCGACTACAACATACAAAATTTCCACTAGCGTAATTTGAAGGGAGTTGAATGGCCTTTACGATCATTGTCCATAGAATATTATGGAAGTGCATATCGTGAGTGAAGAATCAAAATGACCCATATCCAATTTAAACTAGAATCAAAATGAGCTATGTCATAACAACGAAATGAAAAACATGCGTAAAATGTTAATTACGAGTTCTTAAAAAGCGTAAAACTGTTCTATTTTCATGTTTTTGAAAAGTGTAAAATCTTCTAATTCCATGTTTTCGAAAAGGTGGAAAATGTTGTATTTACATGTTTTTAAACGGTGCAAAATGTTCTATTTAAATGCTCTCAAGACATATGTATTTGAATATTTTTGTAGATAGTTGATATTGTTTTTAGCTACAAATGGATATGGGTAATTTTGGTTCTTCACAGACGATATTCAAAACGAGCTCATTTTAATTTTGCGTGTTAATAATAATATGTTGTTGCGTGTTTACATTCATTTTGACTGTATTGCTATTTAACCTTTATCATCTAATTTAGTTGCATTTAGAACTTTACGTTGGTAATATTGAAAAATTACATCAACTTCAGGAGACTTTACTGTTTTATTACCTTCAATTAGCACAAATAGTAATATGACATGTATCTATTTTTATAAGTTGTCACAAAAAGCAGAGCCTACACTTAACAAAAAATGAAGTCCAAATGTTATTAACTATTTACAGGCACAGTCCATAGCATTGTTAACAGATTTACAGAATTTAGGATCTTTGAGTGGATTAGTATAGATATCGATATGTGTCATAATACACTGAGCAAACTTTCCTTTCGCCTCCTCCGTCTTCTCCAACTTATCCAGGAATGTGAGTCTTTCTGCATTCATCGGCACCTCCCCGGACTCCATACATTTCATTAAGGCCTTTACAAAATCTTCTAGATTCCTCCCCCCCACCATCCCCTTCGCCGCCACCGTCTGAAAACAAATATCAACACCAATTGATTATACAATTGACCCAGGTTTTTTTAAAAATATAATTAAATACCTACACATTATTTTTTTTAAAATTCCCAGTGAACTAAAAATTGTATTTAAATTGTTATTTTATTTTATTATTTCATTAATTTATGTTTTATTAATTGTATTTGTCAACTTACCATCACTATTTTTCTTGGGAGGTTTCTTGGCCATTGTTGCACCTTCTGATTCTTGGGCTCCCAGTAGAATGCAAAGTATTGCGCAAATGCCAAGGATTTTAGAAAACGAACGACTCATTATGAAGTGTTGGTTTTTAAAATTTTTGATTTCAAATATATGTTTGAAACTTAAAGGCTGATGTTAATATTTATGAGCTCGATCTCCGCGAAACCAACTTGAGAAAATGTCTGGTGATGCATTGACTGGAAGTTGGTGCTCTATTTATACGCTGGTTTCTAAAACACAATTTAAGGTTCTTAATTTTCTTGCATGACTCATTTTATCATATTATACAATGTGCGATGAGGAAAAGTATTGTTATAAATTGAAATCCAATTTTGAAAATGTAACCAAATATGTGGATATGCTGTCGTTAAGTAGAGCAAAATTCAATGGAATAAGGAAAGTCCGAATATAAATATAACAACTTCCCTATTTTGAAATAATTTTCGATTACTTCAGATGACTATCCGCAAATAAATTAGCACACTTTGTGTAATTTAAAATATAAGTAGAAATAATTAAATAAAAGAATAAATTAGATTGAAGCGATCCCGTACCCAGTCAGTTTGTTTGTGGCAGCCAAAAACTAAAAAAATCAGCATCCAACTCACATATTATGTAAAACGCGTTGGTGTCCACTTAGAACAATCTATACTTACTGCAAGCACACACGGGTTTTTAACGTTTTTTCTCAGCAGGCTAACAAACTTATCATTATTTACAAGGTGGAGAGAGAAAGTAAGAATATTTTGAAAACTCAATTTTTTTTCATAATTTTTAATTATTCATATAAGAGTTAAACTTATAAGGTATCCACATTTCATAGCATACTTCTTAAAAACTGTACAGAAAATATACACAAAACTTTATCACGGAGGTGCAGGTACAATTTTAACTTCATTGAATTAATGTGAATCTGATGAGATTATGTATAGCGTATTGATGTATGTAGGTCAGCTATTTTTTTTAAATCTTGTCTCGCTCTAGCTCTTATGTTTTCAATCGTATTTTCATAAAATTTATAATTCATGCTCTATTAATAATTACCCAAAAAGAAGTTAAAAATTGTTTAAAATTCGCAAAAACTCTGTTTAGATTTTTTGACAAATTTATTTATAGGAAACACCTACGAGATAGATACCTTTAAACGAAATACCATTTTGTCGTGATTAAGTTTTTTGAATTTTAGAATATTCTGAAGTATTCTTATAGAAAAGGAAACCCCGATTCAGGTTCTGCCTCCCGCTTGAACTATATGTTAAAATAATGATATTAAACGCAGTTGTTAATACGAATCTTAAGAGGAGGACTACACCTTTTTCTGGTATCTTATAAAAGATCCAACATAATACATTACCATATGAGAGAAGTCGATATACGCATTCAACACAAAATCTGGTAGAAAAAAAAATGAAATAGTCTTCAACATTACCGTAATTAACCACACACTTATATTTAGAGTAAATCTCACACTTAATTGGTAGCGAAAGGAATAATGATTCATTTTAACGCCGCCTAATTTTTAAAGTATTAGAATTTATTTCATTTGCAGACAATTTTTAATTTCGATTTTTTCCAGTTATCTCAAATTATAACATGATACATATCTATTTTATAAGATACCGTACAAACGTACAGTCCCTCGTTAGCAAAAAATGTAGATCAAACATCGTAAACTATTTACAGGCGCAGTCCATAGTGTTGTCAAAAGATTTGCAGAATTTAGGATCTTTGAGTGGATTGGCATTGACATTGATATGTGTCATTAAACACTGAGCAAACTTTTCTTTCGCCTCCTCCGTCTTTTGCATCTCACCCAGGAATGCGACTCTTTCAGGGCTCATCGTCACTTCCCCGGTCTGTATACAGTTCATTAAGGCCTTTCCAAAATCTTCTGGGTTCATCGCACCACCATCCCCTCCGTCTGCAAACAAAAATCGAAACAAATTGATTACTGACCCGCGTCTCCCTTTTTTATAAATAGATGATGAAATACGGATTACTTGGAAAATTAAGTATTGTAAAAAAAGTTTGTTTATTAAAATTCATACCTACTTAATTATAATAACTTTAGTTTAGAATTACAATTTAGATTTTATTTTAATTTGTCAACTTACCATCACTATGTTTCTTTGGAGGTTTCTTGCTCATTTTTGCACCTTCTGACTCTTGGGCTGCGAGTAGAATGCAAAATATTGCGCAGTAGGCTGCAATTCTCAAAATTGAGCTCTTCATTTTAATTTTTTTTTGCTTTTTAAACGATTGGAAAGAAAATTTTTGTTGAAGACTAAATTTTTGAATTTATTTTTTAACTTGAGAGAAATAACTTTATTAAGTCACTGCTGCACACTTGCAGTAACTTAAAAAGTACTGAAACTTGAAAAAACTTATCTGATGAGTTGACAAAATTTAATCCACTATTTATAAGCAAGTTTTTCGTGCGAACCACCAATCAAAAATTTTAAGTTTGAATTATTTTAATTTAATTTAATTTGCATAGGCAATTTGTTTTGTGGTTAAGCTTATTAAGTTATAAATTTTCTTCTGTACAACAGAACAGAAAATAATGCTTGATCTACTCTACGATTTCCCGTTATCATGTGAAAAGCTACTCATCACGTACAAAGACATGTATTTCTGTATTTCTATGTTATTCGTCATAAGCTATATTATGTTGTACATAATTTTAATCTTTGTATGTTAATGGCATAGTACATATATGATAATATTTACTGTACTGTGGGCTGCGTTGGAGGACATTTGCTAGATGCACATTTCCTACCTGGTCCAGCGATTAAACCTAGACAGTTTCAATTGGCGTAATTTGGTGGGAGTTGAATGGCCTTTACGACCACTGTCCATAGAATATTTTGGAAATGCATATTATTATTCTTAACGACCTCATTTAAATTTTGCGAGATGTTGTTGCATGCTTATGTTCATTTTGACTGTATTGTAGCTATTTAACGTTTATCATCTAATTTAGTTGCATGTTGCATTTTGAGCTTGAGCATAAACTTTAGTAATATTTTCGCAAAATGGAATTATTTAGCCGCTAAAGTACAATAAATAACACCACAGTTAAGTGGTGTATCCGAAAATAAATTAGCACACTTCGTGTATTTTAAAATAATTGTAAATAATTAAATAAAAGAATAAATTAGATTTAAACGATCCCGCACCCAGTCAGTTTGTGTGTGGCAGCGAAAAAACTAAAAACTCAGCTTCGCTAACTCAAATATATTATATAAAACGCGTTCGATGTCTGTTTAGAAAAATCTATACTAACTGCAAGCACACACGGGTTTTTAACGTTTCCTCCTAAAAAAGACGGCAAAAAAAGCCAATACTACAAATATTTAATACGCATTTGTGTTAAATTTAATGCGTTTGCTTAACCAGATTTAACGCAAATGTGAGAGAATGTGAGTAAATACTTATTTCCAACTGGCGCTACAATTACTGTGTACGCTCGTCATAAAGACACAATTTAAAAGCAATGTACAAGTTTTTAATCAAATAAAAAGCATTAACAAAATTTAATAATTGGCTTTCAATTATTCAATAATTGTGAACTACCTACCTACTATATAAATTAACGACATGTGCTTCGGATTGTCAATCACTACTTTCAACTTTATTTATCAGTAAAGATGAAAGCCGTGTATTTCCTTCATAATGACTGGAAACAAGCTGGAATCGTTCCACGAGATCCGACTAGCAGGCTAAATACTTTTCCCTATTCACATGGTCAAGAGAGAAAGTAAAGTATTTCTATAACTGAATTTTTTTTAAATAATTTTTAATTATCAATTATTAATTTTTAAATACATTTGAAAATTCCTGAACAGCTACCCCCAACTAGTATACTGGTAATTATTTGGTAATTAGGTTTAAGCGAGAATTTTCTGCCTTTTGTAAGGGGGGACTACACTTCTAGCGGTAAATTCACAGGCCTTGTCTGACGTATAAGTACAAGTTTAATTTTTTTTAAACAATCTTCTGCTTAGTATCTAGATACTGACGAAAAGAAAATTCAAAAACGTTTTTCAATTTCAAACTATGGATTTTTGAAAAATGGATCTTTTACCATTGTGGTTAACGGGGAGGTCTCGACAGCCCAAATTCTACGCCCAAATAATGGAACTTGTAGAGTGAAATATGAAAAACACTTTGCGTCAGTCGCTAGGCTATTGTTCAAACTTTTTATAAAATCAATCATATTGAACAAAAGTGCTACCAAATTTTCTAGAAATTGCACGAAATTTTAATTCGTATGTTTTCCATGAGGTTGAAATAAAAACTGCGTCCGCAGCAAATTAAATGGACCGCCTTTAAGGGATAAGCAAATATTAGTATTATTCCTTAGTCGGCGTAAAATTAAAACATGCTTTTAGCTCCTCATTAAATTCAAACATTGAAAAGTGGATGTTACGCTTTCAAGACGAAACTTGTAAGGGGAGGGGAGGAATTGATAGTACCAACATTTAACGTCAACGCAATCAACCCTTAAAGGCCTATATTGTTTTCCCCTTAAGGGAACGCATGCTGTGTTTAAGCAACCCTGCGCAAAAAATAATAAAATATGCAACCTGCGAGAAATAGACCATCGTAAAGTGGAGTTAATTTTCTTCCAGACGTAGTATAAATTCTAAACGGCGTCAAGGCTTAGTAATTCTTAGTAACAATGAATAAAGTATTCAGTACGATTTTTTCATTATAAAAATTTATATTCAATCTTCGAATTTCCGAATATGTAATCAGATCTAATTTGTTAAATTCCGATTGTTGGTTGGAGGGATTTTACTCACATTGACTCCATTACTGACAGCGTTGAAAAGTGCACTACAAAAACATGAAATATAAACGGCGCAGTTCAACGCCGTCTCATGAATTACTGCTGCTTAGAACTCAACTGTCGTTGCCCCACCGCAAGCCTTGAAAACAGGGTTTTGTAAGTGCCTCATTACCAACATAGAGACAAAATTTCGAGACAATAGATCGAAATTTTGGTAAAGCCTACATGAAATATTTTCAAATTTTTAATAAGTTCATACATTTGCCTACGGACTTCAGAAGAGATATTTGGTATTATCGTTTTCATTTAGCTGCAATTAACCACCAAACAAGGGAGGGTCTACGTTCCCCATATAATCGCTTGTTAATTTTGACGATTTTTAAATTTGGTTTGTGACCAAACTAAAATTAATTTTTGAAATTTGGCTTCCCAAGTCCCTAGGTACGACATCAAACAATATGGAAAAAATGTTACACAGTCGTATCTATTTTTTATGCCAGTTCTATTGTCGCAAAAAACAGCATACTGTCGGAAGTATCCACAGAGATAGTTTACCAATTAGGCCCACAGGTGAGTTGGCCGCGCATGCGCCCTCCATCTTAAACCAGTATACAAAACCAACCATTGCAGCATCTTACTATTTCGCTATCTCCTTGTTACAACAGCCGAATTTAAATCTTCGTTTGCGGGAAATTATTTAAGGTAGGATTTTTATATAATATAGAAAATGGTTTTATGAGTTGCGGGTTTTAACCAAGGAGATAATAGAGATGCTGCAATGGTTGGTTTTGTATACTGGTTTAAGATGGAGGGCGCATGCGCGGCCAACTCACCTGTGGGCCTAATTGGTAAACTATCTCTGTGGATACTTCCGACAGTACGCGCCCTTAAAGGGGAGAACTACACTTTTTTCGTAAGTTATAAAAAATGCAACTCATTACCACCTCAAATTGTTACCTTCAAACACAGGTGGCGTCGAAATAAACCATTATGTTTATATAGCTAATACAATCTCACATTTAATGTAAACAGCAGTTTGGGGAATTTTGGGGTTAATTACTTTGATTTGAAATGTTGGAACTATCATTTACTCCAAGGTTTGTTCTTGACAGCCATTTATCCGTTTTTGAGGAATTCTTAGTCAAAAAGGAGACAACAAGGCCGCAAGCAAAATTATTTTTAAAAAAACAACGGCTGAAGCCCTTGTTTAATAGCAGCCTTAACAGCAAAATTAGGCATTTTGAATTTGCCGCCAAATTGCAACTAAAATGTGACAGGTTGTAAATTAAGGAGAGTAAGATATAAAATGACTAGGTGTGCCGATTTACCTACAGACATTTTTATGTTGGCAATGAAATCAAAAAATTTAGAATTTGAAGTTTTGAAGTTCCCGCTAAAACTTTAAATATTATTTTATATCAAGATTTCGACCGGTAACTCAATTAACCTACACTAACATGATATATCATTGAAACGGTAACAATTAGGCGGAGCTAAATACCTTGGTGTTACTAGCAAAATAGTTAATATTTTTTAAATCGGTTTGAAAAAACATAATTGAAATTAAAAGAAAATTAAAGGATTTTGCCGAGTGATACATCATTTTAAAGCTCTTAAAAAATAAAGAGACCCCTTTTTTGTTTTTTGATTGTGACCCGTACAACACGTTTTAGGTGAAATTGGAAAATTAAAAGACCGTTATCTTGAAAACGTTTAGTTATAATTGAGGCGCATTCCGTTATTTGAATTCTACTTGTGATTACCTTTCTAATGATATATAACTTGATGGAGTTATAGCAGTATTGAAGAAAGTTCGAAATTCCGGTAAATTATGTAGATAGGTAGGAATAAACGAACATACTTATCCGATACATTATGACGAGCTGATTCTATCTGTCCAATCAGTTTTTAATTTAGTCAAGTAAGAAAGCAAAAAATCAAAACCAGGCCTTAAATCTTTACTCTTTTTTGCACCTTCTGATTCTTGGGCTGTCAGTAGAATGCAAAATAATGCGCAGTACGATGCGATTCTCAAAATTGAACTCTTCATTTTAAATTCTTGTTGTGTATTGAGCGATTGAATATTTTAAAATATAAGTCAAAGTCTAAAAGCTTGATTTTATTTTTTAGCTTGGTGTAAATGAAAATTTGGAAAAACTGATCTGATGAGTTGACAGAATTTTAGTCCACTATTTATACGTAAGTTTTTCGTGCGAAGTACCAAGCAAAAATTTCTATGTCCTCAAAGACATATACACTTAGCCGCAAAATTGAGTATACGGCTTTCAAGTTTATATTTCGACAGCTGTGGTCTTTACAAAACACAGACTGTAAGTAAAACAAAAGTCACCCTATACTCAGATATTCGTGAGGAATCTATAACATGGAACCAAATTTTGATTTTCAAAATATTTATGAGCGTTTAAGGCATGAAATTAAAAAAAGACAAAAATTGATGTTGCAAAATTGAGTATACGGGTAGCTATATTATTTGATTTTCATGGCATTTCAGATTGGTGAGTTGCCAATTTAATTTGTTTTGCTTGTATATTATTGCTACGCATATGGAGTAACGTAATTTGAGCTTTCCGATTTTTCAAAATTCTAGTATGCTCGTAGTGAATTCGGGTAGGATAGAAACTGCTCTTGCTATTCGCAATTTAGTTATTTAGCACCGGCAAGGGGATGAAAATGGTTCCATGTCATTAAGTAACATTGCAAAAACAGTTTACCTACACCATGCTACAGTGCAAAGCATAATACAAAATTTTGAGATCACTGGAGGGGTCGATTATACCGGAAACTGGGGTCGGAAGAAAGTCTTGACCAACAGAGAAGAAACCCTTACTGTGCGAAAGACCAAGGTCAATCCTAAATTAAGTGACCCAACGGCGTTAACTGAGATACAAAATGAAACACTGAAGAAAGTAAATCCAAATACAGTCCAAAAAATAATTCACTGAAGTGGTCGCGAAGGGTGTACTGCTAAGAAGAAACCTCCGGTAAGTGCAAAAAATCGTCACAATAAAATCGAATTTGCAAAACGCTATATTTTGAAGAACTAATCGTTCTGAAATACTGTATTATAGCCAAATGAAAGGAAATATTATTATTTATTCAATCTTTTCTGTCCTGCAGCTCCTACAATTTCTGTCCCATTTTCAAAACATTTAAAGTTTTTTGATCGCTGGATCAATATCTAAAAAGTTATTTCTACGTTTTGGAAAATTCAGTTTTTATTTTTAAATATAAATTTTGGAAAAATTCTATTATATAAAATAAACAAAAATACAAAAATACCATATTTTTTGACATTCAAAATTTTTCAAATTTTCTAAAACGTAGGAATTTAATTTTTAGATATTGTTGTATCAATCCAAATATAATCTAAATTATTGGCAATATGTAAGTAGAATTATCTGCCTCATTTTACTAAATTCTAAATATTTGTTCTCGCATGGGTCTAATTTGTGTAATAATCGTAAGTTAAAAGTTACACTTATTGAGCAGAACATTTTATATTACACTTCTTAAAAGATGTACAAAAAATATATGATAAACTTTATTACGGAGGTACTATTTAAATGCCTTTGCATTAATGTGACTAGAGTATGTACGGCGAGTTAATTTATATTAGCAATTCTTTTTTAATTTGTGTCTCGCTCTAGCTTCCTGTTTCAGTCGTATTTTTATAAATTTTAAAATCCTTGATCATCAAATGATTATCTAAAATAGAATTCAACGATTTTTTAAAATCTTAAAGAATTAAAAAAATTTTTTTTTACAGTGTAAATTATTAGAAATATCTACAGGATACCTAGCAGATCGTTAATAAATGATGTTTTCAAAATATAACTATTTCTACAACAATATGACACCCATGCCATCAGCTTAAACATTGCGTAAATGGTTTTTGTTAACATGAAATCATCAATATCCAAGTAAACCCATTGGCAATACATGTGACATCATTTATGCACGGTCCCTAATTAGAAACAACAATTTTCCGTGTTTTAGAATATATCCTCATATTAGATTTTAGACAATTATTTGGAAATATTGTATATTGTATTTTATAAAAATCCAATGAAAACTATGGCAGCTTTTTAGAAAAACGCTATTTTGAAATTGCAAGCTTGATGTTTTGATAAAAACTGTGTGCCTGGATGCAAACTTGAATTATGTGACACAGAAATTGGCAATTGGCTAATTGGTATTTTATAGTCGGCGTTAAGCTGGTATATGTTTTTACTAGCTTCTGAAATTAAAAACACAGAGAGGTGGATATCAACAAGTAATCTGGTAGAAGGGAAATGATAGAAATGTTTTATTCTTCAATATTACCGTAATTAACCACAAACTTATGTTTAGAGAAAATCTTACACTTAATATGTAGCGAAAAGAATTATGACTCATGTTAACGCCGCTTATTATTTAAAATTTGAGAATTAATTTAATATCCGCACAATTTTGAATTTCGATTTTTTCCAATTATCTTAAATTGTAATATGATACGTATCTATATTATAAGTTCCCGTACACAAGTACGGCCCCCCTTAGCAATATAATTATTTCATATTATATCATAATTTATTTACAGGCGCAGTCCATAGTGTTGTCAAAACATTTACAGAATTTAGGATCTTTGAGTGGATTGACATTGACATTGATATGTGTCATTAAGCACTGAGCAAACTTTTCTTTCGCCTCCTCCGACTTCTGCATCTCACCCATGAATGCGACTCTTTCCGGACTCATCGTCACCTCCCCGGTCTGTATACAGTTCATTAGGGCCTTTCCAAAATCTTCTGGGTTCATCGCACCACCATCCCCTCCGTCTGCAAACAAAAATCAAAACAACTTGTATATTAACCCTTTCCCTTTTTAAAATTTAAAATTGAGAATGAAATACACATTATTTGGAAAACTTAATAATTTCAAAAAATGTTTGTTTATTAAAATGCATACCTAATAATAAAAAATATAGTATAAAATTACAAATTATATTTTATTTTAATTTGTCAACTTACCGTCACTATGTTTCTTTGGAGGTTTCTTGCTCATTTTTGCCCCTTCTGATTCTTGGGCTGCCAGTAGAATGCAAAATATTGCGCAGTAGGCTGCGATTCTCAAAATTGAACTCTTCATTTTAAATTCTTTTTGTTTTTAAACGCTTGAAAATTTCAAAATATATTTTATGATGAAGACTAAAAGCTTGATTTTATTTTTTGACTTGGTGTAAATGAAACTTGGGAAAACTTATCTGATGAGTTGACAGAATTTTAGTCAACTATTTATACGCAAGTTTTTCGTGCGAACATACAATCAAGAATTTCAAGTTTGAATTATTTTAATTTAATTTGCATAGGCAATTTGTTTTTTATTAACGCTTCATGGTTGCTTCTGTACAATAGAACAGAAAATAAAACTTGATCTTGATCTACTATTTCCCATTATCAACTGAAATGAAATCACGTACAAATTCATGTATCTCTATATTTTTATATTATTAGTCATAATTTAAGCGTTCTGTTATTACTTGAATATTTGTATCTTAACGATATATTATATGAAAATATTTACTATACTGTGCGCTGGGTTGTTGATATTTTTCTACTTGGATATTTGCTACTCGGAAATTTCCTCTAGAACATTTCCTACCCATGTAAAAAAAAAGTAACTAAGCAACGCATAAAAGGATACCGAAACTTACTGTACTTCATTACAAGAATGCCCTGGTTTAAATAATACAGCCTTGCTAGGTTAATTATAAAATAAATTTCTTTTTCACACCACAGCATTTTAATTCTACATTACAGATAGTCGCAGGTAAGAAATGTCATAAGTTTATAATAGTTAGGAAATATCCGAGTTTGAAATTTCCGGATAGGAAATGTCATAATAGGAAATGTCCGTATAGGAAATTTTTGAGTAGGAAATGTCCGGATAGGAAATTTCCGAGTAGGTAATGTCCAAATAGGATATGTCCAGATAGGAAATGTCCAGATATAAAATGTCCGAATAGGATATGTCTGTATAGGAAATGTCCTAATAGGAAATATCCATATAGGAAATGTCCGAGTAGGAAATGTCCGGATAGTAAATGTCCAAGTAGGTAATGTCTGAATATTAAATGTCCGGATAGGAAATGTGCAGATAGAAAATTTTCGAATAGGATATGTCCGTATAGGGAATGTCCTAGTAGGAAATGTCGGAGTAGGAAATTTCCGGATAGAAAATGTCCGGATAGTAAATGTCCAAGTAGGTAATGTCTGAATATTGAATGTCCGGATAGGAAATTTGCAGATAGAAAATTTCCGAATAGGATATGTCCGTATAGGAAATGTTCTAATAGGAAATGTCGGAGTAGGAAATGTCCGGATAAAAAATGTCCGGATAGGAAATTTCTTAGTAGCAAATGTCCGGAAAGGAAATTTCTTAGTAGGAAATGTCCGGATAGGAAATGTCCGTTTTGCGTGCGCGCTTATAGTCCAGAATGATTTACATTACGTTGTATTTTTACTGCATTTCAACAAATTAAGTTGCAATTTGTAACTCTGAATAATTTGTTTTTTCAGGTTCAGGTCACGCTACACTTAATTTCAGTTTTTTTTATTTAACACGAAAACATATTATAATGTGGCTGAATTGAACCTTTAGCGAATAAAGAAAAACTGTCAGACAAATCATTTTATGCTAATTGAATTTCGTGTATGATGTTGAATAAAATCCTTTTAATATTTAAGCGATGATGTCCGGAATTGGCTCCAACACTGGCAATCCTTATTAGTGATGTTCCTGAAATGAATTCAAGTGAAAAAAATGTCTTGTCTAATGTAGTTTTTGTTAACCTTAAATTGTCAAAAGTTCAAGCCTAAATTAGTTAATGATTTTTAAAATACAATGTTAAGCCACATCCATTGTGGTAAACAGAAATATTAGATAAATTGTCGAAATATCGTAAATACTTAATTTTCTATACAATAGACTGGTAAGCTATTAAGCTATAAAGCTGGTGGAATTAACAGCGTATCATGTGTTGAGGCTCAAAACGACCTATTTACATTTTTAGCTAAAAATAAAATGCACTATTTACCGAAAATAAAACAAGATCATGATCCTGAAAGTATATTAACAGAATATTTTTCATAGTTCAAAAACATGTAAATATGTCATTTTGAACTTACCAAAAACAACTATATAGAACGTTTTTGACGTAACTAATTCCATTTTGCAATTTTCAAAAAACATATTTTACCTAATTATAATATATATTGTACTTTTATAAAACTTGTAATTAACATTGTAGTCGTCAATTAGCTAGTTTTTTTCTAAATAGCTCATTTTAGTCGTAGCTTAAATTGAAGTTGGGTCATTTTGCTTCCTCACAAAAATTGAGTATGTACTGACCTATATTATTTGATCATCCTGATCAAGGAAGTTGAACATTTGCTAATTGTAAAAATCACGGAAACTTTATAACGATCTAGCAAGTGTACACACAATAATTGTTAAAAGTAACTAGCATAAATTACTGATATCTACTTTTAACGCTTCTGTCGTTTAATTTAATTGCGGACATAATAAATTATATAATCATCCTAACGACTTTTGCGCGCTAGATTATTAATAGTGTTGTTATCAAAAGTAAAGTAGTAGATACATACTGGTGTATACCAACAGCATATTGTACGCAAATTGTAAGCCAAAAGTTAACAAAGTATCTGTACCAGTGGTATTTTTATCTTGCAGTAAGGACATTGATTGAACTAATATTTATAGATTATTTTTTGGTCACTTTCTGCGTGTATTTATTTTGTGATATTTTGGACCCACGTTGTTTATAACACTGATTGTCAAGACGGACATTCGTTTTCTTTGAGTAATTTCCTTACGTCTACGATTTCACACCTTACCATAAATCATTAGCTTAGGGGGGCGTATGCTGTTTTTTGCGACAATGGAACTGGCATACAAAAAATATATACGGCTATGTAACATTTTTTCCATGAGTCTGATGTTCTATCTAGGCATCTAGGGAGCAAAATCTCAAAAACTATTTTTATTTTGGTCACTAACCGAAATTAAAAGTTGACAAAATTAGCAGTAGATTATATGGGGAGCTTAGAGTCTCACGTGTTTGATGGTTAATTGCAGCTAAAATAAAATGAAAATACCAAATGTCTCTTTTGGAGTCTCTAGGCAAATGTATGACCTACTCAAAAATTTTAAAATGCTGCATGTAGGCTTCACCAAAATCTCGATCTATTTGTTGGTTGGCAATAAGGCACTTACAAAACCCTATTGTTAAGGGTTGCGGTGGGGCAACGAGAGAAAAATTCGAAGCAGCAGTAGTTCATGAGACGGCGTTGAGCTACGTCATTTTTTAATTTGCTGTTTTTTATTGCATTTTTCCACGCTGCCAGTCATTGTGTCAGTCGGGGGTAAAATCCTGTCAACCAACAATCGCGACTTACCAAATCAGATCCAATTGAATATTCGGAAATTCGAAGACTGAATATAAATTAAATAATAATGATAATGATAATGATGATATAAATAATGAAAACTTTTTACTTCATTCTTTATTCCTAATTACCAAGAATCGCTATAGCTTGACGCTGCTAAGAATTCATACCGTGCGTGTGATGAAATACTAAGTATAACATGATTGCCAATATCTCGTTTAATTAATTTTTTTGCGGGGGTTGCCGTTACACAGCATACGTCCCCTTAATCCTAATTTTTGCTTAGCTTTAAGATCACCCACATACCTACTTCTTATTGACCCAAATTTAGCGTATTGATAAACACAACACATACTGTATAGTATTTTGAGAGCACTTTTTTCACCAATCAACCAACTGTACACGTGTATACACTCCTTAAACACCTGGGAAACAGTAAACCGGGCACTAAAGTGACTGTTAAAAAACGGAGAATATTGTTTTTCAAGCACTCTGCTACACTTTGCTTTTGCTTTGTTTTTTAAACTGTATATATAATCTAATATTATATTGGATATACTTTTATTTATTTGCAAATACAATTTGAAAAATAAAGCGTAACTTGGTAACTTAGTTTCACGGATTGCGGAACACTTACATATTTATGGAGCCAAACAAAATCAGTACATGTGCTTACAAGTATGTATGTCCATGATGTATTATTTTTTAATTGTATGAATGAGCGACCTTTAAAAACGAAATACTAGATGTGATAATATCGAATATTTTCCTCAATTATGCAGTATTTTTTTAAACTCTTTTTCCTTGTAGATTTCATACCTAACACATAATATATTCAACAATAAAGGAGCAGATTATTTACATTGTGGATAACATTAATTTGTCTAAAATTGGTTTAGTAACGGAAGTATAGTACTGGAATATCCTACGAGATCTAATAATTATAATCTAATGCATGTCCGCACTCTTAACTCTTAGCACGCTTTTGAAAAAATATAGTTTTGGCAACAAATTAATTTTTAAAGACAAATAACTATAATAGTCATATTTACGATACATAGCAGTAATACAAAACCCCTATGAATATGGTTTCAGACATTAAAATTTATTGTTTACGCATAAAGATGCATACTTAATTAATTATTCTACGATTACACTGCATACGAGAGATACCTTAAATATTCTAATAACGACCGGTTACTATTACACAAATTGGCAGACCGAGAGAAACAAAAAACCGGGTAATATTAGAATATTTACAATTTACAGTAAGTGCTATATACTTACGATTAGTTAAACTCGTCTTGAAGCTCCCTGCCAAAACTCACGTACTAATCAGCTTCACTGATTACAGGTTGTGATTGTGGCGTGAAGTAGTAATCTCTATGTATTTCATACAAGATAGTGTGTAATTAATCAGGAAGTATGCATTCAAATAAAAGGCTGGTAACTACTAAAATCTTTATTTAATTAATCCCACGTTTTGCCTTTCCCAGGTCTTGAAAGCACTATAGTCTATAGTCTTAACGATGTTATGCATGCACAATATACACATAGCCTTTGTACTGCCTAAAAATTAATTGCAGTATACATACATAAATAAACAAAACACTTCAAAATTTGCAAGTATAATGCCGAGCCAGTTCTTATCTTCTAGTGTAAAAACCTAATGAGTTACACAATTAATTAATAGCGCATGTATATGTATTTTGAACATAAATCAAAGCAGATTTAGAATTCATCCGAAGGTGAAAGATTTAATATTTTATTTATTGAAGTGACCTTTATACATAGTAAAATTGGGAATTTCACAAGCGTAGTGCATACTTTGTTTCACGATTAGAACTCTTCACAATCAGGTATAAATAAAGGTCAGAATATACGTCAAAATTCATTGGATAAAGCACTCGTGGTCGTGGTCAGTTCTATTTTGCCAGTGTCAGTGTCGATACAAATTTTAAACCGAGAAAAATGAAAGTCGTAATTTTATTGTGCATCGCTTCGGCGGCAATTGGTAAGATTTGAAAATAAAAACTTTTTGTCAAATTTAATTCTTTAAAAATAACGTAGGCGTAGCGCGCTGCCTAAATGTGAACAAACTTCCAAGTGTGACCGCTAGTGTGCATGCGCTAATTATTTTTACTTTTCTTTCCACAGCTTTTCCAGGCAAAACCCTGAGTAGACCAGTCGAGATTGAAGGGATTCTGGGCTTTATGAGCCCCCGCTTAAGGAATGGAGTAAGCCCGACAATTGTTGGTGGTGGTGAGGCCGTTGCCCACTCCGCCCCTCACCAAGTCTCCCTCCAGCTGAGGTCTGGAAATGCCTGGTATCACACGTGTGGTGGAAGTATCGTTGAGGCAGACAAGATCATCACGGCTGCTCACTGTGTCATTGGGCAAGACCCCGGAAATCTTCGAGTAGTGGCTGGGGCTCATGATTTATCTGCCACTGAAGGCACGGAACAAATCTCGTCTGTGAGTGCCGCTCTGGACCACCCACGTTATGACCCGTAATAATATATAAGCAACAAAAATTAAACTATAGTAAAATTCATATGCGTTCTAAAACTGTGATAATTTTTCGTGACATCATTTATAGATCATCCCTTAAGTTAAGAAAAATTAGTATGTTCTGTTATTTTAACCACCTAAAAATCTTTCACACATAGACTTACCGTCGATTTTGACTACGGCGTCGTCCGCCTATCTGCACCCCTCACCTTCAACGCGAACGTGGCAGCCATCAGCCTCCCCACGAAGGACTTTGTCCCCAGCGGGGAGTGTGTGAACACGGGATGGGGAAATACGGCTACGGATGGTAGCGTGAATAATCCAGCTAAACTTCAAGAGGTGAGCCTTCCCTCCATCCCACGTGCTGACTGTGCCCGGCTCTACGCTGGAATAGCGGAAGTGACTGACCGCATGATCTGTGCTGGAGCACCCGGGAAAGGACCCTGCAATGGGGACAGCGGTGGTCCATTAGTTTGCAATGGAGTTCTCGCTGGATCCGTCTCTTTTGGAGTCGTGCCTTGTGGCCAAGGACAGTTCCCTGGAGTCTATTCCAGCATCGCTCCAGCTCTGGGTTGGTTCGCCAATCAATAAGTTATTGTAAGACAATCCATATGTGATAATTTATTTTCATTTGCTGTGATAATTATATTATGTTTGATCACTGTATTACAGTGATAAACAAATTCTTATTAAAAAATAAAAATATTTTGAGTTTTAAAATTTACAAAACATTCTTGAAGCCAATTAATTATTTAGTTTTAATAACTGTGCTGACCTTTGTGATTCGACCCTTACAAATATTACAGTACAGTGCTAAAATACGTTTGTTGTACTTACAAAATTTCGCAGTTTTTAATTTCATAACATGTATATGTACTATGTGGACAAACCCGGTCGAATCAAAATTCCAAAAGATAATGACGTAGCAGTATTGGTTAAAAAATCATACATTTATCAAAGCAAACATACAAATATATTCATCCCGTCTGTGAAGAAGCACAATGAGCTATATTCATGTTTAGGCAAAAGCAAAATGCACTATCTACAAAACTTTAAAATATCAGGATATTGAAAGCATGTAAATATAACAATTTGCACTTTTCAAAACATGTAAAATAGAACATTTTGAAATTTTCAAAAACATGTAAATAGAACATTTTGCACTTTTGAAAAACACATGTAAAATAGAACATTTTGAAATTTTCAAAAATATGTAAATGGAACATTTTTACACTTTTCAAAACATGTGAATGGAGCACTTTGCATTTTTAAAAAACATGCAAATAAAATATTTTACGCACTTTTCAAAAAACAATTAAATAGAACAAATTGCACCTTTCAAAAACACACGCCCTTAACATTGTATACGCATCTATCTAATTTATTCTTTTTCTTATTGACATATAGCTCATTTTGATTCTCGCTAAAATTAAATAATACGGCTTGTTTTGATTCTCAACTGACAAACTGCATTATTGTAGTAATTTATATTTCCTTCGGTGACGTGATTATTTGTGAGTGACTTTCTTGGATTCGAGGTACTGGGATTGCTATTAGTATTGTAGAAACTAATTTATTCGCTAACATGAAACCAAAATAACAATATGTACAATATTATAATTCCAGTTCTATAAAATACCGCCATCATTACTAATTACTAAGCCAAATTTTATTTACGTATTAAATTCAATGGCAAAATCACTGTTTGTAAGCATGATAAGGAAATCCAAATAGTAATTTGCTATCTGCAATTTCTCAAAATCTCAAATCGTCATACGGGGTTATGCCTGTATCAATGTTATAGATACAATTTATCATTCCAATTATTTAGGAATTTTCAAAACTTTTCACTTAACTGCACTATATTGTTTTTCATAAATATATTTACCATTTTTAAAAACATCAATTAATTGCAAATAATTCTGCCAAATTGCATTTACAGCATTCCGTTGAAATATTCGGTGTTGTTTTAACACTGCATGTTTTGAATGAGTGACGTAATTATACTACTTACTACAGACGCTTCTTTTCTGAGAAACGCGGTAGCAAATATAAAGGTAGCTTACGACACAGAGTATGAACTTCAAAAACAAGTGCAATTATCTTTATTGCAAATTTTGACGCAAGATAAAAAGTAGGTATTCGTTTGTAATAGTTTATCCGTTTTATCTAAAACAACTTTCATAAGCATATTTTTATCTAATCACGGGACACCATTCTATTTGCGTCACATACCGGCAGACTACGCAAGGCCAATAAATTTATGAACAAACAACAAACTCAATTTCAATGAAATGCAATCATATCTACAGGTACAGGAATAGTCATACAAGTTGCAATTTTAAATTTATTTGCAAAAGGAAAGCATTAGAACTATACAGTTAGTATAGGACAAAGGGAAACGGAAAATTCATTTTAAAACATGAAATTCATTTCCAGCCATTTGCACATATTGTGCCTTGCCACCACCGTCACTTTGTTAATGGGTAAGAAATTCATTTCAATAATTTTAAAAAAACACAAATAGTAAAATTCATTGAAGAGTTTTTGTTGTTCCTGCGTAAAATTGGCTTCGCTATAGACTTATCCTGTTTTGTCAAGCAACTCTTCAATGTTGAATACTGTAGAAACTCAATAGCAGTGATTAAATGAAAATATATCTTGATATTAATTTTTTTCAACTGTAGCTTTTCCGGAAGGAACACAGTACAATCCAAAAGAGTTGAAAATTGGAAGAATATCTCGCTTCAAAATTCCTGCCAAAATTCAAAGTCAAATCAAGTCAGTGATCATTAGTCCGAAAATTGTGGGAGGTGACGATGCCCCGCCTGGCTCAGCCCCTTCAATGGTCTCCATACAAAGAAATGACCAAGGGCCTTGGGAGCACCACTGTGGTGGAAGCATTATCGCTCCTAACAAAGTCGTCACGGCTGCTCACTGTTTATCCGATGTGTCGCCCGGGAACATTCGGATAGTTGCTGGTACACAGGATTTGTCATATAACGGAGGAACTGTCCAAGATTCGACAATTCTGTCGGCTGTTGCGCACCCTGATTTCGACGAGTAGGTTTAAAATAATACATTAGTTTTATTGTGAGAGAAGAATCAAAGCGAGCCATATTCAATTTATTCTAGAATTAAAATGAGCTATGTCAAAAAACACTAAATGAAATATATGGATAAAATATTAATTACGAGTTTTTAAAAAGTGCAAAATATTCTGTTAAGATATTATTCAAAATTACCGAATGCTCTATTTACATGTTTTTGAAAGTGTAAAATATGTTCTATTTACATATTTTTTGAAAGTGTGAAATGTTCCATTTACATTTTTTTTGAAAGTGTAAAATTTTCTATTTACATGTTTTTTGAAAGTGTAAAAATGTTCTATTTACATTTTGTTTTAAAAGTGTAAAATGTTCTATTTTACATGCTTTTAAAACGTGAAAAATTTACTTTATACATGTTTCAAGAAAAGTGCAAACTATCCTATAGTTGCTGGTGTTTTTTTGAAAAATACAAAATTTTCTATCTACATGTTTTTATAAATTCCAAAACATTTTGAAATTTCCAAAATGTTCTATTTGTATTCTTTTGAAGTATCATAATATGTTGTTTGTAGACAGTGCATTTTGTTTTTAGCTTAGAAATAGAAATGGGTCACACTATGTTGAGTCTTCACGGAAAATATTAGTTTAATGATAAGCTTATAAAATCCTTCCGTATTATTGAATGATGACAGACTATAAAATATTTGAGTATTTTCATTTTGCAATTTTTGTTTTGCCTGCAGAGATACTTATAATTTCGACTACGCCGTCCTTACCTTAGCCCAGTCACTGGATTTCAACGAGTACGTGTCTCCTATTAGCCTCCCCCCTTCGTCTGCGTACACACCTTCCGGGGACTGTCGGAGCATTGGCTGGGGAAACACTCGTAATGATGGAGGGGTGAACAATCCGGATATGCTACAGGAGGTCACTTTGAACCCGATACCACAAGAAGATTGTTCGCAACTTTATGAAGAAATCAATGAAATTACACCTCAGATGTTTTGTGCTGGAGCCCCGAATGTGGGCACATGTAAAGGGGATAGTGGGGGTCCCTTAATTTGTGGTGGTGTCCTGGCTGGACTAGTCTCCTGGGGAATTGATCCCTGTGCTCAAGATGAATACCCAAGTGTTTTCGCTAATTGTGCAGAGGCCGTCGATTTTTTTGCAAATAATTAATTAATCAATCAACGTGCTTGTATGTAAATGATTTAGATTTTATTATTCATGTATTATGTTCGTTTTTTCTGCTATGGTGTGTGTCATTAATAAATTATTGAATCTTTTATTAAATACTTATCAGCTAAATGTCCGCATTAAATTTAATGATACAGATTTATGACATTGCAATTTCCTCGAATGTACAAGGTTCATATTTAAATTATTGTCACATTTGATTTTGTATATGTTATGCATAAGTAATGCAGCCAAATACAATACAAAATTTCAACGTGGTTGCATTAAACTTTACCAGACATGCATTACCCAACGCCGTCTGAAGAATTTTTGGCTACGTAGCATGGCCCTTCACATTGAGCGAATATGTAATGTGACAACTCACTGGTAAAAAGAAACTGTATTGTGGCATTGTGCGCTAAATAAAATAAAGAACGTAAAGCGTACTAATTCACACTTACAAAATTTTCAAAAGGCAAGACGATTTTTAGCTACTTTTACTATCGGCCTGCAGCCTACAGTTTGCGAAGGTATGAATAGGATATTATACTTATCGTTAGTCAGCAAAGAATCAAAATGGCTCAATTCCAATTGAAAAAGCTATGAATCAAATAAAGCTATGTCAAAAAACTTTAAATGAGATAGATGGTCAAAATGCTTTTGAAATTTGCAAAATATACTATTTACTTGTTTTTTGAAAAGTACAAGATATCCCATTTCGGTGTTTTTCAAAGTGTGCAAAATATTCTATTTACCTGGTTTTTGGAAATTACACAATATCCCATTTAAGTGTTTTTCGAGATGTGCTAAATATTCTATTTACCTGTTTTTTGAAAAGTACAACATATCCTATTTAGGTGTTTTTTTGAAAAGTGTAAAATTTTCTATTTACCTGTTTTTTGACATGTACAAGATATCCTATTTAGATGTTTTTTGAAACTTGCACAAATGTTCTATTTACCTATTTTTGAAAAGTATCAAAATATTATATTTACATGCTTCTAGAAACGTCCATTTTTGTTAGTTTATTTTTTTTGTAGAGAGTTCATTTTATTTTCCGCTATAGATTGATATAAGTAATTTTGATTTAAGTCTGCAGTGCAGATACCATATGTAGTACTTTTCACGATTTCTGAGAGTGATACCAAAGGTACCTTAGAAAAAAGTTTCTAAATTTATTTTCGTACTAATTGGTTAGTAATAATTAAATATTTTAAAGCTGACAACTCGGAGTTCAGTGTTAATTTTAGGTTATTTACTCAAAATATTTACGGGTAGTTGGTTATTAATAATTTTTTTTTAATATTACATATTACATATTCTAAATCAATGCCTTGTCGCACGGTCACAACTAATACCTATTGAATTTTCTATCTTCTTCTACATGGTCCGTAAAACAGTGGTAAAAGACGTAAACGGCGTCTAACTAAACAGTTGGATTTTTATAACTCTGCATGAAATAAAGAAAATCAGTGCCACGAGGACGAGCCGAACCTAAAGATATAAATCATATGATATGATTGAAGAAGTATTAAAATACAATATTTTTTTAAATAATTGATGCGCAAATTATTTTTAAAAATTTTGAAAAAAGTAATTACTCTGCATTAATAATTGTTAGCACATTTAACGACGTTTGATTATTTTACACCCAGGCTTCTAGAATCTCTCCACCTTCCCAGTGGAAAAAATGTTATCGATTTAATTCTAATTCTTCTATTTTAATTTGCATTATGAGTGGGGACCCCTCGTGATTTTAAGATTTTTGCTTGCCTCAAAATTTAAAAAGTCCAAACTTGTCCCAGTGTTAATTTCCAAAATTCCATAAAAAAAACAATCATTGCAATCCCAGTCCCAATAAAGAAACAGTAGATGCTTGCCCTTGTCAGGGAATCTTCTACAGCCACACTCGTCCAAACGTGTCTCTTTTTCCCATCACCTTTACCTTCACGACGAATCCTCGTCCCTTCTGGTTCCAGAAGCCACATATACTTCATCTGATAGTAAAAATCCCTAGCTGCCATTTTAATTCGCATATCCAGCCAATACGTCCACACACCGGTGTTCACCAGGTACTTGAATACCTCTGCTGGTCTGTCCCCATTAGAAATCCTGAAACTCCAGTAGTAGCGTTGGCGGAAGAATTCCTCTTTCAAAACGAACAGATTTACGTTAAACATTTCTGGGAGGATGTCCACGAGCCCAGAATTTATGGAGTGTGTGTTGAGAATAATTCCATAGGGAATTCCATTTCGGCCTTTGAAGATGAGGTTTAGCATCTGTTTCCCATTTAAATTTTTACCGATACAATGCTTGAAAAGAAGCCTGTGTCTTCTTGCCAGGGGGAGTTTAAAAGTGATACCAAGTTCGACGTGGTTCATTTCTGCATATCCGAAATGTTGCAATTTTTCATTAAAAAACTCAAGTCTTCCAGGGTTCATGAGGATCTTCAAATTTTGGTTAATAAGGTCGTCGAAAGATTTGTCGGACATGAGCGTCTTTGGGACCACTACGCTGCTCTGCAATTCGGTTAAATAGTAGTTACAAATAAAAAAGGTTGTAAGGATCCAAAGGCAATGAAGACGAGTCCATTTTGATATTTTTGGTGAAACTGAGGACGTCTTTGGCCATTCTACAATTTGGCCCAAAAATGGACAGACAGCGATTAATAAGGCAGACAGCGTTGGCTGACATTTGCCGTAGGAGATTAGCTTCAGAAAAACAATGTAAATTAAAACGGACAGTAGAACGACAAGCCACGTACTGAGCTGGAACGGAGCCATTAGGTCAGAAAAGCAAGCAAAATAGGACAGTTCATCTCCAGGATGTACAGCATACGCCACAAAGTACCCAGAAGAACCGTAGGCAATCCCTCGACAAAGTGGGTCATAGTTTTGAAGGTTATCAAATGAGTTGATAAAACCCTCGTCATTCACCTCACCATCAGCTCTCAAAAGTGATGAAGCATCTTTGAAGGAAAGCATGCGCGGGGTGAAATTCAAATGAACCGCCATTTCAACCAGGAATTTCTCATTCACTTGAAAATCCCTCATTGTAAAATAAACTTGAGAAGGGCTCATTTCTTGAATGTGCCTCAAGGCTAGATTTGGACTTGCAGGGGAGTAGAATCCAACGAGAGAGGATTGAAAATTTTGGCGGGATTTTTGAAGTTTTTTAAGAAGTTTGTCAAAATGTGTGGAGCTACTTACAGTTGCGACTGTAAGTTCATTGGTGTTAATGTCAACAACGTTAAGGCTAAATTTTAGGAAACAAATAGGGCCCAAGGGGCAACGTAGCTTAACAAGCTGGACTTTTGAAAGCTGTAATCTTTGTACCGGGCGCAATGAAATCGGGAAAATGTCGGTAGATATTTGACAGGGCTCTCCTGTTGATGTTTTGACTGGCGAATAGACCAGTAGGAAAAAATTTAAAGGCATCTCAATTTGGCGCCAATAATCAATCGCCGGGTCAAAATTTGAACCATGCCCAATATTCAAAAAATATAAAATAAATATATCTCTGTCGGTATAAATTTTGTTTCCTCTGTTGTTTTTAAGATTTTTGGTCACATTATTGTTGTTGTTTTCTTTAGCTTTAATTTCCCAGTTTTGGTTTGTTTGACCTGAAGACGCCTCAAATTTTGCTTGAACCAGGTGAACATAGCAGTTTTCACTATATTTGCCAATGTACCTGTTAACAATTGTTGAAGGTAATCGAGAGATGTTTGACATTTGGTCCTTGTTTTCCTGAGCAGCGTCAAAGCTATTTACCTCAAGTGGCGCCATTAGGTGCTGAATTTGGTAAATCAGCGCATGCGTAATTACCTTGATCGGGATAGAACGGTTTGTAATTTGATTTTTGTCTGAGGTGACGAGAAATTGACATTGCTTCAAAGCCTCCAAAAGTTGATCTTGCTGTTGGCCCAATTCTGTACGGAGAATTGGAATTTTACGAAATGGATCACTGAGCGATGGTGCCTTGATGGTGGTAGCCATTTTCACACATATAACAAATGTCCATATCCATACGGTCAGTAGAAAAGTAATGTTATTTTGACAGTTGTGCATTGAATGCATTTTTGTTTTGGCAATATGCAATACACTAATACTAAATTTGACAGATAAGGGTGCTACAGTAAATGGGCTATTGCTTCTTTAGCATACGAATATTTCCAAAACTTTCCCTTTCTAGAAAATAAAAGTCCTACCATGTTTTTTTTTTATTCGTGTATTTCACTTGCTTTATACATGTAAATCCAGAAAATCTGACAACGGGACACTGTAACTCTTTGCTATATGCATATTGCCATATAAAAGAAAAGCGTCTGCATTTCTGTACCACGTAAATGAACCTCTACTGCACTGACAGTTCAATAAAAGCATTAGTTGCTTGAGAATTGGTTAAGTTTTCAAGTAAATTACATTTGCATAATGTATAACTTTTATGTGCCCGTAACTCAAGTATTAATCCTATCAAAACATATTCTCTTCTGGAGTGCCGTTGATGTACTTGTCGTGTGGGTGTGGTACAATTCAGTCCTTCAGTTTCAGTTCATATTATGCTTCGCTGAATTTTCTGGGTCAGAAATTAAAATCTGGGTCGTCACAGCTGAGCGGAAGTGGTTTCATTTTTATCGTACTTTGTTTACATTTAGCGGGATACTTAATTTTTTTTCATATAACTGATATGAGCATAGTTATACGTTAAGATTACTTCACATTTAGAATATTTTAAACGCCCAAAATCTAGTGCTCACTTAAATCAAATAATGCATGAAGTATATACATTTTATTGATTTTATAATTACGATTTTATGCGAAAGCATTCTTATACTCGATACTATGGGTACAAAATTAGAAGATTGACAAGCGACTCGGTCACAAACTGAAACATGGTAAGTGTCATTCCCTTGTCCACAAAGTACAGCGTCATAACGCGAAATTTGAGTGTTGGAATAGCCATGAGCTGCATCCGAAAATTTCTATCCCTGTAAAACTCGGATGATTTCCACCCCCGTCTCAACACCACCGAGCGCCTATGAAACTCTCCCAATGCGCTAAACAGAATGACAAGATAAACTGACGTGTTTACCCCCATGAAACCAAGCGCAGCCCCAAGAAATCCACTCCCTTTAACTCCACCATACAGGGCGTAGATAATCACGAACATTAGGAGGACCTTATTGTACGTGATTGGGAACTCAAATACTGCGCAGCCCTGGTTCTGAAGAACTCGCATATTCGTGTACATTTTCATCAAGTCCTTCTTATTTCGCATCTCGTCTTTTAGAAAAGTGTTAGATTTTAAGCTGTACAAAAAAAAACAAATATAAACAATCCAGTAATAATTCATTAATTCTCGATAATAAATTATTTTAGTGTATGTTAAAAAATTATGATTAGCTTTTACTTCAACTCATTTATGTAGACAAGGAAAATAAAAAGGGAGGGCACCGCTGAAAAAATGAGTAGAAAGCAAGTGGACCAGTAATTGTACTGAATAATAATTTGAAGTCCCACTGATAGGACCTGCACTGCAAAGCATATTATTTGGGGCAGGTCACTGTCAAATCTTGTCACTGTGCCTGGTATAGCCAGAGACGAAATTAACTCGGGCGAGTGGGGCTGGAAGATGGCGAGCCAAATCAATAGAATTCCAATCATGCTGAAGCCAACTAAAACTGCCCCCATAAACTTCTCACACAAGCCAACCATCCATGGCTTCTCGCATCCTTTCTTCATATAGTTACCTAAAGTCACAAGACGAACACAATTAAACGGGCATCAGTTTTTAAAGAAGATCTTCCTACTTTAACCCTTATACAAATTGATTCATTCATAATTCGTGGTATACAATCGAGATGAAATAAATTACTTACTTTCCAAGTACTCTCCCACGTATTTGATGTAATTTTTGACAAAAGACAGAATATCCCGTTTCTTCCAACAAATAGCAAAGTGATTGCAGGGCAAAATGGCGTAAAAGACAGTGACAAGGACCATGTACACTTGCTGAAACTTTGTCCAGCCCTCTCCTCGACTCACAAGGACACATCGAATCCCAACAAAAGCAAAATAAGCACAGGAAATAAAAATATTTATCCCCCAGAGCAGCAAACGTTTTGGATTTTTTTCAAGCTTCGGACAATTCTTATGTTGATTCCACTTAAAGGGAGTAGTGCAGAAAAATTCACCAATTTTAAATCCAATCCGAATGAATGAGAAAAGTATAGAAGTTAAAAGACAATTTTCTGAAGGTGAAATTGTAGGTGTCATTTTTACCAATTTTTGAATTTTATCTTTGTTTTATTGGAAGTCTAATATACAAAAGCATTCAAATATTGGTAATGGTGATAAATGGTGAATGGCATTACTTTTTACTACACTGTCTGAAAATCTAGAAATCTGAAAATAAACTTTTTAAAAATACGCTTTCTATATTGTCATATATTACACTATGCTTTATGTCCTATTTTTATTTTGTTTTTCACATTATGCAAATACACCAACATACAATTACAATAAATGTTAAATTATAAGCGACCTACATTTGCTTTAATTAGATAGAAACCTACATGAAAACTAGTATTTAAACTATTTAAAAACGATTTACTTTTAATTTTATATTGCAATTCTGAATCGACAATAATTAGAATAAATATATTAATAAATTAAATATCTTCATGCTTAAAAATATTATAGAGTTTTAAGTCCAGTATACCAAGTTTTTGTGGGGTCCAAATTCCTGGTTTCATTTTTAATTATTTTGTTATTTTGTTGATTTCAATGGAAGTCTAAAACATATGCTAAAAAATAATAATTGCATTGTTTTTTACTACGCTATGCCTGAAAATTTAAAAGTCGGAATGTCTTGGTTGCATAGCGGCACTATTAGTAATTATTACTCGTATAAGTTTTTCTTAAATGGGTATTTTATATTTACAAGAATTTTGAATTAAATTAAAGAATTAAGTATTATTTATAACTGATATTTAAATCCAGGAACATACTATTAAAATAAATATATCAAATTGGAAGCTTGATTTGTTTAATGGAACAGGAAACTTCTTGATGCTTTTCAGTCAAAAGAAAATTCAACCAGCAAGTTTTATGGATGGCGTAATAATATTGTCGATAGAGTTTGTTGGTAGTAATTATTATAAGCTACATTTTTGTTCCCGTTCCGCATACGTGTATTTGTTTATAATTTCTACTTTCATTGGATTTTTTAATATAAATTGTGTAATGTAATGAAGACAAATCAATAAGAGAGACGGTTAAAGTATAGCGTTTAATATTTTAGACTGCAAATAGCGAGAAGTGGAATGTTTAATTTTACTAAAGTCGATGTAGATCCAAAAACAAAATTTTGAAAATCTTTTGAAATTAATTGATTTTGATTGATTGATTGATTGATTGATTGATTGATTGATTGATTTGATTTATTCAATTGTCAAAATATTCATCGAAATTAACCAACCGATTTTGGTATTCCACCGTGATGCGATGTAGTTGATAGGTTCAGAAGTTAGCATTTGTTTTTGATATAATTTGAATTTTTAAATACGCATATGAAGAGTTGTTTGGCAAAACGAGATAAGTCCATATTGTTTTCAAAAATAAATTATTTGCGTTATGGTATTTAGGTACATATTATATAATATGCAATTTTGTTGACTAAAAAAGGGTTAAACTTTAACCGATAAAATTTTTTATAAAATTCCATTAAAGCGAATTCCACTTCTTCATTTAATTACACTGATGGTGTAGGACATCATGTAGACATCATACATACTTAAAATTTCACTTTGCATCAGGAAAGAGCTTCAGACACTGCATTTTAAAGCTAAATTGATACAAGTGGATATACTGATCGTAAATGAGGAGATTTAAGTAGCTTAAATGTTACATACCGTGTGTGAAGAACCAAAATGACCCATATCCATTTGTAGCTAAATGCGATATCCACTATCTACAAAATTATTGAAACATGTCTTGAAAGACATGAGACAAAGACAAAGAGAATTTAAATAGAATATTTTTTTTTAAAAAATATGTAGATAGAACATTTTGCACTTTTCAAAAACATGAGAATAGAACATTTTACACATATCAAAAACATGTAAATAAAACATTTTGCAATTTTCAGAAAAATGTAAATAAAACATTTTGCACTTTTCAAAAACATGTAAATAAAACATTCTGCACTTTTCAAAAACATTCAAATAAAACATTTTGCACCTTTCAAAAACATTGAAATAGAACATTTTACACTTTTCAAAAACATGTATATAAAACATTTTGCACTTTTCAAAAACTTGTAAATAAAACGTTTTGCACTTTTCAAAAACATGTAAATAAAACATGATTTACTGATTCTGCCTGATTCACATCATTTTACTCCATTCTAACTGTTGGATCCAGAATAAATCCTTTCCGTGATTTCTGGTTGTAAGCAATAATGTCTACTCGCTTCGAGCCGTTGCCAGTACATGCAGCTTCCTGAAGAACTTTCCAGCCAAGTTTTTCCATGGATTCAGCCAGTAAGCGTCTAACAGCATGATGTCGATTGTTACGTAGCAACTCACCCCGCGGACAAGATCCAAGGATATGACCTAATGTTTCTGACTCACTGCAGCCATGGCGGCAGCGGAATGATCCTTGGTCAGGCCGTGGGATAGCATTGACGGGCATAACATTTCCAACCATTTTGATAGCATTGACCCATTCAGAGGAAGAAAGTCCATTTTTAGGATGAATCCATTTATTTGCGTAAGGACATTCTTGAAACTGAATGACACCTTGCCCCTTTTTCGGTAATTTGCACCATGCTTCATATTCGAGTAATCGCAAATGCTCACGAATAAATTTACTTTTCTTACCACGGATCTCCTCCAGATTTACTCTAATATCATCAGGGATTCCAAGAAAGTCTAGACACTTTGAGCGTTCAGTTTCCAAATCGTTAACTTCCAGAATTAAAGAATGCTGCGATTAGATTCACACACACACAACCTCTATAGGACTTTGATGGTTGCTTTTTGGAAAATCTGTGTGAGCACTTAAGAATCTAAAGAAGTTCTATAGAAAATGAAAGTGTTGCAATAAAAATAGTATAAATATTGATACTTTGATGCTACGGTTTATTCAGTTGGAATTGAGCCCTACTGTAAAACTTTCCCAACTAGCGAAAGCTTTCTCCGTTCCTCGTAATATTTACACTTTTAATCTTCCTTTTTAGGTTACGCTATTACAAATTTTTAAATTATGGACTAAAATACAGTATGCTAAAATATGCTGTTAAAACTTTTTTTTAAATATTAAGCATGCAAAAACAACTTTAAAAAAATTCAGCTCTCATTTTTCAAAAAATGCCCAGAAAAAAAAGGAAGGTAAAGCGCTTTTAAACGATAGCCCATTCTTCCAATACACCAAGTAAGAAACATAATAATCCCCAATGTAGCATTATATAGCGCATGAACTGAACACATTCTCTGGTCAGTCTGCACACAATGAATTCTGGCCGTAAAAAAATCTACGACAAGTTGCATAATAAACCATTCAAACTGTTCTTTTCCTCACAGCTGACACACAAGTATGTAATTTTATTAAAATTTATTTTATACCTATGTAGGTACATAACAATATGAACCAACAAACTAAACGACTTAGCATACGGGAAAATATTTAGCTCCTTTAATACAGCTAAAGCTAAATGAAATAATTGGGCTTCTCTTACCATACAATTAAATTACTACACGGATACATATCTTTTTATATTTTGTGCGAGCATTATTTCTTACACTCAATACTATGGGTACAAAATTAGAAGATTGACAAGGGACTCGGTAACAAATTTAAACATGGTGAGTGTCACTCCCTTGTCCACAAAGTATAGCGTCATAACGCGAAACTTGAGTGTTGGAATAGCCATGAGCTGCATCCGAAAATTTCTATCCCTGTAAAACTCGGATGATTTCCACCCCCGTCTCAACACCACCGAGCGCCTATGAAACTCTCCCAATGCGCTAAACAGAATGACAAGATAAACTGACGAGTTTACCCCCATGAAACCAAGTGCAGCCCCAAGAAATCCACTCCCTTTAACTCCACCATACAGGGCGTAGATAGTCACGAACATTAGAAGGACCTTATTGTAAGTGATTGGGAACTCAAACACTGTACATGCCTCGTTCAAAAGAACTCGCAAATTCGTGTACATTTTCATCAAGTCCTTCTTATTTCGCATCTCATCTTTCAGAAAAGTGTTACTATTTAAGCTGTACAAAAAAAACACCCCGCAGATTTTAAATGAATGGCGCATATAAATAATACAGCAATAATTTAATTATTCTCGATAATAAATTATTTGAATTTATGTTAAAAAATTATTATTAGTTTTTACTTCAACTCATTTATGTAGACAAGTGCAATAAACAGGGCGGGCACTGCTGAGAAAATGAGTAGAAAGCAAGTGGACCAGTAATTGTACTGAACAATTATTTGGAGACCCACTGATAGGGCCTGCACTACAAACTTGCATATTATTTTGGGCAGGTCACTGTCAAATCTTGTCCTTGAAGGAGTAGCCCTCACCATGGCTGGTGTAAGCAGAGACGAAATTAACTCGGGTGAGTCGGGCAGGAAGATGGCGAGCCCAATCAACAGAATTCCAATCATACTGAAGCCAACTAAAACTGCCCCCATAAACTTCTCACACAAACCAATCATCCATGGCTTCTGACATCCTCTCTTTACATAGTTTCCTAAAGTCACGAGTCATATAAAATTAAACGGGTATCAGTTTTTAATTTAGCACCTAGATAACACAACATTACACGCCATGAAGCAGGTAAATACAAAATAGCATTTTAGAGGTGAACGCGACCGCGTCATGGAATCCCATAAGACTCCTAGTTCAAAATTTCGATTTTCAAATATTTGTAGCTCATAACATAAAAGTAAATGAAATTTTACTTCGCAATTGCCTGAATACTGGTTTTACCACCTTTAAATTGAGTGAAAAAATATAACTTAACATGTCTTGCCTCCGTACTTAGGGCTGGACGAAGGAATTGCTTTTAGGCAGCAACTTGTTTTGATACAAAAACCCCCATTTTGATTTTATTGATGGGTTTCTTTGGTATAACAAAATGTTGTATTTACATGTTTTACAAAATTGCAAAATGTTCTATTTACATGTTTTTTGAGAAGTCTAAAATTTTCTATTTACATGCTTTGAGAAAAGTGGAAAATTTTTTATTTCCATGTTTTTGAAATGTACAAAATAATTTATTTGCGTTGTTTTTGAAAAGTCAAAATATTCATTTTAAATATTTTTTAAAACTGAAAAAATTATCATTTACATGTACCAATTTTGAAAATTCAAGCAGTAGGGGCTGCTTCAGTTACATACCAATAGTAGTTAGGTGACGAAATTAAACTCTGATCCTTTTTTTTTAAACTAGGTGCGTAGGCTGCATTTTCTTTTGCCAGATATTTACTTCCTTCCAGTTAGCATTAAATCAGGCCTTTACGGGCAAATTCGGTGGCATTTTCATATGCCACTGGAGATCCCGTTGGCCAAAATTAAACATTGGTATAATCCGCAATAGGCCTTATTGGCCTTGGCGGTGTCTGTGTAGTTGAGTCCATGATCTACATGGTGCCCAATAAAAATAATAATAATAATAGGGGCTGCTTGTGCTGGCCACATTATCCGGCCCTGTCCGTACAGCCCTATCTTAAGGCGCAAAGATCTTCCTACTTTAACCCTTAAGTAAATTGATTAATTCTTGTAGTTAACAATCAAGATACAACAAAATACTGTGGAAAGAATAAGCTAGCATGGATGGAAGGCGGTCTAATAACTATATTTGGATATGGTAGCCTTAGCGAAATAAATTACGTACCTTCCAAGTACTCTCCAGTGTATTCGACGTAATTTTTGACAAAAGATAAAATATCATTTTTCTTCCAACAAATAGCAAAGTGATTGCAGGGCAAAACGGCATAAAAGACAGTCACAAGGACCATGTACACTTTTTGAAACTTTGTCCAGTCCTCTCCTCGACTCACAAGGACGCATCGAATCCCAACAAAAGCAAAATACGCACAGGAAATAAAAATATTTAGCCCCCAGAGTAGTAATCGTTTTGGATTTGTTTCAAGTTCTGGGCAATTCTTATGTTGATTCCACTTAAAGGGAGCAGTACAGAAAAATTTGCCGATTTTAAATCCAATCCGAACGAATGAGATAAGTATAGAGGTTAGTAGACAATTTTCTGAAGGTGAAATTGTAGGTGCCATTTTTAACAATGTTTGCATTTTATTCGGGCAATAGATGTTTATTTATTTCAATGGGAGTCTATAGAGATAGACGCTTTAATGTACTAGTGAATGGTATTACTTTTTACACTACACTGTCTTAAAATCTGGAAATCTGAAAATAAACGTTTTAAAAATGCGATTTCTATATTGTAATATATTATACTGTGCTTTCAGTACTATTTTCTTGTCATCAGTAATACTACTACTGCATGGCAGGACTTTTAGAAATAGAAGGACTCGAGTTCAGTCCTCACATTATTTAGATGCACGAACATAAAATTAAAATAGATGTAAAATTATAAGCTTTTCATTAAATAGAAACCTACATGGAAACTGATGTTTAAAAACGATTAACTGTAATTCAAAAGGAATATAAAAATTATTTCTATCTTAATATTATTTCTAAACGTCTCATAGTGAATCAACGCTGTTGATTAATAAATAATTTATGCAAACTATAAATTTAAACTCCATTATACCAAGTTTTTGTGGATTCTAAATTCTGGACGTCATTTTTAATTATTGACTTTATTTTGTTTTACAAAATTATGAGTTTAAAACATGCTTATGAAGAATGCATTGTTTTTTATAAGGCTATACTATACATGCAATTTGAAAATTGGAGCACTTTTATAAAAATTTAATACATATAATATTTACTTATACATATTATACTATATCGTCTATCAAGAACAAAAATGACCCATTTCCAATTTATGTTAGAATTAAAATGAGCTATGTATGTCAAATAAAATACAGTAAATAAGATTCATGCTTACAATGCTAATCATGAGTTTCTAAAAGGAGCAAATTTTTCTATTTACATGTTTTTGAAACGTGCAAAATGCTCTATTTACATGTTTTTAAAACGTGCAAAATGTTCTATTTACATGTTTTTGAAAATTTCACCTTGCAATTTTTACATTTTTTGAAACGTGCAAATTGTTCTATTTACATATTTTTCAAAAAGTAACAGTGCCTTATTTACTTACATGTTTTTCGAAAGTGTCAGTATGTTCTATTTATGTGTTTTCTAAAAGTATAAAATGTCCTATTTATGTACATGTTTTTGAAAAGGTCAAAATGTTCTATTTAAGTGTTTTCAACATTTTAAAATGTCCTATTTACATGTTTTTTAAAAGTGCAAAATATTCTATTATTACATGCTTTTTGAAAAGTGCTTAATATTCTATATTTACTTGTTTTGTTCATTAAAATGCACAAGGTTCTATTTACATGCTTTGATGAACATGTGATTTTAATTTTTGTCTTCACCTAGATAGTGCATTCTGTTTGAAACTAAAAATGCATATGGTCATTTTGGTTCTTTACAGACGTTATATATTATAATTCTATAATATATAGTGTTTATATAGTATTTATATAATACTATATGGTTAAGTATTATGTATATATGTCTTGATAGCATAGCGGTACTATTAGTAATTACTTGTATAAGTTTTTCCATATAGACTTACACAAGAATTTTGAATTAAATTAAGGAATTAAGAATTACCTGTAGTCGTTTTTTATTTAAATCCAGGAGCCTGCCATTAAAATAAATATATCAAATTGCAAGCTTGATTTTTTTAATAAAAAATATCGTTACTAGTAGATAAAGAAAGAGGAAGGAGGTAGGAAAAGGCTATACTCATATATATGGTATATATTATACACATTCTGTATTACATATTACAAATGCCAATTTTTATGACTGTGTAGAAATTGTGAGGAAAAATGCAGAGAGAAAAACGTAGGTAGTTAAAAAAAAATAATAAAAAAACTAATGCATTAAATACCAAACTGACATTTTAAATGAATAAATTAAATTAGTAAAGTACTTAAAAATAAAAGTGTAAAACTGATACGTAAAAATCTGAAAGCTTATATAGGTCGGCAGACCTCACACCTCCAGGTGAGATCAGTATGGTATGGCTTCAGAGTTGCTGATTTTTAGCTATAGTAACAAGTAAATAAAGCCATTAAAAAATTTAATACTTTATGTAATTGAAGAAATATTTTCAGCTAGTAATAGGTTTTCAGATGATGCAAAAATTGAAAATACAATTCAATTAGTTAACAATACACTTGATACGGGGAGCATGCAATTTCATATAAGTGCAAATATGCAAAAGTATATAACTAGCTAAGTACTTATAGTTATATACTAAACGTATGTATAAACATTGATGATAAAAACATAAAAAAAACAATTTACCAATAATATAAAGACTATTAATTACAATATAGTGTACAATGTATGTGTGGAACTTCTTTACCTTCTCATGTACATTCTGCTTTGCTAGTTGATCATGTACAAAATTGGCATATATGAACTTTTGCATTATGGCAGTTGGACAATAATTCTGGAGCAGGTACATGGCTGGAACTGAAACTCAAAACATCACTTCAGTTCTTATTTATATCCCATATATTCAACACAGTGCAGTGTATGCATTTTTGGAATATGGAGCATTGCATTAAAATGGCCCTGTAAAACATTTTGCTTGAAGCTTTAAAACATTTTTAACAAAATATAAAAATTCAATAAACTGACTAGAGAAACAAGAAGATAATATATCAGGAGTAAAATAGATCAAAATGATATGCCAGAAGTGGGGTTCGAACCCACGCCCTCGATTGAGGACCGGAACTTAAACCCGGCGCCTTAGACCACTCGGCCATCCTGGCTTGGTGGAAGAAGAGGGTAAAGTTTCCATACCTCCTAATGCAAACTGCTCATGGAACGTAGTTGTTATCTCTTGGATTAAAATACATGCAGTGCATCCTCCAGCATGAGAGGTACATACTTACTGGTTGTCCAATGTTTTCCATACTAGTTTGCTTGACGTGTCTCGTCTCAGCTCAATCCATGCTGCAGTTTTTTGCAGTTTCTAGAACTCATTTTTTGTTCATTATAATAAAGGTATGTGCATGCCACTGGCCATAATACAATGCATTGCTGGCAATAGTGGCAATGTTTTACTTTGAAATACAAGTCTGCTTAACTTCTCTTGTAAAATTCGGTGCTAATTATTGAATGTTACTTTATTATTATTTTTATGTTTTACACCTTGATTTCACTGTAAATGTTAAAAATTGGTAGTCTTAAGGATCTCGCGTTCAGATTTGATTTAACCATTGTTAAAATTGAAAAGGTGAGAACCTTAAGACTCAATAATTGTTAAATTTTCAAATCAAATCTGTCTACATTGCTTTACTCAGCTTATTACTGGGTTTGGCTTTGGTTACGACACTCCTGCACTTCGGCTCGGGCTTGGATGATGACATTTGCCAATCAAAATTTAGATCAATAATATTTTTCTTATCGCTGGGGCTAAGGATATTAAATGGCACGTTCCACATGAAGGCACACACTTCAAAGTAGGTAGGTACAAGTTTGGGAAACTAGAAATTGGAAATATTTATTTAATTACGATAATAATTTCGTATGTCAACGACTGTACATATACAGGATAGAGAATGCCATTAAGTTATTAATTAAACTCGCTAGTTGCAAACATTATTGTAAGCTCAAGTTGTCTTAATCTATGTGCAATGTGCAAACTGCAATGTGTGGCATTTATCGATAATAGGCAATAGGATATAGGACGTACGATTACTTATGACATGCATGTTAAATTCCAGCATACCCCACAAAACTCAAATCCCGATGATTTTTAGAATGTCGTATTTACCCAACATTTGAAACCGTATGTGCATACCTAAATGATCATACGCCCTGAAAGAAATCTCTAATCTAATCACATATTCACATCAGTAGAAAATTCCCATGATACATATATTATTATGCAGGTATTTACATTTACATCTGCATACATATAATCTGACGATTTTTAAAATGCAATTCTATCGTAGGAGGTATTTATTTTGTAGTATTTTTGTATTTTACGAAAAAGGAAAATTCATCTCAAAGCACAAAGCAGTCGTCAGCTACAGCCAGAGCCGGACTTCCAGTCAATCTTATACTGAAGTTAACTGAAGCAGTTCTGAAAAGTTTCGTATACTTTGTATATGTAAACTGCAGTATTGTATCTGCCAAATAAATTACAATACGACGTGATATTCAACTCAATATTTGTTTATTGATTGTTACTAAAGGTTGCTAATTATTAATTATTGTAATAGTTAATGTAACTTAAAACAGTTGTAGAGGCTTCACATTCAAAGCACACTTCATCACATCGTATTTATTAGGGCTGAAGGGGAATCGGCAGTGAGGGGGGGAAGAATAGGCAGTTATTTATGTCGAATAAAATCGGCAGTCTTGGTTTTGATGCATTTGGCAGTGTGCTAGTTAGGTATAGAATAGGCAGTTTTTTTTTATTTTGCTGAAATTTTTTTAAATACAAAAATGACAATTTAGAGCCCAGTTAAGTACCTACTGGTAGCCTAATATGTGTTACATAAATACTGAATTAAACGAAAATCAAAATTAATATAATCAAGTCAAGTCAAATACGGCGAAATTAATAAAATTAAAATAAAGTAAATTGAATTTTATTGTCGAATAAGTGGTTGACGACTGGCTTTTGTCAACCATTGCGGCCGGCAGGAATTCTGTCAATTTGCGTTTCACTGCGAGTCCAAAGATGTGTTTGCAAACATATCTCTTTACAAACGAAGGACACGAACAAGTAGATTTCTTCCATTGAGAGTGATCTAAGGTGACAACGTAGGCTGCAAAGTAGAGTTTTTCAAAATTCCATTACTTCAAATTCAAAGTAAGTAAGCACTACCATTTACATTGGACACAGGATACACTAACTATACTCTTGCTTTACAAGTCTTTCCGTGATGAAAACTGTAGAACACTGACGTAGTCATCTTTAAATCTCCGATTGTTGACGTATTGGAATATCTTTTTTTCCAATTATCGCCAATACTTTTTTGAGCTTCTTTTAATGATTCAAAGGATCTAACAAACTTCCATTTGTTAGCACTTGTTTTAAAAATGTTCTGTGTCCCACTACTCGAAGCTTGAGATGCCATGTTGCCTTGACAGAACAAGAAATTGAACTGAGAAAAAACATGTTCAAACACCATGAAAACTTACCTGTATTGATATTTATGTAAAACTAATGCATAACTTATGCAAACCTAGTGATAGAAAAAATAAAGTATCACAACTGCCAATAGACTAAAAAAAATTGTAATTTTTATAAATTTAAATCAGATATTTGCCTACACTGCCGATTCGCTAAATTTCTTAAATAACTGCCCGTCACTGCCGTAAACCTTTTAAAAACTGCCGATCCCCTTTCTGCCATTTATTAGCTAATTATTGCGATCATTAGTATTACGTCGCAATCCCCGATAGGTTTGGATTTCATACAAAAATGAAAAATAACATTAGTGCTGTTGCTGTTGAAGTTGAATACGAAGATCATGCTCAATGTTTAGTAGAACATCGGACTAGCGAAGGTGGAGGAGAACTTAAGCAGGGGGAAGCATTATTAGTGACTGATCGTGAGATTGGAGCTACCAGATTTACTCATGACTATAATCGTTTTGGTCAGCTAAACGTGGGTGATGAAAATCAAATTGAAATTTCAAAACTTGTTAGATTCTTTACGGAACCAGTCGATCTCAATGATGGGGAGATTCCAGGTACTCTGAAATTCATTGCGTCCTTGGAGCTGAGTGCACCACTGCCGGTGTTACCTTATTACGCGTAAGTTTGTCAACCATGGTTTCACTAAAATTCTCAAAAAACTTATGAATTAGATTACTTTACTATAATTCCTATGTTGTGTAAACATTTAATTTAAATGTGTTATATTAAAATACAGAAAATTCGGTCTAACTTTGGCGCTGACATTAAAAGAACAGAATCAATCCGGAGATTTCAAAAACATTAATAGTTCTTTGCAAATTTTTACTCAGCCTCGCTTCAAAACAGGAATACTTCAAATTACCTCATACGATTCAGCAAATACCGGGGATGATAACTGTAAACGGTCTAGTTTCGAAAAACATGATCTTGATGCCTTTCCTATTCAAAATTCAATTCAGATTTCGTTAAACTTTTTGGACGACCAGTGTTGGCCTGTCATATCAAAAACAACCTCTTCGTTCACAGTCACAACTGGAGCTGCTACTTCTTGGACAGTCAGCGAAAATTTTTTAACTTCTAACCAGTGCTCCGTATTGCTGGACCAATGCCTTCTAACAAGAAAGAGATCAAAACTGAATCACCTAAATAGCTACAGTTTTATTATTCAATCCCGGTTAGATTTCACTATAAACATCAAACAACTTCCAATAATTCTGACTTGTGAAACTGGAATACCCATAAAACGAAACTTGAAGAGTGTGATTCCAAACTGCTTTAAACTAAAGTATAATCTAAATTTGACGTCAATACTATTTGACAGAATTTCTCAAGCAGACTTCAGCTACCCATTTAGTCTTATTTATTCCAAGGAGGTCCGGTCTCACTGGGAATTTTTGCGCGATGAAGTGCTTATAAACTTGACTTCTTCCAGACAACTTGAAAAGGAAACAAGGTTTCAACTTGACTGTTCACAGTGGCGAAAGAAAAGAATGCTACTTATCACTACATCAAAATTTGACAGATTCGCGTATTTAAAGGAGACCGAAGATGCATATTTAATTCAACAAGAAGCCCAATATGTTAATATTGGTTTCACCTCTTCTGACAATTCTGATCAAGACATTTCCGTTTCTGAGGCTACTTCGAAATCTAATTCGACAGTGGCTTCTGATGGTCAAGATCCTACTAATAATGTTCTAATCGATGATACCAACGGTGATAGTGAAGATTTTGACTACAAAAGTGAACAAGCTTGTGCACACGGTAGAATTTACGAAAAAGATGCAATTAGTTTATTCCTTAAAATATACGAAGATGTTATCACAGCGCACTGCGAAGTGGGCCTGTGTATTCAACCCAAACTTCCATACTTGGGAACTTCCCCAGACTACCTCGTTGCTATTCATGGAGAGCTTCACATCGTGGAGGTCAAGTGCCCCTACAAACTTTTCCGGACTGGTCAGAGTATCGTGGACCGGACCAGGTCAGCTGTCGGGAATTTTTTCCTTCAAGTAGATGACGATGGACCGGAACCGGGAAATGAACAAGCATTTTGCTCCTCATTACCCACCCCAGAATATATTCATTGTAATAAAACGCCCGTAGTTGATAACGGTAGCGGTAATTCAAGATTAAACACGAAACTTAGGATCAACCCAAAGAACAAAGTGTATTTTCAAATTCAAGGTCAGTTGAATCTGTGTAATGTAGAGCGTGGCATTCTTATTGTGTTCGTACCACCAAATGACATTCAAGTTGTGTTTGTTCAAAAAGACACTCAGTTCTTTTATCGGCTACTCAGGAAGTTGTCCAGAATTTGGTTTACAAGAATTTTACCTAAACTGGCAATTCCCTTTATTCCAACAATGGAAGACGAAGAAGAGGAAATCTAAAAGTGTACTTTGCAGTATTTTACTTGTGCGTGCAAAAGAATTTTTTTAGTCTGATGACTTGTGATTTCGATTAAGTAGTTCATTTCGAATGTATATTTTTTTGCTTGACGTTAAAAAGGTTTTTATTTATTTTGGTAGTAAGTATAATAGCTGGAAAAAATGCCTTTTTCAAATTTAGAATATGAATAGTATTATTACATAGTTTTATATTCGTCAATGTAAACAAAGGGCCATTTGAAATTGTTCTGAATTTACTAATAATTTGTTATTGATTGTTAAAAATTATTGCTTTAATAACATTCCTATAATAATACCTAGTCGAATTAGTATAATTTATAACTAAAATTATTTATTCATACACAAACATTTGTCTTTTGTGGGAAAATATTAAGTTATTATATTAGAGTTTAATTTATTAAAAAAGCTGGTTTGCAAAATTTTACTATTACATAAAAAAGCAAAAGGCTGCAAGTAGGAACTTTTACATGGGTAATTAGGTAATTAAGTACATGACGTAAGTTTTGTTTACTAAGCACTTAATCACGATACCCCGCTGCCCACATGCATGATCCCACAAGGAAAAGTCGTAAATAATAATTAGGTAGGTAGGTACCTACATCTACCTATAAAATAAGCCTATGGCTACTTAGGTGCGTACATAAGTATTCCCGGAATCAGGAATTACTAACGTTGAACTTTGACTGTGTACTATATACAAATAAACCTTTTCCTATTACATATATATTTAGTGTAGTATAAATAGTTGTGTTAACACATCATATTAGGAAGTAGAAACGTTCTAAAATTTACAATTAATTAATTTATGTGTATTAGTTTCTGATCAATAAAAATAGATAATATTATTCAGATATCTGCAGAACCATTCATACATATTGCTTTAATTCATCTTGAGTAAATATTAGCTTCCACAAGAATATTCAAACCCAAACGTTTCGTTAGTTCGATACTAAATAAAGCCACGTAAAAGTATAAATTAACTCGAATATTTTGAATAGTTTTCGGATATTGTATGATATTTTTTATAACTTTGTGTTGACCTGTAATAAAATTATTTAAAATTATCATTTATATCTGTATGATTAAAAAATATGAATTTAACCTGCAGAAGCGAAAAACTAGACATTTTATTACTACCTATTTATTTTTATTATAAAAATATTGAAATGAAGTGATTCTACAATATTTAATTTTAATTTTAAAGGATCCATACAAACGTAACGTCGTACTAGAAATTACGCGTTATTACTGTAGATGATATTACGTTTGTGAGCACAATATAGAAGCAGCTGTCATACATAGCGCGAGGAAGGCTATATATAGTTCAATGAGTCATATCATAGTGATAGGTATTAATATCAGAGAGATCCGTAAACACAATTAATATGATCTTCTTTCATATCCTCTGCTGATGCTTATAAAAATGTAATAAACCAATAATTTACATTAAAATAATTATATACATAATTGAAAAGCTTTTGCCTCCCCAATAAATATGTAGTTACAATACAAATACAAGGATATGCACAGATATAATTAGTATATGGTAAAATTGAATATGATTTCACAACCACAACCACAAACCTTTTTTATAGATATACCATTGCATCTACATACAATAAAAGTACTATAAATACAAAAAAACTTGGTGATAAATTTAGTTCACTTCACATTCAAATATTCAAACCCGTGCTCACAAAGGGAATTGCAGCTCCGCAGCTAAACAGCTTCACTATATAGTTATTAATAAAGAGAAGTTTAATAAAGCTATAAAATGAAGCTTCTAATTTTACTAGCAACGCTGGCTGTGGTCTCCGCCCGTAAGTGCATAATATTTTAAATTTTATATTTTCTTATAAAATACAATTAATTTTAGTAAACAGTTCTTTATAGTAGAGTAAAATAAAACTTTGCAAATACTTAACTATTTCTTTACTTATAATTGCCCCTTAATTAAAGGTTATTCCGGGCCTATAAACCAGGCTGGACTTGATCTCATCAAAAGTTTCGAATCGTGGAAGCCTAATTTTTACGATGATGGTTATGTAAGTATATAGTTATATTGTAATTGTTTTTGAAAATCAGATTCAAATAAAGTAACCTTTTTTTATGGTTTTTATTTTTAGGGTTATAAAACAATTGGTTACGGTCATGCCTGTCACGCGAACGATTGTAGCCTTCCACTAAATGGGAAGTACACTCCCCCACTTACGCCTCAACAGGGAAACGATCTCCTTGCCTCGGATTTATCAAAATTTGAGCCATGTGTCAAGAATGCGGTCACACTGTCCACTCTCAATGATGATCAGTACTCTGCCCTCGTCTCGTTTGCCTTCAATGCGGGCTGCGGAGCCTTTCAATCCTCTACACTGCTCAAAAAGCTGAATTCAGGAGACACTTCTGGGGCAGCTTCGGAATTTGGAAGGTGGATCAATGCGGGAGGTAAAGTTTCAAATGGGTTGATTCGAAGACGGGAGTCGGAACGGGCACTTTTCTGCTCCTCTGGTGGCTGCGACGGCGGGGACGGTGGAGCAACCGGGGCTCAAAACAGCTGTTCTGGAACTGTAGATGCCACATCTTTAACAGTCAGAAATCAGCCAAGCACATCAGCCACAGTTGTTGACTCATTGAAAAGCGGGGATCGGGTTTCGATTACAAGTCGTGCGAGTGGTTCCAGTGTCAACGGAAATTCATTCTGGTTCCAGGTTCCGAAAGGATATGTTTCGGCGTACTACATTAGTAACTTGTCTACTGGTGGCCCATCTTGGTGCTCGAAAGCCTAATTTTACTGGTAATAGTTATTGCTGTCCCATCCCATAATTATAATTTCCGTAAGTGACTATAAAAATTATTTAAATGTTTGCATTAAACATAGTAAAAATACAATAATTGGGACATTGTAAAGCCAATAAAAGCACGATATTGTATTTGATTATTTTTCCGAAAACAGAAAAATGTCAATAAACAGACAAGTTAAAATGGTAACAGGAAGGAAGAAGCTAATAATACTTTTCACTAATACCTTATTTTGACACTGTAATCATACACGTAACACTACTATTCTGCGAACACGCAACTGCAGATCATATGTATTTTTATTATAAGTTAAAATTTTCAAAACACCATTAAAATTCTGCAGGTAAAAAATCATAATTAATCTAATAGGTCTGAATGTCTGAAATGCAACAACTATAAATGCAGAATACATAATATAGTGAGGGAAGAATCAAAATGACTCAAATCCACTTTAGGCTAGAAGTAGAAGGAGCTATGTATGCTATAGAAAAATTCACTAAATCTAATAGAATGTTTTGTACGAGTTTTTTGAAAGGCGCAAAATATTATATTTTTAAGTTTTGAAAAGTGTGAAAATGTTGTATTTACGTTATTTTAAAAGATGGAAAATATACTATTTACAAGTTTTGAAAAGTGTGAAAATGTTGTATTTACGTTTTTTTAAAAGATGGAAAATATACTATTTACAAGTTTTGAAAAGTGTGAAAATGTTGTATTTACGTTTTTTTAAAAGATGGAAAATATACTATTTACAAGTTTTGAAAAGTGTGAAAATGTTGTATTTACGTTTTTTTAAAAGATGGAAAATATACTATTTACAAGTTTTGAAAAGTGTGAAAATGTTGTATTTACGTTTTTTTAAAAGATGGAAAATATACTATTTACAAGTTTTGAAAAGTGTGAAAATGTTGTATTTACGTTTTTTTAAAAGATGGAAAATATACTATTTACAAGTTTTGAAAAGTGTGAAAATGTTGTATTTACGTTTTTTTTAAAGATGGAAAATATACTATTTACAAGTTTTGAAAAGTATGAAAATGTGTTGTGTATTTATATACGCTTTTTTAAAAGATGGGTAATATTTTATTTACAAGTTTTGAAAAGTGTAAAAATGTTCTATTTACGTTTTTCAAAAGATGGGTATAGTATTCTATTTTCAAGTTTTTAAAAAATGTGTAAACTTTTCTATATTTACTTTTGTTTGTGAAAAGTGTAAATTGCTCTAATTACATACTTGCAAAAAATCACGACATTTTTATTATTTTTGTAGATGGTGCATTTTGTTTTTAGCTAAAAATGGACATACCTAGTTCATTTTGGCTCTTCACAGACGATATTAATATTTTAATGACAGTTTTACCAAAGAGGAAAATTCCGTTGGTCCTAAATTTTGTAATTTCGTCATTTGGTATATACATTTAATAGTCTGTCATCTAAAAGCTTGAATGTTGAATGTAGACTTTGTACATGGGTTATATTATTACTATTTTAACTTACACAAATACAGCCGCACATTGCAGATAATTTTTATAGCTGTGGATTTTATTTTAAGAGTCTATTTCCGCCGTTTAAACTGCATAACGAGTAATTAAAAAAATCTGCGCTAATAAAATGGAATCGTGTACTTACTTCCTCTACTACGAGATTAAGTATTTAAGTGATGCTGAAGTGATAAATTAGTTTCTCTTTTTGTCAAAACAAAATGTGCCATGATTTCGTATACTTTGAAAAAATACGAAACATCAACATCGACTACAGTCCGAATAAATCGTGTAAGAAAAGAGTCATCAATAACCACTGTTGTGGAATACGACGCGCCAGGGACCGTACAATGGATGCCCTGTTCATCCCCTGGACCTGGGCATTTTCCTAAGAATGCAGTGCCGAGTGGCCTGGACAAAAAAGGTTCAGATTCAGAATTATACGTGGCCAGGGCAGTTTTTCAAGGAGCCCTTTTGCCTGGGAAGCTTACACTTAAGCCTGGCCATTTATCATGCTATGTTTCGTCAGATGGCAAAGAACATTCTGTTTCAACTTACGAGGTCTGCTGATCTGTAGATCCTATTTTATTTCTATACTTGAAAAAATCATAATAAATTATAATAAATGTGTAAAATTATAAATAAATGTCTTCTTGAAAAATATTAATTTTCCAGGTGCTCGTAGCCCCTCCTGAAATCCTGCAGTGGACTCCCTCATCTGGGGGACATGTTGTGAGTGGGGCAATTGTTGGTGGGAGGACGGAGACCGGGGAAACTATGTACATTGGTCGAGTTCAGCATCTTGGGGCGAAAATCCCTGGAAGGATACATCCTAGCCATCAAGTTTGCTATATTACGGATAATGGGAAGGAACTAGCTTTCGGAAAGTATGAAGTTCTCTACGGTCCTGGGTTTATTAGTTATTTAATGAAGCCATAATAATAATAATTACTTCAGGCTTCTTTTATAGTTCGTCTATAGCAAACCTATATAATATATATACAGATACAGTTAGTTCTAAAATATAATCAATAGGCATTTCTAAATTAAATACATGTATCTACATATTGCACTTTCTTTATCTTTAAAATTTATGTTATATATATTATATAGGGCTTAAAGGCATTGTGAGATAATTAATGTTACAGTAATAAGATTATAATCTCTAGTTACAATATTTTTCTCACCACATTATTATGGCATTTTCCTAATTCTGTTATAATCATAATCATATTTGTATCATTAAACTTTTGCATTAATTTCAAATAAAAATAATGTTTTAACTTAAGAAAAATACAGTACTCACTGTACTCAGCCTTGCCTTTGGTACATGTATTTATTAAAAGTATACACTTGTCAATGGGTATAATATAATTACTTTTGCTTCTCACTATAGTCAGTCATTCTATCTGTGATTTTACTATAATCTGTTCCAGAATTCCCAGAAACGACCTTTCATACTCTGCTGATCGTGAGTTACTTCCATACTACATTCTAGGGATCGCCCGCAAATGATGTCATCAGTGGGGTCAATAAGTCTTCTTGGCTACTGATGCCATCTCAAGTTAAAAATAGCCATTTACGTAATGTTTAAGCTGATGGAAGGGGCGTCATAGGGTCATAAAACTAGGGCGCTTTCGATGACGTCAATTTTAGACGATCCCCTACATTAAGTCGACTGGCTTTTGCGTTTGCACCTATAAATAAATGCGTATAATATGCCAAATGTACACCTGCAAGCCTGCAATTATATAAAATATATTATATTAAAAATTACTGTCACTGTCAACGTGAACAATCTATAATCTATGGCAAGACATGATGACGTTATTTTATTTTTAGCGCTCCACTGCTTGAATAGAATGTAACACTGCTTTTACCAGTTGTCCAGTTGAGTCATAGCTGGGCATTTGATTTGCACTCGCACTCCACTCGTACGAGTGCAGGTCAAAACTTGTGCACTCAAACTCCACTCGCTTGAGTGCATCCAAAATATTTTGCACTCGAACTCCACTCTAGCTAGGGACTCGTTATGAGTGCAATATTATATGCACTCCACTCTGTGAGTGCAACTCTTTTTCAACATTTACATACAAAAATACATCCTTGGTGTGGCGCGAAGTTTAAAAACCGTTGCACTCTGAGTGCAGTCAAGGTGCACTCCGCTCCACTCCCTTGAGTGCAATCTAAATTTCTTGCACTCGCACTCCGCTCACTGAGTGGAGCGGAGTGGAGTGCAGTTTTAGAGCGGAGTGCTGCACTCCACTCGTTGAGTACGCCCAGCTATGAGTTGAGTTTTTACTACTTTCTAGTTCGTTAGAATTCTTTCGTCACCCGTCATCGACAAACAGCCATCGCCATCGCCTTTTTAACATTATTTTTTAGATTCACTCCAACTAAACTTTACCCCCAATCGCATCTGCCCCTGATTTGAAAGGAAGAAGCAAGAAGAGAGGCTGTTGAGACATATCTGACAGTATTACGTCAGTTGGTCAAACTTTAATCAACGGGTGTAGGTAGTCAGAATTCAAAATTTAAAATAAATCAAAACATCGCACTCCAGAAAAAGTCATTATCCCGCTGTAAAAGCTATTAATAAAGGTAATTACTTGCTACTTACTGCAAGTCACAAGTACTTATTAAGCTGTGATATTTCTGATTATACCGAGCTATTGTTTGCACGTTTTAGTTTGTGGTGTATTAAGTAACTTTTGTGTAAGGGGCTTGTTTGGAAGTACCTATAACTTTATCTTTCTACAACGTATGACGTAATTTAAAGATTTGCCCTACGACCCTTATTAATCATATAAACATAATGGCTTCCGTAATAATTTTGGATTATGTACTTACCTACATTACATTTTATAGGGTATAAAAAAGCTGATTACAATTTATATAAATTGGTTCAGGTTTTACTCTCCGGCAACTGGCATCGGCGCTGCGACGAACGAATATTATTCAGCTATTACCACGATCAACGATGCCGGCACCAGTTGAAACCCAGATCCAGCAGGTTAACGATCTTAATGCTAAACTGGTTCATCTGCAGTCAAAACTAGATGGTAAAAGGAATCAGGAAGAGGAAATCAAGCGGATGTATGAAGAGAAGATTTGCGTTTATGTCAAACGTGAACTTCAGCTTAAAATCTCGAATGAGCTCAAACGTCAGCAGGTAATTACAAAAGAATCGACGTTATAATATACATACTATCAAATGTTTTAGTACTTGATCAGCCCTAAATGTATATGCATAGCTTTGTTATGGATGCTTCAGACTGCCAATTTCAACTCGCCTTTTAAATATACGTAATGCATTTTTGAGGTAATCATTATATTATACGATTTTTTATACGTGCAAATAACACAAAGATTCCCCTAAATTGTAAAACAGATCGTTGAACTGCAAAAGAAGCTGGAACATAGTTGTCACTGCAACAGTCGCTTTTTGCTAGTACCAACACTAAATGGCCAAAAATCACACGATCATACGAAACACGCATCAACACCCAACTCTGCAAAATCCTCGAGCAAGAGCCCAAACTCACTCAAAAAAGGCAATCATGCTCATAATAATAAAAATACGAATGATGATAGTTCGGATTCAGGTATTTCTAGGGCACACCAGAGTCCTTTAATGAGCTTTGCAGATCGCTTTCTACATTTTCCTCATGGTAGTCCTGGTTTACATCAAGAAGGTGACAAGAACCATCACATTAGTGACTCCATAGCAAATCATGTGTTTCACAAATTGAAAACTGATATAAAAAATCAGCAAACCAATTATGTGAAGATGTTAGATTTTGTCCGAAATGCCACTTCAGCAGCAAAGATAGATAACTTGATGTGCAGTACTCATCCTAATGAAGAAAGTAGTGATCATTGCTGTTTGAAGAATCATGGGAACATTAGTGAGCTGATCGAGACTCTTGGAGAATATGCATCGGTTGCATCTCCCTTACCCTCACCGTTGCCATTATCACCGTCTCCATCCATATCGATTTCGTCCGTTTCAACTTGCAACTTACAATCGAAGTCCCCTAGTACGCATAATGGGATGCCAGTGACGCCTACATCAGGTAACATTGTACTCGCCTTATTGTCCTACTTACAATTAGCTAAACCAGAATAGATGTTTACACTTGTAGATTATAATTTAATTATCTACTTGTCTCCATCCTGCATATTGTAAATTAAGCGCATTTTCTGAGTTGTCTTCCTCCTTTTAAGCATAAGCGGAACGTAGCGCATTACCATAATCATTAAATCATTACTATCTTTATTTGCATGGCTACAACCACTACTTTATTTCGGGCGTTTTTCGTCTATTTCCTCATTTCCAAGCTGTGCTTTTTGGATTGTCCGTTAGTTTAAGTGAGCAGTATTGTAAGAGTACACTAATCCACTTGATAGCTTTAAAACATAGTATTTAGCATTTAAATTCCCACTGCGGATGTTTCTGTGAGGTTTCTTTTCTTGCTTTCACAAACAGTTAACTGATTCTGACATTAGTTAGTTGCCTTCGTTTGGGTGAATAACAGTTCCTGACTTAAAAGTACCATTTTAATTCAGTTGATATTAAACACATTATGAATATCTTTACAGTTCAATTAAGTGAGCAGAGTTGCACCAGCAACACCTTGAATTATGGTACACCAGGGACTGAGCGATCACTTGTTTATAGTCCACGTCGTCAGTTACCATTGTCATCACCAACCCCTTCCAGTGCCAATTCCAGTACTAGTTCGAGCTCTAGTTGTCGGCGGAATTCTGACTGCTTTAAGCCTAGCAGTACTTTATTGAGTAAAAATGGTACCGACGAGCAAACTTCGCCTCGTAAAGAATGCAGTACTGTGGTTATCAGTCTTCCGGTGGTTCCAGTTCCAGCAGCGGCATTGTCAGGACGTATACCAGCAACCGTTGAAAGAACACAGAAGAATCTACTGGTTGAAAACGGCAAAATAATTGATTTGGAGAGTTTGGACGTATTATCTAATAGAAAAGTTTCTAAGGCAAGTAAACGCAAAATTAAATTTCCTATCGTTAGTATTATTTTGGTAGTTAATGTTTTATTATTTTTGCTTGCACGCTTTGTAAAATCAAAGCACTTACTTACTGAGCTTTTATGTTTACTTTTCTAGATTGAAGAAACAAAGCAGTTCATCGAATTAAAATTCCCTCGTGACGCATATCTAAATTCTGTTGTTGCTTTTGAACTTAATACTTGTCATCCAGACACTAAAATGTATATAATTGATTTTTTCTTTCGTAATAATTATTTTCTTTCTTTTTTCTGTGTTTAACGTATTTATATTAGTCCTTTTTATTTTTATTTAGAGTTGGGAGCAATACAATTTTGTAGGCAAATGCATTGGAAAGGTTAAAGGTTAGTTAGTTAATGTACATACATAATATGATTTGACTATTTTATTCTTAGTTGCTGCAGAATTACCTACTATGCTACAAAGAACGCTGTGGACTGTGAACTCAAGACGTGGATTGAATCAAAATATGAACTCGATACAGAGAAACACAAGAATGGTTCGAGTTCAAATGGAGGACGCTATGCAAACTATTTTGTGCAGTTTCACTTCTTGGATTCGAAAAACAGTCCACTTGGAATTTGTAAATGTAAGATTTTTTTCACTACACTCTGTATTAATATAGAATGTAATAATCTTAACATATAAAAAGTGTCAATAATTAAATCAAATGCAAAAAGATCGTTTAATTGGAAATTGGAATACATTTTAGGGTTCCAAATCAACTCAACCTCTGGAAGCGCAACATCTGGAATTGGGCTGAGGAATTTTGGTAAAGAATTTCTCACGCGCAGTGAGTGGGTGTCGGCCTCATGGCTCATCACAAAGTACAATTCGTCCACTGACACTTACTATGATGAGCGTGCCCTTACAATGAACGCTAAGGTGCTGTGCATGACATGTGTTGACGCAGATGAACCAACGGATCCAAATAACAATGAAAACCTGCTGAGTGAGTCGAACACATCTGGACCTGGACCAGCCTCTGTTTCCATTGGACGAGCAGGGTCTACGTCAAGAATGAAGAAGCTAGCAAGACTGGAGAAGCTGAAAGGGCAATTGAATGCTTTGATTAAGTTCAAGTGTGGACCTAAGTTGGATGAAATAATGATTTACGAAACAATTTTATCATGTAAGTATATCCAATTTGACTATTTTCTAGCAAAGAATTATGATTTTAATTCATTTTGATAGTTTTACCAAATTGTGAGAGAAAACACTTCAAGTCACTGTAACACAAAACTGCACAGTAAACGGAGTTAATATCTAATGATGAATTTACGACTTGAAACTGTTTTGATTTCTGTTGTTGCAGACTACAGCCCAATTTTGAAGTCACTGTTCGACTCAGAGTCGGAGTTGAATAATCATAAGCCAAAAGAAATACTCCTGCCATTTGTAAGTCTTAAATCGATGCGAGCATTCTACGATTTTACTCATGGATCGGACCCGGGATTTTGGCATGATGATGTTTTGCTCAATTTGGAGTTGTTGAGATTCGGTCAGAAGTATATGATGGTCGAGGTGGTTCAGCAGTGTACAGAGAACTTGTACCGAACACCGAATCCACTCTTCACAATGCAAACGGCACTGATGATGATGGAGGCTGGGCAGTACTATAATATTCCCGCGTTAGAAGATAAGGCTTTTAAATGGATTAACTCGTAAGTTGTTTTCATAATAAATTACTAGCTGTAAATAAGAACTATTTACATGTTTAGTGCATTTACAAAACTATATTATGTTGATGCACTGTAGGACGAGCTGAATTTTTGGTTGCTTTGGCTTCTATAATATAATTTAAGAGCCATTAATTCGAAATGTTTTTGTTATAGAATTAAACCAGATCAAGGTGGGTCAATCAATTAACAGAAACAAGGGGTGAGGCGAATGTTTTATACAAGCAGTGTTTTATTTTTACAAGAAGTGTCATTAATGAAATGAAAATGAGAATTGAGAAGGAACACCAAACTTGAAGGAGACGCTTATCGACCTTTGCTTTAACTATTTTTTTTAATCAATTTTAATTCTTGTAGTAAGTTTTAGTTTTATCAGTGTAATACTTGTATGTAGTTGATAGTCAAGTATATACTAAGATTCTGCTTCATTGTATGTATATACCATCTATTACGCCATTTAACTACCCTTTCATTCATAACAGTATTCTTTTCATAGTGATTATAGGCTTGTAACCCTTTTTAATTCTTTTCACTGTTGGAAGAAAACTATAGTGGCAGTTTACTATATTTAATTTAAAAGGGCTTCTGGCTTCTTGTTTACTTTAAGTAACAAAAGCTTTCAACATAATATCATATACATAGTCAAATCCGGAACAATAATAGAAGCATTTACTTCAAACTTTTTCAGCTTTTTAGTGTTCATTATTTTCTTTCGTAATTTTAATTTTTACGTATTTTACAAGTTCGGTTATTTTTGAAATGTACATAACATGTAACGTTTTGTGAGACACAATTTTCAGTTGTTCACTGTACGTTATGCATCGAATTAATTTTGCAAATAGGCCTTCGCGGCGTAGTTTAAATCGCATGTAGTTTTTTCTTTACTAGCTATGATTTGCAGTAAGTATAAATATTTTTGCGAAATATTTCCTTAATTCTGTGTCATATAAGTGAAATTAGCTAATTAATTAATTCATTTATTTATTAACCTAAAGTTCAATGATATTAACTAGTAGGTATAGGAACCTACCTATGCTATTGCTTTGAATTTCAGGAATTCGATTTTTATTAAAACTTTGTAATCATATGCGATAAATAAATTATGCTTTATGTGGAATTTAAATAAAATTTATGAATTGATGCCTCCATACGCAATTGCAATAAATACACGCCTTTCTGTTTACTTTAATTTAGTTTAGTTGTTGTTTCTTTTTTTTTGATTTCACCTTTGTATAAAAACTACGCAAATGCTTGTTATGCTTATGGACGTGGCGGCACTTCATACTAGCTATTACTTACTTTTAGTGCATTAGTAAACTGCGTAGTGCCAAATTCAATATGATTTCGATGGCGCTGCAATATATAATTATTGCGAACCGCAAACGCGTAAAAAATCTACTGTCAGCGTGAAATATTTTCGTTATTTGAATACTCCGATTCTTCTGAATTTTATTAAATAAAAACTATAGATGGATCAGTGGATGGCTGAAGCTAAACTAAAACTATATGTGGTTATTCTTCAAATTCTGAAATTATAATAATATGCTTACTGTTCTTAAGTGCGCATGAAAACATGAATAAAATGGCCTAGGTTAGAAAATTGCGAATTAGCTTTATTATACTTCCTTAAATGTTCATTAGAATGTGTCACCTCACAAATCATGAAATTATTCTATACTGTGTAGTATTGTTAAAAGTTGAGACTTATTGTTAGTGCAAAAAGCCTAGTTTTTTGTACTATAAATCGAAGAAGACTTAATTTTATAAAATGCGTTTAAAGTAAATTACACGAGGCATTTAGAAACTGCAATATTAGGCGTAAATACGTAGGTAAAAAATAAAATAGTATGGCTTTCAATTTTTCGAAGCTGCACTTTTGTCTTCGTGCACAGAAGCCAGTTACTTCATTCATGAAGTTGATACTATTTCTTCAAAACGGAACGACGCTTCATTAAGGTCTATGTTAAATCTGAAAGTAATAATAATTATTTATTATTAGTTTATATTATGATCATAATATTGTAGGATTATAATATGAAAGAGCACCGACGCAGACCTATGAGACCTATTATATTTCTTTGGTTAGATAATCCCAAATTTAACACTGGACAATAATGCGATGCTCTATAATGATACTTTAAATTTCAACAGTTTTTGGAATAGCTTCAAATTCTAAAATTTTCACTCGCTCCAAATATGCCAATTATATATATATTTAAAATTTAAAATAAAACTCACAATCATAAAAAAGAGATCAGGCCATGCTTTACTTGGAACCTTTGCCTCGACCCCCAGAACCTCCAGAGGCAGCTGACTTCGTCGATCCAGTTCCTGCTAATGCTTTTGCCTTTGGGACTGGTTTCGGACCGTAGTTTCCACTCATAGCGGGTTCGCTCCGGAGTTCTCCTGCAGGGTATTTTCCCGGTGCGACCGGACGGGGTAGCCACCCATGGAGGTAGTCCCCGTCAATAGAAACGAATTTTTTCTTGCTCCTACCATCCTCGCGAAAATCAGCTAGTTCGTCGGCGTTCATATATTCTTGATATTCCGGCTCCGCTTGTTGCTGCTGTCGTCTACTCATGATGACTCGTCACACGTTGCGAATTTATTCACAATAATATTGCGAACGGTCAACGGTTTACTCCAGGGCAGATATGCACTAAAACAGATAAATAAAGTAAATGGTATAAACGAAAGTAATCTGTAAATATGTCAATAAGCCAAACGTAATATATGTTACAAGAAATTACACACAACAAAAAAGCTGAAAACAACAATTTACAAAATAAATCTTGAGCACAAGTATAGCGGTTAGTTACAAACGAAAATAGTTACAATTAAAAAACGATTACTTACGAACGTGCAGAGCAGTCAGTCAGCAGGCTATGGTCCTACTTGTAGGCTGGTTGTGAACGTAGTGACTGGTTCTATTCAGAATGCCTATGCTTTAAAAGCAGCCTTTCTAGAATAAACTACTTAGAATTAAAAAAAACCTTTTCGTGCTAAGCTTAGAAGAAATCATCAAAAATTAAAGGAACTGAACTCAATTTAAATATGACGTAGGGAAGGTAAAACTTTAGCCGACAAAAAAACATATCCACGGTTGTCGGTGGACAGTGATAATTGATCGCACACATTTGCATTTCCTCGGATTCTATTTCCGTACTTATAGCTTCATTGTAGTTAAGTAATTATAACAATATTTTAGCTTGTGCACTGAGTATGAACTGTTATTTGAAGAAAAGTTAAGACTTGTTTGTAGTTGTGTTTTATAAATGTTAAAAATATCAGTAGATGCCTATTAAAGCTGATACGACTTCTCTATAGTCATAATAGTAATACTGATAATATAAATGCTAATTTGATGAGTAGGGATTCTAGCAGGCAAGGATTAGGAAAACTCAGAAAAAGACGATGTGATGCTCCATAAAATATCTAACCTAATTTCATTTCATTTAAATAAATTATAAATGTCAAAAGTTCCAGTTATAGCATGCAGTCGCGGCCCATAGAAAAATCGTTTTTTAAATGCAGCACAGCACACGCTGTTTCAATTGACAGCGCAGCTAAAAGGTAGAAATAATCACAATATTAATTGTGAACGTTTCAGTTGTTGACTATGATTGTTATTCTTGCTTGACAGAAGAGAAAAAAAGCAAAGCAGTTTCTAACATGCAAAGTCTAAGTTAGCATTAATTTGTGTAATATGTATATTTGCATGTGATTATATTATATCTAAATACGTAATAACTTTTAAAAAATATTGTAAAAAATAAAAGTCTTGGGGTGGGAATCACGAAAACAGCCTAAAAATATTTCATAGGACATCCAAGCAAAAGCTTCAACAGAATTTATTTAGCTGAGATTTGAGATACCTATCTACAAAAAGTATAATGAAGCTTTAGCTATAAGAAGGTAACCTGCTGATCATGCAAATGAAATTATTTACGCCACTGCACTGGTCAACATGACTGTTGACGATGCATTGTTCCTACCTATCTACATAATTTGATCGACTTTTGAATTACTCAACGCAATAACACATACGATAAATCATTTTGAAGCTCTTGAAAAATAAGAAATATAAAATTCCTTTAAAATTGAAAACTATTTCACCTACTAAACTTTTTAATTCTCATTAAGCATTTCTCATTATTTTTTACACTTTACAATTTTGAAGAGTTTGTTTTCAAAACGCAAAATCAAAGGCTCTGTAATTTTGAAACCGGACTGTTGAATTGTTGAATACTATTTCTCTCCGAAAGCGAAAACTCCAGTAACGGGAACATCGCCTTCTGGACTATCGAATAATGTAATTTAATTTTCTAGTAAAAAATGGTAAAGAATTATTTGTGAAATTGTGATTACTATCCGCCATACTGCATATAAGGTGGGTCTTTACTTTCCCACGCTACCCCCCCCCCCACCTTTTACTACCGGAATAAAATCACTATTTATTTTCATACACACAGTTTCTCGTATCTTCACGTAGTTACCTTTCGTTATCTTTTCCTAAACAATCCGTCGTTATTCTGTTGTAACTGTGACGGGTGACGGATGGACGGATAGAGATACCATAGGCTATTATCATCCACTAATTACGACTCGGACTCGGCTACGTGGCCTCGTCCAAAAATGATGTTACGGATATATTGGGTCTGCCTGGATGCTGACCATATGTAGTGTTAATTAAAAGGATATTCAGTTGAGGTTGAGCTGACGCTTTATTATGGTCATAAATATGGTCATGGTGCGTCCAAGAAACGAGTACATGTGCAAATCTTCATTACATACAACCCCAAATAACTCAAGTACCGCTTAAGTGTTTACTCCGAATTGTATCAACTATCAACAGACACATATCTGCATACCAATGTAGTCCACAAACTTTTTGATAATTGATTGATTAATTTAATTTTTAATATCGTTTGTCTACCTGAGCTTAATAAATTCAGTCCTATATTCTTACATCACAACTGTCCGCAGGAACTTTGATTCATTTTTCTCTTACTTTCTACCGTTGATTATAATTATTGTTCCATATTCCATACTATAAATAAAATATTATAACGCGATTTTAAAAATACTTTGCAACACGTTCCACGGCGGCGGTCTTTCAAGATGAAGTCTTCAACAATGAGCTCCTGGGTCTACTTACGATTAGTTGTGTCTCGTGTCTTTGGTTCTTTTGGCGGCTGGAATGCTGCTTATTGCTGCGGTTGAGGAGAGTAGAACGACGGAGACAGAATCAACGACGACAACGACGACGACTGAAAAGCCTTGGGTTTGTTGCTTTACAAGAAATTTCTGTTTAACATTAGTCATTAAATAAAAATATCTTTTTGAAGTGGCACAAATATTGTTGGGGGTGAAAGGTGACCAATATGGTGACCGAGGTGACCCGTATTCACTTTTAACTACTGATCAGTACTAACGTCAATTGCAATGTTTTGAGGCTAAAAACATTGACATTATGGTACAATCAAGTCTTTTGAAAACACCGTAAAAAGTCTCAAGATTTCCCACTTTTGAAAAACTTTTAATTCAAATAGCCAATTCCATGCTAATTGGACCTGATCAAATAAAAATTCATCTATTTATCTATTCTTGGATAAAACATTATTGTTAACGTATACTGAGTCTGTTAGGCTACCCTCATTGGAGGACAGTGTTCTTTTGAATAAAATGTTATCTTTCTCTCTGTTCCACCATTTTATTGTTCAATTTCAAGTGAGACTTTAAAATAGGGGAATTCGTTTTAAGGGGAAGCTTATATGACTTGGTCGGGAAAGGAGATCATTTGACAACTACAATATGAGGTCAGGAATCGTGGTCATTGTAATAAATTTTACTTTTGTATGTTCAATTTAGTGTTCTGGGCGTATGTGTTCTTTTGTAAACACAACATGCTGCTCGGGTACCAAATTTTATCGTCTAGGAATAGTATTTTGCGCATGCGAATAATTCAAGGTGAGCATAGTAAAATTGTATAAAATGATTTTCCACGTAGGTCCAATATTATTTATCTATTATTTATTTATCAATTCTTTTCTTGACATTGCTTTTAATGTATTATTTTAATTTGAACGGAGGGCGAGTAACGCCAATTTCCAACATCCAACGAAAATCTTGAATTAGCATAAAAGAAGAAATGAGGGTGCGGTATACAGCAAAAATATGTCCTATGTGCTCACTGTATACTAAAATATTTGGCTCACTTCCACCTACTGGCTCAACAGCTGTTGTCATCAGCGGAGCAAAGAACATGCTCATTTAAAAATTCTACACACGTCAGTCAAATTCAAAAGTTGATCAATAAAAGTTAAAAACTGATCCATGTAATTTCTGATGAATGTCGCTTCATAACAGCACCTTGTTCTAAGTATTTTGTTAATTTTAATTCAAAAAAATACTTTACTAACGAGGCAATTACAATTCAAGCGATACAAGGTGTCGTCCAAAAATATTATCAAATCAAAATTGTTCATTTTAATGGCCCTATGACCTCACTAAGTAGGTATACCTACTTAATATCGTAAATATCGCAAATGCGGGGCCGTGGATGCGCCTTACATGACCTTTACTAGTTAAGGGGATTGTCTATGCTTGAGGGCTTGAGAGTACTAATAATATATGATCTGACTGTTGACCATTGAAAGAATAAAACAATTAGCTGAAAATTTTATTTGCCAGATTTACATATAGGCCAATTTAGAAATAATGTACAAACCTGGAATCTACTTTAAGTATCTAGTATTGCTGTAATTGATTGTAATGTAATTGATTCTCTACAAAACACATAATTTCATCAAACCGAAACACCCGACCCCATCCATCACAATCGTAATTTTTTTAATCGTCTCACAATCTTTGATTAGCCACCTTTAGAAGTGTGATTACTCCATAGAATATAGAAATTCTAAAATATAAAAGGTAATTATAGCTATAATGTACTCTAACTAAGTTAAATATTACTTAACATAGATACACAATAGATTGCTCCATTTAGCTTGAAAGTAAAATGCTTACTCACTAAGTATAAGCTATTTAAAAATAAGTTCAGAACAAATTGGCATTACGACGTAATAAAAAAAATTATTATAACTTTATATAAATAAGAAATTAATTAATGGGAAAATCTTCAGGACACAAAAAATGGGTGCATAACTGCTGCAAATTTGCAAGGCTTCAAACTTGAATTAAAATTCATATTATTGTTACTTTAATTTGGAATTACACTTTGGGCGAGCTTGATGACGATGTCCATCTCGCCTACTGAAGAGACAACGGCAGAAGAAGCGCACAAACCACAGCAGTAAATAGAATATGGAAAGAACGAAATTTAAGACACTGATACCGAAACCCCCTCTGGGTGGGATGGGCTCCTGTTTCGAATCTCGGATTTGACTTGGAGCTGGAGCTGCATCCGGAACAAGAACTGGAACTGGCTTTGAATCTGGGTTTGGATTTTGTTCCGTGATGGGAGGCATACTCCGGGCGATTCTTTCCATAAGGTTTGTATCTGGAACCTCTGTATCGAATATAACAGCAAATTCTTTGATCACGAAACAATCCCTTTGCTCAAATCCCTTCACCCCGATTTCAATCTGTGTAAAAAAATTCCAAATCAAAACACAAATTATTTTATATATTATGATTTTGACTGTGGTGAATGCATACTAATCAACAGTATTAAATTTTGTAATTATAAATTTCAAATAAATATACAAAAAAATAAAATCTACTAACCGTATTAATAGGGTGTCGAAAGTCCAATTTCACTATACAGTCATTCCAACCAACATAAGGAGTTTCTGGTAGTAGACTCTGCCTATTTGCATCTCCAGTAAAGCAGGGTGAAACGTATATTTCCTTCACCAAGTCAGGATTTTTTCTATTTTTCACTGTGTGGGCAAAGTATTTAATGTACAACCGGACATAGGGCACATACTCAACTCCAGCAAATGTTTTCCTTATTAATTGCTTCGGTTGCTCTGGGGACTGGGGTAGGAAGCAGACGACTGGTCCTTTTAAAGTTTTGCGGTTTGGCAATGAACTGATTTTTCTAGTAGGGTTGTGAGCTGGATCCACTCGAGCTGGATGAAATTTGTATCCAAGATTTTCAAGTTGCTCGAAGCTTTGAACTATTTCGATGTGCTCTATGAATCCTGCCATGTCTTTGTAAGTTTGAAGAAACTACAATAATTATTAAATTGGTATTTAATTGACTACGAAAATTGATCAACGACTTTATAGCACTAATTTGTATTCTCGAATCGCAGACATCTAATTATTAAATTATCAGGATTGTCGAACACAAAATGTGTTATGCAATGATAATACCGTTTACAGGTCATACAGGTAATGGTGATTTTGCTATTGCACAGCTATGGCTATGATAGTAACACAGAGTTAAAAGGTGTTTGCATTATTGACAATATTGACTATAAGGATCTGAATCATCGGAACCTACAACAGAGTTATTGAACTACTGATAGAACTGATACGAGTTTATTATTTTAACTCACAACTCGACGACTTTCATAGTGTAAAGCGCATGTAAAAATAACCAGATTTACTTAATAAGGATAACCATAACCTCTTAAGTTTCATATTTATTACATTGTCTCATTGTTGTATATTTCTGGTGTTAAGAGCGTATAAAATGGAGCGACGGCGTCAACAACACATTTTCTTAATACAAATTAGTGCTTAATAATTGATTGTATTAACTCCTAGTCCTAGGCTATATATGTAGGTGTATAAATAGGAAGAGATACCGAGTGCATACTATTATAGTAAGTATTATCATAAGTACAGCTTTACAGCCCATCAGACCAGCGCGTCCTTGCAAATTAGTTTCGATAACATTAATTATCATTTAGGGCATTTAGGTAAGTAGGGAGAGAGTCGAGAGACGCGTATCCAAACTATTTTTTTTTGACGTCACTACTTTGGTATAGGTTTAAGTAAAGTACTTGGCAGTTCTTTCTTGGCACTACTTCATGCATTATACATACATTACGTGCCTATAGGTAATCTACTTATGATAAATAATTATGCAACAGTGATAAATGAGTTTCTGTTAGGACGGCAGGTTTTAAGACTACACAGTAAATACCTAATCCTTGCCCATAAGTACCTCACACGTGAAACATTGAACATTACGCCTTACAAAGGAAGTAGCACTTAACTTTAACTTGTATTCAAAACTATTAAGTTCATAAAAAGCGCATAATTTTCCATTTAAGGTTATAGGGAAAAAAGATATGACTGTAATGTTCCTTTACTAAAAGTAGATTTACAATTAATACAAACTTGCTCTAAAATTAAGTTAAATAGAAACTGACAAAGTGTCCAAACCGTACGCCTTGAGTACTTGGAAGAAGGGACAAGAAATTGTTTGGACACCTTGAGCGAGTTTATTTAACTTAATTTGAGAGTTTTGAGTTGTGAAATTAAAGGCAGTTTTTTTTGTAAAGTGAAGAAACTACGTAATTATATTTAAGTGAAACCTAGAAAACTGTCAACTAGTTAATGCCTGATTAGTGTTTGTTTTGACAATAAATTCAAATTGATTACTTTGGATTTAGTAATATAAATAGCTGGGTACTTTAAATCAGCCTTGTGAATAAGACAATTCGATTTTAACTTAAATTCAACATATACTACCTTTAAATTCTTCTCACCTTTAGCCACGATGTTGCAATATAGACTACGAAAGTAGTACTTTACACATTTAGGAGCGTTTTTCCGCATGTTTTTTTGTACTAAATCTAATATTGAAATTCTGTTAGCAACAAAGTTAGGGTATTTTACTACCAACTAAAGCTCCTTGGAATATTACTTCATTGTGCATTGCATCGCTATTATTGATTAATTGGTAGGCATCCAAAGCTACATAGATTCCAGCATTTTGATTTGCGAAGTCAACAAACTTATAAAACGTAGCAATAGCAATACTCATCATTAGACGTTTTCTTAATCAGAATCAGAAGCATGCATGCAGTAAATTCTAACATAAATACAGAGCATAAACGTAGATCCAAAAATATTCTCTAGGCCAAAATGTTTAGCAAAACAAAGTATGCTGAAGTAGGCTTCTATAATGAAAGCCTAATGATAGAAAAGACCCTAAAATGCCTAAATTTTAGATTTTAAATTGGCAAAAACTTTTTCTTCATTACAATTTTAGGTCATTAATGAAACTATCGTTTTAGGTTTGTAATTTCTAAAACATTGCCTAATAATGTGTTTGGGTTTTTGAAATTTAAAAACCAAATTGTTTTAAAGAAACTGAGCACTTTTTGCGTTTTTTTAATGTGAGGGTTTATAACATTTATTTATTTAACAAGTAATTTTTAAATATTTTAAAATTCAAGAACTAATTTTAAAGATATTTTTGTATTTCTCAAAATAAATTGTAAGCATAAGCCAAAAGAAGAAGTAGAAGGAACTTCTTACAAGGTTTCAAACTGGTTAGTTTTGAGAAATTCATTCATTTAAAAAAAATTACAAATTTCAACAACCACACGACCGCGAAAAAAATCATAAAAGAAGGGTCACAAGCAGACAAGGTGAAACCATGTTTTTCTAAAAAGACCCTGTAAACAAGTTGGAGTAGCATAAATTATTTTTCAGAATAGGAATTTTGATATTTACTACCGAAAGTTTTAAAAATATGATAGTTAAATTAAAATATTAGACAGATTAAATCATTTTAAACTGTTCAAAAATCTGCCAAAAACTTGCATGTTCTAACAAACTTACAGTTTGTATATTTTTAAAATCCAGGAAATTACTTTTGATAACAAATTTTGAACTATCAAAATACTTAACATTTTTTCAAAATCGGATGAGAAATGTAGCCAGTCGTCATAGTTGGAAAAAATATGAAATCTATTTAATTATCATTAGCAATTTATATCTCTAAATATTTCTTTAACAAATCAAAAGACGCATTCTAAAACATGCTCTACATTAATCCACTTCTTTACACACACAGATAACGCTTTAAATTTCTTGGTGTATATTGCATAAAATTACTGTATTATTTCTATACACATGTTAATCATATTGCTGCGTTTACGTTGTGTTTGTGCAGTTTCAGGAAAAATTTTGCCTAAGAAAATATAGGCAGTGCTAAATGGTCGTTTGTAAGCAGGCGTGCTTGGGTGAGCAGTTAGGACTGCAGACTGTAACGAAATTTACAGCCTCAGACCTGGCTTTGATCCTCGGCCACTGCTAATCGTTTAAGGCTCGGTGTTGTACGGTAAACGTCACTGGATGGTTGATTGAAACCCAATCTCCTTCGGTGCTCCTTAGTGACCTCTAATTACTGTAGGGGCCTAGGGAATATGACTCCTTTACTGTGAAGGAGGGGACGGGGATAGGTGAAAGAATACAAAGACCGAGACGATCTAACGCGGTAGCCTCCTATTTCCTCACCCACAGTGACTAGTTGAGTCTGGTTGTATGAACTTCGGTTAAATCGACCGAATGAATAAATTATTATTATTATTAAATGGTCGTTTGTCATAAATGACGTTTCGGAAAAAGGAAAAATTTGTTACCCGCTTCTCCTATACGTTTACGACTCGCACACTGTGAAGTCAAGCTTATTTCTGCTTATTTCACACAAGCTGTCCTCTAAGCTTCTCTATCTCCTACATCGGAATTTTATTAATTAACACACCGTTACTAGCTACATATTTAATACGCATAAAAACTTCAGCGATGTCCTTGTACCATCCCCGTGTACTACTTAATAAAACGTCGACGTTGCTTCAAGGATATGCTTGTATTATCTAGGTTATTATGTACTATTCAAATCAACGTAATCATTGTGTTTGTTGACACAAGAAAAATTAATTGTTACTTGTAGCAAACCTTCAGAACAAATTTGGGTGAGGTGGGATTGGGGGTTGTCGACTTATCGACCAACCCGGCCTGCGAAAAAATCCTGGCAACGCTACTGTAAGACATACTAAAACCTCATATCTTAAATGTACTCATTATAGCGAGTCTACTATAGCTTACATTATTACGCGTCGAAACCCAACATAATCAAAAAAAGTACTTTTTATTACATAAACATGGTTGAATACACTACTGATGACAACACAAGGACTTGAAATATTATTCTAAAATTCTATTTTCAATGCAATGAGAATATGGCTCACAATAGAATTTGCAGAATAATAGGAAATTTGAGAATTATTTTTAAGTCTATTAAATCATTAACTATTTATTGAATATCTGTAGCGGCTGCGTAGTGCGTACACAACAATTATTATTTACAGTAGTTTATGTCTAGAGGTTAAGTGAACTGGTTAAATAAAGAGTTAAAATTATTTTTAACACTTAATAATTATCCGAAGTAACTCTTTTTGCGAGTAATATGTATGCATGTTAGAAGTATCGTACTTACAGGCCTAAGCCTATGTACACTTTGATAGAAATTTTACTTTTACAGTTTTACTCTTAAGATACACTATTCTAGTGTACTCTTGCGAGTAATACAAACGACTGTTGCAAAAATAACACATACGCTTAAGTTTAATCTACATAAAAACATTCTTACGGCCCTGTTATTAATTAAAATATTACAAAATAATTACAATGACAAATTACGCAAAACCAATAATTCATACCTGATCATGCACAAGAAAACACATGATACAGAACAATAGTGGAAAAACTGCTTTAACTTATAAAACAGCATATTACATTTACAAACTGAATATTGTGGTATAATTTAAAGGCATAAAGGGATTTGGCAGTTTAATAAAGGTATGCAGCAGTTTTAGAGCGTGGTAGTATTTTACTCTCCGAATTTAGCTGCATTTGTTTAGGGTGGTTGGCAGTATAGGCAGTATAGGCAGTTTAAGCAAAAAAATAAATTTGAGACTGGTGTCTGCCGTCTGCTGTTTTGCATACTTCTCATATTATAATTGCATTCAAGTTTCTTATATTCATATTCATAGCGAGGATGATGCTATCATTTCATCATGTTTCTTGGCATTTATCCTTAGTCAAGTTAGGCAAGTGCCAACGATAACATGGCTTCAGAAGATAATACAGGTAGTGGAAAAGTTCGGAAAAGTAAACTAAAGTGAAGATTAATTAAAGAATGTTTATGGAAATAACTTCAAGCGAATTGTGTGCCGGGCGCATGTTGCGACTGCGATTAAGAGTAATTAAGACCAGACTGGACAAAATAGGCAAATTAGAAATATCTAGGGAAATCAAAGATGACATAAACTTGCTCCAGGTACGTATTTTGGTTATATTACGCGTATTTGCATATCAAATTTACTGTAACTTCAGTCATGTCAAACTTTGACGTTGACTCTGTGTGTTATCTATTATATGCAGATATGTCCAAACGAAGACTCCTTCGGTTTAGCAGTGCGCTTGTTTAAAAATAAATGCACACTTTTCCTTAAGAAATATAATTGTAAACACGTAATTGGTTTAGCTGTAATGAATGGCTTGATTGAGTTTTCACTTGCTGCGAAAGTAGTTAAAATCAACGTTCCATTACCTAATCGTGGGAGACAAAAACAAGCCCTTCGACGACCCCTAATTATGCAATGAGGTTACTTTATGTATTACACTATTAATTTCATTTTAATTATTAATTATTTAAATCATACTACCATACGATTGTAAATTGAGTGCAAAAAAGATTAAATAGCAGTTTTCTATTTCATACTGCCAGACCATCTAACTGCCAGGCACCTTATTTCTCATTATACTGCCCCATACCTTATTTAAACTGCCAGATCTCTTGCAGCCTAATTAAAATCTAAAAAATTATAATTTGAAATACAAACTTTCGGCTTAACATAACAAGTATCATATAAAATGAGTGGTTTGAGAGACATAGCTTCACTAATTAGACACGATAATAATAACTACTACGCTACTTTCAATGCAGTTTCCTATTTCCACGTATTTGGTTTTTATTAATAAATAGTAAAACTAAATCAGGTTATATTATACAGTATTTAAAATAAAAACACAAAGCTAAACGAAAATGATAATATAATAAACAATCTCGGAACAATAAAATAAAATATGTGTTAGTATACGAAATCTTTACATTTCCAATTTTACTTTACGGCATTTTGACAATGCAAATTTTTTAATTACTTCGTCGAAGTCAATTGTTTCTGCCAGATCACGTTCGACGGATTATATTCCCAAATTTGAAAGCCTATCGTTGCCCATAGAAGAGTTTATGGTAATATCTGCTTCTTCAGCTGGGGTTTGTGCTTGTTTGTAACTTTCAGTGAATCCATTTTTTTGAAACGACTCAATCCAGTTCAACAGACCCTTTAAATGTAACTCGGCTTTGGATACGTCAGTGCCAATTGTCTGAAGGCCATTGTTAACTGAATTAATTTTATAGAGAAGGGAATTTATATTGTCAGACCCAGAAAAAACTTGAAGCTCGACATAATTTTTAAACAAGCGTCCGCACCTGCAACTGATTCTTGCGTAGACTCGAAACTCTTTAATATGTTGGTGAGACTATCCATCACCAAAGCATACTGATTGCACAGTGGTGACACTGCACTAGCTTTTGATGACCATCTTGTATCTGACTGGGGCTGCACTGTTACACTCACAAACCTTTTCAGAATAATCAATCTTGAAGTTGATCCTGCCAAAAAGTTATAAATAATTTGAACTTGACCCAGGACTAACTTTGCTAGTTTGACCCTGTTTGCAGCGTTGAACCCCGACTCTGTTTAGCGCATGCGCAGCACAAGGAATAAACATTGCTTTGCTATTTAAATCCAAGATATATATTTGAACTCCGCTGTATTTACCTGCCATGTTAGAACCATTGTCATACCCCTGACCTCTGCAGTCAATTATGTTTATATCGTCTTGTCTTATCTTATGAATTATATATTTAGAAATCTCACCTCCTGTTTTTTCGTTGCATGGAAAAAAATCAATAAAGTATTTAGACACAAAGCAATCCAGTTTAGAACATTTTACAATTCTTATAATCTGACTCAGCTGGTCTGTTCTAGACGAATCAGGGGTTGCATCAAAATAAATTGTAAAATATTTACTTTTGCGAACTTTTTGAAAAATTACATTTCGTATGGTTTTGCCACAGATTTCAATGAATTCGTTCTGAATGTCATGGGATAAATAACTTATTTTTGTTTTTTCCAATTTCCTAACGTGGTTAGATAATGGCAGATAATACTTAGCAAGCAATTTAATAAGGTTTAAAAAATTCCCGCAGTTAGTATTTCGAATGTCGTCCGTACTGCCTCGGAAGGCTAAACTTTGCTTGGAGAGGAACATGACAGCATCTAAGATTCCTTTCAAAATCAACGTCCAGTTTTTAATTGTAGCTATAATTAATGATTTAGTAGACGATATCACACTTCGTTTCTGCTTAAAACTGCTCCACAACGTTATTGACTAAAGATGACTCTGGCTTTCATCGTGCATTTTTAAACCTATGTTTGTGTGAAAAAAATCCTGGTATCCTTTTGTAGCATTTGAATTATTCATGTTGTTGTTCCATAGGGTGGTATGGTTAGTAGCATTAGCTGCTGTGGGGAATACACAACATGCAATACAAACCAGGCTGTTGCATTCTTTACTATAAACAAGCCAATTTCTATAGTACTTTTCACAATTTGTTTTCGTTCCACAGTATAACGACCGTTTAAATGTCCTACCGTTGCGCGGAGGAAAAACATTGACAGTTGTTCGTTTTGGTCCATTGTTTACTAATGCTTAGTTCTATGGTTTGTACTGATAGAACTAATGGCCATGTTGCAGGATCATTTAAATCAAATTTCGAATCTGTTGAAATAATAAAATTACCGATATGAGTGAAACATGTTTTCATACGTAACAAGCAATGACTACAGCCAATTATACAAAAATTATCATAAAGTAACACACTTTAATGAAAACATGCTCACACATTATTTACTCCTTATAATAGTTTAAATAGAAATAATTGTATGTAATTTTAATTTTTTGCTACAAGGCAACGATATTTTATCTTCCGTATTTCCTTGTTGCAAGCTTTTAGCAACTACAGTTTCTGAAACATCTTCTGCATTCCCTAGCGCGAAAATCAAAAACAATCGTGAAAGTAACAATAAGTTTTTCCTATGCAGTTTACATAAAAATGTAGTAATTAGTGAACTTTAATTATTATTGGTTATTTATTAATTCTTGCTGTGCTAAAGTTCATAAATATGTAAACATGTTATATTTTGAATAAAAAATATAACAAAGCGGCTTACAGTGTGCACCAAAAGTTTCAGCTAATTTAGTAATATTGTTTAAAGTAGACGTTTTTAAATTTGTGCTTAATTTCTCTTCAATATGTTTTCTTTTCAGCTTTTTTTGGTATCCACTTTTTTCAGTATTTGATCCAGCTATTGCCACAAATGCTTTTTTATGCTTACGGCCAGTCATTATAAAACCAGGGAAATAAAATAAATCCTTCAGATTTTATTATAGAAATTGTTTAGCGAATTCAGTTTTATTCAACTTAAAGCAACAACTATTAACTATTACAAGTAGAAATGGGCAGATTTGTAATAAATTAAAAGTTAAAACCGACGCGCGAATCTGTAGAATGGTATGTATGTATGTATGTATGTATGAGTTTAGAGATTTTCAACCAGAGGTTATATCCCACTCAACTTTACTGTGTGATTTGAAGTTCCCGCGAAGTAGTATTATACTAAATCGCATTGGGCTTCGCATCGTATTTTACTTTACTTTAATTACCTACACTTGTAGTATTTGGATAAGTCGCTACTTGCTGCGGACCACTTGGCGATAATTTATTTAGTATCCTTATTCAGGAGCTATTTCAACTTTCCGCCCAAGATTGCTCTTAGGCGAGGAGGAGCGGTTGGGTATCGATCAAGTAGGCAGAGTTCATCACGCTCTGACTAAATGAAATACTTACGCCCGCTTGCACACCCCGCCAGTTAGCCCTCCAATCCTCCACGAGGGAAAGTACAGCAGCTACTTGCAGAATGGATTGGAAAGTTATATTGAGTTGTCATATTATGTTCATGCTCACGCTCGGCATTGAGCAGACTCATGTCGTCTATTTTTTGCTATCGCCTCTGTCTCCATCAGTATTAAACTGATACAGATAAACGAAAGCAAACTCATATACCTTGAACATTCAAACAACTCTCAAACCCCCCTCCCCAAGCCAAGTATTACCACTGTACCATTCTCATGCGAGAGGGTCTAAACTGACTACCGGCTGCGGTTCCCCCGGCGCATTCAAAAAAGAATTAGCCGAGGATTATTTAGGACAGAGCAAGCTCCCCTAAGCCACGAAGCCGGGTTGTAGAATGGTATGTAATCCTTGGTTAAGTATCGATTTTGAGCCTGAATATGAGTACCCGGCCTCAACTTTGGCGTTGAAAAACATATTGAATTGTTAATGTTAATTATTGAAGACCACGAATAATCTAACTTACGTGCTGAATATTAGGTTTTTAATTCTTTCCATAACAGGGGTACAAATAAAAAAAAATCCGGCGCTTCGCGCCGGATTTGTCGACCAGGGGGGCCCGAAGTGGATGCTGAGCTTCAAAAAAGGCTCAAGATAATTCATGTAGCGCTAAAAGACGATATAAGATTTATGGAAGCTCCCCTAGCATGAATGAGCCATATACAAATGTAAATTGTTGATTCGATCGTGCATGAATAAGTGACTGATGGTGCTTTAAAAAGGGTTGGCATCATCTGCTGGCGAAAAGGTCTATTGTCAGGGTATATTATGGATCCCACAATACGTATGGAGTAGTCATTTCGTCAAGTTAATATGATAAAGCAGGCGCATTATAACCCTTACATTCCTTACTTTTTACAATAAACTGGTACTTTAAACTATAAAATGCGAAACACGTCGTTATGGACGAGTCGTCCCTGCATATAGCCCATTTACTAACTCATACCCGTGATCTGCAGTAATTGATAAGAATTCAAAAAATGATGAGGAAGATTAATACCAAATGCCTAAGCTAGTGTTCGAAGTGTGGACCCCTGTCATGAGAACGCATATTTTCAGGTGCCTAAAACTATGATATTTGTGGCACGTCATGATGGACGATCCGTCACTATCTATAGCCTATTTACTAACGCATGTCCGTGAACTGCAGTAATTAATAAGAATTCAAAAAATGGTGAGGAACATGAATCCTGAATGCCTGAGCTAGTGTTCGAAGTGTGGACCCCCGTCATGAAAACGCATATTTTCAGGTGCCTAAAACTATGATATCTGTAGGACGTCATGATGGACAGTTTCTGAATACCTTTGAACTATATAGATGTATTTGTGACATGAAGTTACAATAGTTTGAAAAAAATGTAAAAGTTGGCAAAAAACTATAGTATTTGTGGGACGTCATTATTGACGATCCCTCATTACCTTTAAACTATATAGATATATTTGTGACATAAACGAGCAAACGTCGACCAGCGTAAGCCAGCAGAGGCGGAGTTTTCAAAGCCAAAAGACTTTAAACTATTGACGAACTAGCAGCTAAATCAATTGAACATCAACCTAGACCTGAAAGAAACAGAAAAACAGAAGGTACGAAATTTATGTTTTGAATTTTCTGATATTTTTGCTTGGTCTATTAAGGAGGTTAAGCCAGCTGATATACAACCAATGAGAATAAACACGGGAGACAATCCGCCACAGAGTAGTCCGTTATACAGAGGCTCATCGCAGGAGATGAAGGAAATAGCGAGACAAGTAGACGAGTTAATTAAAGGCGACATTCTAGAGGAGTCACACAGCCCGTGGGCATCACTAGTATTTTTAGTAAAAAAGAAAGAAGGAAGTTTCCGAATAGTAGCAAACTATCAGAGATTGAATGCAGTTACAATAGCAGATACTTGGACCCTACCAAAGATAGATGATATCATCCACGCACTGAGAAATGAAACTTATTTGAGTCCGGTCGACTTATATGCGCAGTTTTATAAAGGTCTTATACATCCGGAAGGTTAAAACCACAATTTTGACCCTAAACGGGACTTATCGGTACAAACAAATGAAATTTGGTATAAAAAATTGTCCCGGGTGGTTCCAGTTCCTTATAAAAACCGCATTATGTAATTTAAAATGAAAATATGTTTTTGTGTTTATTGACGATATTATAGTACACGCACTAGACTTTAAGGAACATCAACAGAGGCTCAGATAGCTATTTAACAGATTAAGACGGTACAGACTTTTATTAAATCCAAAAAAGTCACATTTTGCATCGATAAGGATCAGTTGTTTGGGATTTATAGTGGACGGGACTGGGATTTATCCAGACACAGCAAAAATTAAAGCAGTACGAGATTTTTCCTGACCACAGATTGTACACGAGACTAGAATAATAATCAGAAAGACCTCATACTTCATAAAAATATTACCTAATTACGCTGACATAGCAAGCCTGTTGACGAAATTATGGAAAAAAATGCAAAGTATGAGTGGACAAAATAAATGGAGGACGCCTACCAGACCCTTAAAACAGCTTTAATAACGGCACCTGTACTCCATTACTTAAGGAAGAAATTACCATGTATTGTGTCAACTAATGCTTTTTACCAAGGACTGGGAGCTATTCTAAGCCAAGAAATAGACAGACAAGAAGTACCCATCATGAACGCAAGTAGATCACTGGCAAAGGCAGAAGCAAATTATCCAGCAGGACACCTAGAATTATTGGGAGCCGTGTTTGCATGTACAACATTCAAAGAGTATCTATAGGGTAGAAAATTTACTTTAATTACTGATCATTCGGCATTACAGTATTTACAGCCGAACAAACAGGATTAAACATGTAGATTAACTAAGTTTCTCATTAAGTGAGGAGATTACGAATACAATATCAAATACAAACGCGGCAAAAAGCATACTAATGTAGATGCATTAAGTAGGTACCAAACTACCAAAGCTACATTGGAGAATGAAGAAATAGACAAATATATAGAAGCATATCAGGGGAATGCTGTATTTAAAGTAAAAATGTCGAAAATAACTATGAGTGAGGAAAAATAGGAAACGCATCAACAGCACTTACCAGCAGGTTTAGAATTAGTAAAACGACAAGCTGAGAATAAAGAGCCACAGAATTCAATAGTAAAGAGAAAAATGAGTTTTAAAAATAATGCAGACAGAGCATGTGTGTATCAATAGGTAAATACTAAGTGGCCAAGAATTTTAATAACAAAGGAATTACGCCCATACATACTAAAGGCATATTATATAGATAATTTAGCAGCGCACCAGAGAGTATTGAGAACAGAAAAACGCATAATTTTAAAATACTATTGGCCAAATATGCAGCATGATATAAAGTTGTTTGTATCCACATGTAATCACTGCCAGGCTAGAAAACATTCAACGCAGATAAAAATAAGATTCATAGTGCCTATAGTACTAAAACATATGTTTCATACAATTGGATTAGATTTATTAGGACCATTTTCAGAATCAATTCAGTGAAATAAATATGTCATAGTGTGTACAGAATATTTTACGAGATATGCAATCACTAAGGCAATCCTAAACAGAAAGGCAGAAAACATAGCTACATTTTTAGTAGAGGAATAATACGTAAATATGGAGCATTCACAAAAATCATAAAAAACATTGCAACAGAGTTAAGAGGTAGAGTAGTACAAGAAGGTATAGTGCAGTTGAACGCTAGACATAGGTCCACGGCAGCTACATACCATCAGTAAAATGCACTCGCAGAAAGGAAAAATCAAACTTCAACTACTAGAGAAAAAGATAACATTTATTCAAAAGAACAAATTTTACACTGTCCTCCAACGAGGGTAGCCTGATAGACTTAGTATACGTTAACAAAAATTAGTTATCTAAGAATAAATATAAATAGAACAATGAATCAAATATTTGTTTAATGCAGCCAATTAGGCATTAGGAACTGTAGAAAATAAATAATGTTCGCAAATCTGTACTGATTTCTTCAGCACTGTCGTGACAATATCTTCAATAAGAAAGGCTGTCAAGTATTAGGATTTCATGAAGTCTAGAAAAAATTAAGTAATCGTACCCCGATCTCTGACATAAAGGCCAATCACCTCAATTTCGTCTAACTCAAGTTTCTGTTAAAAGTACGGAATGCAAGAATTATAAATATTTTTTTTCTCTCTGCTTACTGCTTCAGCTTAATCCCTGTCATTTTGCTTTATTCTAACAGTGGGATCCAAAATTAAACCTTTATTTGTCCGTTAGTTGTAAGCAATGATATCAACGCGTCTTGAACCATCTCCTGTGCATTTCACCTCTTGCAAAACCTTCTACCCTGATATCTTCATAGCCTCTGGAATCAAACGCCTCACAGCATGATGGTAATTGTTACGTATTAACTCCCCTGGAGGGCACTTTTCAAGGATATGGCCTAATGTTTCTGTCTCGCTGCAACCATGTCTGCAGCGGAAAGATCCTATGTCAGGTCGCGGTATAACGTTAACTGGCATAACATTTCTAAATATTTTTAAAGCATTGGTTTATTCGGATGAGAAAATTCTGTTTTTTGAATGAATTCACGTATTAGCTTGAGGACATTCAGCAACTTGTATCACTTCTTGACCTTTTTGAAGAATTGTACACCAATTTTTGTATTCTGAACTTTTTAAGTAGTCTCTGATGGGTTTTCTTTTTTCACCACGCGCTAAAATAACAGTATCTCTAACTTCAGAAAAAAAGTTTAAAAAATTAAAGCAGCGTGATAGCATACCTTTAAAATCGAGAACTTCACACAAAAGTGCATGTTTTGATTGTACAAGAATTTCTGTGGCATTAAAATTTTGAATACCAGCTTCCCATTCGGCTTTTATACGACCCAGGCCTTCAACTTTGTACTGGAGTATAACATGTTAGTCGGAGTGCTGGTTGGCAAGTTGAATATATCTTTGGCTAAAGTCTGAATAATTTGACCAATTGACTCTAAGAATTTTGTAGATAGCTTAGCTAATGGTGCATTTTGAAAAGGATTAACTAATGTAGGCTAAATATAATCCTTAAAAAAATAAAAGCATGTACGTCAACAAGACACACAGACTTAGACAAGATACTTCCATACATTACGTTGGCATTCAACACAGCAGTTAACAGTAGCACAGGATATACTTCATATAAATTATTATACGCCAAAGAACCTATTTTGCCTATAGACACATTTTTTATCTCGCAGGGATATTTGAAGAATTCAAAGATTAATAAATTTTTACCGTAAAAAGAAAATGCAGCCAAAGAATTATACAAAGCACATGAAAAGGCTTAAGCAATTTACGACAGGAAAAGGCGAAATTTGGTATTTAAAGTAAACGACACGGTCAGAGTAGGTATAAAAGTAAGAATAGTAGGCATGGCTGAGAAACTCATAATTAAATATTTCGGCCAATGCATTGTTACAAACGATCAAGACAAGTATGTATGGGAATGTCAAAATTAGGCCACTACATCCTGACTATCAAGGAGTAAAAATACTTAAGTTTGTAAATTGTTCACAGTTAAGGTAAATAGTAATTAGAGACATTGAGAAATAGAGAACGCATGAAATTCCATTTGACTCTGAATATTGAACCTGGTTTCACAACTACCAAAAAGAAAAGGATTACGCGAAGAGAAAAAAGAAATAAAAACAAAACAAGAAAATAAAGAGCAGAAACAACACGTCAAAGCAAACAGAAAAAAGAAATTGAATGATAAAAACAAAAATGCTGCAGGCCTTAATACAAAAAAAGAGGAAGCTGAGACACCACAAAGACCTAGAAGGGTAATACGAAAGCCAATGAGATATATGGCGGTCCGAATCATTCCTTCACTGCATACCTCCCATAACGGAACAGTTCTAATTGCTGGCGATAGCCCTAAGAGAATTGGTAAAAATGTTTTAATAAATACAAAGTAATTTAATCATTATTGTATTCTACTAATTACACCATGGACCGTAATAACAACTACTATTCGAAGAACTGAAGTTCTAAGGACGACCACAACCAAGCGACCTCATTAAACGACACTAAAAAGCAAATGACCAGGAGACTGAAGGCAATTTGGAGGGAAATATGGGAATTAGTAGGTAAAATATGTACTGTATTTGACATAAAGGATTTTAAAAGTTATAATAGATTATACAATGTACTAGACACTCTATTGTTTGCTACCGTTTGGGAAAACTTTAGATGCAACAGCTTAAAATGGTATAACATTGACCCTTCTTATTTTTGTAGTGTAAGTGGACTTGCGTGGAATGCTTTTTTGTATAAATCTAGAGTTAAAATTGATTATTGTAAGGATTTAAAAATGATAAAAATGTTTAAAGTAGGCATTCGTGGCGGAGTTTGTTTTTCAACTAAAAAGATTATACAATCAAACAACGAGTATGATATAAAAAATTATAAGCCGTCAGAAACACGTTCGCATATAGTATTTTTCGACATAAATGGAATGTACGCACACTCAATGTTAAATAAGGTCCCAAAATCTAACTTTCAGTGGGTCGACAGGGAAAAATTAAAGTTTATTGACTGGAAAGGCCCTGAACTTGGTAACGATAACGTTGGCTACTGCCTTCGCGTAGACTTGACTTATCCTGCCGAACTTTTTGACAAATACGCTGATATGCCGTTGGTTCCTCAAAATCAATGCGTGCAATTAAACGAACTATCAAATAAACAAAAAGGACAAATTAAAAAGTTTTCTAGTGTATCAAAATCATTTCTTACGCAGCCGAAACTTTTACTGACATGTAATTCAAAAAAAGGCTATGTAATAAATTACTGATGCTTGCGTTTTTATTTGGAGTGTGGAATTATTTTAGACGATATTATCGAAGGTATAAGTTACTACGAGGAAGCATTTATTAAAGATTATATAAAAGGAAATATCGAGCAGCGTAAACTAGTGTCGAGCCCAAGTGAAAAGGATTTTCTCAAAATAGTTAATAATGGAGTGTTTGGGAAATTTTTACAATCTAATGATAATATAGTTGACGTTGTGTTTGTAACATCAGCAGCTAAAGCTTAGCAACTAATTGCAACTCCGCGGTGTAAAAACTTTAAATCAATTAATCCTAATTTGAGCCTGTTTTTTTAACTCCAAAGAAATTAATAATAAATAATTTCCCTGCAATAGGTCAAAATATATTAGATGATGCAAAAATAATATTGTATGACGGCTACCACAATAAATTAAAAGTAGCGTTTGTAAATAGAATCGAAAATACGTATACAGATACAGATTCAACGCTTACGTATCTTTTACATCCATTCAATACTTTTTATGATGATTTATATAAATATAAGAGCTTTTTTGATTTTAGTAAGTTAGGTAGCAACCATGGATTAATTAAAAAATATCCAGAATTGTATAAATGGCAGGCTGGAGAGAGCAGAAAATGGAAAGTAGAAACTGATCAAGTAAGAGAGGCTATACTATTAAAAGCAAAACAGTATTCTTTATTGTACTACGACTCTTTGGAGGAAATAAAATGTAAAGAAATTACAAAAACATGTCTAAAATCGTGCTCACACGAAACTTATAGAGAGGTTTTAGAGAACGACAAGCTTGTTTCTTTAAATGTTAAAATGATAAAGTCTATAAATCATAAATTATATTTAATTGATGTAAACAAAATTGCCTTTCATTCGCTCGATATTGTAAGATGCTATCCTAATCCTAATAATATGAATTTTTCATTACCGTTTGGACATTATGAGCTTCAATCAGAGTTAAATAAGTACCAGTAGAATTAAGAAAATATAATAGTTCAATACAAATTGTAATTTTATTTGTTAGTTATTGAATAAAAAATGATTATTTATTTACATATTTACATATTTGTTTTTATTGTTTGCATTCTAACTCTAACAATCTTTTTTCTTCTAGCGCTTGATATGATATGTTGTGATTACTATTTTCATCGTGCACAATCCGGTTTTTGCGCACATGTTCATCTAGTATCATAATATCAGCAAAGCGCGAGACTCTGCTAAAACTTACATAATTCAGACCAGGACACATTTCCCTACAGCCGAGGTGAATGTTGATTTTGTCCAGATTTAAGCTCTGAATTTTATGCACTGTTAATGCATACGCGAGCTGGACAAGAAACCTTATAACACTTGCGTATTTATGATTCACTTTGGAAGATAAAATGTCTTTGCATTTGATTATTTCTACACTCTTTAGTTCACTGTTTGTATAATTAGCACTGTCTTTAAATTTAATAAAAATTTTGTGCAGGACCTGAGCCCCATCTGATTTTTTCTTGAATAATGAATTAGTGACTCGGCCAATGCTGCCGTTGACCAAACCGTGCTTTACTGATAGATTTTAAAAAAGTATGACTGGACAACCAACAGCAATTCCCAATACATCCATTCCATTTTTTGTACTCGTTATTTTGTCGCTTGAATAACATTCTCTCAGCATTTTTCTGTAATTAACAATATTTTGTTAGGTTAGGTTAGGTTAGGTTAGGTTAGGTTAGGTTAGGTTAGGTAAGGTATAGTATAGTAAAGCTAGTTAAGATGTATTGTTTTTTTCACCTGTTGTGAGCTGCAACTAGCTGGTTTGTAAAAAATACTGAAACGGTTTCTTTGACAGAATTTTGTTCATTTAATGGCACATTACGCATCAGACGCGATCGAATGTAATTAAGATCCTCTACAGTGCACTTGGAATGTCTTAGACGCTTTACAAATTCTCGAAAATCATCCTAATCTTTGCTTTCGCCAAACTGACGGAACTGTTGATGAAGAAAAAAGACATTTGAAATGCTGCGATAAAATTGAGCTATATTGAAAAGATCCCGTCTTTTTCGTTTTAAATCTTTCAACGCATGAAACAAGCTAAAGTCTGCCACGCATCTGACCTGCATTACGTTGCCTAGTAGAATTAAACTTCTGCCTGCGAATGGAATACCAAAGTATTGTTGATCGACAAGCTGAAGTAGTTGATCAATTTGATTTAGCAGTTTAAGTCCAATTTGCGTATATTCGTCAAATACGATTATCTTAACTTTTGAAAGGTGAGCTTTGAAACTTTCATTTATACATTTTCGGGATTTTATTAACTTTGTCTGCTCTTCAATGCTGCTGTAGGTTTCAATTTTAAACGCTGCGTGAATAGTTTGTGATTTTATTGGAAACGCCGCAATCTCGGTTACGAACTTGAACGCTATAACTTATTTCAAAACTTGTGTGTTTCCCGGAAGCGCAGTCGATGCATAAAAACAGAAACTCATTTTTGCCAAAACCACTTGAGTTTGAATCTTGACAGTAAGTACGTTCTGTCGTACAACCTAGAAACTCTATATGGCAAGATGGATCGCGTGTGAGTTTCTCCGCTCAGAAAATATAATTAACACGAATTGCTGCATCTACTGTAACTATTTGCGGTTTTCTTTGCAAAAATACTCGTGTTTCTTAAAATTTAGTAACCTCGAATGGGGTCAATCTGGTTTGTTATTTCGAAATACTATTTTAAATATTCACGAAGACTATTTTAATCATAATAAGAATTCACTGTACGAGTTGGTAGAAAACGTAGGAAAAAGTATTTTAAATCACAAATCATGTTGCTCTGACTTACCTAAGAGACATCTTATTACAAATTTCTGTACTATCAAAAGTGAACAAAAAATATTTTAAGGATGTGGTTCATTTAAATATCCATTTGTAAAACCAACAGAACAAAACTCCAAACAAACGTGTCGCTTGGATTATGCTAAAGCTTTGATAGCAGTGTACGTACTAGCCGGTATGCTCAGGTGCTAAAGTGTCCACGAGTTTGCAAGTAATAATGTCGCTGAAACTGATATACCTACTTGTCTATCAGCTGATTTAAATAAATTGGACCCAAAATAATATTACAAATTTCAATTGCCGTTGTTGGAGCCTAGTTCACCTTGCGTTTGCGAGTATTCGGGAAATTTAACAGATACAGATCACAAAGACAGGTTTTTTGAATTTGCACAGCACATAAATTCATTTATTGACGATATGCCAGACCTATGTTCAGGACCCCAGGAAAGCATGAGATTCACTTCAATTAATTTAGCCGGCGGAACGAGACCGAGATAAAAATAATGCCTATATTTAAAGGACAAATGAGGCTTTGTCAGTATGAAAAGTTGCCTGAATCTGTCATAGGCAAAGATGTTACCTTTGTCAATCGATTTAAAGTAAGCAAATTTAAAACTATAGTTGGTTGCCCAGACTGTGCGACGACGCAATTGGTATATACCGAAAAGTATTGTATGTATAGAAGACAAACGTGTGATTTTTTCTTAAAATCTACAATATCAAACAGTATCGTGATTATTTGCAACAGCAACTTGCAAATGACGGTAAATACTATCAAGAGGAATTTGAACCGTATTTAAACCCTAAAAAATCCAAAATAAAGTATTGGATGAACGCATTTAATAAGCGTGACTGCTATAGCTACAATTACGTCAGAATCCCATTGTACGTACGTAAACAGCGGGCAGTGCATTAATTGGAAAATCCTAAAGATCCAAGGCATAAACCATGTTCAAATTGTTCCAAACTCAAATTACTAGTTTATGTTTTTTTTACAATCACGAAAAAAAGATTTGCGTAAAATGTTTTCACAACTTAACGTGAAAAATTAAAATGTCGCGAATAAAAGATTTTTATTTACAAAAACGAAAATATCTACCTCAAAATATTAAACCACTCGCAATTTACAACTACAGGACTCCAAGAAAGCATTCAAATCATAGAGTGTTAACTATTTGTGTATCATGTGAACTACGTACATGGGAAAAAGTGCACGAATGCAATGTTTAAAGCTTTAAAATTTGGAAGGTTTGTGGTATTTGTGAATCTATTAAGAGAGAAATAAATGCCAGGAAAAGGTTTGAGCTTTTATTTCGAAAATCAATTGAGGATTATAATTGCCAGTTCAAAAACTATATCTGTGCCTTAGATACTAATAATGTGTTCGATAAATGTTACGATGCATTCAGTGTGGACAGAAAGTTTAAACATAATTGGGCATTGCTACCTAAAGATTTTGAAGGCATGTGCTACGCATGTTTTGTAGCTACGACTACATGCTTTGCATATTTATTTAATCCAAAAGAACGTGTGTGCATCAACTGTTTTTTTGCGAAAGCAGAGATCGGGGACAGACCCCCAAAACCCTGCCTGCGTAGTTGCTGCAATATCAATTTAGGCTCCTCCTTATATTTGAGGTTGAGATTTCATTAACAAGGACGCAGCAGCGCTACCAACATAGCAGTCTAAGTATTTTACTGTTACCGCATATTAAACAATTAGGTATAAATAAAACTGGCTAATGCAACCAACTCTTTAATTTAACTCTGACTTCTATTAGAAGCGTTCGAATAAATATTTCGTTTATTTTGTGAGATATTAAGTTTCGAAAGAGGCGACAGAAATGGAAAACGCAAATCAACATCAGCATCCAGAAGCAGAAGCAGCAGCAGCAGCAGAGGCAGCTGCTGCTGTTGTAGAAGGCCAGGCTGCAGCACGTCAGTATTTAAATATCTTTACCTATTTAGTGAAACAAATACAGAACTGTGCAATAAATAATAATTTTTATTTTTATTTTAAAGCTAAAATGGACGTCGAAGCTCCAGCCTTGAACGCACTACCGCGCTGGAGTCCTAATGATGTCGGCGACGACTTGGACGACGAGGACGTGTTTGAGTCGCCTGCTACCTGGGAATTCTTCACTAATCCTCAGTCGAGAAAGGTATTGGAGGAAATACGCTTTTGAATTTAAATCACCTAGGATTTATTGTTTGCGTTTAGGTGCTTGCTAACAAAAACACCGTTTATTTTTATTTGTTTATTTTTTAGATTGGATTCAGACAGGACGGTAACAATTTGCTGAACAAAAAGAAGCTTATTTATGGCAGACATTACTTTTCTCCTGCTTAGAACGCGTATGCATTGTGTTTTGGACAAAAGAAGAAGGAAGGCCATCGAAATATTTAGTTTTCCGTCTTTGAGTCGTACAAAGTAGAATCGTTTATTGAAAAGATCCTGAACCAGATCGGATCTCATCCGTTGCCTGGACGTTCGTTTTCATTCCTGATTCCCTTCTATGACGACAAACCTTTTGGCTATGATACGGGCAATACCGATCAAATAGGATTTTGGTCATGCTCTGACATCGACCTGGCTTCAGGAAGAGCACGACTTATAAGAAATAAAGCCAACGGCGAGTACCAGCTCGTGTTTAACAGCATTGTTTCTTCTGACGTTGTGAAACGGTTCAAGGCATGGCTAGGACCTACAATGTATTTCGGGCAATTTGCTATGGCAGATTTACTTAAATATATAAGGGAAATCAAAAGCGAGATCGATGTGGTTCGACACGGTGTAGTTTGGCCAGTTTTTCGTGAGTAAATATTGTGTGTGTACGTGACTGAAGTTTAATCATGCGGCTTTTAAGTATGGATTGGTATCGATAATAAGCTTGAAGCCGTTATGAAGTAGTGTTGTGTAGGTGTAGGTACTTACTTGATTATTTTTATTGCAAAAAGGCACAAACATTATTCTATGCTCTACCTAAGTAACTTTGCATGCAAAAAATATGGATTTCTAATTATAATAAGTTTAATGTTTGTATGCAGTTGCAATAAATAAAGTAGGTAGTCGTAATTTGTGATAAAAGTATAATAATTTCTGATTTTATTAGGAAAAAAATGTGTAGAAGGTAGATTCAACTCTCATCTCACGCTAGTTAGCGATTTTTGGGTTAATGAGAGTTGAATTTCAGACACCGTTTTGTCCTTATCAGTACCTACATAACACAAGTTTAAAATTTAATTGTAAATATTTATTTAAATTGATTTAATATTCCAATACAATTATATTCTTAGCACGGCCTAGTAAATCCTTTTGAGCTGAGCATAAATAATGCATCCATCGCAAGTGCGACCGTTCAAAAGGATTTAGTTACTTTTATTTTAAAAAGCAACAAAAAAATTATGAAACTAAAATTTGGAATAATTATAAAATGTAAAATAAAAAGAAATAAAATTTTTAAAATTATAAAATGCAATTAGTCACTCAAGTCGTCCGGCAATTCTTGCATCTGCTGGACAGTCAAACCAGCAGCAGCGGCATCAGCATCAATAGCTGAGAAGTTATTTTCATAGTTCTACAATACATAGTAAATTAAGATTTAGTTTAATGCAGTTTTCGCTTACATTAAATGAGTTATTAATAATTTTACTTACCACCAATGGATTTGGAACATAATCAATTGCTGTGACATCGGCATCCACGTCTATAAATGGAGTTGGAGCGTCAGTCCATGGTGTGCTTTGAAGCGAGTCCACAAAACTTGGTGGCGGCGGCAAAGCAGCATAATTTTCCTGTAATTAATCTCACACTATAGAAAATACATATTGCATATAATTTTTATAAGTCAATTCAGTTAATTACGTTGAAGCGTGAATCCATTAGCAATGATTCCGGGGGTGGCAGAGCAGCTTGCTCAGTAATGGCTCTTTCTTGTATTGGATGTACTTCTCCAGTGTAAGCAGGGTCTTGCTCACAATGAGTAGGCGCCCCCGTAACGATGATGGCATCTGAAATTATTTCAGCTCCACCATCGATCTCATCTGCAACACCTTTAGCAGAATTTTGGTTTAGATTTTTTTCAGAAAATGTAACAGTAGAAGCTTCATTCGCATCAGCTAGTTGTTTAAATAGTCATTGAACTTAATATTTATCCTTGCTAACCAAACTAATAAATTATTGACTAATAGTTTTAATATCACGCGTAAACTATTACCAGTCTGCTGATTTAGTCCGCCAGTCGCTGGACCTGTCACTACTGCTGGGCAAGCAAGTGGTTCTATTATCAATCATTCAATTACATTAGACAAAAATACAAAATTCTTGGCATTACATTATCCATTATTTCTATAAAAACAATGAAGGCATGAAAATTAGCTTGTCCAACCTCTAATAAGAAGGACAGATAAAACTCCACAGTCAGATAAAAGCTCCAAATCTTGGCGGTCGTTTACAGCCACCAATGTACCTGAAGCACGACCGCCTTTCCTGGCCTTCTTATTTTTTGCTACGTATTTTAACACAAGTATGCATTAACAAGGGAAAAACATTAGATAAATTTAGTTTACAGGAAAGATTGCCTGGATTAGATTTAGAACCAGGTGGTCTGCCTCGCTTTTCAGCAAGTGGCAACGGGGGCAATTGAAATTCTAGGGTGTTACCTGCATTTAGAGTCGAACAATACCACAAAGCAAAATTAAGCTAAAGCTCTACTATGAATACAAAAGATAAGAGTGAGTTGTAATTGTATTGTGACAAATAATATTTACCAGGTACAGCCAACGCGCTGGTGATTGTGCTTGAACAACCAGGTGGGTCTTAAACACAATTATTATCTTTAATAAATCACAACTAAAGAATGCTCACAAATGTAAATTGGGATTAGGCTTTTATATTACCGCAAGTTAGCAGCTCAGTATTGTTGCGCTTCCTCACTGGCCTACTGGAGCAGTGTGGTTTTGGAGCTGCTAAATACATAATCCCAAAAAACTATTATGTATCACGAGCTCTATTGAGTATGTTCGTTTTGAAGTACCTCTAGTAAGTAGTTATTATTTATGTGGCTAAATACTACTAAATTCTACTACTACGACTACCACTACTTCTACTACAACTACTACTACTACTACTACTACTACTACTACTACTACTACTACTACTACTATATACTACTACTACTAATTCTGCTACTACTACGACGTATCTACATAATTTATTTTTCAAAGCTTACATTCTACATTGTTGTTAGCTGAGTTAGATTCCACAGCTGGCATGTAAGACGATGGTTGTAAGGTATTAAGTAGCACTTGCTCGCGTATTATCCTTCGCAGCCTTTAAATGGTACCCTTCAACGATAGGTTTTTCTTTTCGACAGCTTTAACTTCTTTTTCGAGCTTTTTGTTTAATTTTTCAAGTTTTGGAAGGGTATTATGAGCGGGGAGATGCAGAATCCCTGTATTGAACTTCGACTTCGGAACAATCTCCAGCTGACTTATTTCATAGAAAAATCCCACACAAGCATAATCTTTACTTACTGGACAGGAAATCCTGCCGTTTAAATAATTTTCGGGATCAAAGTAAGTGCGCTGGAAGTATTCCAGCATACAGGAAAGATTACCATAATGGTAGGACTGACACCATACGTGTTGAACGTTAGGGGCAAGGAATCCTCGTTCAATAGAAGACAATTTTTTTATGCGGGCCACGTATACATCCTGGTTGACAAAGTGGTCGAGGTCACAACTAATTCCTAATCTCACTGCATCCATTACGAAAAAATTGGAATACGTCGGTGAAACTTGGGGCTGATTTTCGAAATAAGTCTGTAGACCATTGTCAACGAACGTGACACTTGAGGACTCAAGTAGGTTCCCCTCACAAACGACACAGTTTAAAATAGTACAAAACTCTCTACCTGCCATTGTGTGAAAATTTTTATAATTAATTATTTATTCTAAATTAATTTTTCACTTCACTGTATGTTTGAATAATAATTTTTAAATTCAAACTTCAACTTTGAAGCACACACAACAAAAGAACGAGTACTGATTCCTATCAAGACAAGGGTAAAAATGAAAATGAAAAATGTAGGTAGGTATATTTTCATTCCGGCTGACCAACAAGCTCCATGTATCACTATCGGTGACACTACATATTTTAGTTCCAGGCATAAATGCTGAATTTTATTTTTAAATTATCTGGAGTAACCTGTACATTATGCTGGGTCTAAAATACTTTCTACTGCAAACAACAACAGACCAATTACGTACATATACACTTTTCAGAATCTGTCCAGTTCCAATTCCCAATTTCTTTGACAATGCATAATTGAACGAGAAAGTCAGCTTTATTGTGAATGGAAAATGTGAGCTGAATGAAATCTAATAAATTATATAAATTCTGTACTTCTTGCCCGGCATGATTTAAAGGCGAACTCATTGTTTTCTATTTTCTTGCGATCGTAAAGAAGGTAAGTACGTGACCCCTACAATCGCTAAGCTTCTTACCTATCTCCAAGCAATGCAGCGACGATCCATGCAATTCAATTCAACTGAATTGAATTTAGAAAAAACCATAAATCTATTCATTCTATTGTATCAAACTGCATCATATATTTAGGAAAATGAATTGCAGAAACTATGTATCTTATTCTATAAAACAAAATCCGAACCCATAAAATATGTAGCAATCATAGCCCCTACAATATATACCGCGACCCTGTACTACACAATGGAAGAGCTCATAGCTCAAATAGAAGTATTTACCCCCAAACTGCATAACCATGAAATTAATTACATACAAAATTGACAAGGAGAAAATCCTCCGCGAAGGAAAAAATAAAAGAAAGCTTTATTGCTCTGCTTTCAATCTATCCTGTCCCACCTGTGGGAAGCTAGTGAGACATAGAATTATATGAAGCTGTTTTTAAAATTTTTAACTAGTCTAAAATAGTGGTAAAAAGAACATTACAGAAATATATACAAAAATGAAAAATGATCTACTCAAAACAACCTAAAATGCTAAAAGGCTGTAATTACATTTTTTAAACAATATTGAATATTCTATTTACACGCTATTGTACGCTTTATAAAAGTGCATTTGCGTTTTTTTAAAAAGCTTGAAATCTTTTAATTACATTTCATAGAGAGCAAAATGTCTTATCTACATGTTATTAAGTTGTGTAAAATGTTCTGTTTACATTGTTTTTAAAATAAGCAAATAATTTTCCTCTCACACTTTTTTGAAAAGCGTTAAATGTTCTATATCATGTTTTTATTGAAGCGCAAAATGTTGCGTTTACACGTTTTTTTAAAAGCGCAAATTATTTAATTTACATGTATCTGAAAAGTGCAAAATATCCAATTTATAATTTGTAAAGGAAAAGAAGAGAATATGCAAGTATTTTAAACATTGCAGAATGTTTGGTTTACTTACAAGACTAAAACATCCAGACATTGTTCTTGTAGATAGTGCATTTTGCATTTTTGCCTTACATGAACACATTGAAACTGTAATACCGTCGCCGATGCCGATCTCGGTTCAAACGCTAAGGCAAAGATGCGCTAAAAAAATTCGCAATTATTATTTTCATTATTATTAGTATTATTATTATTATTACTAGGAGTAAGGCCAGTTGCCAGCAACTGGGGTGTTGTAAGGGCCAAATCGGTCCGTGGAACTGCGTAGTTTTTTGTTAAAATTTGTTCCACAGACCGAGTTGGCCCTTACAACACCCCAGTTGCTGGCAACTGGCCTTACTCCTAGTTGAAAAGAAATGATATTTGCGGTTAGTTACCCTTACTTAGGGGCGTCCCCCCCCCCAGAACCCCTGCTAACGTCACCTAATAATATATAATGTCAAAACACTATTGGTGGAGTGGCTGTTACATCAAATCGTTGCCCCTTTGAATCATAGGTACGTTAGTTAGTCACATGGAGCCTCCTGGCGGGCGCTGCGCCCCCCCCCCCTCCCCCCAGATCTCCCCGCTAACGTCACCTATTAATATGTTATCATACTTGCCTTTCTGGATGTTACATCATACATCACTGAAGCCAGTTTGTCTTTAGCTATAGGCTTGAATAGGTAGTGGGGACAGTTTTTAGTTACGTGCATGGTCAGTAAATGTTTAATTAGTTTAAGATCGAAATTTATAAAGGAATATGCGTTACTTATTTACTTAGAATTACTGTTGATTTTCACATTTTCTGAAAGATTTTAAACTTAAACATTAGTAGTACACAGTTTTAACTCAGAATGTATAAAGGAACAAATCTACTACGACAAAATAATAATTTACTCTAAAGAGTTAGTCTTTAGCTGTAGGCTTTAGTGTGTAAGTCGAATATGACTTTAGTTGGGGCCTGAGATTAATGGCACATACCTACTACTTATTTAACAAAATAATGGTTTTATTTTCATTTGCGTATGTAACGGCAGGAGATAGGCATCCCTACATACCAAAAAATTAAAAATGCTCACATGTTAGTAGGTATTTTCCTTTATAAATTCGCAGTTAAAACTGTGTACTACTAATTTTCAAATTTAACATTGTTCATAAAATATCAAAATCAACAGTAATTAGGCACAAATGCGCCTCTGTAAATTTTGATCATAAACTAATTACACAATTACTGATTTTCACATGCACTGGATTATGTAGAACTTGAAAGTTTGTGGAAAATAGTTCTACGTATTTCACAATATAATAATTAACTATTAGGATTTGGTATTTAACTGTAGGCTTTAGTGTGGAGTCGAATATGTCTTTTTCTGTGGCCTGAGTTTAATGGCATATACCTACATACTACTTATTTAACAAACTAATAATTGCCAATTAAACGTTGTCGGCTTCGGTTTGTTGTAGTGAGATCCAGTATCCAGTTTTTCTGTGGGATTTACTGTGCAATAGGGCAAACAACTAATATGTAGCCAACTTAAAAAGTATTAAAAGAAGAATATTAAAGTGCAAAATAAAAAACAGTAACTGTACAGTGAGACAGTGCAGTGGAAGTGTAAGTGGTTGATCGAAGTTAGTGATAAAAATGACTCCTACAATGAGTTTTACCTATAGTATTCCCTTGTACTGACCATCGACATAATAATAATATTAAAAAGTCAGAAGTTGACACAGAAGTAATATTAAAGTTGAGAAACAACCAACAAAACATCCAATTATCCTTAAAGATGTACTAATGCGGGTTATGTTGCCATATAAAAGATCTACTTTGAAAGTAAAAAAGATAACATCGAAAAGTATAGTTTGGAAGATGGAGATGTTATAATGTTTATTTTAATGCTGTGCTGTAACTGTATACTGTATGCTCCACTGCAATCCAACACTGACTCTGACTCTACTTACTGTTACCATAGTGTGACTGTGAGATTGTACGGATGCATCAACTTTGTTGTTTATAATAATTTGTAGATTATCAGCAACAACTAACTATTTTTTTTGTTCCTCAACTTTAATAATATTATTTTTTTTTGTCAAATTCTGACTTTTGAATATTTTAACAAAATATTTTGTCGCTCATCAGTGTAATGCTTTACTATAGTCAATACTAATAAACAAATTAAGTAAACAAATTTGACGATTCATTTTTTGAGTGGGATTACGTGCCTCACGAAAAAAATTAGAGTTAGTGTCTTATTAGGGAGATTATGCTTTTTTGTACCGTCAAAATATAAAATATTAATTTTTAAAAGCAGAAAGTTGGACTATGAGATTCCGAAATTACATATGTAGCTAAGTATGTGTATTTGTATTTTGTGCAGTTATTAGTGTAAGATTCCCTTTACCACTGGCTATTATTACTTTGCGAAATTATAAATAGGTATTGCTTTGTGCTTGTAAAATACATTTTTCTTCTTGTATACTTTGAGCCAGCAACTTTTCTATTGATCACTTTTGCTTCCCAGAGTGCTTTCTTAGAGAGTAGCAGTAAATCAATGAAAGTAATTAAGTAGAATTGCTAAAGAGCTACAACCATACGCTACGTGGCCAGATCTAAAGAAAGCCCATTTTATTTGGACCGACGGTTTGCTCTGACATTTTTTACAAATTTTTGAAATTCTCAAAATGTTCCATTTACATGTTTTTTTGAAAATTTAAAAAGCGACGACTGCCTTTGCTGCCTGCAGTATCCGGTCCTATGATAATGTAGAAACATACTTGTCATTTATTTAACGAAGAGCTTGCCAAGACATACATACATAGATACACAGATACATAGTAAATAGGAAAGATGCCTAAACTTTTTATGGCAAAAGACGTAATGCAAATTCCATTTTTTAAAACATAAAGCTTTTTTTATAACCGCGTTTTGAAAAGTGTAAAATGTTCTATTTACATTTTTTTGAAAAGTGCAAAATGTTGTATTTACATGTTTTTGAAAATTGCAAAAAGTTCTTTTTACATATTTTTTAAGAGTGCAAAATAATCTATTTGCATGTTTTTTAAAAGATCTTAAGTACCCTATATACATGTTTTTTAAAAGAGAAACATTTCTATCTACCTGTTTTTGAAAATTGCAAAATTTAAGGTTAAATCTGTTTGTTTTGAAAGGTGTGTAAAATGTTTCATTTGAATGTTTTCAGGACAACGATATTTTCATATTTTTGTAGATAGTAAATTTAATGTTCAGCTAAAAAATAAGATTGAATGCGCGTCGTGCTTTTACTTAGGGATCGATAACCGCCTAGTGAATGGAAACAAAAATCATCTGTATTAGTTGCACATTTTATTTTCTGCTTTCTTGTACTGTAAAAAAAGTAGAGAGGTTGGGCATTAGCAAAACCATATCAACTTCCACATTACGAAACTTGCTAACAAAGTCAAAGTGAATATTACACAAAAATTAAAGGAGTTTGCCTAATATTATTAGGTGCAATTTCAGAACGCTAATTGGCCTCTTATTGTATAGGGTTTTGTGTTGTACGGTATGCTTTACTTATTCGTCAATCGAAAGCAATACAAAAACAGTTTACTTTTTTATAATAATTTTACAATTACCATTGCAAGCACAAAATCGTAAAATTTGACTATGCGCACCTGCAATGTAGAGAAATAATTCCTGAAACCACAAGCGCAACAAACCTGTTTTTGTCAGTAATCGCTAGCTAAAAAGTTGTGTACAACCACAATGCATCACAATCACAATTTCGGCTTCTAAAATATTTGTAGGCAATTTAAATTGCGCTCGTTTTTGTTATTCTAGAAATAACAACTTTTGAAATTGTTTGTAAGAAATTCCTAGTAAAAGACAGTTTTTTAAAAACTTTAGGAACTGGTAAATCTTTCTCAGTCCAATTTTGTAGCGTTGACAAAAATTTTGACAATCATACTAAGGAAAATTATCATTTTGTCGAGTAACCAATTATTGGAAGCCAAAGCATAGTTTAGAAGGGAATATCTGAAAAATAAACATTGAGAACTGTGAAAACCGTAACAAATCTCCATGGTTTCGCGATTGCTAAACCTCTCTAAAAACTACATGCATTAGATATTAGCATCACACAAGAAGGCTCATTGTTTTGTTATCCTTGCTGCTAACGACAGCTCAAATAATTAGTTTCAAATGCAACTGGAAATAAAAAAATATTTAATTTCGAACGCAGAAATACATTTTAATTCCTACTTTTTGCATGCATAAAAAATCCAAACATGCAAGAGCATTTCGATTGCTCATAAAATGCTAATTTGCGTTTTTTTAAAAACTCATCCAACGTTTTATTTGAATCTTTAAGAAAATCCAACATGTACTATTTTAATTAACTTTTTCAATTCAAGAGATGCAATTAAATTGAGTGAATCAAAATGCGATTAAAATGCGTAAAATGCTAGTAAAATATGCAAAGATACTGCAGCTTGATTAATAAAGCATTAAAAACCTAGTTTATCAATTTTCTAAAGTACCTAATTAATAATTTTATTAAGCCAATTGTAAATTGCCTAGGATGATTCATTTTTAACAATTCCAAAGTGAATCTTTTAACTCGCGGATACGTCGACACCAAATTTAAATATTAAAATCAAACATTTTAAATTGACACAAGTTGCAAACATAAATGCTAAAAAAATATAATTGTAGATAAATGCATAAACCTTATGTAGGTAGTTAGGATACGAAATCCTAAAACCGTGTACTTTGCATGAAAAAATAATAATTATTATAACAGGAATCAAAATATTCAGGAAAGTACACTGTAGGAATGCGATGATTTATAGTGGAATCACCTCGAAGATCTCAGTGACCTTTTTCCCTCCCAACTCAGTCGCCTTGGTCTGGCTGAGTTTAGAGCCAGTCCCAGCTGCACGTCGCCAGTCCCGGCTAATCCCTGGCTCAAATCGCCCATCACGTCGTCGACTTCCAACAAAGTTGTCATTGTTGTCACTGTCACTGTCGGACAGACGATAGGGCAAAGCAGCCAAAGATCGACGGGAACGCGCCGAGTACAATGAAACTGGATGCTGGACAGGATTAACTGTTGATCTTTGAGAACGAGCACCCCCGCCGCTCCTGTCACTGCCACTACTACGACCAACACCGGCAGACTCTCCTCTCTCGTTCACGACAGAATATATGAGATTCGATTCGACTGAGTAGTAGTGCTGAGTAAACGAGTCTGCTCCTCTCCTCTTCGAGCCTTTCCCTCAGCCAAGTTGAGTCTCCTTTCCATTCTTATGCTTTGGATCCAGCATCCAACGCCAACACCAACTCCAACAACAAGGCCAAGTCCAGCAAGACTTCCCAGCACTCCTGCAATAGTATAAAAAGGAAACGAAGGCTAAGTATTATGTACCCAGGGGATCGTTCGTTCACTACGTCACATACAGGATACCAAGGGGGGGGCAACAGCCGTGCAAGGATAATAATAATAATAAAGCACATTTTAAACTCTATTTTTTTCTAGTTTAAAGAGTAACTAGCTAATTAGGTACACCAACCCAATTTTGTGACGTTATTTATGGGCTACCCTTTCAATGAGTTCTTTCATATTCTCACAGATTTTTTTAACACACAATATTAAATGGAACATTTCCGTCCTACCTACTAGTACGCTGCTTGAATGGTCCATGGGACATTGGTCCTCATCTCCAGGCTGAAGAAGCTTATCGTAATCAATCCCAAATGTAGCCACATTCCAAATGCAGCACTGAGTATTGTTGTGCAGCTTTACACAAAATCTCCCGTCCTTTAGACATGACACGCAGTCAACAATGCCGCACACTGCAATAGTAATAATAATAATAAAATTATATAGGTACGTACAACTGAAACATCGACAGTCATGCCACATGCTGAATAAATACTGTTCATTCAAAGCCAAATTCCCACACCGTGCTCTATTATTTTTTACTTTCAAACGCACTCAAAAATACTAAAATCCACTCACTACTTTTTCCATCACCAATAACAAAATTTGGTATTCCATAATAATTTTTTTACATTAATTGGTCTTACACTTATTTGTAAAAATTTCGTTTATTTAACGACAGCACGGAACCTCGCAACCTTCTTGTTTATTTAAATTTTTTTATTTAATTAATTCCAATTTGTATAATAACTTTAATATAATTATATAATGACAATATCTGTCAAAATAAAAAATATTGCTTACGTGAATTCATCGCAAAATATCAGTTTTTCCGTTTACCTTACTAATTGTACCATTTGTCTAACTTCAGTCTCAAGAATGCCGCAGTCTCAAGATCACAATCCAAATGCGTAATGAGATGCAAACTGTGAGCGACTACTTGACGACAAGAGATCGCACATCTCAAGATGAGATCATCGATAGTCGATGATGTCATTATCGTAATTAGCTGGATATGACAGAACGATTTAAAATCGTATATTCAAAGCTTCCACTTCTTTTGTTTCGTCCCGTCAAAGTAAATCACATCTCAAGATCATCTTGAGATGTGAAAGATTTCATTCATTTATTTTTTACATACCTACTTACCCTTCCACCTACCTACGTCTGGACTTTGACATTGCACGCATTTCCAATTTCCTTCGCTATGGCGCGTTGCGTGTCTTAAAAAAAGTGCGTGAGCTTCACTGAAAAACACATGTGGTGGGGTAGAATGAGATGCTGAGATTTTTTTCATTTTTTCAATTTAATTTATTCAGTTTTTTTTAATTTATTCAAGCCAAAGGGCATTCAAGAGCTCGCAACAGGGTCGTTTCTTACTACTAACGTTATTCACAGTAACACTGTAAGGCATTTGTAAAGGGTACACTTTTCTACCAAATTTTGTTTTTAATTAATTGAAATAAAATGTGGAGACCTAAGGTTATATGCAAGGGCGCATATCTAAAAGCGTGTAGGGAAAGTGTTATTTATAGCGTTGTAGGCATCGCAAAATATAAGAATATAGGATAATTAACTTAGGAAATATTTCTTTAATAACATGTGAAGACTAAAACATTTAATAATCAAAGGACGTGGCATTGCAAAATGTAAAAGTAGATTAATTGATTGTGTTAGAAGGAATCAGCAAATAATTATAAATGTAGATCATCAGATGTGAATGAGTAATCGCAGATGAGATTTTAGATTATGAAATAATTTTAATAAGGAATAAATTGTAAATTATGAATGTTTTTGAATAATGTGATAATCAATATTTGTATACTAGTAAGCTTTTGAGATGACTTCAAAGAGAAGAGCCATTTCTTTGCTAAAACTCAACCTAGAACTATATACAAACCATAATATCGTATAGTTAGCCTTTAATAAATACAGAGAGAAAGACAACTTTATTAAAATAAACTTGACACTGTCGTCCGACGACGATAGCCTAAAGGACTCAGTATACGTTTACATAATTTTGTTACATATAGTTAATGCTTTTTAGTGTAATTATATATTAGATTATTCATTATTATTATTCAGTAGGCACACACGAAAACAAATGATGCACACATATTTGAACTGATTTCTTCAAAACAGAGATCACTATGTCTTCAATAAGCGTACTATGTAAACGTTGGGTTTTCATTAAGTCAAATAAAAATTTTGAAATCGTCCCTCGTGCCCCAACGTAAAGCCCTACCACCTGGATTTCAGTCAGGCCAAGTTTCTGTTTGAAGTAGGGGATGCATGGGTCATAAATTTCCTTTTTCTCAAGATTTACAGTCTCTGATCGATTTATATCATTTTGTTCCATTCGAACGGTTGGATCAAGTATAATTTCTTCCTTTGTTGTTGAATTATACGCTATTATGTCAACACGTCTTGAACCATCTCCAGTTCATTCGTCTTCTTGAAGAACTTTCCACCCAAATTTTTGCATGGCTTCAGGAATTAAACGACGAACTGCATGATGTCTGTTATTACGAATCAACTCTCCACGATGACAACGACCAAGGATATGTCCTATCGTTTCAATCTCTTTACAACCATGTCGGCAGTTAAGGGATCCTTGGTCAGGTCGAGGGATGGCATTAATCGGTAATACATTTCGTACCATTTTAATAGCAGTGATCCATTCAGATGATGAAAGTTCATTTTTTGAATGAATCCATTTATTGGCATATGGACATTCTTGAAATTGAATTACACCTTGTCCTTTTTGTGGTAACTGGCACCAATTATCAAATTCGAGCTTTCTTAAGTAATCACCAATGAATTTACTTTTCTTCCCTTTATACTCAATCATAATTTGCCTTTCTTTATACGGCACATCAAGAAAATCCAGACATCCAGATTTCTCCATTTGTGAATCTTTAACTTCGTGAATTAACGCATAAGAAGAATCCGACAAAATTTGAAGGGCATTATAATTTTGAATTCCAGCTTCCCACCTGGCACGAATTAGGCATATTCCCTTTACTTTTGAGCTGGAGTAAAGCATGCTAGTGGGAGTGCTGATTGGAATTCTTAGAAATTCCTTTACGCAACTACAAATAATTTTGTCAAGCGATTCTAAAAATGTTTTGGATAGCTTTGAAAGCGGGGCATTCTGGAACGGGTATACGAGAGTTGGCTACAAATAGTCTTTAAGGACTTTAGGCTTTTGATCGGGTCGAAGCATTGGGGTGGATGTCAATTTTTCGATTGTTTCACTAAATTTCTTCAACACCTTGGGTTCGTCAAAGACAATGCAGTTATTGAAGGTAACTTCTAAGTACTTAATAGTTTCTTTAGGACCAATACAATTAATGTATTCCTCGTTACCAACTAAGAGAGGGTCTTGACATAATTCGCCTTTCACGATGCAGATGGCAGCACTTTTAATAGGATTCATGCGGAGGCCAATGAGAGCTAATGACTGAGTAGCCTGTTGGTAAAGCTCAATAGCCGCATGCCTGGAACATCCAAATATCCCAGTATCGTCAGCGAATTCGCCGTTGGAAATCTTGTCATGTAAAGCATGCAGGGAAAATCCAAATTTTTCCGTAACCTCTTTTTCACTCAAATCTTGTATCATTGGGTCAATGGCAATATTAAATAGAAATGGGGATATTGGACTGCCTTGCATGACTCCTCGTTCAAATTTAATAGGATTGGATAAACTGTTCAATAAATTTAACTGTTATTTAATTGTTAAGCAACCAAATCCGCTCAGCTTGACTCAACTTCTTATTTATTTATTCAGCATAGGCAAACATCAAATCTACACATTTAACAATATTATATAGGTAGTTTGGGTAGGAAGAAAGAAATTCAAAATAATTACAGTTGAGCGTAATAATCAGTCTAGCACTTTGAGTCAATTTTGAACGTGTGACGTTCAAATTTGAACGACCAGTATTTTTGCAAAACAATCATTTTTAATCGTGAGGCGTTCAAATTTTGTCGTTTAACGTTCAATTTTGATCGCTTAGTGCCTTCTCATAACAATTGCATACATATGCTTAAGCATACTTCAACTTTTCCCCTCATTATCGTTTACTAATACAGTTCTGACAAAAAGGGGTACAGCTGTAAATTGTGCTAAATTTTATGCTTTTTGTGCTCAGAAAGTTATTTTACTTGTCAGGATTGAAATTTGGCTGTCACGTTCATTTTAATGGTTTTCAGGGTTGTTTTTTGAATAGCGCGCCCAAATAGTGAACCCCAAAAGCATATTTTTGGTACCTAAAAATCAATCCTATTGCCTTATATAAAAGGTTTTAGTTGGGTATCGTTTTTTCAAGTGTGAAGACAGAATTAAGAAAAATTACTGAAACGTTCAAATTTGACTCAAAGTGCTAGACTGATAATATAATTGGTGATCAAATAAACTTTATTATTGTGCCATTGTGAGACGGATTTGCTATGCGCCGCTCTTAAGTTGGAAAATACCACTAACCACATTTAATAATAGCCGAATATTTACTGCATATTCCTAAATTACACCAATTACGAATAAATTAATTCGTTTAGTATGTCAATCAAGAACAATTTAGGTGACATGCATTGACGATGGAATCATACAATGAAAAATATTAAAAGGTCCATACACGTATCGTTCTTTTATGAAATTACCTGGTATGCAGGCAATTTACAAGGAAGGTACATACAAAAGTTTTCTGGTTTGCCTACATTTATTTTGCGTGTATGTATGTACCTTCTTTATATAGGTGGAAGCACACTTTTTAATTAGTTATGGTATAATCACCGTCGCTTCACTGTCAAGTTCAATGCCTAATTTGGTATATCAGAGACACATTCCATATGTAAATACATCGTGTGCATTATGATTAGTTAATTATAGCTGGTTATATTCGAGCGTTTGAAATTGCTTGAAAAACTATAGTAAAATTAGTTTATCAACGTAAATGTTAATTGAAAATTTGAAGATACATTTAATGGGTTATTGGTTGAAGTGACGTGTAATTATAATTATCGGTCCATATTAGGTCCTATGTGTGGCTAGTAAAATAAACCATAAGCTCTAGAACGTTTCACTGTGTTTGTTTCAGTTTGCAGTTGTATTTGTTTCGTAATGGTCAAAAATTCTCAATCTCAATCAACGTTGGACGCTTGAAGCTCTCGTTCGTTCTTAGGTTAGTATTTTTTTTTATTAAATCAAATCTAAATATTTTATTTTTCAGCAAAATGATACAAATCAGTACGCACTGGTAGCTAGTGTAGTCATAGAAGAAGAATGATATAGATTTGATTTTTTATCAATAGCATAGTAAATACAACCAGCAGATTTACCATAATATAATTATAGTTTATGAAAATCCTAATACCGTTGCGTGTATAAACTTATTCCAACCTATTTGTATAATTAATGTCATTTTTGAGTTTCTCAACGCAATTTCACATGCAGTGTATGCGTCATTTTGAAGCTCATCGAAATTGAAAAGTAATAATGTATTCAAAATAAAATGGTTTAATTTAATTTTTGTTTTTGCACTCGTCCATTAGAAATTACAATGCAGAATTATTTAAAACAATGTTTACTGTTGTATTGACATGTTGTTACAAAATGCAGAATGTTCTATATACAAGTTCTTGAAAAATGCAAAACGTTCTATTCACATATACAGTTTAGCAGTTTAGTTTAAATTTAAATGTTAACAAATAATTACAAGTTTTGCACAACAAAAACATAAATTCAAGCAGTTTTTGCAGTACCTAAATTTTAAATCGATTAGAATAAAAATAAATAATGTAATTATTTAAAATTTACAAATAAGTATAATAACATTTTTTACTTGTAGCTAGTTGTTTTCAATCATTCTATTTTTGAAATTTATTTAGTTACACGCTTTTTAATTAAATTTTATTTGAACTAGTTAATTATAAATTCTATCATTGATATCATGCGCTTTTTTTTGTGTGGTGACCAAACTACCTACTTACAGCTAGGATTGTAATTTTTTGTTTGGAAAATTAATTGACACGGGAGAAACAAAACTTTTCCACTGTATAGTTTGTACGCGGTCTGTCAGTTTGTTCTACTATGTACAACACTTTTAATGCGTACATGTTTTATGATGTAAATTGGAACTAAAATATATTCAATACATAGTAATTCCTAATAACTCAATTTAATTCTTCAGACTCCAATCTCACAATTATGCAAATTTTATTGATGAATAAACTGTCAACCTATTGACAACACGGCTAGTGAGATGAAAGTAGATGAGGCAAACATAATTTTAGGAATATGCAATAACCAAACACATGAAATTGATAAGTTGCCCAAATTTACAAAAATATTTTTATAATCCCATGTTTAGGCTATTATTTCAAATATTTTTTGACAAAACAGACAAAAGATCCTTATAGTAGTGATATTTAGATGGCGTAATTTATTAACGTCTCCTGTTTATGCATGAAATGTAAATTATGAGTCAGATGCACCTACCACTCCTAGTAGCCCACGCAAAACAGTTCTATCGATTTCGATAGATGCACACTATAGGGGACGCGCATAGAAATGTCGGACATTTCCGATGCCTAAGCTCCTATGGCATCCTATAGTATCCTACTGTCTGTCACAAAGTTAAAAAAATATCCGCCCAAACTGGGATTCGAACCCGTGCCCTCCACATCGGCACTCACTACACTAGACCACTGCGCTACAACGACTTAGTTGTAGAGATTGTGAAATAAGAGGTAATTACTTGTACAATCCCTGCAATTTCAAATTTATGTTTTTGGCTAAAATTAAGGGTTTTAAAAACTGATTTTTATATTTTATGATTCTATTGAGCTAAATCATTGTTTTTGTGTACTTTTATCAGAGTCATATGCTGTTTTGAGATATTTTTTGAAAAATGTTGAAAAAAGTAATTATTTTTGAAATTCTTTCATGTAAAACAAATTTTAGTGGTTAATATTATTCATATATCGCAATTATTCAATGACCTAGGTCAAAGTTCATTTTATTTAGTAATTGTAACATTAAGGTCCGACTCCATCCTATCGGATTATTTACTATAGGCAGAATTAGTGTAGGATGCCATAGGATCCGATGGACTGTTTTCGTTTCTTTCCAAAATACCCTTCTCCTATAGCATTCGATGCCATACCGTTGCGTGGGAGCATAACAGAAGCTAACGAACTCTAGCAAGTCTAAAGGTTTTTGAGAACTCATCTGTGTCCTCAATTAGCACAATTAAAGTAATTAGTTAGATCATGTTTGTTTTATTCTACGTCTACATGCTCTTTCTAAAGTAAGCTTTTAAAACTATTGGGGTGACCTGACACGATACCAGACGCCAGACATCGGATACCAGACACCGGAGTCCGGATTTTGTGATTTGGATTTTATTATTAGGTGGATAAGTAAGAGGGTAGTGCAAAAATACTAATTAAATAACTATTCGCATTTTCAGTTTTTTTAATTTTGACGAAGTTGAAAATGTTTAATTTTGTAACTGTTAGAATATGAGGTATAAGCCAATCAGACATTTCTGATTTAACTTTGGTTTTTAAGCGTTTTCGTAGTTTGTAGAAGCCAGTTCATGAGACCGACTAAATTGTTTAAGCAAGACAAAATTTAAAAGTTTAGTTTTACTGAAAATGTATTGAACTTTCATCTCAAGGACTCTTTAGTCAATGCTAAGTCATTGATTTTTTTAAAGTCTTTTAGACAGACTTTATTTTCGAAGTTTCACTCTTCCGAGTTTTGCATCCTGCAGTTTCTGAAGCTCTTTTGATTTAGCCCATTATAAAAAAACATCGACAAGTTTAAATTTAACTTACAGGGTGAAGTATGACTTGGCCTGACCCAGCTCAAACAAATTTCAAAGCTTTTTAGACAGACTTAGTTTCTGAATACTTACCGTTCCCAATTATCAATCCTGCAGTTTCATAAACTCTTCCGGTTGAGCCTATCTTAGTAAAAATCAACAAGTGTAAACTCAACTTACAGAGTAAAGTATGACTGGGTCTGACCTAGCTGAAAACAATTCCAAAGTTTTTTAAAAAGACTTTATTTCCAAATTTGCACTATTCCAATTTTTTAAATCCTGCAGTTCGTCAAGCTCTTTTGGGTGAGCCTATTTTGAGAAAAATCGACAAGTTAAAACTCAATTCACAGTATAAAGTATGAATTGGCCCAACCTAGCTCAAAAAAATTTCAGTCTTTTAGACAGGCTTTATTTCCGAAGTTTTACTCTTCCGAGTTTTGCATCCTGCAGTTTCTGTAGCTCTTCTGATTGAGCCTATTATAGAAAAACATCGACAAGTTTGAATTTAACTGACAGGGTAAAGTATGACTTAGCCCGACCCAGCTTAAACAAATTTCACAGTTTTTAGACAGACTTTATTTGCAAAGTTTCACTTTTCCGAGTTTTTCATCCTGCAGTTTCTCAAGCTCTTTGATTGAGCCTAATTTCGGCCTATTCGACAAGTGGATTCAGGTTAGTTTGTCGTACTGTCGGGTTGGGTGAGTTCTGTTATAGTTGGGTCAGGCAAGGTCTGCGTGCAGTCGGGTAACTTCTGTCCCATAATAATAAGTTAACTACTTATCCAACAAATGAACATGTACCTATAAGTTGGTTTACACATTCAAGTTTTACTAAATTTATAGCTCTGAAATTTGTGTTTTGTTTTTAAATCGCAGCCATAATTATCATTTTACTTTGCCCAATATCATACATAGGGTTGTCAAATTGGAACCTCTGTGCGCCTGGCGCCCGGAGTAATGAAAACTGTTTAGGGAGACTTTCAATACTCCCTTCTTTCCAAGGTTTCAAAACTCCTAAAACTCACTAGGGAGTTTGGGAGATTTAGGAATTTGGGGGGTTGACGTTTTATTTAGTAGAAATTAATTGCATTATTTCTATAAAAACGTTAAAAAGATTGCTAAGCCAAAGTTTCTGTAGGTAGTACATAGTTGCAAGACTCTGGTAAACTTAACTTACGATTAACATGTAAATGGGACACACATTTTAGAGGGATGGTAGTAAAAAAGTCAGGGTAATCTTGACGTTGTGACATGGCAAGTATGTCATGTAACTCGCTACAATATGGATGACTATAAATTTGTCACAATTATTTAAACCGCATTACATATAATTTTAAAAATATTGTGTAGGTTTACTATCTTTGTCATTTTAATATATCTTTTAATGATTTACTAATACATTTCACATTACTGGAATTTGAGTAAATCAGAGTACAATTGTAATTTAAAATAATTCATGTAGTAAAGCGTACAATCTAGTGTCTGTCCTAATTTTTAATACAGTGGAGATGCGACTGATTTTTTGTGTCAATATGATGGTTTCGACATCTTCAAATTTTAAAGTTTCCAAAACTCCCAAAACTCCCTAGTTAAAATTTCCCACAGTTTTAAAAACTCCCAATGTCATTTTCAGAAGGAGTTTTTTGAACACTCCCTGCCGTCAAAACTCCCAAAACTCCTATAGTTATCCCTCAATCCCAAAACTCACAAACTCTCAGAAAGATTTAAATCTGCCTACCCTAATCATACAACCGGGTAAAAGTTTACGGCAGCAGTAACAAAGATTAAATATATCTATAATTATATTATATGTTGAGAACGCAGCAAGTCGTAGGTGCTATGCTAAACTGTGCTGACTATCTTTAACATGGGATTTTATCCATATCCAAGTAGACCTATTGAACCTACTCATGATATTATTTAGGGACGACCCCTTACCGACTTCTGTAGCTACCCAATTTTCTAGACTTCTTTATTTGTCACCAGAATTTGACATGCAATACACCATTTTGATCAAAGCTCTTTAAAAATTAAGAATAATAAATCTATTTAAACTTTAAAATGATTTTATTTACTATTAATACTATTATTATTTGCAAGTGTGGATTAAAAAAATATATATTTGTGTACATATGCTACACAAAATTAAACTAATCACTTTCTAGTATGATATAATGGCTTAATAATAATAATAACACATTTAATGATAATCGCACAACAATACATACCCATTGCATTGCCTTAAGACACTTTTGTGAGGCGCACTTTCTTAATCTAAAAAACGCCTAATTGTGAACGATAAAAATATTTATCATAATTCGCTTACACATTTTTGAAATTTCAAATAATTACGCTTTACAGAGTACATTCCAATCTTTTTTACAAAACGTATGTACATACATGCATTACAATTTTGACGAAACTTTTAAGTGTTCAATTATCGTTCTAAAACAGTTTGACTTTGTTATTACGTTATAATTTGGTAGTTATTTTGTTGTAGGATAAATACTACTGGAAATAAAAGTAATTTTTATCACACCATTATTATTATTTAAGACATTTATTGATTGAATCTTTCGACCTAAGTAGCCTATAATTAATCATTGTTTGCCTCATGTGTATATATAATTATGCCACACATTACTTACAAATATATAAATGAAAGAAAAATGACAATATTTGTGAGGACTTTGCTAGCAAAACGCGTTAAGTACATGTTGCTGAGCTTTACAGGAACCGCAAATTTTCATAATCATATGAAAACGGGATTATTTTTTTGAAATTCTTTTTTCCGTAAATGCATACTACCAGTTGTATTAGTCAACAAAAATACTTAAATCTGACGCTGCGTCGTAATTTTTTCAAAATAATTCAAAATTTTGAAATCTTGGACTTAACGTGTTTTGCCAAAAAAAAACCATAAGCGGCAATGCAAAAAATTAACAGTTTGGATTATATTCAATTGCATGCTAATTTCTGATTGTAAAATTGGAGTATAAATTGTTCATTTCAGAAACACGTAAATAAAACATTTCGCATTTTCTGATTACATGTAAATAGAACATTTTGCACTTTTTAAAAACATTTTAATACAACAGTAAGCATTATTTAAAACAATTTTACATTCTAATGTTTAATAGTCGAGTGCAAATCGTACTTTTAAAGAATTTTTGTTTGCGTGGGGATTGTCTACAAATGACGTCATATAAAATTATTCATTTTTAGGACCAGGTTCCTCCCGTCACTAAATCAATCATATTGTGTAAATGACTAACTCTAGCATAGCATTGCCAAGTGGACCCACTGAACCTATCAATGACGTCATTTGTAGACTACCCTTACGTCTTTATTTTCATCACTGGAAACTCGACTCATCTTTCGTACAATTTCCTAATTAATTTGCAACCCATGCCCTTCTGTATTATTAAAACAGCAAAGCTTTCAGGTGTACGAAACAAACTTAACTTCAGTTTGCATATCGATCTGTTAGGGATCGCCCGTAAATGACGTTTTCGGTAGGGAAAGTGAATCTAGTCATGTAATGATGACATGCCTTGGTAAAGATAACAGCTGAACGCAATAGTAAAGTGATGACATGAGATGGATTAGTCTTAAAAAGGGATCATTTGTGGGACGTCATTTATGGATCATCCATTTCGAGTAGTGCACGTAAATTTGATATTGAAGCAAATAACTTTCGTTTTATTACAAGACTGTAGAAATATCAAAGTTTTGGGGAAACTGGTAATTATATTTTTTTATAAGAACCAGTTGTTTTTATTAAGTTTAGTGGGCTTAACGTGGTTTGCCAAAAAATGACTGATAGACTTAACGTGTTTTGCCAGAAAACGGGTTTTAAGCGAATTATTTAAAATATTTCCAATAACCTTTGACCTCTGATATTGCAAGGTGTAAAATATATGTAATTTTAGTCGTTCATAGGCACCAATAATCTTAATTTTTGAAAAATGGACTTAACGCGTTTTGCTGTCAAACTCCTCATATAATTATATATTGTATAAAAAATGCAGGCCTATAATAATATCCCAGATCCTGATGGTGAGTATAAGTTAATATATTGCTAAAATGTTGTTTAAGTACATATTATCATAATTATTGCTGTCACATACTACTTTAACAATTAATTACCTTTAAATGTCACCGTACCATGTCAGTATCCTTATTTGAGAGCAATTCAAGAGTTAATTATTATTTAACTCATGCACGAGCCTAATAAATATATAATTAAACAATATACCTATGCTTGACGTAACTAATTAATCTAGGATATAAATACACCCAAACTTCTAAGGCAGTTAGATCGAAGTCACAACCTAATGACAGCGTCATATCAATTTGCCCCCGCAAGAGTTGTCGCTCATTATTAACTGCAGTAAAAGTTTTGGGAAAAACAATAACCAATAGCAAATTACATGTATAAAATAGAAAATTTCCTTTGCTCAATTCATTTCCAAATTCAGCCCTATTCCATCTGCACCTTAATTAAAGTTTTTGTAATATTCAATAGGATCAAATCAAAGCCTAGCGATGTTTACCAAAACTACACTTAAAGGATTACAAACCTTCTTCAATCTCCAGTACACCCTTAAAGTTGGGCCGTTTGTTTGGAATGATTCTTTTCGACCAAGTATCAGTATTGCAACTTCCATTGGTCACTGGTTACTTTTAAGTATGTCAGTCCTCTCAATGGCCTGGTTAGGAAGTTGGAATTTCTACAACCTCTGCACTGGTTTGCTACACTCAGGATTCAACCGTCCAATAAGTACTCTCGTCATTGACTACACACTAACGCAATGGTTTGGGGCCCTTAACATCTTTGCCTTCAACATTTACGCGAACATGAGGCAGATCCGAAACTTTGTCAACCACTGTTTGGAATTCAATCGTGAAGCAGCAAGTAATAATAAAAATAATTAATTTATGCCGTCTATTTTTACTATGCAATAAACTAGTATTAACTCAATTAAATTCTGTAGCAATTCTTATAACAGAAAATCCAAAATACTGAACAAAAACTACATATTTTCAAAGGACAATATTTTACGACTATTTCTTCGAATAAAAAAATGTGAACACATTTTGGAAACTAGCTTAAGAAATAAATAAAAATATATTCAAATTATATTTAAACTGCAGAAGTTACAGTGTCACATAAATTTAAAAAATTCTAAAATTTAGCCAGTCTCAGTGGAGAACAACACAGAATACATTTGTGATATTTTGGACCTTTATTATTTGAAAGTAGGTTGTAATTACAGAGTGGGTCATTTTAAAATCCTATACAGCAACAACGAAAATGCGGCGCTTAGCCTAGGTTTACAAAGTGGATGCTGAGGTTTTAACATATTGTATATTGGCTTTAAAAAAGGAGTAAGACCTTATTTAAGTAACGCAAAGAGGTAACTTTTAAAAAAGATTATAACATCATTACAACATTCAATTCTCGTAATATTTTAGCAATGAATTTCTGATTTAATATAATTAATTTATCAGTGCAGCCAGTAGCGTGCGTCACACATGAAGTCAACCATTATTACAGACTAGCAAAACAATTTGAGTAGGTGCGTATATAGTCTCTGGGCTAGAGCGGTACTGCATAGGTTATAATTTGGTTGATTTTATTGATGGGCTTCTCATTAGTAATATTTGTAATGACCAATATTGAGGTAGTACTAAAAACGTAGGCGATAACGATAACCAGCCAGCCCGCGTGGCTCAGTGCTCACCGCACAGGTAGTTATAGACCTAATGTTTAAGTAGATGCTTGCTTCAGGTCTCTATAGTTAAATGCTGTTTCTTTGATGATTTTTCTCTAGTTGAATTTATTGGGACGCCAGAGCCTACAAAAAATGATGGATGTGACAAGTTTATTAGAATGATGCTCATTGGTTCTTTCTACTGCCCGGTGCTAAGTGTCATGCTTTTTATGATATTTCCATTTGATACAAGATACTGCTATCATTTGCTCACGCTGGACAAAGGATACACTGTCGCATACTTCCTGTATGCTTTGTGGGAATACTATATGCACGTTGGATTCTGGTATCCTTGGCTTCTAGTGTTCTTCATTTTATGGACTTATATGAAAAGCACAACTTACTGGCTGCAGAAAATCAAGTAAAATTTAGTGATTAAATCAAAGTACGTTGCCTGCAACGTCCTTGCAAAGCTTTCAGTGTGAACCTTAAAAATGTATTTAAAAGACAGTAAAAATTTTAAATATTCTTTATGGAGTTATTTATTACACCCTCCCTATGATGATTTTAAATTTCAGAATGTGGGGAACATTTTAATACAACATTTTATCGTTCACAAGTATAGCCTGTTTTGTTTAGATTTTTGAGACTTAGGCAGCGCAATATGTATGCCCACGCAATACAGTCCTTTAGATTTCGATAGATTCACTCTATAGGGGACGCGCATAGGATTGTCGGACATTTTCGATGCCTTTGCTCCTATGGCATCCTATAGTGTCCTACTGTCTGTCACAAAGTTAAAAAAATTTCCGCCCGAGCTGGGATTCGAATCCGTGCCCTCTCCATCAGCACTTACTACACTAGACCAGTGCGCTACAACAACATAGTTGAGAGAATGGTGAAATATGGGGTAATTGTACAATCCCAGCAATATCTAATTAACGTTTTTGGCTAAAATTAAAGGTTTTTTTTAAACAGATTTTTATATTTCATGAACCTATTAAGTTAAATCATTGTTTTTGTGTACTTCTATCAGGGTCGTATGTTGTTTTGAGTTAGTTTTTGAGAAATTTCGAACAAAATATTTTTTTTTGAAATTCTTTTATGTAAAACAAATTTTAGTGTTAAATATTACTCATAAACCACAATTATTCAATGACCCAGGTCAAAGGTCATTTTATTTGATAATTGTAACAGTATGGTCCGATTCCATCGGATCGGATCATTTACTTTAAGCAGAATCAGTGTAGGATGCCATAGGATCCGATAGACTGTTTTTGTTTCTATCCAAAATTACATTCTCCTATAGCATCCGATGCCATACCGTTGCGTAGGTGTTACTTTTAAGCGACATTTTCAGTGTTTAATATAATTATTATATTAGGATGTAATGAAAATTAGTTTTATTTCATTAAATATGTTAACAATAAATTATTCTAGATTTGGAGCAAACACAAGATTCACTAATAATCCGAAAAACGTTACTCGCATCTATAGGAGGCTTCAAGTTCTGAACAAGGAATTTAATGCTCTCCTTGCTCAAGTATTCCTCCCAGTATTTGTTCTATTTAATATTTCAAGTCATGTTGTCGTCAATATGATTACTCTTAAAATGCATGATGCCCTTCCTTTACTCTACTACTGCCTCTTTCCACCCTGGATAGTGGTCTGGTTAGTCTTGGAATGCGTTATGTACAAAAATCTTGGAGATGTGAATCATGCGTCACTCAATTTTGTCCAATCCTGGACGACTGTCGTTGGAAAGAGCGGAATAAAAATATTTAGGTCATTTCCTCCATTGGGAATCCAAGTTGGAAGTCTGTACATTATTCAGAGGGCCACTATTCTATCCCTGTTAATGATTATTGTCGACGTCACTATAAATTCCCTGATTATATTCCAGAAATGATAAGTTTAGCACACCTCCATACCTGTTTACTCATACCACATCCTACAATTAGTAATAAAGTAGTTCTGTTAGTTGTGAAATTTAATAAGGGATGGAGAACCCCGCGTTCTAATAGAGACACGCGTTCTATTAGAAAATGCTTTCTATGTTACAATTAGTTAAATTAATTTAAATAAATTGTTAGATCATATGCCTATTATTGTTCCAGCAGATCAGGGAACTGTAACATTTTGTATAATTATACCGTTCTATGAATTTAAGGGTACTAAATGTTTGTTGTTTTACACATAAAAACAATAAAAAGCAAATAACATGTGTGTTGTGCATTTAAATTAATTGTATCATTCCAAACTTTAAACGTTCACAAAACTTAATTCTAACATATTTAAAAGGTCCTAAGATGTAATAAATATTAGCAAATACGTGTAGATTCACAAAATCTTCCTATGCTGTGTATATTATTCGTTAGATTTCCGGATTTTTTAAAATTGTTTTTTGTTCCAAAGTTTAGCCAAAGCACCAAAGCTCGGTGCGGTCCACAAATAAGGCGAAATTATTTTTAGAAAACAGCATACAACTATTTATTTTAATTTTAAGCGACATCTGTGGATTTTTTAAACATTTTTGAAATTCACAAAAATGACAAGCTACTTCGCATAGGTTACAGTCATTCACCTAACTGAAATTCTTCTGCGGTGTTTCTAGTAGGCAGAATTGTTTTTTAAAGACATTAAAAAACTATCAAACTTTATTGAATTCGCCCCGTATCCGCTGATTCTCTGCAAAATTTTAAAATTGACAAAATTACTAAGCTACTTTACCTTAGTAGTTTTTTTATATGAATGGCGATTAGCTTAAGCGTTTTAGAGTTATAATGCCGAAACAAATAATTATTTTGAAAGGGACGTAGGCGGTCTCACCTTCTTTGACACCACAGCTTTAAAACAAAATACGGACAACTTTATTTGACAAACTTATGCCAATTAAACGTTTAATTACTAATTTGCTTGTCTTTGTTATTTAAAAAAGAGCGGTTCGAAGTTATTGACTAAGTATTAAAACATTTCGATTTACAAGTCTTCCTAATTAAATTTATTTTTCAGCGAACTCACTAGAACGATAACATTTTACACTAGGGTGGTATCTAGCTATTTATGAAATAACAAAATAATTCGCTGTAATAATAAATAATAAAAGTTTTTTTTTTCTCAAATAAGAATATTATTTGTGCTATTGTCAAATGTTCACAAAAGTGATAGCAGTACTTGTATTAGTTGTTTTTACAATCCTTATTACGCAAAGGAAAAGTAAAAATTGTAAAACTGCTTTGCCAGGTGAGCAGTTTGTTTTTATGTACAATTGCTGTTGTCGCTACAATTTAATTTTATTAGTTAAAAAAGATATACAATATGACAGTTTCGACAGCATCATTGGAGTTTCTAAATGACATCAAATTAATTTAGGGCCCTGGGGATTGCCTTTTCTTGGGAATTTGCTCTCCTTAGGAAAAGATCCAACAGCAACATTTACGAAATGGAAAAATATTTATGGACCCATTTTTCTCATGAAATATGCCCAATATCCGTAAGTAAAGCAGATCTCGTTGGTGCTGCCAACAGTTTACTATAATTCTAACTAACAAAGTATATATTAACTCACACGTAGTTATTATTAAATAGGAATCTTAAAAAAATTATAAGATAGAGAGGTACCTAGAAGATAAGCTTGTGGTCGAAGGGAATGCAACCTGCAACGACAGCAACGTGCGACAAATGGACGGACAGGCAAAGAAATAGACAGACGTGCATCATTTCAATAGGTGCTTGATAAGCATATAAACACAAGCGTATTCGAATTATTGCTATAAAAATACCATTAAAGTTTATTTTCATTATATAGTCGTTCATAATCCTGACCCTTACTCTAAATAAGGACCGATCTGGTCCTTAAACTAATAAGCTCTTACAATTTCACGTGTTTAGGAATTTTCAAAAATAAATGTTTGAAACAATTCAAAAATTTAAAATACTACTATTTTTTACAATTAACACCTCACAAGTAGTTATTGGGTCTCTTTGGATATTGGATGGCATTCTGTGTTAAGACATCCATTTATTTACCCATTTTTAAAAGCTAAATACAGCGTCATATGGTCTAAAAATTGAAATATTCGGATGACATCATTTAAAGACAACCCCTTACTAGTTTTACGCTTGTTCGTATTCAAATAATACAAGGCTTATAGTTTTAAAAAAATTCAGAAAACTCAAAAAATGGTAAAGGTTTTACCCATTGGGTAGGGTAAAATTAATATTAAAATTCCCATATGATTTTCGTCATTTTTCATTTCGACGAATTTTGTAAATTTCAATTATCGTTTTTGGCGCCAAAACGCAATTTGCACCAATATGAGTATAATTATACATTGTAGTGACTCCACCACGTAGTACATGATCTAATTTCGTTTGCTTCCATTAAGATTTTACACTTGGGGTACTTCCTATGTAAGTGATAAACCTTATTTCACAAAAGAAAGAATTAGGTGCCGTATCTCTGAGAAATTAAGGCATATTAGTGCTTAAGCACTTAAGCACATTCAATAATTGTTAAGTGGTTTTCTTACAGGGCGGTTGTTATTACGGACATAAAACTTATCAAAGAGGCATTCAATTTAGAAGCATTTACAGGGCGACCAGCCTTTGTAAATTATCTCTCATCTACAAATTTAACAGGTATTGCTTTCTATTTTAGTCCGTTTTGAGGAACTCAATGTTAGACGTTTCTGTAATTGTGCACATAGATTTTATCAAAATTTTATCCTCAGGTTTGGCCTACTCGGAGGGGCCAAAGTGTTTTGAGCAACGAAACCTTATATTAAAGGCCTTCAAGCAACAGCGTCTTGGAAACGAAACCCAATTCAGCACTGAGGTGACGATACTAAACGAAGCCAGATCATTTCTGTGTGATTTAAAAGCAAAATGCAGGAAAGGTCTGACAAGTAGCAGTACAACCCTGGGGCAAAAAACAATGTCTATAAACAAACTCTTCACCTTGCCTGTTACAAATTCTTTTTGGGTGTCTGTGTTTGGAAGGAAGTTTGGTAGAAGTAAGCGAGCCTTGCAACATCTTTCTGAAATCCTAGAAATGTAATAAACCTTTGTTTCCAATGTAATTCTCAGTACTCCACACACAGGCTTAAAATCACATTAACATTTATTTTGATTATTTTACTTTACAGTTATCTAGATATTAGCGGAAGCGTTCTTGCTCAGTTGGCCTGGTTTTTCCCAACGATTTCAAGGGTACTAAACTTCATGAGGCTAAACCATGTTCGTAATGCACATAAAGAAATGCTCTCATTTCTTGGAGAGGAAATCGAGAAATGCAAGGAAGGCTACGTTACTAAACAGCCCAGATGTTTGACCCAAGAATATTTTGACAAAATTGCGGCTACTCATGATAAAAACTCAAGCTTTTACAGAGGTACTCAAAACCAACCTAAATATCGCAGTAGTATTTGTGTGAGGATTTCGGTTTAAGCATAAACCTCACTATGCGAGATTGCTTGCTTACAAAAGAAAAATATTTCCTAAGATTTAACTTGGAATTAATTTCTTTAACTGTGGTGTGATGCAGGGGTGGAGCAGCATGCGACTACTCGGGACATTTTTATCGGTGGAGTAGACACGATAGTAACATGTATTGACTGGATGCTTTTGTACATGGCGAGACATCCTGAAGTCCAGCAGAAGCTACAACTCGAAATCGATAGCGTCCTCCACACGTTTTCTGCCTCTAAACGAAGGCTTCCCAGTCTAGCAGATCAATTGTACATGCCGTACACTCAAGCCGCTATCCATGAACTACTTCGAATCTCGTCAATTACTCCAACTGCACTCTTTCGCCGAACATTGAGAGATGTCAATTTTCATGGCTATGACATTGCTAAGGACACTCTTGTTATTCCTAACCTCTATGCCATACAACATGATCCACAAATTTGGCCTGAGCCTGAGTTGTTCATACCAGACCGGTTCTTAGAGCCTGACGGCTTTACACTTAAAATGTGTACTGCCAACGTTTTAGCATTCGGTTGGGGTAAACGCGTCTGTGTTGGGGAGCAATTTGCAAAAGACCAACTATTTCTCATGATTGCAAGTTTTTTTCAGTACTTTTCTGTTGCAAACACTAAAAATATTCCCTCCACAGAGAGAGTATTTAAACTCGTTGTCTCACCTGTAGAATTTGAGCTATTGATTTTAGAGCGCTTTTCTGACAGTCCGTAGCCATGGAAAATTATTAAAATATTTGACATGAAAAAATACCTGTAGAGTCGTCTATGAATGATAGGTATGATAGAAAAAACATTTAATTGATTTACAGGGCACAAAAGTAGTAATTTAAAAGAATGTGACTCGGAAAAATGTCATAATTATGCCCTATTTTTCCACATAAATTAAGCATATTGAAAACCGGTTTTCCTCAAAAATGCGTAAATAATTATTCACTAGATAAAATTATAAGCACATAGTAGAACTAATACCTTAACCTAAATAAAATTTGAATGCATGCCCTTAAATACGGCTAGTTAAAGTCAGAGTCAAGACATAATTAAGTATATTTGTTTTTCTGAAATTGTTTGTTTTTCTAAAATTCTTGAGAAAAACAAGGACACTTTAAGGGAGGAGGAAAAGTCAATTCGGCAAAAAAATGGTGTTATTGTATTGTGTGTGTTCCCAACACATACAATTAAATAACTTTTGGTGAGGAGTCGTCGACATAACAGAAATCAGGAGGCATAGAAGAAATTGCATCTCCATAATGAAAAGTCTGTCCGTGTTATTTTTTAAAAGTCAGCCAATAAGCACCAAAGACTGCGGATAAAGTCCCAATCAACATTGAGTGGTGCAATAAGCCAGTCCCTAAACTACGTATTCTATTTGCCCAATGCGAAAGAAATCGGCCAAAACTTTTAGCTGGAGATGCAACTTCTCCTATACCTCCTGATTTCTGTTATCTAAGTCGTCGATATTACGGGCCTGCATTGACTTGCTGAGTGGCAATGGATGGGATTTTAACCACTCCCAATGTGATTTTAAGGCAAGGCGCAATCTAGATTTAAAAATACATGTCGTCCGGTCACACAGAACTCAACCCCGCAAAATTAATTGTCCTCTGTGCCTAAAAATATTTTTGCCCCTTGGCCTTTTGATTGGATACCGGAATTTTTGTAGACAATAATTTGCAAATCTTCAATAAATAAACTAAATATTTTAATGTAATTAGTTATTAGTCTTCAATTGTATCTGCAGCCCACATTTCTCAACCGATTCTGATAATCATTTAAAAAAAAATCATATATTAATATTATTATTATTATTATTATTATTATTATTCTGAGGTGACTGAGGATTACGTTTGGATATGCATACGCAACACCATCACTACGGGAGTTTAAATGGCATTGAAAATAGCACCGCAATCATGTACGAGGAAAGAAAGGTGATTGTATAGGAAAGTGTGGTAGAGGTAGGCTTCAAGCGGATTACACGCGAACCCAAGGTAAAGGAAAGGGGTAACAACCTGCATAGGAAAGACTATTGCACGCGATGGAACAGATTTAGGTTTTGATCAAGGAAGGGTAGCGGGAAATCCAAAGTATTGTAGGAGTCATAGGAACTCTCCTTTAACACATATTCATTCTCACTCTTTCTCTGTATACCTATGGGTAGCTCCAGAGAGTGTAGAGTAAACTCTACAGCCTGTACCGATACAACGAGAGTCAGCCGTACAGGACTCACCAAACCAGAGCTCGAGATCGAACCAGGGCCTGAGTCTAGAATCGCCAAATTCTAAATGGCAGTCCCTAGCCTCTCAACCTCAACCAACCTGGCTGGCAGCTGGAAGTTTACAAAAACAATATGTTTTTCTAAACCCCTGTACTCTCTTCATTTTAGAATTGATTTTTGATAAGTTTAAAAAATTTTCTTTATAATACCACCCCACAAAGATAGTCGAATATTTAGGCTACACCGTCACTCAGACGACTAAATATGGCACAGATCGATTATGTGACATTGAAGAATCTAACTGCAGAGTCCGAGAAATCTACAAACGAGCAAACATGATAAAGTGTTTCTTTAAAGAATGCAGCGTATCAGTCAAAAGACATCTATTCGTCACATATCTTTCCACCATCTATTGCTGTAGTATCTGGACCCTGACTCAGGCTGCTTCTGCCCAAATGAATGTGGCGTACAACAACTCGTTTCGAATAGTTATAGGGCTGCCAAGAGCATGCAGTGCTTCGATCATGTTTACAGAAAATCGAGTAAATAACTTTACTGCGGTACGTAGATTCTCTGCCTACTCACTGCACACTAGACTTCTTGCCTCCCCGAATACAATTATCAAGAATATCTTTCACTCCGAATGTCATGAAAATTCTCGGATTCTTGCAGAATGGAAATCACTACTATACGTAACTCTATAACATAATTATAATAATAATAATATTATAAATAATAATGATAACCCTATTACATAATTATTGATATTGTAATTTCTATGTGTTTTTAACAATTACGATGTTATATGTCAATATCTTATACTTTATTATTTTTGTATTTGAAAAGTATGTGTAATTCACTCCTATGGACCTTGAGTCTGTCAAAAGGAAATAAATAAATAAAATAATAATACTACCGTAGAAGAAAATTCTAGTTTTATTGTATTTGCGTCTTTTATTAACCTGTCATCAAAAGCAAATAGACGCGTGTAGCAAAAAGTAGCACAATAACGTCATTATCCAATTATTTTTTATACTTGTTGTTTTAGTTAAGTGTGCAATTAAATACGGTATTAAACCCACACACCATCAAGCCATGTGTATCTAAAACATGCAATTATTTTAATAAGTATGGCCAGTTGAACCAGTAGGACTTCCAGTTATTACAAAATACGCAAATTGTTTCAGCATAGTTAATAATTGTAATTGTAAACGTATATGACAGCCTAATAATGCTCCAATTTTAGTTAATTTACTTAGTCAATAACAAAAAATAATAAATACTGTGTTCTGCTTGATAGCTGAAATGTTTTAAATTCGAAACTGTTTTTAAAGTAATTTTTTTTTATTTTTAAATTTAGCTACCTAAGGCAACTCTACGAAAGCTGCTGTTTGTTGTTAGCTGTGGTATAGTTGCATTACCCAAGATTTGATTTTATCCAAAAGGTCCCGTAAAAAAATAAAAAGTAAAAAGCATACGCTATTTTCATTGAAGTGCCCAATTGATTTTAATGCTAAGGCATGCAACTTTGGATTAAGATGGCTTCCGTTGCACTATTTAAATACCTTTGAACCACGTAATTATTCCGCAGGAACCGTTTAGAGCCCTAGTTATCCTATATTGATGTGTTGAGTTTGCAAGTTCATGACGTAAATAAAAAAACGCTAAGTATTGACTACTACACAGATTGCACTGGACTTAGAACTCGTAAAATCTGAACGTACGAAAATTGAGCAGAAAATGTGGGTTCACTGTGAAATTACTCGATCGTTAAAACTGGTAATTGTCGTAATTGGAACTCCACTTAACTGGAAGTTGCGAAGCCCAAATAAAGAATTTCTTTCGTCTATGAAGCTTTAGGTTTGTGTTCCTTGGCAGTCTCACTTTAGATTTTATTTGAAATACAACGTATATTTTTTATGATCAAATTTTTGACCTAAAAATACATCAGTAATAAAAAATGTAGGAAGCTTCCTGAGTACAGAAAAAATTAAAAGAGGGCTTCTAGAATTGTAAAATTATTTTTGTTCTTTGAAAACATGCATTACTTAAGAAAACTGGAAACCAATTCAATTCCTAAAAGGATTCATTTGAATTATTTACTGTTATATAAAGTAGGCGTGAAAATCCAACTTAAGAGCTTGTAGTTTCCAAAAATTGCTATCATGAAATTATGGCAAGTTCCTACACTACTGCAGAAATCATGCACATATTTAAAGTAATGCCTGAGAAATACACTTAAATATATACTAGGGTTTTGATTTTGAATATCACTATACTTGTTTGAAATATTTCAGAAAATCTAATAGCAAAGGCAGATTTAGTGGATTTATATGCCTTATCTGCTAGCAGAAGCCCATTTTCCACCTACTTTGTTGCTTAAAAGCCGTTTAAGTAATTTATCATAGCAAACCTGTCGGTATGCTACAATTTTTGTAGTAATAGCGATGCAGAGTTTACTCCTAGGTTTTAGTCGTCATAAACTGTTCAGTAACAACAATGGTGGACAATGCCCAAAAATTGCGGTGTTTAAGATTTTTTTTTATATTATTTTTAGAGAACTTCTAACTTTTAAAAACCTAAAGTATGTAAATGTAGTCAACCTTGTCTTCCATGCTGAAGATATTATAACTAAATAAGTTATAGTCTTGTGGGATCGTCAATAAAAGTTACGAGCGCGGATGCACATGCCCCAAAAATAACAGTTGGTAGAACTTTTTAAAGGAGTTATTTCTTTAAAACAGACCTTGAATTTGTTTTATCTGCTACAAATTCTGTTTGTACTATCTGACTAGTTTTGTGAAGTTCATTACAGACTCAGCAAATGGCAAATAGAAGACACGTGCCTTGTTAAGTTGTGTTGTGGAATAAAGCTTACAAAGTAATCCATGACTAACATTAAATTGAATGAAAAATGATTCAAATTTGAATCCAATGTAGCCCTATTTATTTTAATATGCCCTTTAAACTTTAGAGTAGAGTTCAATATGTAAAACAAATCCTTAAGACGAATCGCGTTGCAGCAAAACATTTCAAATAAAGATTTTTGTTTGCCTTATTTTGAAGTTTTCAAAGCAAGTCTAATTAAATGGAAGTAGACCAAAACAGCAGGGAAAAAACATATTACTGAAGTTTAAATGTTTTTACCTGCTAGTTATGCTAATTTTCGCTAATTTATAAATATAAGTATTTGCTGCTTTAAAAATCGCCCGTTTACGTAAGCGCTATGATTTAGTTTAAATTTTTCAGTTTTGGAGCAAAATTATTAGATAAGGTAATTATTGCTACCTATTTATATACGTAACTTAAGCTTAAGTCAAATTTTATTTTGCTCCTTATAAAAAGGAGTTTTAAAAAGTTTTATTTAAAAAATTGTGTTATAAGATCCAGTTACATAATGTAACAGCAAATTATATTTAACAATCCATGCAATGACATATATTCCTAAAAACTGGATAACCCAGTGACGTGGAATGTGTCAATTTTAGGCATAAATGGGCTATAGCATCAATTATCTTTAAATAACTACGTTAAGCCCACTAGTTAAATTCTATTCATGTATTAAACAAAATTAAGTAATAATTTTAATCAATTTCTTTTATACTTTTTAAAAATCATGTACCTTAAGTGTAAAATCACAGGTCAATTACTTACAAACAATTACCATTAATGTGTAAATAAAATTGTATTACAAACTGTTTCAGCAGTATAACCTTAAATGATCAAGTTAAATATTATCTTGTGTCAATAAATAATTATAGGTGAAGAAACATATGTATAATTTCATGGGAATAAATTTATGAAATATCAAGTTATCAAAGTAGGTTAATAGTTTTAACAAAAAACGCATTTTTTTTTAAATAATTTTTATTAAGTTTAATTTTGTCGAGTCTAATTTTAGTCCATTGTTCATCCTTCAATTCCCATGCATGTTTAGCAAAAACCAAATTCAAATTTTTAGTGTCAAATTTCATTTTATATCTATCACATCTCTTTTTTAGCTCATAATGACATCTCGGATAAACGGTTTGGACATTAGTTTAAATGTTAAGATGATGATAAGGCCACAAATGGGCCTAATATTTAGCATTTTTTCATGATGATACTTGCGAACGACCCCGTATACGCAAATGTTTTTGCATTTGTAAAGTCAGATTTTTATATTTCTACATGTACCAACTAATGAGGGTTGTATGTGCATCCTGGCATGAGATTCAAATCTCTAATTTTAGTCCTTTTCCATCTGCAACCCGAAAAATATTTTGCCATCACTCACACCCTTTGAATTGAGTTACAAAACATTTAAGGTTGGGCAGCGGAAGTTCTGAAACACTAGTGCGTATCCCGTCTAAGTTTTTATCGGATTTAGATAAAATTAAAAAAGTGCATAATATGATCTTTACACATTTTTTTTAAAGGTTAAGTTGCTAACCCACACAGTTTGGAATGAATAAAAATTGTACATATTCTTGAAACAGTTTAATTTTTAAATTATTTTCACTCCAGTCCATCAGATCAAATGCAAGCGTCAGTATGCATTTTTACATTTTTATTTTTGTTGTTTATTCTTATTATTTTGAGATCTTAAAGAATCCAGCTTAAATTTGTGTGTCAAAATAAAAAGTTTAAAATCATATTTTAGTTTTTTGTTGATAAACACATAATAAAAATAAACAAAAACTAAATACAGCGGAAAATATGAAAAAAGAAGTAACAACTAATTGCAAATCAAACGATGTTGTGCACGAAAGCTTATAAAAAGCTTATTGAGAGGTACGGGATCATTTGCAACATTAAAATTAAGCTACGCAAAGTATCGTTGAATTAAAATTAACGGAAAAGCTTTAGCTGTTCCTTTGAAAATTGCAAATTCTACAGAAACAAAGCTCTCTGCAAGATTCACATGCTTAAACATAGCTGTCAAAAATGAAATGCAATAAGTCGCCTTCTCTAACTGTAGAGGAAGGGCATTTCAATCGACGTACACAAGTTTGCAACTCAAATCAAGTTAAACAAAACCCAAAAAATAATTTTTAGTGTCAAATCTGCAGTTCGTATTTTTCTTTAGCTCGTAACTTACAACCTTATGGGTCTGCTCATCTAGACGACAGACCATTTAAATGTCATGGGTTCTGTAGAAATATGTGTTTACAAATAATAGGAAAAGTTGTTAACAAAAGAAGGTGCAGTCAGCGTCTAGATGGAATAATTATTAAACCATTTCAGTGTCAGTTCTGCACTTCTAAAATTAGTTTAAGGGGCACTGCAACTGGTCACGAGAATAATGTAAACAGCAACACGATTTGCTACCGATTATCAAACCCTTTAAGTGTGATTTCTGCGTTGTTAAATTATATTTTTTGACTAAGAAAATGGCTCACACGAAAATATGCAAAACGCGTCCAGATAGACTTTACATAAAACCGCATAAGTGTCAATACTTTCAACATGGATTTAAAGAAAAAATACCAAAAAACGACCACGAAAACATTTGCAACAAGCACCATGATAATTAAGTGAAGACGCCGTACAGCTTACAGTTTTGTCAAAACTTGTTTTCTCATCAAATATCAAAACAAAGTCACAGGATAATTTGCTTAGTTCAGATAAATAGAACATAAATGTCTCAATCAGTGGCAACACATTCTGACTATTGTTTGGTGGTCAAGTTAATGTAATTTTGCAAAACTAGAATACAGGAAATACTATTGAATTTAGTTTGAAGTTTCATGGTCATAATTAAATTATTTATTGTGAACTAAAACCGGAATAATGAGTTTGCTAATTTAATGGAACAGTTTATTTTGTTATTTAAAAACAAATGCTACGTTGAGTGTTCTGTAGAAACCATTAAATCCATTATATTTAATATTTGAAACAAGGTTATCTTGAAAAATCCAATAAGGTTCTCCGAGCCTCCAGAAAATCAAGTTATTTTAATTGGAATATAGGCTGTTAGCTTATGCGGATGTGTGGATTTACATTAATTGGGAATTATACAATTTATTGTAAAAAAATTTGGTCGAAACTAAAAGTGACAACAACATATTTCGTTTCAATCGAGAACAAATTTAGTGCAATTTTATTCTTCACTCCTGCAATCTGACGGCCACGGTAAATATCAATGGGGATTTAGCCCACTGTTTGGGAAGATTTTCGAGCCATACGTAATTTGTGACTGGCCCCTACATACTGTTTTATTCATTAAAGGAAAATTGCTGCTGACTGAGTGAGCCTTGACAGTTTTTGTGCTGCCACCCTCGCAGTTTATTTTTAGCCTTTCTGTTTTCGTTGCAGTCATTCAGAGTCCAGAGTCGTGATAGTAAAGAAATCTTCTACTTGATCTCCAAATTTATCAACAAATATTACCAGGCTGCCCATGCTACATGCAGCATAAGAAAATGCTCCCAGTCTCTTTGAGTTTACTTAACTGGGAGGTACATGAATATTTTTTTTATTATTTCCACTGTAATATGTCTACGGTATAAATTATTTTCCTAGTTTTTAGAAGCCAGTAAATTGCAAAAAAATTAATTTAAGGTTTTGACTAAATTATTGATCGTTATTTGCTTGTGATTACGTCATTATTGTGTATAATTTGAATATTATAGTAATAATTAGCAATAAATTAGCAAAAATGGCGTACAGCTGCCAGTTTTGTTAAAAAGAATGTTTGCATTGACACTCAAGACGAAAACCAGTCAGTTGTGTGACAAGAATTTTACTTCATGTAAAAAAGAAATGCAATTACAATTTTAAATATGTGTGAAAAAAAATTGTCCAAATTTATTTGAGTGGAAGTTTATGTAAAAGAAAACAGCTTTTCGTAATTATATTACTCATAACACAAAGGGTGTATCATGCACTGTAACTTTTTAAAATCGACTTGTATCCTTAGTCAAGAATCAAAATGGCTGTTTTCTTCAAGAATCAAAATGGCTTTTTCAAATAGCTGTTTGAAAAAAAATGTTTTTAAAAGTTTTTATTTGTTTTGTGCGAAAGTCCCAACGGAGTTGTTTTCTCATTCCTTAGAGCGCTAATAGCTATTTTTGAATTTCCTCGCGAAATAAAAAAAAATTATAGGATTTAACATGCAAATTAAAACTTAACACGTCAATTCACCCCTAATGATCGTTTTTTCCCAAATGACATTTGACCTTGAGGCATGTAACTAGCGACAAAAATAATTAGTGGTGCGATTGCTTACTACCATCGGTCTATCTCATGCATATATTCGTAAGTTGAAACTTGGCGCCCATGTCGTGTACTTTCCTTGTTAGGAAATATAAGTACAATATTTTTTGATTGTTTTATTTGCAGGATAAAAATAAGGGTCAAAATGCTGTTACATAGTTTAAAAAATATTTTCTGCCGAGGAACCAACATTGAAAGAAAACGATGAGTTGCCATGTATTTAAATAATAGCATTATTAGCAGTAATAACTTTTATTTTTTTTAAACACAATCAAGTTCAGAAAATCACAATAATGTAAGGCAATTCACGTAGTTCAATAATTTGACGTCTAATTTAAACTATTTAATTGTGAAGCGAGAGCAGTGATTACTAAATAGTCTTACTTGCGTATTATGTTATAATTTTTAGAATTTTATTTCAAGTGGGAATCGTTAATCCAATGTTGTCATCGAATTTTATTAAAATTGGAAATGCTTGATTTTTTTTACAAAAAAAGAAAGTCGCAATTCCGGAAACATTTTGCCTGTCATTATGTGTGTACTCTAATAGGCAGTTTGCGCACTTCCCGTAAAAATGAAAAACGTAAACGTAAACGTAAATTTTACGTAAGCCCCGCCCACATAACGTAGAAATATAATTTTGTGTGAAAAATGATCATTTACAGACGTTTTTTACAGTGTAAGACACGGAGCCGGTGACCGGTAGGGCCGATTGCACTGACCGGAGGTTCGGTCAGTTCTATACTTTTGAGACAAGCTCAGGACGGCCTGTGTTAAATAATACGGAGGCTCAAATGAGGCCAAAAAGAAAGGTACGTTTCGGTCCTCGGTCATTTTTAATTAAGGGCTCAAAAGGGACCGATTGTCTTGCACTGGTTTTTTAATACTGCAGCGGTGTTCAAACAACGTCAGAGCAATATCATACGTAACAAATATTGCCATGGATACCTATAGTAACCTTCCAAATCTGTTGATTTTAAAAAAATACCAACTTTTACGTTGAACCCAAAACTGCGCAAACTATAATACGCAAAATGATCCGCAAAATTCTAAAACTTAAAAAACATTATTTTGCGTTTTGCGTTTTACGAAATATAATTTAACAGCAAGAGAGAACAAGAACTCCCTAATATCTAGCTAATACCAGAATAATCAAATTTAAATAAATAAGTATTATCAATAGACAAAGTAAATATTGCCATTTAAAATAAAATTATTAAAATTGAAAACCAAGGCTAATTCAAAAATTTTAGTTTGCGTTACCTCAAGACTGGCATTAGACAGGTTGCGCAGTTAACGTGAAACGGAAAACGGTATACGTGAAAAAATATTTGTACGTAAGCTCCGCCTTTTTTACGTAACGCTTTAATTATTTTATGGTAGCGTTTACGTTGAGCGTAATCAAAATATCACGTTAACGTACATTTTTTTATTTCCGCAGATTTACTGAGAGCCCTGGTGGTCCAATGGGAAGGAAAGCGCAAGTTTAAAGATACTGCCTAATGGAGTCCTGAGTTCAATTCCTACTGGCGGTGGGTATCTTTAATGAGATAGAATATTTTATGCGCCGGGCTCTTGACATGTGAGGCGAGCCAACGTCCTAGATACAAATTGAAAACCAATTTTCTTTTTAGTTTTAAATAATTGTAGTTCATTTTAAAATTATTTTAAAAATCTAAGATTTATAATCAATATAATCTAAATAGTCCGATGTTAGCTACTAACGTTTAATGTCAGCGCAAATTGTTCAACTTTTTTTTTCGTATTATTTATAAAGCGTGAAAAATAAATTTGATATTTTACGTATCACACGACAACAGTGATTATATACCACTGGAGACAAGATTATTGCCATAAAGCGGCACTATAGTTACAAAATCACGCTTTTATTTCTACTACGAAGTTTACTTTTCTATTGTATTTGCGTCAATTCACATCCTGTCTTTGAATGTAAATAAATGCTTCTAGCAAATAGAAGTGTTTTACAATAAGTAGCACAACTACGAAATCTTCCAATTATCTTTAATACATGTTGTTACAGATATAATTAGTGTTTAATGCTATGGTTTTACTGTGAATATTAGGGATTTTAAAGAAATAATATTATTATTATTTCTTCAGTAAATTATTGTAAAACATGGCAAAATCAGTGAATAATTAAGTCCAGCGTAGACTGAAGCTACAGATTACCAATAAGTTGCGATTTAGTCATGGTTCATGACTGACCTGTACGAACCTGACTAAAAGAGAAAATTGAACTATTGAAAATAATGAACACGTTTAAGTATTTCTGTTAATTATATGAAAATAGTAATAAAATCGTACACTCATACTTTTAAAGGAAGTTCACCTTTATTTGAACTGAAACTTTATGAATCTCGTGAAACGTGCTATTCTAGCGTTTCTTACACATGTAAACATTTCTGGAGTGTGTCATTAAATATGCTGTATAAAATTCAGGTATAACTAGACCATGTGTATTTAGTCCATGAAATTATTTAAATAATTAAAATGACCTATAAGACTCCTAGGAATTTCAGTTATTACGAAATACACAATTTTGTTTTGGTATATTTAATTATTATAGACGTGGATGACAGCATAATAAGACTCCACTTGCAGTTCATTTATTTACTAAAATTTTATTAAGTAGTAATTAAGTATAAACCAGGTTATTGTCGTAAATGTAGGTGGGCTGCGGAAGGGCAGGAAAAAAAAGAAAACAGTGCGTAATTATGTACGGTATTAGTAGTACATAGCGGAAAACGGCAGCTGGATTTACGAACTATTGCATACCCATAATAAAAATAAAGCAGTTCCAGGGACCTTGCATATATTGATAAAGAAAGAAAGAAATTATTCAATACTAAAAGTTACAACAATGTTTCATTGCAATCGAGCACAAAAGCGGCAATTTTATTCTTTACTCCTGCAATTGGACGGCCACGTTAAATGTCTGTAGAGATTTAGCTAGCACATTGTTTCGAATTTTGAAAAGAGTTTTTAGTTATACGTAATTTGTGACTGGACCCTACATACTATACACACTGCTTCATTCTTAAACGCAAAATTAATACCGATTGAGTCTCGACAGTGTTTTTCTGCCACCCTCGCAGTATATTTTTAGCCTTTCTGATTTTGTTGCAATCTTTCAGAGTCCAGAGTCCGGATAGTAAAGAAATCTTCAACTTGATCTTCAAATTCCTCCACAAATATTACGAGGCTGCACATACTACATGCATCATGATAAAACGAAGCTCCCAGTCTCTTTGATTTACCTAATAGGGAGGTACATTAACTAGCTAAATTAATAGAAAGCAGAAACTTGTAATTTAAGTCTCTTTCAGCTCGATTCACAGGCAAGTACGCAAATAATTATTATATGTGAAGATTTTCTATCTCTAGCTTCCAACCTGCTTTTAAATTTACCAGTTTTTGTAGATGGCGTATTTAGTAAATTATACGAAATGCAAAAGTGTTTAACAAATTTGCGTTGATACAGATTTATTTGAGAATTTTTAAAAACAATCCAGCTCAAAAAATCACAATGAAAAGCAATTTACATACCTTTAATAATTTAAAATCCAATTTAAACTATTAATTTGTGAAGCCAGAGAGGTGCTGACTAAATAATCTATATTCCGTAATATTTATTTGTAGAATTTTATTTCAAGTGATAGCACAATGTATCAATCAAACTTTATTAAAATTTAAAATGCTTCATTTTATTTTTAGAATTAAAATAATGCCCATTTCTTAAGATTTTTTAAAACCAACGCCTTGATAGAGTCAAAAACTGAAAGATTGTAAATGTTAAAATGTCAATAATATTACACTTATCTTAGAAATAATCTGAAAAAATATTTTATTTTAGAATATTTTAAAATGGTATTATCTGCAGAACTAAAATCAGGATCAACATGCAGTAATAATAAAAAAACATTGTTCACCTAAAAACAACAATTGAAAGGAAATAATTGTATTTTGACGAGTTGCTATTGATTTGATTACTAAAACATTTAAAAATCAAATTTCATTATGTGGACTGATGAAAAACTTCTACAAAACCACGAAATCACCCGTCACATTAAAATACAGTTGCGAAAAGTCACATTCAGTTCAGCTCAACGAAAAATTTTTCTATATTCTTTTAGAAACTCTACGTTCTACAGTAGCAAAGTTAATCTCAAGATTCACATACTGCTAAAGGCCAAGCAAACCCAGAGCCGAATCAATAATTAATTTCGATTTTACCATTTCTCTCAAAACTATTTGAAGCAGTAATATCGTCAACGATAATGTCGTTTGTTCAAAATAATAAACTACTTTCAAATATTCAATTTGGTTTTCGTAAAGGCAGGTCTTGCCTGCATGCCCTGATTGAATTATCTTATAAAATATATTCGTTGCTAGAAAACAAGAAACTTTGTGCCGTATTGTTTATTGATTTAGGGAAAGCTTTTGACACTGTTAACTATGTTAAACAAATTAATAAACTATATAACAGATATCACCTGCCTTTTTTCCTTATTGGAATTTTATGTAATTACCTAACAAATCGTGAATTCTCTATAAAATTAGGCGAACACATATATAATCCCTATTTACTAACAAGAGGAGTTTTACGAGGTAGTGTATTAGGTCCGGTCCTTTTTATATTATATTTCGACGACATAACTGAAGTTCTAAAGGACTAAAAATATAATTAAAAAAAACACTTGAAAATATTCACAATTGGTGTGAAAATATTGACATGGAAATGAATATTATTAAAACTGAGTTTATGAAATTTTCAAAGTATAAGTCAAGAAAACGCTGTGACTCTAATTTTATGGTATGTAATAATAATATTGTTAGAAAGGTAGATAATTTTAAATACCTAGGTATTTACTTTAATAATTATCTTGAATTTGACGTACACCGTAACTATGTAATTAAGAAAATTATATTTAAATGTTCACAACTTGTGAAATACAAACGCTTTATTCCTGAGAACTTACTGATTATTGTATTTAAATCTTTATTTTTTTCTCAAATTGATTTTGGTTTTGCCGTGTGGGGAGCTGTTTCTGATAGGCTTATTTAAAAGTGTAGAAAAACTGTTGACCATTTTAAAAAATGTATTTATTTTAAAGGATATAGTTTTTATTTAAATGCTAAGCATGTATTATTGATTCCCAGCAATGCACGCACCAGAAAGAAAAAGATTGATATGTATAAATTATATGAATCCTTTTCGATACTTACAATATTTAAAAGGCTTACCTACATAACAATGCCAATGACTCAAATATTTTCATGTCAATCTTTTTTATTACCTTGTCTAGTTGAAATCAAAAGGAAAGATAGCAAACGTTCTTCCCGACACAAACATTTTATGAAAATAAATAAATGCTCTTCTTTCTATCACAACTCCTTTTAGTATCGGGCAGCTAAGTTATGAAATTCGATCCTATTATCAATACATACTTGTGAAAATCTTAAGGACTTTCAGTTTAAATTAAACAAATGGATAATTAATCAACGATATAAAATGTAAATATTTGTTAATTTAAGAGTTAAACTAATTTAAAACTTTGTTCTTCTAATAACTGTATTTAATTATTTTTTGTAGCTAGTAGTATTTTCTATGTATGTCTGTATGTGGAAATGAGCCCTTGTTGCTGACATATTTGACAATAAAGCTATTACATTACATTACATGTTAAGTTTTGGGAACCTGATAAAACTCATTTAGCTCAACTAGACAGCTGCAATCAAATTTCGAACTCAGACCCACAACTAAAATTTGAGTGCAAATTGTGCAGCTATACTTCTACAAAAATGTCTCTGTTTAAGCGGCACAATATTATACACGAACCCAACGCTTTACAAATGCAAATTATGCAACCAGTCATGTAAACGACGTAACCCACTAAAAAACCACATTTAAACGCATACGGGTGAAAAACCGTTTGCTTGCAATTTTTGTAGTTATACGACATCAAGTAGCACTGCAATACATAGTCACAAGCTCACTCACAGCCAGAAACGACAGTTTGCATGCTCTCACTGCGATTTCAAAGCAAAGCGCAGCAAAGATATAAACAACCATGTGTTTCGAACACACTGAAATCGACCTCGCGAAATTACTTGCCTCCTTTGCTCAAAACTAGTGTACACCCACCCACAAATAAAAACTCACATCAGGACGCACACTCGTGGGAAACCGTTTGCTTGCTCTGTTTGCAGCTATACGACGTCCAGGGCCCTGTTGCATAAACATTTACAAGTTCACAATTACAAGTTACAATTTACAAGTTACATTTTACAAGTACAAGTAAATTTGGTTGCATAAACATTTCAATAATTTTTTTCACACGTCACAAGTACTTGTAGCTTGTCATAAAAACTTGTGGCGCGCGAATTCAAATCTTCAGGAAATTGAAATAATATCTGAATTGAAATTGCAGACGTCAGAGGCTACTATTATATTGCATTTCGTAAATTCATGTTTGATTTAAACTGCTAACTTTCAAATTCTGAACTAAATTATTAACTGCATATTAGCCAGAAGTAAATTATGGCGAAAGTGTCCATTTTGACAATGATCAGAAACAAAAAAGAGATTTTGTTTGGGAAATTCTCGGATAGCATCACAGCACAAGATAAGGAGCGCGAATGGAAAACCATAGCCGAATCTGCTCATGCTCTGGGAATCCTTCAGCTCAATAAATCATGGAAGGACCTTCGCGACACAACATACACAAATTGGCGTAGAGCAACTGTCGTAAGTTAATTTAATTGAATCTTTAACCAATAAATATTATGAATTATAATTTTATTAGGAAAATGTTTTTGCGGTTTAAGTCATGTCAGTTGTCAGTCGCCCTTAAAAATCTAAATTCAAAACAAGTCGTTACCGGTTACGGTTAAACCAAACTTGTCTAATGTCTAACTTATTACGTACATACTTAATGTAATAAAATATTGATGGCTTTTTATTGCAGACAAAACGTGATAAGAAAAACAAGACAGGAGGGAAGGGAGGGGCAAGTATACTATTTAGTGAAACCGATTTAATTATTTTAGATATCATTGGCCCTGATTCTCCAGGATTAGTTGGAATTTCTGGAGTGCCGCAGTCATCCGGATCAGACTCAGTAGTACCTGTTCGACCAATGATTCATGTAGATGATCAATATTCGAATTTATCAGAGCCGGATTTAAATGCAGAGGATGATTCAACAACTCCAGCTACGGTATCTGCATCTAACCAACCGGCGCGCTCAAAAAAACGCTTTCTAATAAAAGGAGACGTCTAGCATCTGTAATTGACTGTTGTGATGTTGAGGAACTAAAGTGCTCTAAAATTAATTTGCAAATTGAGGCCCTAAAGCTTGATAATAAGAAAAAAATGCTGGACATTATAAGCACAGAAAAATCAATCGGACTTCCTCATTCTAAAGCGTCATTAAAGTTTCTGGAAGATAAATATGAAGTGGAAGTGTCGTCACCGACTTCTGACAATGGTGAAGAAGAGCATGTCCAAACTATCAATCCAAACTAAGTTAATGCGGCGATAAATAAACAAGAAATTCTATTTATTGTATTATTTTCAAGCGTTTTTGGTAACTATTTATGTGACTGGTACTAAAAGGGTTAACATCTTCTAAAGCATTGTTACTGAATAAAAAATAAATACTGTTAAACAGGTAACTAATTTATAATAGTACGAATAAAATACAAAGTAATTAACAATATTTACTCGTTTTCAAACGAATAAATGAAATCTTGCAGTACTGCTCGGGCTGACGCTGGAGCATCTTCATTCATCTCCTGTATTGCTTCGGCGTAGATGTCTTTATTATTAAAGCAATAAATTGCATACTTATTATTTCACGCATTTAAAGAATTGATTCAAGCTATAAAATGTAATTCATAATTTAGCAATTTTAATTTATTTTACCATCTTCGTATGCCAAGTTGTCATCGTTAGGTCGGTGCAATCTGTTTTCATTATTGTAAATTGCAGTCGCGGTAAGGAATACTCTAGCTGCATACTTGGGTGCCAATCGGAGATGATTCAAACAGGAAAATTTTTCTTTGAGACATCCCAGTGAGCGTTCAACAACTGACCGTGTGCATTTGTGCCTATGCATAAATCTTCCAACCCCGTCTGATGGTTTTCCATTCCAAACTGGAGTTAGAAGCCACTCTTAAGGAGGATATCCGCTATCTCCTAATAAAACTGCATTCGGAAATGGGCGCCAGACCTCGCCACAAGCATGGTCTAAGGAACTATTTCGAAGAACTCGTGCATCGTATACCGATCCAGGCCACATCGCATTAGCGTAGAGGAATTCCAATTGTGGTCCGGAGACAACAAAGGTATTGATGCTATGGTTGCCGTGACGGTCCACAAAAGCTGGTTCATTTTGAGTAGGGCCGTCTATAGGGATGAGACTACCGTCGACACATCCACCAACTCTAGGAAACCCAGCCATTCTAAAAAACTTTGAGGGAATCATGCTACTGTCTGCAGGCCATCGAACTTCTTCCCTAAATAAATGTTACAATATTGCATCGGACACTCGGGAAAGACTCCGCTGAACTTATGATTTGTGGACACCATGCATATCCCCCACCCCGTGATACTGTGACTCATTCCCCATCCAATGTAGTGCAATTTTAAGTTGTTCTACAGGACTTAGTGCGTAGTTTCTTTTTGTTGGATGCTGTAAGTATCGTCCAATTTTTTCTACAATTAATTTAAAGGTGTCAGAATTAATTCGAAACTTTTCCTTAAATGCGAATGGGTCCACTATTTCAAAATTTATTCTTGGGCGAAATGTACGACGTCTTCGGACATGGTATTGTACTGCTTCTTCTTCTTCAGAGCTTGACGTGTCGTACATTTTTCAAAATTAATAATGCACTTTAAGATATACGTAAGTACACTTGTTTTACACGTTTATGTATAATTTTGAACTCGCGTTTTATGTTTTAAAAATAAAATGTATAAAAAACAGGCTCAAATTGTTTGTCTTTGCTCTCCGTTTTCCATTCAAATGAAAATTTACATTGGTCGGGGCATGTGTAGAAAATATTTTACAATTTTACAAATGTGTAAATTTTACAGATGTTTATGCAACACAAGTTTGTGATTTTACTTGTAATTACAATTTTTATATGCAACCAAATCGGCCCACTTGTGATTACAAGTTTGTAAACTTGTAAACTTGTGAGCCCTTGTAAGTTGAATGCAATAGGGGCCAGGTGCAGCACCCTTAATATTCACGTTCGCCCTATCCACAGCTTTGAAAAGCCGTTTGCTTGTTTTCGTTGTGATTTCAAATCAAAGTATAAGAATAGTTTGAAAAGTCATGTTGCCAGGGTCCACAGAACTGAACTCAGTCAAATTGATTGCCCACTTTGTCCAAAAATGTTCTTCACACACTCGGAATTGGAACTTCACATCCGAACGCACACTCAAGAGAAACCATACAGTTGTGAATTCTGTTCACGAACATTTACTAGAAAGAGTGGTCAAAGAAGCCATGAACACATTTGTAAACTGCGTCCAGATAAAATTCAAATAAAGCCTATTAGCCAAATTTTTTCCACACAAATAGGCGAGCTGGAGATGCTTTACAAACAGGACGGGAATAAGAAGCTGCGAGTCTGATCATCTTTTAACATTTTTAAATGGCAAGTACAACAATACCTATGCAGAGTTTTTTTGGTGTTGCTACATACGCGTTCTTAAATTAAAACATTTTTGTAGAAGCCATTTGAAGTAATTTACAAAAACGTATGTGATCTAATTCCAAGGTCCAAAAGCAATTATATCACAGTTTAAGGAGCTGTACACTATAACAACATGTAGTAAAACGGTTTCTAGATTTAATGTGCAATAATGTACTAAAAAAGTATAATAATGTTATACAACCCAAATGAATATGAAGCGATAGAATAAAAATAAATAAAACATTGTAATTAACATTTCATTTCACTGTATCAATGTCATTTAAAATGGGAATTCTTCACTATGTAATTACTTCTGTTAAATAAATTAGCATCTTACAATTAGTCAGGATTGGACAAAACATTTAAGTTTAGGCAGCATTTTGTTTTTATAAAAAAAACAATCATTTTGGTTTTATTGATGACTTCCGTTGGTGGACAAAAATGTTCTTAATACATATTATAGATGAGTGCAAACTACTGTATTTGCCCAATTCTAAAAACTGCAAAATGTTCTTTTTGCTTAGTTTTAAAATTTGCAAAATAATTAATCCAGTTACATGTTTTATAAGAGTGCAAAACATTCTATTTGTTTGGTTCTAAAAAGTGCAAAATGTTCCATTTACACGTTTTTCAAAAGTGCAAAATATTCTATTTGCTTTATTCTCGAAAGTGCAAAATGTTCCATTTACATGTTTTTAAAAAGTGCAAAATATTCTATTTACTTTATTCTCGAAAATGCAAAATGTTCCATTTACATGTTTTTTAAAAGTGCAAAATATTCTATTTGCGCTTGATTCTCGAAACTGAAAAATGTTTTATTTACATGTTTTTGAAAAGTGCAAAATATTCTATTTGCATGGTTTTGAAAAGTCAAAATGTTATTTTATTTTTTGTGAAACAAAGTATTTTTATTACTGTGTCTTTCAGGCAAGTACAAGTGTGTACCAGTGTGAATAAAAGCTTTTAATTTCTCTCTCATTTTTCTGAACAAGTATCAAACGGTCTAATCACATAATTATATTTTTTGAAAATTCAGGTAGCAAGGGCTTAATTTGCTAACTTCATTCTATAATTTAATAAAAAATTATAATTACATTTAAGTATCCGGCAATCACACGACAACAGTAGAGCCTACTGGGGAAGAGATAACTGCCATAAACTACTTTGAGTTTAAACAACAATAGTAAATAATTTAATTATAGTTACAAAAATTACTCTTTATTCATAACGACGTAGTGTACTTATCAATAATTGTGTTTTTGTTCACTATTTACTTGTCATCAAAAGCAATTAAAAGCTTTTAACAAAACTTAGCACAAGAATGTAACGATGCTTTTATGGTTATATATTTTTAGTAAAACTGACCCTGACAAAAACAAATAAATATTTCAGTAATTTATAAGTTCAACATGTCAACAAAATAAATAAGTTTGAGCTTGGAGTAGGACACCTAAACTAATTGTACCGTTTGTCGTTACACATCACAAAGTCACAGCAAAAACAAAATTAAACGCAGTTTACTTACGAGTACGACCAGTAAAAGAAGAAAACTTCGTACACTTAAGCATGACTAGTGAGCTAAACCACATACGAGTACAATGATAAATACAAAATTTTTGAAAGTTTGAAAATCATACATGTTTGTTTATTACATATTTTTAATAAACTCCTACTTCAAAACTGCGTTGCCACAAAAAATGTAAAGTTTTTGAAAAGCTGAATTGCTAAGTTTCAAAATTCCCTTAGAATACGACATGTGGCATTAAATAGTGGAAAAGGAGGTGATTGAAAATTTTGACTGTCAGTGGTAGCATACTACTTGTCAAAAATACGAAAAGTTTTGATGTTTAGCTTTTAATTTAAACATTTCTAAAAAATATTGTACACTATTTTGTCATTGCCAAATATTTTGTTTAAATTTAAAAAAAAACATATTTACTACATAAAGTATTACCTTTTTATACAAGAATTTTCATTGTGAAATATTTAAATATGTAAATAAATTATACAAACAATATAGTGAAACAAATTCCTACATCTAATCTAAAAATTAAAAATAAATTCAACAAGTTGCAGTAATTAGAATAAACAAAAACAAAAATAAAATAATTATAAAGATTGATAAAGAACTTCTAATGAACCCTAGATCAATCGTCAAATTGAAATACAGTTCCAGAAAGTAACATTCCATTCAGTTCAACAAGACATGTTTCTCTATTTTTTTGGAAATGCACTTTCTACATTACAAGACACATTTTTGTTTTAAATTCAGAATTAAAAAAAAAACAAATTTCCAGTGCCAAATCTAGATGTAAAAAATTTAACATTTGAGCAAACCAAAGCAATTTACTAATACAATAAAGTAGACGATTGTCAGCATCTACATAAAGCTGAAATTTTAAATGGAAACAACGAAAAAAGAACTTTTAAGAATTTAATTTAAACTTTTAGTGACAATATTTAGTTCTTCATCATAATATTTCGCCTTTAAATCTCATCCAATTTTCAAAAAGTTTTAAGTTATCTGACCTTTGTATAATTACGATGCAAAATAATCTGTGTTTTTTTAAATCAAAAAACAAATTATGTTTTTTTTAATATAAACGTAGCATAGGTTTAAGTTTCATTTCAAGTAAAGTAGCTATTTAACATTAAAATAAAAATTATTTAAAATAAGGACTGGTTTAACTTTTTCTGAACTTTGGTCCTTTTAATTTGTCACTACTAAAATAATTGCACGAAAGCGTTTAATGTTTAAAGCTTTCAAAAAATTAATAATTAGCAATTTTTTTAAATAGAAAAATTCAACACAAAAGTCAGCGTGTCAAACACAAAGTATTGCACAGAAATAACACTCAATTAGTTCCGGTGTTATTTGTTTATAATCTACGACTGAGAACAGCGGCGGATCCAGGATTTTTGTCAGGGGGGGGCGAACAATGTTAAGCTGCCGTATTGAAAATGGCCGCTCGTAACCCTGCAATGTTAAAAAATCTCTTTCTGGGGGGGAGCTAAAGCCCCCTAGCCCCCCCCCCCTCTGGATCCGCCGCTGACTGAGAATTACATTACTGAATACATTGCACAGCAGGTCAGTGGATGAGAGATGACACTGTTTGCATCTTATTGAATTTCAATCGTTACCCAAATGTGCTAACTATGCTACTACTAGTATAGTTATAGTCACATATAAGTTTCTGCATCTCCAATGCCGTATATTGTGTAAAGTAATAACCTGAACAGAGAGGTTGTAGTTGCCTCCAAAAATGAAATTCAGCTCTCTAATTCCCGTCCCTTTTACACAGCATCTTCTGTAATTGTCCTTCTCGCGAAGACCCTTTGGATTAAATCTAGTTTCAAGAAACTTCTGAATTAAGATACCTTAAAGGGTGAATGCGAACGCCCGTACTAATAAGGGATTGTCCATAAATGACGTACTACGATTGCTTTAAAGCGGATGATATTTCATGTTGAAGGCATGCAATTAAACTGTAGCTAAAAGATTATGCCCAACAGGTCATAGGGTCCTGGAAATTAAGACATTTTGATAACATTATTTGGGGTTAAACCTCTTAAATCGGATCAATAATTCTACTTTCTAAAGTTTAAGTTCAACTTTTTCTTTTGTAGTAGTCCCGAAGCCACAGTCCCCTTCGTTTGAGAGCTGGAAATTTTCCAACAACGTATAAACGAGCTACAAATAAAACAGAACGAAAACGAGAATTTTCCAGCCGCTAATTTATCCCAAGACAAGAAACACAAATAATTATTTAGGTCGACTGTATTTCACTCTTGGAATTTCAAACTACACAGAACTTAGAGTGGCACACATGTTTACATTTTAGTCTCCAGTTCATCAGATGAGACACAACAGTTGAATTCTAAGTGTATCCGATTGTCCATAATTTGACATTAAAACAAATTCAGTGCCTCTACTTGGTGTTTTTATTTGCTAAATAAAAATAAATTATTTTCCATTCGTACAAAATTTGTGAAAAACTGTTCTCTTGAGTTGCAAATGGACAAGAAAAAAAAATTAGGAATTGTTGTCAGAAAAAGAGCTTCTTAAGGATCACAGCATCACTCGTCACATCAAAATCAAATTACTTAAAGTTCCGTTCAGTTCTGCTCAACAAAAGACGTTTGCTTGTTCACGTGGAGACTGCACGTTCTTGGGCAGTGATGCTAATTTCGTGGTCCACATGCTACAACATAATAAAACTGAGCCATCGGCTAAACATGCGAAAGTAACAAGGTTGGACCAACAATGTAAGCAAGAACATAAAACAAATTTTCAGTGTCAAATCTGCAGTTTCTATTTTGCTTCAGCTTGCACCTTACAGCTTCATAAGACTGTACATTCAGAAGACAGACCATTTAAATGTCAATTTTGCAGTTATTCTGCAAAACGGAACAGAAATTTAGTGCGTCATGTGAAAATTCACACAGGCGTAAAACCTTTTAAATGCGTTTTGTGCAATTTCTCGTGCGTCGCAAGTCAACAACTACAAGTGCATATCCGAAACCACACGGGTGAAAAACCTTTTGCTTGCTCAGTGTGCAATCACACATCAATCAGTAAGGGCGCAATAGCTGTCCACATAGGCACACACAGCCTTAAAAAGCCATACGCATGCTCCTACTGTGATTTTAAATCAAAACGCAGTGGCCAAATTAAAAGGCATATTGCATTAATTCACGAAAGAGACGTCAACAAAGGTGGCAAAATTGAGTGTCCGCTTTGTCCGAAAAAGTTCTACGAACGCTCAAAATTGGAAACGCACATTCGAATACACACACTAGAAAAACCATACAGTTGTGATTTATGCCCACGAACATTTGCTGACAGCAGTGGGAAACATAAGCATCAGAAATTTTGTGGACTGCCTCCAGGTGACACAAAAATTAAATCTCATTTCTGTGAATACTGCGAACGAGGATTTAGATCAAAAGAAGGCAGAAATTTCCACGAAGAGAGTTGCAAACAGCGGCCAAAAGGAGTCGTTACGAAACCCTTTAAATGTCAATTCTGCACATCTGCATTTATTAACAGAAGTACCCAGCCAATGCACGAGCGAAGGTGTAAATTACCACCTCCAGAAGCAAAAGTTAAACGTCACTGTTGCCAGTACTGCGAAAAAAAGTATTTAACAAATCCTAACAAGATTGTTCACGAAAGAAGGTGCAGTCAGCGTCCAGATGGATTGATTATCAAACCTTTCCAATGTCAGTTCTGCTCTTCAAAATTTTCTTCAACTACCCACAGAGCCGGACACGAGAAAGGGTGTAAACAGCGACCTGAAGAATGTCTTGTTATCAAACCATTTAAGTGTGATTTCTGTGCCATCAAATTTCTTCTTAGGTCAAACAAAGTAGCTCACGAGAAAATATGCAAAAAGCGTCCGGATGGACTCGAAATCAAACCCCACAAATGCCAATACTGTCAACATGGATTTATAGAAAAAACAATAAAAAACGATCACGAAAACAGTTGCAAGTGGCGCCCTGATAATTTAATAATAACGCCCTACAGCTGCCAGTTTTGTCAAAAAGCATTTTCCAGATTAAACGTAAAACGGAGGCATGAGAAAACATGTATAGTAAAAAAGGTAGTAAATAAACGTTTTTAATTGGTCTCAACACGTTGCAGTGTTTTAATGCTATTATATTAATCTATTTAATATACAAAAAAACCAAATCCTGAAGAATGTTTTTTTTACAGATAACCTGATACGTTTGACTTGTTAAATTACATAAATGCACAAGTTTTAAGTGCGCCAAAAAATCTGTTAATTGTGTCTAGATGGTAATTACGTTACACTTTACAGTTGTGAATACTGTGCACACAGAGTTGAAAGTGATCGAATTGTACAAAAAAGTTCACAAACAAAATTGCAAACAGCGTCACGATGGTTTCATCATCATACCATATGTCGATTTGAAATTCGTGAAAACAATATAGCAATGCAATGTTAAAATAAAGTTAAAGAATTCCCACATTTCTCTATGGAAATTCAAAAATAATAAATTTTGTAATTATTTTTTAAGCTTGCGGTGGCAAATGAACTAGAAGTTTCCAGACTCCAGTTTATCTTACGAGCAGGAACACAATATTTCTGTTCAGTTGTTTACATTTTTACTCATCGTATCGAATACAACAGTTGAACTTTAATTGTGCGCCAACGACTCATTTTACACAGCATTTGTTAATGTCACAAATTCTGTGACGTCACTTCGAGTTTTAATCTGCATACCGAAAAAAATACTAGGTAAAGGTGCATTATCAATAAATGTTTCATGTGTACCAACAAACTGAAACACTCAACTGACGTGTTGCAAAAACTGTATGCAAAAATAAAAAAAGGACATTTTGCGATATCATAGAAACTTTTATTTTTTAGGTGTTATTTCGTACGAGGACGAATCTCGAGATTTATACGCTAATAAATAACACTGATCAAAAAACTTATAATTATTTGTGCCCTTCGTTGGGAATAACAGAAACTGTACTCAATGCAACCTAACTACAATAATTCAAAATTTAAACTGAAATAAACAAAATTTAAAAACAAATTTCCAGTGTCTCACCTTTCTGCGGTTCTTATTTTCCTTCAGCTCATTTAACCTAAAACTTCACAGTTCTGTCCATATTCTGAAGTAAGATTATTAAAATGTGAATTCTGCAATTGGGCCGCAAAACAATTAGGGAATTTACAGCTGTAGTCACGGTTTCACACTGGCCAAAAGCCACTGAAATGTAATTTCTTCAATTACTCATGTATTCAGTCTCCAACTACAACTGCATATTCGAAGTCACACGGGTGAGAAACTATTTGCTTGCTTAGTTTGCAGTTACACATCATCCAGCAGAAGTACAGTGACCCGACCTGTGGGAACACACAACCTGGAAAAGCCATACGCATGCTCCAATCGTAAGTGTGATTTCAAAACCAAACGCAGGGACATGCCTAAAAGACATAATTACTACATCGCCCCATAAAAGGCTCGTCAACAAGAGTTTCTCATCTGTGCAATTCAGTGTCCGCCTTGTTTGAAAAAATTCTGCGCACGCTCATACTTGGCGAAGCACATCCGAACGCACACTCAAGAGAAGCCGTACAGTTGCGACTTTTGCACACAAACATTTGCTAGTAGCAGTGGCAAGAGCAGTCATGCAAAATCCTGTAGACTGCTGCCTTCAGGTGAAGCAAAAATTAAAGTTAACAGTTGTGAACACTGCAAACGCAGTTTTTATACAAAATCCGTATAGACATTTTCACGAAGAAATTTGCCAACAGTGTCAAAACGGTGTACTAAAAGTAAACCACCAAATTAAACTGCAGAAGTGTCAATACTGTCAACATGGATTTACACAAAAACAAGTTAAAAATTATCACGAAAACAGGTACAGGAAGCGCCCTGATCATGTCATTCTAATGCCATACAACTGCCAGTTTTGTCAAAAAGCATTTTTTGCATTACACGCGAAATGCAGTCATGAGAAAAAATGTTCAGTTGAAAAAGGTCAGAAATAAATGTTAGTTATTTTTTTTAACACGTGGCAGTTTTTTACTCCTAGTAAATTAATCTCCTAGAAATGGTGCAAAGCAAATCCTAAGGAACCTGTATGTTTTGCAGAGCACTGCATAAATTTGCCATGTGTTTACCTAAGTACACAAGTTGTGAGTGCGCTAAAAAATTTTAGGCAAAAAAGCATGAAAAAAATCTGTAAAATCTGTGTTCAGATAGAATTAACATTAAACTTTACAGTTGTGAGTACTGTACACACAAATTGTTAACTAAACAGTACAAAAAAGTTGCAAACAACGTCAAGGAGGTTTAATTAGCAGACTATATTACGTGGATGTGAAAAATTTGAAACTCGTTCAAACAATGGTAATGAACTGTTGACATAAAAGTTAAAAATTTTCACATTAGTATTAATGCTAAAAAATCAGTAAAAATAAATTTTATTATTATTTTTTAAACTTGCAGTAGCATTATTTGACTTCTTTAAGAACCCTGTGCCTATTTCGATTTTCACCTAATTTATGAAAAATTTACAGTGATTACGCTATTTTTGAAACTAGCTCTCTTTAAAAATTATTTTTGTGTTTTTTAGAATAACAAAAATTGTGTTTTTTAAGTGCGCGAAGTCAATTAATTCTACATGTGTAATTACATTAGATAACGAAAGAGTTGGGAAATAACTATAAAACAAAATGTCAAAATAATTATGTCGTCGTATGATATGCTACGTTAAAACCACGGCATTTTTTCATCACATTAAAATTAGGTTAACGAAAACAATTAGCAAATTAATGACCAAGCATATAGGGTTATATAAGGTCCAAAAACGAAAGACTGTTCAAATAAAATTCTTGCAGTTACGCTGCAGAGCAAAACTGAAACTAAAAGCTTTACACAAAAATTCAAACGAATTCTTAGCCTTTCGATTGCAATTTTTTGAGCTTCTCGTGCAGTCAGATTTTATACCCCACAATCCACATTCAACATTCAGAAATGAAATTCGACTCCGCCTTCCGTTGTCACTTTGAGTATTAAACTGCATTAAAAGAAAGTGTGAATTATCAACGGATTTGTAAATCTACTATCAAACTGCTAAACTGAACTGACTCGTTACAAAAACAAAATAAAATAAACAACAAAAAATGGCGCCGAAAAAAATGCTGCCTAAAAATCACGGCATCTCTCCTCAAATTAAAATCAAATTGCCCAAAATTCCATTTACTTTTGCTGAACCAACGACATTGGCTTGTTTTCATTGAAACTGCACGTTCTTCGGTAGTAAATCTAATCTTGCGATTGCGATCAATGTGATAAAACATATAAAAACTAATCCATCAAATAATTACATCTGTTGTGAGTGATTTACAGAAAATGCAACTACTTGCACTTGCAGATATTAAATTAAACATTAGTACGACGAAACGATCCGAAACGCAGGTTTCTTCAGAATGTTGAAAGATGATTAATTATATAAGCTCATTCCTCACGTACCTTTAGAGATAGGCATAGGCTTTAGTTTCAATTAGTGATAAAATTCAACTCCGCGATTTCTGTCCCATCCATTCTGCACTTCTATGTAATTTCTCGCTTTTCTAGTTCACCCAAAAGAAATCACTTTTAAATAAATAAGGGTTGGTGTGAGGAAGGAAGAAGAACGGAGTACGTTATTTTTATGTACTTGGTCGTAGTAGAAAGTGCAGCTGGATTTGAAGACTGTTGCATGGTATAATTATGAGGACGAAATTGGCAAGGGGCCTCGCATATATTAAGCTAACCCACACAAAGCTGTCCGATAGGAATCCACAGTTTCAACTATCGGACGAGTGCATCGGAATTGCGGACATTTCCGACACCCACATTCCGATGGGATGAGACATAGGATTAACGACACACACATTCCGATGGGATGAGCCATAGAAATACCGATACATTCCGATGGGATGAAATAGGAACACCGATACATTCCGATGGGATGAAATAGGAATACTAAACCCTAGGGCCATTTAGTTTAAACTGTAAAAATATTGCAAACTATTTATATGCTTATCATATGCTAATGACTGGGCGCAACATGTAGGGAAAAAAACAAATATATCAGATTAAAAACAAATCCTAATTCTAATTTAGGCAAATTTCAGGAATACTTTTATTGCGCCATTCATATGTCTCTACATTTTATTTCATCAATATTAGTATTAGTTAGGTAAAACGCGCCGGTTCTTGAGCACTTTCCGAGCATCTGTGCAAATGTCACGAATCGTATTTTGAAATTTCATGAGAGCCTCCGGTTTATGTTGCAATTTACAAACCTTGATCGTGTGAGCTGTAAAAATAAAAAATCAAACTAAAAATAAAGTACTCCAAAATGTACTTACAATACGATCGTCAACAATAGTAAAAGTAATTCTTTATGCTCAAACATTAAAACGTAGATTAAACAAAACAGAGATTAATAATAATAATTGCTAGTTGTTGTATGTATTAGGATATGATATACAATATCGCTTTGTAGTACCTTTTACAACACGAAATTTAGTAGGATTAAGCGGCGGGCGCTGTCCCTCGCGACTCTTTTGACCCGTAACAGAAGACTCAGCAACCTCCTCTAACGTAAAATCCCCGTTTTGTACATCATAGCTCTCAAAAATTTCGAAGGATTGATTTGGCAGTCAGATTTAATTTCGTCCAACATCTTCTTGCTAACAATGATACTGTCTCCTAAATCCACTTGTTCAGGTGATGCAAAATCTTGCGTTTGCACTAAATCCAATTGCTCTGTAAGGAAAAAATTAGCAACTATATAGGTACATGTACAAGTGAAATTTTGACCGTGTGTTTCTATGTACAATACCATTTAATGGAGAATAATTGCTAAAATATATTAAATAATAAAAAACGTTAAATTACTTTTTAGCTTGTTTTTTTCCCGTGTAACATACTTCAGTTTTGCCTCCAGTCACTTTATTTTATCCTCAGAGGATTCATTTTTAGCTAACACATCGCTTTCTCAGTTGTATGATTCGCTAGTGTTGTGATTGGTATCAGATTCGCTCTCCTCATTACGGTCATACAGATTTGCGAAGCCGCTGATCTCTGAATTTGAAGATTCATTACTACATTGGTTGAGGTTAGAAGATCGTAACCCAAGTAAATCGTACGTAGGTAAATGATCTGAACTCTGAGCTGTTGATGCAGCGTCCGGCAAGACATTTTCGAAGTTGGAAGGTAAAATAGTGACAGTAACAAGCGATGTGTGGACTGCTTGAGAACTGGGTGGGTCTTGCTGAATAGTTGGCTCATTTGATGCAGAATATTCAGTTTGATCACACAACTGAGATTCAAATTGGTCAACTTGCATTTCGTTGATAACAAATTCAGTGTGTCGACTCATCTGAAACATGTTTTTTAAATAGCCAGTCAATGATATTAAAGTTACTAGGCAGTGATTAGGGGTATTCATAATCTCGCTATAACTATTTTTGGCACTATATGACTTTCGCACTATAGTGTCACAAAACAAGCAGGATGAAGCGCAATATAGCGACTTTCAATTGTCGCCATGGAGACGGCATCTTGACTACATTCAATGTTTTAAACAAATAAATTTGAATTATGTTTAAACCTGAATATTTATTTTTGCTTATATCATTCAAATTACTGACCGTCACTCTGACCATCGTTACCTATGGCAACAATAACAACACGAACGTTATAACATATTACAGGATGGGGCGTTCAATATTCTAGATGACTTTGGCGTTATAGTGCGAAACTATTTAGCGCAAAAATTAGTTATAGCGAGATTATGAATACCCCTATTATGATTATTTTATTTTAGCGTCTACGTAAATTCATAGGTACTGCTTGTAGTGTGGAGTATCACTACAAATTGCAAGCTTTTTAAATATTTTAGCATAATAAGAAGATTCAAAACTACTTAGCATATCTCAACATAGCCATATTTAAAAAACGTAATAGCTGATGTGCCGAATAGTTAATATTTTTTGATGTTATTCGTATTTATGTATTTATTACCAATGCAAAAGTAAATAATAGTGTGTTACTGTTAATTTGTACTGGCATCGTAACGTTACTTTCTTACGAAATACTTGCCAGTCAGTATGGTTTTATTATACTAAATCAAACGCAACCCTAGAGCCGACACATAACCGTATAACTGTGACTCTTGCTGATAAAAACATTAACGTTAGAATTTAATAAATATTTTTTAGTAAATATTTCACGATTTTTAATGGTAAAACTATATTTAACGTACACAAAAAGTTATAAAACCATTCTGAAACTGGCCTGGTTCATTGAGTAGGGCATTAATTAGGAAAATATACATCTACATTTGACTAATAGCACTGATAACAGGTAAAGACTAAGTACCTCAATCTCTGGCGGTATGAATAGTAAGTTGAAATTAAAAATTATCCAACAATAGGCTAACAGAGTAATTTTCAAATGCGTATCTATTTAAAGCACTAAATTAGCATACAACGTAAAACGACGCGAGTGCAGAATTTTATTCAAGATCACAAATTAAAGCTAATGACAATTTCTTACATAACTTACGTTCTGAATTTTTTTTGCCTTCTTCACCTTCTTAGTTTCAGTTCCAGAAACAACCTATTAAAACAAAAAAATATCAATATATGATATGTTAGTGCTTTATTATGCACATGCAGTATTCAAAATCTACGTTTTAGGTCAAATTTGTTGTGGTAATAACGTACACAGCACATGAGTATTTGTGTAGTAATTATGTGAATGGCAAAATAGCAAAAATTTAAGCAACAACTAATTGCACAGGTAATTGACCATAGTTTACAGATAAAACATGCAAATTGCATACCTGAACAAATTCATCATTATCAATCTTTCGTTTAGCTGCTTCCTTTCTACCAGATTTTTGAATGTTCATCAAGGTTTCATCTTTTTGATTTTCTTGAAATGATAAGTTAGAAAGCTCTTTAGCTTTGTCAGCTGCTAATTGTCCCATTTTGGCTCTAGAACCTAATGCATGAACTAAATTAATTTTTAGGCATCTAGTTAGCAAACGCAGCTTAGCAATAGTTGTATACCTGCTGATAGCAGTATTTAAAGATACCATATAGTTTGAATTACAATTTACCGTGCAAAAACTACAAAATAATAACACAAAAAAAATAATTTATGATTGTATTGTAAAACAGGAAAGGGTAGAAAAACATTTGTCCTGCATACGGAATCATAAACCTATAATTATTTATTTAATTGCAGTGTCAAGTTTGATTTGAATAAAGTTGTAATTTGCTCTAGTTATAGTATTTTCTAATAAATTGTAAATGCTTACCAACGGCTATAACCTTTCCAACTTCGGATTTCCCTTTTTCGTACCTTATACTAAAACTTCGGCCAACTAATTCCGAAATGTCTAATATGCCCGTGTCATAGTCAATTTTAGACGTCCTCACTGTCGAGTACAACACGAGGTCTTCCTCTTTCCACAAAATTACAGCGTATGACCTTTTTATTAGAATTTTTAACTAGTGAAACTTGATCAAAATTAAGAATAGTTAAATAACTGCCTACACGCCTAGCTTGTTCAGCTTACTTTACTAGAATGACGAGACGACTACTTAAGCAGCGAATTTTGCAGACTGAAACACAGGCAGACAAAAGATGACGGTTAAGCGGTGTAGTTCGCGCCATTATTTACCCACCGAATACTATTATCCAATCAAAAAATACAGTGGTAATTCAATTTCAAAACTTCAAGCAGAAAAATAATTGACACAAGTTAAGTATAGTTGCCCGAATCTTGTCAGATTCGATTACTGGACTATTGACTTAGGTAGACTTGTATTTGCAGTTGGAATTGAAACTATTTGTTATGTCATTCAGAAAAACGCCTGTGTCAAGCATATGCACACGTTATTCACACAGATAATTAACGCGAGAAAAATAAACAGAGTTCGAATGTTAAGGGGGATAATAGCCTGAGGAAAATAAATCACCGGAAGAAAAATGTCTGCATATCACACCACAATGCTATGTGATTTATTTGTAATTCAATATCTAAGAAAAATAGGTTGCTTTTAATATGATCCTATAAGGGTGGACCTTTAGTGTGTGTGTGTATGTATGTATGTATGTATGTATGTATGTATGTATGTATGTATGTATGTATGTATGTATGTAGCAGTGTAGTGCTTAGACGCTTATTGCGTATGCAAACTGCGAGTTATTGTTGGATTTTTATCACTCTGAAGAAGTCCCGCAGGTTAGACTGTCTGTACCACTCGTCGAGTCTTAATCACTTATTATACCTATCTTACATTTACAATCCTTCTACTGGATCAAGCTATAGCTAGAAATCTACTTATCGATTGTTCGGTTTGCAGTACTATTCAAGCCGTGAAATACATAAGATTCACTGAATTTTAAAATAAATTATAGAGAGGTAAATATCACTGAAAATGCAGGCGTGCTTGGGTGAGCGGTTAGGACTGCAAACTGTAACAAAATTTAAAGTCTCAGACCTAGCTTCGATCCTCGGCCACTGCTGATCGTTTATGGCTCGGTGTTGTACGGTAAACGTCACTGGATGGTTGATTGAGACGCAATCTCCTCCGGTGCTCTTTAGTGACCACTGGTCTCCTGGGAATAGAACTTCTTTACTGTGGAGGAGGGGACGGAGATAGGTGAAAGGGTACAAAGACCGAGACGATCCAACGCGATAGCCTCCTTTTTCCTCACCCACACTGACTCGTTGAGTCTAGTTGTATGAACTTTGGTTAAATCTACCCGATGAATAAATTATTACTATTATTATTAAATCACCCCCCCCCCAACCTCCACCCCTCCTTCCTCCAAAAACCTAACCTAACCGTAAATATAACAAACTTCGAGGAGTAGCTGAAAATTAAAAAGTAGCATTACCAGTAATTAAGCAAAAAATGTTGTTAACACACAGCTGGGTCTAGGATTTCGTACAAAGAAAGAAGTATTTATTAGGCAACAGTTATTACGATGTAAATAAAAGTATGTTCAACAATAAAAGTAATAATTTCTATAATATGTCGGGCAACCAGAGCATTTCAGTGAATGCTGTGTCGTGTAAATGAAATAATATTTTACTATTTATTTAACTTGAATATAAAATTCTCATCTTGGAATACTGTACAACGGGGCATGACTTACCGAAGTGAGGCATGACTTATCGAAGTGGGGCATGACTTATCAAAGTGAAATGGGGCATGACTTACCGAAGTTGGGCATGATTTACCGAAGTTAGGCATGACTTACCGGCCTGGGCATGACTTATCGAAGAACAGCTTATTTATGAGTCCTTGTGCAGTGTTTAGAAATGGTGAGCTATTTAGAGTGGATGACGTCAACCGTTCGGGACAGTACGGGACTAGCAGACTAAAGAAGATAAACTGCAACGAGAAACGCCTGTCAAATTGGATGCTGGAAAAGCAATAAGGCTTAGTCGCACTCTTAACGCTTAGAAAAATATGGAAACATTTACTACTTTACTGGTAATTTGTAACTGATTTCATTGTTACTCCCAAATCCACAGTGAAAGCTGTGAATCGCTAGCTTGTTAGAGATTTACCGATAATCCTGTTATACAGACCCAACAAAATAACATTTAGGTCACCAACAGCTCATGCTGTTGAATTATTTCATTAGTTAAAAATAACACCAAAACCAAGACCAGGCTTGGAACCCACAAAACTTCTTCCCTAACTTTGAAACCTTGATAGTGAGCTCACAAAATTTGTAAATATTTTTATATTTGAATAAAATAAGTATTTTTAACAGTAAAAGTAAATATTAAAAATTAAAATAAAATATTTATGAGTAAGTGTCATTTTTTATTAAAATAAAATGATTAAAAGTATCGTTGCTAATTAACATATTTATATTTTTGATCACTGCAAGACGGCCACTGCAAAACCTAATGAAAATTGTAACTGCTAATACGAGTACTGATTAGAATGAATAGATCACAGAATATTTAAAGTAAAATTAAAAGCAAATAGAGTACCTTCACTGAGCGAAAAAGTTTTACTCTTAAAATAAAAATAACTCGGAGACTGTAACTAGAACTAGTTTTATGCAATCCATATTGAACTAGCAATTGACTTGACTAGACAAAGTGATAAATGTTTCCAGCTATGTTAACTTTTTCAATTTATAGTGCTAAAGCGAGAGATGCAAGTGTGCAGGCACACGACTATTGTCAATACATGATTACGAGTCACTGTCTCATAATTTGAGTTTCAAATATAATACTTATTTTAGTCAATTAGATTAAAATTCAACTGACAATGAGTGAAAGACCAAACCAAAATGAAACCATCGAACCCAGAAAGCTACCAAGGCAGACGCGATGGAGCCGTAAAAAACGAGTGGGCAGTTTGTTGTATTAGTTTGTTAATAGTTCTTTTTTTACTAAATTGCGGTTATTTTTATCCACATTTTTAGACTTAATTCATTTAATAACGTATGAATTGATGCTATATCTAACTAGGCAAATAACTGTTTACAATCAGCGGACAAGGTATAAATAAACATTGCGGGAGTTCCCAAATTATTTTAACTACAATTATGTAGTTACATCAACACATTAGCGATGATAATTATTTAAATAATTAACGCCGTAAATTATTCCCTTGGTTGGTGCGCTGATTTGTTGGTCAAGAGGTGTACATTTAAATCCCATACCGTAAATATATCGCTGAACAGGCTACATTAACTTTTCCAAGAGGACCCGTTTGTTTTGATTATTTATACCATGTCTGCTGCTTGTTTCATTTTCAAGCAGTAGTACTTGTTTAAAATGCATAATATGACTTATTTGTTTAAAATCGGCAGCAAAAAAGAATCTGTGTTAGCGATTCTTCATCTGAAGAAGACGGCTGCAATACACGTTCCAATAAAGACTATCCAACACTCATTTCGACGCCAGTTCTGTCGTTCGTAGCTTTGTTTTAATACTTTTAAATTGAAATTATAAATATGTCTGCTTATTTTATTACAGGTGTAACTAATATTACTGTTGTTTGTAGATGACTGTGGCTATCAACAGCAACATGTTGATTGGGATTGTTCTAGCATATCAAGTAACTGTAGTGAGCCTGCAATTGTTTTAACTAGCGATTCCAATGATTCCCACAGCGATTCGCAATCGAATAGTTTTGAAGAGCCTCAAAATTGTGACAACGTTAGTAACTAACAATTTATTGTTATCTAACTATAACTTCCCACACTAAAATTAACTTGGAATAACAAAAAAACGTATTTTTATCATTATAAATTATCTTATCACAGATCCCTCTTTATGATGACTGCCCTATATCTAAAAAAGAAAGTTTAAACCTAATTTTGGCTTTTTCAACACGTCATAACTTAACAGACGCGTGTCTTGAAGATTTGCTGAAGCTAGTTAAATTCAATCTTCCAAGTGATGTTTCGTACCCTACAAGCTGTTACACATTTAGACAATATTTTGAGTTGGAAAAAGGAATAACGTCTAGTTATTATTATTGTGAAACCTGTGAAAATATTCTTAATACTTTTTTAATTTGTGATCAATGTAATACGCAGTACAATCAACAGGTACTAATTAATCAAGGAAAGTATTTTATTATATACGACTTAAGACAACAAATTGAAATCCTTTTTCAAGACCCAAGGCTAAGCTCGTCATTGCAATGCTCGCTACAGAACCGTCTAAAGTTATCACACAATCAAGTTAAGCAAATGTATGGTGAGAAGTATGCTGAATTGCAACTGCACGAGTTTGACGTTACGTGCACATTTAATACGGACGGAATTCCTGTTTTTAAATCGTCTAAATTTTCAATTTGGCCAGTGCTAGTTGTTATTAATGAGTTGGAATATAAGTACAGAAAGAATAATGTAATTATGGCAGCGCTGTGGTTTGGGAGTGAAAAAATCAATTTTGCATTAGTATTTTCTAAACTTGTACCCTTTTTAAACGATTTATCTCTAAATCTAATAATGTGAAAACTACAGAACAAATCTTCTGTGTATAGAAAAATATATTTTAAAAAATGTGCTGTAGATTCAGGTGCAAGGTATTTAGTGCAAGGAATTACGCAATATAATGGAGCTTTTGGATGTTCGTGGTGCACAAACAAGGGAAGAGTAATAAAGAAAGGACGAGGACATTGCAGAGTGTATGAAAATAACAGTGAGAACATACATAAACTGAGATCAAATCAAACGTTTAGTATGCTTTTAAAAAATCACAATTTGAGTTTAGGAATTAAGAGTGCTTCACCATTATTGCTGCTACAGAAATTTGACATTGTAAATGGGTTCGTTGTGAAACCAATGCATGCTGTGTACATAGGTGTGTTTAAATGTTTTTTTAACCTTATTCTTGGAGCAAATTCAAAGTCAGAGTACTTTATCATTAATAGGGAAGCAATTATTGACAGTCGATTAAAATCTGCTAAAGTTCCAACAGAGATTGTTCGGACAGCTCGTCATTTAAATCGAATTGCTCTTTGTATAGCTTCGGAATTTCGAACTTTACTATTTCTGTTTCCTGTTATATTAAAAGACTTGCTGCCAAAAAAATATCACCGCCACATGTGTCGCCTTGCTAATTGTATGTACTTGACATCTCGGCTCATCACAGAAAATGACGAACACAATGAGTATGTGTCAAAGCAGCTCCTAAAGTTTGTGAAAGATACTGAAATATTGTACGGAATAGAGTCTATCAGCTTTAACTTGCATTTAATGACTCACATTCACTAAACTTTTTGTGATTGGAGATCTTTGTGTAACTCGTCTGCATTTTTGTTTGAGTCATTTAATGCAAAATTATTGGGCTATATAAAAAGTGCAAACGGTGCTCCACATCAGATTTTGAGAAGATATCTTCAAGAAATTCAACTTCGATCGGGCTCGCAAAAATTAATTCATGATTCAAAAAATCCCAAAGCATCTGCATTTTTTTCAAGCCTGACAAAATCTGCTGCCTCTTCATCGCTATTGAATGAAATTAAACCTCCATTTAATCCTGTACAATTAGATTAAATGTGTGTTTATACTATATTGCAATTTTCAAATGCTACTACGTTCTACGCCGCAAAAAAAGCGTTTATAAAAGGAAATGTATTTACAATTACTGAAACTACAAGACGGGCGGACTGTTATATAAAAATAAATGATTCTGCCATAGGAAAATTAACTTGCTTTGTCAAAATAGAATGTAGTTGTGGTTTGAACTGCAGTTGCATGAAGCAGTTTGCAGTTGCAGATAAATTCAATGTAAGGAAAATTAAGTACACCAAATAAGGTTACTACTGCGCTTATGATACTGCTAGAGAGTCTGTTACTATACCTATTCAAAATATTTCTAACGAAAAATTTTTTAAACTAGAATTTAACGACTGTTTGTACTTTCTTAGTGTTTGTAACCTAGTTGAAATTGACTAACGTAAAATCGGTATGGACTATGCTTTTAAAAATCCTTTTATATTACGTTATTTAATTTAATAGAACTGTAAATACAAAATGAATAATTAAACAAAACATTGTTTTAATAAAACTAACTAAGCAATTAGGTACAGTAAAATGACATACTATGCTTACTAGCCACTATACAAACAACATCGTATTATTTAATAAAGAATTGCATAAATCATCAAAATTTGTTTGATTTTACTGAGAAAATAAAATAACGGATCAAAATATTCATAGGCATAGTGTCAGTTGGCCTTAACACTTCGTATTAAATACAAATTTAACGTAACTAAATCTTTATCATAACCTAATACTATAGATTTACCTATACATTATACCACCAAGAATATCATTTTGCCATTGCCATTTCTCCTATAGTTTTGTCTAAACTATTTTCCTATCGGACAGCGTACAATCCTATAGCAGACTGTAGAAAAGTATAGGACGGCCTCCTACACTCTCCGTTGCTTTTTATCCGATGGCGTCCTACGCAATATTTTTGGGAGAGAAGCGTAGAAGGAAGTGTGTCTCAGGCTCAGTTCATATTTTTGTTTGACAATCGTTTGAGAAGAATTTAATAAATTACCTGCATTAAAAAAAGTACTAGCATAGTAATAGAAATATACCATTTGGAAAATGTAGAATAGGAGTGTCTTTGAAAAAGTAATTACAATTGACCAATGCAATATAGTTACACATTTTCTTTTTGAAAACAAAAATTCAAAGTTCAGTCGCATTAAAGATTATCCTTACTTTGGTACTCACTACATTTAATACTGGTTTCCCTAATTCACTCAGGAACATTAGTACCTGAAGTGAGAGGTTGTTGTTGCATCCAGAAATGAAATTCACCTTCAAATTCTTGTCCCTTCCACACTGTATGTAATTGTCCAACGAACACCCTTCAAATCTAGTTTCGAGATACTTTGGGATGCGAGGTGAGAAGACTTTTGCTTGCTCAGTTTGCAATCACACGGCATCTAGTAGCAGTGCAATCTATCAACACTTGAAGACACACAATGTTGAAAAGCCGTACGCATGCTCCAAGTGTGATTTCAAAACAAAACGCAGTGAAACGCTGAAACAAACATTTTAAATCGATGCACAAAATACACGTCAAAAATAGTCGTCCATGTGTGAATTGCGACCACCAGAAGCACAAGTCAAACGTCACAGCTGCGAATTCTGTGGAAATAGATTTTCAAGAAACCAAGAAAAAATTGACCACGGAGGAAGGTACAGTAAGCGTAAGCGTCCAGATGGGTTAATTATTAAACCGATTCAGTGTCAGTTTTGTCCGTCTAAATTTATTATACAGAGCAATAAAACCAGTCACGAGAAAACTTGCGAAAATCGTGAATTACAAATTATCAAACTTTCTAAATGTAATTTCTGCACATTTAAATTTCATTTTCGGACTTATAAAGTATCTCACGAGAAAGTTTGCAGAAAGCGTCTAGATGGACCCCAAATTAAAAAGCATACATGACAATACTGCCAACATGAATTTGCAAAAAAATGTTGTAAACGTGATCACGAGAACGCTTGTTACAAAGTGATTACATTTATTTGATACAGCATTTTGTTACTATACAAAAACTATCATTTTTAATTTAATGCTTTCTTAGGTAAACAAAAATGATCCAATTACATATTTTAGAAAAGTGCACAATATTGTATTTGCTTGATTTTAAAAATTGCAAAACATTCCATTTACATGTTTTTGAAAACCTCAAAATTTAATATATATTAGCTGCTTCGTAACAAAACGTACAAAGTGTTCATTAACATGTTTTTAAAAAGTGCAAAACGTTCATTAACATGTTGTTAAAAAGTGCAAAATATTGTTTTTGCATGGTTATGAAAAGTCAAAATGTTATAATAACATAACATATAATTAGATAAAGGCTATAAAAGTAGCTCTTGCGGTTTTCACTACATAATTATTTATGGTCGTTTTTGAAAGGCACTTAATTTGTTACATGCGCCTTCTAGTCGTTGTAGTCCTAAAAGGTGAAGTGCATCCGAATCCCAAGAGATTGTCCATAAATTACGTACCGGTCTTGCGTTAGAACTAATGGCATTCTATGTTACTCGTATGCATTTCTACAACTGCTACAAGCTTATAACCAAACAGACATGTAAGGTCCTATAAATGTGGACATTTCAATAACATCTTTTATGGACGACCCTAACGTCTAGAACAATATTTGTACCTTCAAAGGTTTGATTTGAATCATTTTCTTTTCGTACCAGTCCTAAAGCAGATGAAGCCGCTGTCGCTTGATAGCTGTGAATTTCCAAATAAATTATAAACGAGCAACAAATGAAACAGAACAAAAAATTCTTTTAAGCCTTCATTTTATCCTACGAGCGAAAACACAAATACTTTTCCTCAGTTAATTTTTTTATTTGGAATTTTTAATTACACTGTAAAGAATATGGTACAGAAATGTTTACTTTCCAGTCCAGTCCATGGAATCAAACAGATCAGTTTTCAAATTCAGAGTGTGACATATGTTTTAAAGTCAGATTTATTCGCACGAATTTAGTACCTGTTAAGGTTTTGAACTTTACCTTTGTATAAAATACTCGGGAAAAGTTAGGTAACCAGTAGACCTGTTCGGATTGTGCTGATAACGCCCACGTTAGGTGTGGGGGCCCAATTAACTCAGTGGTATGAACAAGGTTTGAAGAAACTAGTGAATACGCTTCGCTGGGGCAAACTATACTTGGCGGACACCGCAGATAATGGGGATGCAACTAGGATAATGAAACGGACTCTGGACTCTTTCAGTAGACGTCTTTCTTATTCAGACTCAGATTCACGATTGTATTTTATTCACTCTAATTCCCATTGAATTAAACTCGGTTGACAAAGATAATTGGTAATTTTGTATAATTTATGAATTGGTGTTTTGTCTCAGACAAGAACTACCGCATTCTTACAATGGTCAAATTTATATATTTTAAGTAAAACATCTCATGTGATTTTTACAACATCCTTAAACTAATGGTTCTACCCAGACACATTAATTTAATATCTTTTGGTACTTTACGAATTGTCCTTATGATTAATCTAATTAGAGAATTTCGTGATTTCCACATTTGTTTAATTCTTGTAAAGAATTAAAGGAATAAAGAGTTTTGTCGCAGTAATTAAATAAGAATAATACTGCTACTGTTTACGTCTATTGACATTGATAATGTAAATAGAAACTTCAACTTGAATGCTTGTCTCATAATGCAGACACAGCGGTCAGACGTAAACATTAGTCATCATACATACTCCGCATGTATTATGTTGATGCATCACTCAGCTGAGCACGCTTCAGCACATTCTTGTTTACTTAATGAGACGCGAGCTAGACTTATAAAATTATATTATTATATTATTACTCATGCATCTCTCATTCCCAGACGAATGATATATAAAATATGATTCTTTCTTGATCTCTACGAAGTTACACACGTTACACGTACAATACTTTAACATATAAAGAATAAATGTTACTACCTGTGACTACCTGTATGACTAAATATGTGTGAATATTGTATGTCGTAATACCCTCCTAATTAACTTTTAATACAACTACAAGGAGTATAAAAAGGTAATTCTCATTCTATTTTATCTTGAAATTACATCTTATACATCAAGAAAAAAATATATAAAGAAAATAAACTTTAAAAATTTAATAATCCTCGTCATCAGACATTTCCACATTCTTAAAAACAGGAAATTTTGCGAGAGGTGTTGACGTTGATGTTGATGTTGGTGTAGATGTTAGTGGTTACTGGATTCGTATGAGTACAGGTGCATTCGCCTTCGTTTCATCCCTTTTAAAACGATCCATCTCAGCCAGGAACGTATCTCTCGTGAGTATAGAGTTGTCATCCAGTGCTCCGCTCCTATCCAAATGCATAGTGCTGTGGCATCGGGTTGTCAAATTCTCGTAAATACTCTCCGTCCTTCTGCTCCTCGGCGAAGGTATTGGTCTTTCTCCGTATAGATTCTGCAGCTCCATATCTGCAACGTCTAGATTCTGCCTACTATGTACTCCTAGTACATGAGTCCAATTGTCATTTCTCCAACCTCGCTTCCAAAATGCGGCTGTGAGTTTCCACTTGAAATAAAACACGGTCATAGCCTTACATATTGAAATAAATACAATAAGTATCAGGTACATATACCACATAATCGAGGTGTCAATTTTCCATAACGATATGTCTATACTGTTATCTTCTTCAGTAAACGTCTCGTTCAGCTTGCTCAGGTTCATCTCCAAGTTCATATGGTAGTTAAGTTGATCCACCAGCATGGGGTCCTCACGTTAAATAAATATAGGTTCCAGTACTTCACCCTTATACGTTTCATTGTTTATTGTAAACGTGGTGGTAATCGGTAGTAGGAAGATTCCATCTGGGCAAGGGGTGGTTCTCTTGCTTTCCACAGTTATCTGCATACGTGGACAATAGATATGAAAATATCCATTATAAGCCTTCACTTGAACTGCCTCCACGTCATCGTTATCTGCACTATCCCGACAGTGCTGGAGAGTAAAGTGTTGATTAGCTCCTCCAAACGAATTCTTGGGCTTGCATTTTAGTCTGTTCGTTGCTGCGACTCGGTCCATGAAGTTCCAGTCCAGTCCAGTATCGTAGATGCAGTCCTCTGCTCTCGACAACAGTGCGTTTTTCGGTCCAGTGTACTCCAAGTCACAAGTCCGGTTTCCGGTCTTCATTATCAGCCTAAAAGGATCTGCCTCGACCAATGTCAAATTAGGGTTCACAAGTGGTACAATGAATTTTACCAACAAGTTGTCCATTTGTGCATCACTTTGACAGGATCAAAATTCAGCCAAATTCAGCGGGCAAAGTTCTCCACAGGGTAACGTAAAATTCAAGAAATTGAATAGTTCTTCATCCATGTGTCCTCTGCTCCAAAGCCGTTTTGTGTGTCAGATAATCTCTCTACTCATCGTAAGTCTTGACACTAGGTATGCTATGTCAAACTCTAGTGATTGGATCTCATCAGGTAAGCGATTAGTCGTGCTCGCTATTTTGTTTACCTAAGTAGTTATCTTGTCCATGTGGTCCTGAAAGAGTTGAAAGTTCTTCGTATCCTTCCGTATTTTCTTGTCCAGGTTGTTGAAATGTGTGGCTAGCTCCTCGGTGTGCTGCCTGTTCATCTCCGATTGATGTTCCGCCTGGTACGACATCCCAAGTCCAGCGCTCGTAAATACCGCCAATGCTGTCATCACGACGTTAGTAAATACGGATCTCTTCTTCCTGGATGGTGTCATTGATGTTGGACAAATTTTCTGCATCGGATGAAGAAAAGTCCTCTTATATTCATCCTGACATTTATCATTCAAATTATTTCCATAACTTGCAATAGAAACATTCGGGTATCTCAATAAATGGCATGGTAATATAAGGCGTATTTTCACATTGTAGGAATTGTATCCAGACAATGCCGGGTGTTTAGATCTTCTTCAGATCACCGGTCCTCCTTTATCGGTCTTCTGTGCTCCGCCACCGATTATCAGCATCAAGAAATAAATAAAACAGAAAAATAGTTGAAGTGTGTTGGTCGTCCTTCTGGAGTTAGATAGAGTCCTCTCTTCTTCCCTCCTCAAAGTAGGCAGTGGTACGGTGTGCTCCCTCCTCAAATTAGGAATAGTCTCCGCATCCCTCCTCACATTCGGAACTTCCAGTCCATTCTTCTTGGTCCTCCAGTTGATCCTGGGAATTCGTCATATCTTTCAATTGTGCTTCTTGGTAGTGGTGGTTACATCATTCCTGTTGTGCTCTCCAGAGCCAGCTCCAGAAAGTGCTCCAGGGTATTTTCCACGTACATTCCAAAGTGCTCGTCTGCTTAGCTCATGGGTAGTGAAGATCGCAGATAGCATCTTTTGCTTCTTAGCTCTACCTCCCTCCTGGGCGGTATTTGTACGTCCGTACGATGTGCGCTTTTTTCCTCCTATTCCCTCCTCACTTCGTGCAGAGTGTAGAATAGGAATTCTTTTTTCCTCCATCGTCCATCCCTCCTGAGTGTTGTGAACTCCAGCCCGAGAAGATAATGAGTTTTTCTTCGTCTTCCGTCCTTCCTTGGTGGTAGAGGTGGTAGTGACTTTTCCCCTCTTACCGATCAGCGCTTCCAAGTAGGATTTCGGTTTTTCGGATTTTTTCTGCTCCAAATCCAGTCCCTCCTTACGTTGACGAACAGCAGGGGATGAAAAAGGAAATTTCTCGAACAGGATATTCTTATGTTTATTTTTAGGCTTCTCCAGGCTTTGCTTCTCTTCCTCGTCGCTCTTACGCTGTGAAAGAGATTTAGAGAAAAGTTCTGCCCTCTTGGCCTTACATATTCTGCAGTCTGCTCTGTCAGTCCGCAGTTTCCCTGGCGTATCTTTTCGTCCAAGGTCCTGTGCCCTTATGGATAGGGATCCAAGTGCATTCGGGTACTTCCGAGTAATCGATCTTAAAGTGGCTTCACGGATATCCTTTACCGTTCAGTTGGAGACGTCAGTGTCGTCATCATCTAAAATGTCCCAGTTCGCTTGCATCATGAGTGCGCACGATGGTTCTTCAGTATCAGAGTCCTCCGGTACCGGTTCCGGTTTCTTCTTCCCTTTACCTTTTTGTTGTTGAGACGTAGGCTTTTCTGTCTCCTGAATCAATCGCGAGGGTGGTTGTCCTTTGTTCTTCCTCGCCGATCTTCTTGGTTCAAAGATTTCTTCTTTAGGATCGGCACTGCCAACAGCTCCAAATATTTCTTCGCCATCAATGATTAGATTTACTGGAGCATCTGGAAATTGTAGTCTTCTTCTCGCCATTTCCAGAGTTGTTTTCGAGACTCTAAGTCTTGTTTGTTCCAGTCTTGGGTCATTGCATCTTAGAGGCGGTGATTTCCTTGCCGTATACGAGAGATCTTCTAAATTCAGTGGTTCTTCTACACCAGCTGGAGTGTCCCCCTTTTCTTGTAGGGTACACTTCTCAATTTCTTTTACCAGGATTTCAAGCTGGTGGTCGTGTAACTCGTCTCTTTTCGACTAGATCTGAACCCATGTTTTGTCTATTGCTTCTTGCAATTCAAAACTGTCGAGGTTGTTTCTCAGAAGTTTTCCTAGTAACTCTTTTTCTTCTGACGAGTTCATCCTTTTCATGAGAGTTTTTACTGTCAATGGGGGTGGTCCAAGAGTCTTCCATGGGTTCATCCTAGGGTTCGCCTTAGGTTCTTACTTGTATCTCAACACTTGATGTTTGTTGAGTACTTTCTGAACAGCAGTCCGGTCTCCAGAAATCCTTAGGTTCTTCATCTGTTCCCAGGTTTGTTCTGCTGCTAGACGAAGATCCTTCACCGCCCTTTTACGCTGGTTTATATGTAGGAGAATCTTACAAACCTGACTTTCAGCTCCTGGGCGCATCCTTTTAAAGAGTTCTTGAATAAACTGATAGAGTAATGCAGTCTCCGAGTCTTTAAATTCCAACTTCTCCAGTGGATCCTGAGCTTGCCTATAGGGTGGTTCTATTTTGGGTGCTGGTTTCTTATAGCCAGGGAGATCAGACAGTGTGATGAAGCCTTCCTGTTCACACTTTGGTAGGAATTTAGGTAACTGCCACTTAGTTACCTTAATAGCTGCTTCTACGTTGTACTATTGTAAGTACTGATCCAGTAATAATTGGCAAAATTGTTTGGCTATTGGTGTATTCATCTGCGGAAGTAGGTAGTCCAATGCTTCTTGTCTTTCCCTTACTTCCTTTAATAGGTTCTCAGCGCGTCTTTCCTCATCCAGTTTTTCTTGGAGAGCTATTGCTTTGCGATGTTTTTCTTCCTGTATCCATTTGATACATACATCCCGTCTGGATGATGGTGTTATAGCAGGTTGTTGCGGAGCTGGTCCTGATGCTTCATCTTCTTTTTTGGATCCTTCCTCTTCCGGTTGGATCATTAGGGCCTTGGATTTCGATATTGATTCTTCGTTCTTATCAAACGGAAAAGCCGCTTCTTTCAGTCGGGGCGACATCTGGAACCATGTTCTTTCAGACCCTTTTTCGTAACCATAGTCCTCTATGTTCTTGTCCAGGAGCTCCCAGTATCTTTGCGTATCTCCAGGATCGATGATGTGGGCCAAAGTTTCTTCAAAGACTCGGTCTCTTTCCTCCCAGTCAGCTGCTATCTCCTCGTCAGAGTCACCGATGATGATGTAGGCTGGGGTTTTGAACCTGACCTTGGGTGTCCTAAAGTCTGAGTTCACCGTTGGACTATGAGTCGGAAACTGTGGTTGTATTGGATCCGGTTGGCTTAACCTTTTCAGTTCTTCCTCTCGATCTCTCCAGTCCGTAAAGAAGTGATCATTCGGTCCTCGGTAGTGTTGCGGGATTCTGAACCAGGTTACATCAGCTCCTCTCTCCAATCCATATTTTGCAATGTTGGCATCGAACATGTCTCGGTACATGTTGTACAGTTGTGTATTTGGGAGTTCTCCCAGAACATACCCATATGCCTGCATTCGGTCTCTTTGGTATTGACTTCTCATATCCACCGGTGGTGGTGGACAAGGTGGTGGAGCTGGAATGTTATGCTGTGGTCTTCTAGACGAAAGCACATCAATTAGTTCGTTCAAGAGATTATCCGTTATTTGGTCATTAAAGCCAATACCTGCTTCCGATACTACCTTATGTCTTAATAAGGTGACCACTCTAGGATTTATCATATCTCGAGTTATAGTAAAGTTGCGTATAGCTGGGGGCCGGGACTCGTCATCTGCTTCTAGGTAAGCTTGAAACGGATTCATGGCCTTATTCACCAGCTGCCCTATTCCTTCTTTACTACCATCTACTTCAGAATTTCTTTGTAACACCCCTCGGGGGTTGCTAGCGTCGTCTGATGCTCCTTGAGTGGGGGGTGATATTTCTTCCTCTTCCTCAGGACTCCTCATCAGGGTAAATAGGGATGGTATTTCTTCCTCTCGATCCGGTAAATCCATCCTAATTCTTTCCGGTTCCTGGTCTATTGAAATGGATTGATGTGGGGCCAGCGGAGTGAATGGGTTGATGGTATCTACTGCTTGACGAGTCCTTTCCGCTCTTATAGCCAGTACTCTATTCCATTTTGCCCGTGTAATCCTCTGCCTCACCATGCCTGGTGGTAAACTCGGTCGAATCAGCTGCTCCACTGGTTTTTCCTCTTCTTCAGAGTCCTCGTCGGAGTCCGAGTCCGATACCTATCCAATCGGTACTTGTTATTTCTCTACCTCATTTGGTCTTAGAAGGTAGGCTGTTTCTTGTTCCTCTTCTTCTTCTGATAGTATGTCAGAGTCCTAACCCGATTGCTCATCTTGTCCCTTCCCAATTTGTGAGTTGAACTCCCAGTCGGATGACGAGTCTGTTGAGGGTGAGTCAATCCTTGCCATGTTGGCGTAATTAGTTTCTCGAGTGGTGCGGTTGTGTGGGTCTTCGCTCTCGTCACTCTGGGTCCTCAGGTGGGCGGTGCCTAGGTGCACACTAGTCTTCCATCGGGCATCTGTGGGCGTAGCGAATTGTGCTACTGCGTCCTCAAGGCTGTCATCTAGAGCAGCCAGGTTTGCCGAGGGGGCGGTCCTCCGACTTCCCTCCTGTCTCTCCTCGCGGTCCTCCTGTTGGGGGCGAGTGCGGTGGGGCGAGTCCCTTCTCCTCTCGTCACGGCTCCTTGGGGCGTGGTCTCGGCGGTCGTCCCTGGCCCGAGTGTCTCTTCCATTATCGGAGCTTTCTCGCCTTGATCGTGTGTTACGTCTGCTACCTTTACCGCGTCCTCTTTGACTTGAGTTGGACCGGGATCTGTGGCGTGTCCTATCCGAAGGCGAGATGCCCTCCAGATAATAGTAGCAATCACGTTTTATGTGACCCCAAACATTACAAAGATCACACGTACCTTCAAATTTCTGCGCCTTATGGGAGGGTCTTGGCACCTCCGGCGGTGGGGAGTTCTCCTTGTAACTCCGACGATGACGTACTACTTTTTCCTCTTCATCGTCATCCCGATCGAATCGTCTGCGTCCATTTTTTTGGCGGCGTTCACGGGATCTTACTCGTCCGCTTCCTCCAGTCTGTCCTCGCGAGTCCTCTCGAGCAAGGAATACCTGGGGCGGTTTGTAGGGCGTTCTTCCGATGGCGTTCTCACGGTCTCATCTGTCGCCTTTAGTAACTCCAACAAAGTAGACGGTGTCTTCACCGTGGCTACTCTCCATGTCTGTAAGAAACCGATGTATTTCTCGAATTCGGCTATCTTCTCGATGGTTGAGTCCCATGATTGTGCTTTCTCCCATGGCTTCTCCCGCCCGGGTAAGGTGGTTGTTAACGGACATCAAGTCGACCATGTACTTGTATCCCTCTCCCGCTTTCATCTCCAGCGAGAAGAATTTCCCTTGTAGCACATGCACATCCTCTTGTTTCTTGGTGGCATACATTTTCTTCAGCTCATCGAAGAGATCCTCGGCCTTCTGGAATGAGCGAACCTTCGTAGCAATGTCCGGATGCAGTCCCCCTAGTATTGTTAGGCGGGCGCAGGAATTCGCGGCATCTCAGTTCTGGATCGATAACAGCTCATCCGCTGAGACTCTTGCTGGGTTGGCAGGCTCGGGCCGAGCCCAAGTTCCGTCCAGTATTACTCCCAGATGCTGCATCTGGATGGACATCTGCATCTCTTCCGCCCAGGCCGTATAGTCTGTAGACCTCTCCAGGGGTGAAAGGTCTATGACGGGGCGGTTAAAGACCATGGCTGTCGACATCTCAGCTTCCTTCTGCTGGTGGAGGGCGATGGTGCTTTCTGCTTAAGTTAGTCGAAATACTAACTCTTCGTTCTTTAGCTGGAGACGAACGGTATCGGGACGCAGAGCTTTTTGGTTTCTCAATGCGTCTATGCTTTCTCGATACTCAGCTTCTTTTTTAACGTAATGAGCTTAAAGTATTTCTACCTGTTCGTTCTGGTGTACTTGAGCGGCACGGATCAGTTCAGCTTCTCTGTCTGCCTGCTTATCCCTCTCAGCTTCCTTTCCCTCCTTCAATGGTAGGTCTTGGGATCTGGTGGAGACACCTTTCTTCAAACTTCCCTGCTTCAGCTGGCCAGTGAAAATCTGTAAGATGGGCGAACGTTGGTCTTCCTTCTTTGGTCTTGGAAACGGGCTTCTTCGGAACCTCTGGTTTCTGATCAAAAGGGGCTTCGGTCTTCGGTGACAGTTCTGACATGAAAACTTCTTCTTCAGTATAAGTATCACTTGGGTTGTTACACGGTACTATCTATCACGCCCTATTTAGTTACTAGTAGTGAGATATCTGTACTTTAATTGACAGTGCTGCGAAACTACTACGCGCTGGAAACGTCTTCAACTGCGTAGGTTCTACACTTATGCTTTGTGGCTGACTACCACTCGCTGGAATTCCCTTAACGACGTAGGATGCTTAAAGTCTTTAAATTGAAAATTACGAAACAAAAGGAGCTGGAATTGCCTCAACTACTACTCTTGCCTAATTCTCACTTCACCCAATTATTTCAAGTCTCAACAATTGGTGGGAATGCTCAACACTCTGGTATTGCTTCAGTAGTGGAGTCTGTTGAATCGTAATCGGTCTCCTATTGCTTATCTGGTGTCTTAGGGGGGAAATAACCAATCTATGGTAATTTTAAAATCTGATATGTAACAAAATATCAATTTCCGGTACTAGTTGTTGCCGCATATATATACTGCTAAAAAACATTTTACTTTTAACGAAAAAGCTAAACTTGAATTTTAAACTAAAAACAGTAAATACTTTTCAAACTACGTTTCTTTACGTTCAAAATTTTGACAAAAAATTTACTTTTAAACCTCGTTAGAGCAAGTGCTGACAACGTGTTAAGGTTTTGAACTTTAACTTTGTATAAAATACTCGGGAAAAGTTAGGTAACCAGTAGACCTGTTCGGATTGTGCTGATAACGCCCACGTTAGGTGTGGGGGCCCAATTAACTCACTTGGGAACGTTTTCACATGTTACACTGGGATTTGGCCAAATGTTACCAAAGTGTCTTCTACCAACCCTAGACACTTCCGCTAGCATAGAAACTTGAGTGCATTTTTGGTTGCTAGGCAACTATAGCGCGGGACATTTTGAAAATTTTCTTGAAAATTCAAAACTCAAATTTTAACATACGAATTTATATGGGAAAATCAAGGCACCAAAGGGTCCCCCCTGTCAAAATTTTCAATTTTACCAGATTTTCAGTGTATCGATAAAAGTCAAAAAATGTCGTTTTGCATTAAATTTTACCCCCAAAATACTACTCCAGCGCACATTTAAAGCAGATTGGGATCGTGCATACATGACGCCATCAGTTGGGTCGATAAATCTACTTATAGGCACTGGTGACATATTCGATGTTAAAAATTGTCATTTATGCAAGAGTTAAGCTATGAGGTCCTAGGGTCCTAAAAGTGGGACTTTTCGAAGACGTCATTTGTGGGTGCTCCTCTGTGCGTCTTTTACGTTCAGTAAAATGTCATAAAAAATTACAGTGGCTGTTGTTATGATTTTCAGCTATTAGCAGTAATTCACATGCGTCTCTATTGAAAAATCGCCTGTACTGGTAAATGAAAATTTTTATCCCGGACATTTACCCCACCGGAATGTATTTCCCCGCACAATTCCATACCGTACATTTGCATTTTAAATACAAATCATTGAGGTGAACAAAATAGCACTGCTCCTTATGGCGGAGACCCGGCTGATATTAGACTTGTGCATATTACTGGAGAACAAAAATGTGTTTTTGTCTGTAAGTTTGACTTTCAGTTTACTAAATTTACAAGCGAATTGACGAGACATGGTCCACATATAGCTATAATTTGATATGCCGAATGACAGACAGTAGTTTGATAGGCACTTTACAACTATTATGTAGTAACAGTAGACTCATTATTAGCTTTACTTGCATTTTTTTGCAAGTTGTTAGAAGAAAGTGTCCAGGTGACCTGGACATTCGAGCAGGAAACGTCCGAGTATGAGAATTCGGGGTAGGAGATTTTCTGGTAGGAAATATTCGTTTACCGTTTTTTTATGAAATACATGCGTTGTTTTCTGTTGCTATTAATTTCTTATTCAAATTTTGGCGACTTGTAGTTCTTTTGGTCACTATGTATACGGACA